>CM074747.1:24189590-24789590 GCA_037367245.1 Phrynocephalus guinanensis | reverse complement strand
CATTGTTGATTAAGGCTGCCTGGTTTAGCAAATCCACAACCTGTTATAACCAAATAAACAAATAGGTAAAGTTATCCTCCCAAAGGAGGTCTGCCTTTTAGATCGATGTCATCAGGCCCATACCCCAGGCCCATTGTTCCACCCCATGGCCAAGGGGGCCTTACCCTTTCCGATGTGGTCATGGTGTCTATGCCAGGGCCCTCCTCCTCAGTAAAGAACTGGGAGGCGATGCTCATGCGGGAAAGGCTTGGGTTCGCCATGGCTAGCCACGTGGGAGCTGTTCAGCCACCAAAAACCTGACAGAAAAACTGAAAGACACAGCTGGCTGTTAGAGGAAGCGGCCCCTCCTGAGTTTTTCCACCACAAAGAGGGCAGGGCCTTCTCCTCGGTGGCATCAAACCAATGGAACCCGCTCCCTCCCGGTGGTCATTTAGGAGACAACTTAAATCCCATTGCTTTTCAAGGAGGCCACAAGAGCTTCGTGGCTCAGTGGTCTGTACTGCAGCTAAAACTGTGATCACGACCTGGGGTTCAATCCCAGGGAGCAGGATCATGGTGGATTCAGCCTTCCATCTTTCTGAGTTCGATAAAATGAGTACCCAGCTAGCGGGGGGGGGTGGGTGTTAGGATATGTAGCCTGCACAACTAAATCGTAAACTGCCCAGATAGTGCTTGAAGCGCTACGGGGCAGTCTATAAGCAGAACACTTTACACAAAGACCCTTATTTGCCTCCTGGCATGCTCTTATTGGGAAACTGCCTCTGGCACCATTTGGTTTTGATCCTGTGGGTGTTTGCGGCTTATGCGCTTGTTTAATATATGTTGTTAAAACACCCAGAGTGGTGCTTCTGCACGAATGGGGCATCATATACAGTACATCAAATTAAAAACAAATAAATAAATAACTCTTCTCCAGCAAAATTAAGAGAACTGCATTGCTGAGGCTCATCAAGTCAGGAATACATACCGGCAGAACTTTTTCCACCCTTCTTTATTTTATTTTATTTATTTTATTTATTTATTAAATTTATATACCATTCCATCTAGCTACACGGCTACTCTGGGCGGTTTACAAACTGAACAGAAATCAAAACCATAAACAGTAAAATACAATATAACAGATAAGCAAAAATAAAGCAAAGCGAAGCCAAGTGTTCTGCTTATATACCGCCCCATACCACTTCAAGTAGTCTCTGGGCGATTTTAATTACAGTCATCAAGGCTACACATAATAAATAAATAAAATAATAATAGCTAGTACACAACATATATCAAAAACATCGAACAGGAGCAAGATGGGCTACAGCTTAAAAACAAAATAAATACACAAGAGCAATCATTATTAGAAGAGATTCTTCCTTCCAGCAGGCGACGAGGCCCAGCAAGACGGGCAGGCAGAAATTCAACAGGACATCATCACACCCCTGAAGAATGGAGGCTGAAGAGTCAATAATAATACTACTTAGCAACCTTAGCAGCTGTGCTAGGCACAGCAAAGCTTCCTTCTCCCTCATTGTCATGGCAACCCCCAGTCCAGGCTTCACGTCGACAACTAGGCCTCCCCTTCTTCCATTCTTACCCTCCGTTCCTTCCTTCCTCAACCCTGAGCCAAGAGACGCCTCTCAACCCCCAAGAGCCGCCATCTTGGCCAAGGTAAAGCCCCTTCAAGGGTTAACTCCCGCATCATCGCCGAGCGCGGCCGCAGTGCCCTCTGGGTAATGTTGTTTTCCTCGCTCACCCGCGGGAGGCGCCCACCAATGGAAGAAAGCGGGCCCGAAACGCACGGCATCCTGGGTAAGGTAGCGGGAGGGGGAGGAGGAGAAAGAGTTGTCCCCGGCGCTGCGATGACGTCACCGGCTTCAAGCCTATTGAGAAGCGGCCGGTGCTCGCAAGGGTTTGTGGGTAATTGGGGCCTTTCCTGGAAGCGCGCAAGGCACCGCGGGGTGTTCTGGGAAATCGAGTCCTTCAAGGCGCTTCATTCGCCTCCATTTAAGCGGCTCCTGCAAGCAGCGGGAGGAGGCTGCGGTCGGGATGTAAATGCAAAAGCTTGCATCTAGGGACGCAGCTGAATATATATATATATATATATATATATATATATATATATATATATATATATATATATATATATATATATATATATATATATATATATATATATATAAGCAAAGTATATATATATCGTTAAGGGATTATGCATGCCTTTATTTATATGTGTGTCTATGCGTAAGCGGGCAGCTGGATGAGGCTGTAATACAGGCAAGGCAATACCTTTTGTAAAGGTTTTACAGCCTCATTCAGCTGCTTCCCCCCACGCACTGCATGCATTTTGAATATTTGAATATTTTAAAGTTCAAAATATTAAATATTCAAATACAGGCATATTCAGCTGTTTCCATATATGCCTACATTTTGCATTTACATATTTATAGCCACCCAATTTAAACATGTTGTGCTCGCCGTGATTCTCGCCTTAGGGTAGCCGTGGGTCCTTTTATTAGGGAGAAACCTCTCTCTTGACTTTCTCCTCAGAGCATCGCTGACCACTGGTGGTTTCTTTACTCTGGTTTCCCTGCTACTGTACTTTGAAAGTTCCTGGGTTTTGATCTAGCCAGTCCTTGCTCCACTACAACACTGCCTGTTTCGGTTTTTAGAGTTGACATTTTCTTTTATGGACCTTCCTGGCCACATTCTTCCCCCACCCTTGCAGCAACCTTGCCGGCTTTCGTTTTGGACGGGATCACACTTTTTTTTTTTTTGGTCCAACAAGAAAAATCCTTTTGAAATGCAAATCTGTGTGATTATCCCAATCTTGCATATTTTGGTTTCTTAGAGCTGCTTCCGTCACTCACATGCATGATTTATTTATATGTGGTGTTATGCGTAAGCGGGCAAGCTGGAGAGCAATGCAATACCTTTTTGTAAAGGTTTTACCAAGCCTCATTCAGCTGCTTCTCCCCACGCCACTGCATGCATTTTGAATATTTGAAAATTTTAAGTTCAACATATTAAATATTCAAAAACCTGGCATATTCAGCTGCAGAGAAAGGAGCAGGCGAGTGAGAGAAAAGATTACAATACTTGCTTTTACCCATATTGGAGACCTCGTTCCACTTTCTGGTGCTTGCGTTTCCACCTGACTTGGCTGTCTGGAAAATCTTGAACAGTGAGGACTAGAAACCTTTAAAAGCAATAATAATAGGAAGCTGAGATGCACAAGGAAACTGAATTCTGTGGTGAACATTTTACTCTGCCATCTCCCCCAGAGTTTTTTTTTAAATCATAGGTACACTCTCAAATTGAGCTTAAAGGAAGAACAGCATTCTAGGGGATGCGGGCATCAGACTTTTCTTCTGGGAAGTGGAATTTAATGTTATCCGAGTAACTCAAGAGCTAATCTGCCTTTCCTCGTGGAGCCTCGTGGCGCAGTGGTTAAATGCCTGTACTGCAGGTAAAACTGTGCTCACGACCTGGGTTCAATCCCCAGTAGCAGGCTCAAGGTTCACTCAGCCTTCCATCCTTCTGAGGTCGGTAAAATGAGTACCCAGATTGCTGGGGGGGCAATGTGTAGCCTGCACACTGTAATTAAAATTGTAAACCGCCCAGAGACTACTTGTAGTGGTATGGGGCGGTATATAAGCAGAACACTTGGCTTTGCTTTTGCTTTTTCCTGCTTGTTTACCCCAAGTCTCGGTCCCACTGACCTTAATTCTGGAGTTTCTGAAGGTGAGAGTTTTGTGTCCAACATGTGCGATTTGGCTGTGAAGCTGACGTTCTGCGCCCGAGAGCCCCACGGGGTTTGGCTTTTTACAACATGCCTCTTTGCCTTCTTTTAAACTGGTTCCCCAGGAGCCTTCTTGTGTAATGAGGGGCCGTTGGGATTGGGTTACAAGCTGCTCCTTGACGGGGATTAGAAGAGTAAGAGGTAATTAGTTAATTGTGCAGAAGCCGGTTCCTTTTGTGCATCTTCTGGGTCCTTAATCCCGAACCCGCTGGCTGGATCAGGTATTCGCCTAACGACGGCACAGAAACCAGGGTAGTGAGGCAGATAAGGGGAGCCCCTTAGGAAATATGATTCAGGGTGACAAGGACACAGCAAGGGAGGAGGGAGGCATTGAACAGGATGAGGGGCTCTGGAAGGGACGCGGAGTAGGTGCAAGTACCATCTGCAACCACAGCCTGGGAATGATGGCTTGAGAGGTGGAAGAGGGCAACCACAGAAGGGTAACACTCCTTTTATGGGACAGCATCTCCCAGAATCCCCTAGGCACCATGGACAGTTGGATTCTGGGAAATGTAGTCATCCCTCCAATAATTTTAAGCAACTTTGGAGCAACATTACTGTTCTTTGCTGAGGATATTAGGGTGGCACCACACCACACTCCGTCTCCTCTGATTTCCAACACAAAGCAAGGTGAGGCCACCAGGGATCTCAAAATATGACCCCAAGAAAGAAACTGGTCTCGAACCATGAAGAGACAGTGCTGCCCTTCAGAGTTCGCAATACAGAGCTCGGCGGACCAACAGTCGGACTGAGAAATCCGTACAGTGGAGCTCCCTTGTTTTCTTACATTTTTTTGACATTTCTCTACATGGACTCGTTTTATAACTGGCTAGCCTTCTGCCAAAGCCATTGTGTGGGGAGATGAAGGAATTGTGTCTGTGAACCATAGAGTGTGACCTCATGGGCGTGGGGTGTATGTTTCCTAAAGTGGCTCCTCTCTGGTGGACAAGAAAGAGTGTTTCCATAACAACCTCTTCTAGATTCTGGTATACAACATCCTTCCTTCGGTCAGCAGCTGTAGATTCCTTGCTGCCACCTTCCTAAGAAATGTCCACATTTTTGGTTGAACCTCCTCCCGGGGGACCATGGGGAGTTAGGATTGGTAAGGATGAGGAATCAAGACGCAGGACTCTTGGTCAAGTCAGACTTAAGTTACACTGTCAACTCAAGGCGGAATACTAGACTTGACTTGCAACTTGGAACCCATTCACTCCATCCTTTTTCCCTTGGGGTGGGGGATGCCAAATCGGTATTTGGACCCAAAGAGTTCCCTGTGGGTTTGTCCCATGAATTTGGGATCCCAGCTCCCCTAGGACAATGGCCAGGAGGTTGAACTTGCTGGTGTGAACTCTTGAGACCTGGGTCTTTATCCCTCACCCCAAAATGCAGAACCAAGGAAAGATGATGGAAAAGTGGCCTGAATCACTGCTATTAACTTCTTCTTCTTCTTCTTCTTCTTCTTCTTCTTCTTCTTCTTCTTCTTCTTCTTCTTCTTCTTCTTCTTCTTCTTCTTCTTCTTCTTCTTCTAATTTGACCTGGAAGATCAGGTGTCCCGACTGAAGTCCCCACCTCTCCTGTAACAGGAGATGTTGTTCTCCTTCAGCTGTTCCCCCATCTCTAACCCTCTCCTCACAGGTACGCCCCCCCTCCCCATCAGTTTATCTTCTCCCTCCCCTCCGAGCAGGCCTGTGGATTGGTCTGGACTAAATCCCTGGCAGGTCCGTCTCCATCAGCTTAACCCCTGACGGTTAAATAGACGGAGCCTGGTGATCCCAGACGGCTGTTTTCCACCCGTTGCCTTCCGAACCCTGTGGGCAGCTGTCACCCACTGAGTGGGGGCAGGACTCTTTGGGTTTCAGGGAAATGGCCGAGACCTGCTTCCCGAATTTTGAAATCTCCAGGATCTTTCCTGTGTGGCCCTTCCTGGACTGCCAAGGGGCCGGCATCTTTCTTTCCCAGTTGCCTCTGGCAGAGGATTGGGAGGCGAGGGGTCTCCCCGCTCAGGAGAGGACCAAAACCTCTCGGCGGGTGGCCGATTTCTCTATCCGCTCCATCTTGGCCCTGGAGGGGTCCGAACGGGAAAGAGGAGACCCCGAGGAGCCTGCCGGAGGCGCGGCAGAGTGGGGCCGGAGGGTCTCCCCTGACCCTTGGATCAGCTGCCCCCGTCTCAAGCCCCCTTTTGCTCCAAGTAAGGTGGAAGGCGGCAACTTCAGCCCATCTGGGGGTGGGGTAGATCCCACTGACACTGCCCGGTTATCCTTCGGGGCCCACCGCTGCCGAAATACAGGGATTGCGATGAAACAAGGTCCTTCTCCCTACTTGCTCTCAACTTGGGCACCCAATGGCTAGCTTTCAAGCAAGCATCCTGAATTTCTTATTTCCCATTGTTTTCATATCTGTACGTTGCTACTGGAGTGCAAGGGTGGTTTTGTAGGGGCTTTCTGGCCAGCCTGACTCTTCTTTCTCGCAATAATTGCTCACCCCCCGGCAACTTTTGCTCCAAAAGGCATGGCCAGCATTGCTGCTTCTTCCTCCGTGAACCAGCCTCGTATCAGGATGCTGACGTGATGATATGCCCATTAATCTCTTCCCCTCCTCTGTTTCTTCTTCTTCCTTTCCTGCAGAGACGCAGCAGGCGGGCAGCAAACCCCGGCTGGTGTCTCGCAGTCCCCGGGTCCCCTTCTCAGCCACCCAGCTACGGACCCTGGAGCGCAGTTTTCAGCAGACGCGTTATCTCAGTACTGGACAAGTCAAAGAGGTGGCCCTGCTGCTGGGACTCACGGAGAACCGGGTAAGAAAGCCGTTGGCTGTTTCCTTGCAGCCTCTTCAGGACGGGTTTGGAGAGCACCGGCAGTTTCTAGGCAAGACACTAGTTGAGTCTTTGACCGTCCTGAATACAGTCTTTTCCCGTGTATAAGACTGCATCTTTGTTTAAAATTGTTAGACTTGAAATGGAGGGTCTTCTTACACAGGGAAGTAAGCCGAGGAGAGAACCACGCAGTTGCAAGATGGAAAAGTGGGAGAGGTGGACATCTCATAGATGGAAAAATACAGTCATATCTGATCTCATCTGGTTGTAGAAGTAGAGAGGGCTTGATCAGGTCAACATTTGGATGGCAGACCCCCGCAGAGTCCCAGGTACCTCCTGACAGAGGTTGGGAAGGATTCTTGTCTGTGAAGGAGATTTATTGCACTCAATGTAAAATAGATGGCCCTTTTTCTACCAGCAGCTCCTACTCTTAAAACCATCATTAGACCATCATCCTGGGAGCTGCTTGCTTACTTCAGTTTTGTTTTGTTTTGTTTTGTTTTGAAACCTGCAAATAATATTATGACAACCTGCCAATACTAGGTTAGCAAGACCAGAATATGCTGATTCACGATAACGTAGCTCCTATTTGATTCTAGTTGGGGGGAGGGAAGTGACATTAAATATGTTCAAATTATGTCTTCATCGCTAATGATGGGCTACCCATCAGGTCTATTTTTGTCCCCGTTTGGCAGCTGATTGCCTTTTTTTGCTTTTTTCCCCCCTAGGTCAAAATTTGGTTCCAAAACCGGAGAGCCCGAGAACGGCGGGAATTGCTGAAGCGGCGCCCAACTGGCAAGGCTGGTGTGAACGGGGAACCGTACCTGGAGCAGTCCTCTTTAGGCTGGCACTAACAGTAGAAGCAGGCTGAGGGTGGCATAAGAATCCCCCGCCCTGAAGCTGTTATTTTCCTCCTCTGCCCCTTGTCCCTGCTTTCGGCAACACTTTTCACACGACCCCTAAGATCCGCTGGCCACTTAAATTCGGACCAGAGATCTTAGGGGTTTGTCGCTGTTCCTGCGTTCCCACCCCCTCCGCACTCCTGGCTGCTGGCTGCGTGAGGGGAGGGAGAAAAAAAGGAAGAAAAGAATGCCACTCACCTCCGTTCTGCCATCCCGGCACTGCATTCTGATTTCTTAAAGGGGCGGGGGGCAAAAAAAGAACAAACAGAAGCAAGGAGAGCCCGGCAGTCACTACGTTATATCCGCATCAGGAATTTTCACCTCCAGAGAGCAGGTACCTGAAAAGTGCGCTGGGAGGCGCTTAGGTGGGCGTGGTCGCACTTAATTATCTGTAAACTCCGGAGCTGGTGGGGAAACAATTTTAAGCTCCGGAGCTGGGAGCCATTTGCGGCGGAGTTTAGGGGTCGAGTACAAAGGGCCTAAGCAGGGAGAAAAGTCTGAGCAGCCACCAGAGGAGCTGCAGTTATCCTCTGCCACCACCACTACCCTGCATCTATCGTCTCCTTGGTTTCACTCCACCTTATATAATACATCCCCGTCTCCAGCTGGCCTGGTGGCCTGAACTCCATTATTTATTTCCACACCTATCCAGGCACCAGTATTTCCCCCCCCCCCCCCCCGATTAAAAAAAATGGCAAACCTTGTCTGGTGATCGGATGCTTCTGTTTTTGTTTTTTTTTAATTGCTGAAGGTGTGGGAAAATCAACCCGGGGAGACTTCATAGGAACGACACCAGCTGGGCCCCATTAAAACCCGCATGGTCTGTGTTTTGTTTTTATGTCATGCTTCTTAGCCTACCTTTTGATGAAAGGCCGAAGGTGGTTTAGGATCCCAAGGGAACAACGTGTTTTTATTTCTTTAACTTTGATTTGCATTTTAAGGACTTTGTGTATGGTTGTGCATGATACAGCATGGTTTGCTCTACAGTAAAACTGTTCTGCTTTTTAGATACTTGGTAAAGGTGGTAAATAAATCAATTACGGTTCTCAAGTGAAACAATAATTCAGGGGAAAAGATGAATAAGTTGTTCCTTTCCAAAACAGACCAAGAGATGCTGTTGTTCATTGCCTTTCCCTGCTTTCTGATCATCCTCATTTCCCCCTAACTTGAATATTGGCTTTAATTAATAATTTGCAGCTTGCCAAAGAACATGGTTTCCTATACTTCTGTTAATATATAGTGTCGCCTTGTGGTGAGTGGAGGAGTAGAATCCATCGGTTTCGTCGCTGATTGTTAAGATCTAGCTGTCACTTAGGGCGTTTATACACAACCCCTAAACTCAGGGGCAGATGGCTCCCAGCTCCGGAGCTTAAAAATGTTTCCCCACCAGCTCTGGAGTTAACAGGAAATTAAGTGCAACCCCGCCCACTTTAGCGCGCCCCAGCGCAGCTTTCAGGTACCTGCTTTTTGGAGGTGAAAAATATTTGATCCGGTGTAAGGATAGTGAGTGCGGGGCTCTCCTGGCTTCTGTTTGTTGTTTTTCTCCCCCCCCCGCCCCTTTAAGAGATCTGAATGCTGCCGGGAACAGAACGGAGGTAAGCCGGCATTCTTTTCTTTCTCTTTTTCTCCCTCCCCTCACGCAGCCAGCAACCAGGAAGTGCGGAGGGGGGTGGGGACAGAGGAAGAGCGACGAACCCCTAAGATCTCTGGTCCGAATTTAAGTGGCCAGCAGATCTTAGGGGTTGTGTAAAAAGGCCCTTAATTTGAGGCCAAATACAAGGAATTGCACCTTGTAACCTAATTTTGCTTCTGCGTCTTGTTCAAACCGACCATCCAGCACAATCTTAAGATTTTCACCAAGCAGCTTGGGCAGACTAGATACTGTATGTCTTAGCATTTTTTTTTTGCAAGGCATATAAAAGTTGTCATGAAAGAATGGATATGTTATGAACGCTTAGGATCAGACATCCCCCAGTAAACCTTTTGGGTGATGAGGGAAGTTGGTGTCCAGAAGGGTCTTTTATTACCTATTCCTCCAGCCCTTTAGCGCCTGGTCCCTTCTGTGTAAAATGCCAAGGAACCCTCGGACAGGATTTCTAACACAAAGCCCTAAAACTGGCTAGATTTGCTCTTGGTCATTGTTGCACATGCAGAACACGGAGGCAGGGGAGGTCACGGCAATATGACCAGCCATGGCTAGAAACACAAAATTTCCAGCAAGTTTGCAGCCATGGGAAGACAAGTTGCAAATAAATAAATAAATAAATAAATAAATAAATAAATAAATAAATAAATAAATAAGAAATGCAAAATTAAGGCTCTTTGCAAATAAATAAATAAATAAATAAATAAATAAATAAATAAATAAATAAATAAATAAATAAAAATGCAAAATTTCCAGCAAGTTTGCAGCCATGGAAAGACTAGTTGCAAATAAATAAATAAATAAATAAATAAATAAATAAATAAATAAATAAAAAGAAATGCAAAATTTCCAGCAAGTTTGCAGCCATGGAAAGACTAGTTGCAAATAAATAAATAAATAAATAAATAAATAAATAAATAAATAAATAAATAAATATCCCCAATCTCTCCAGAAATTTTACATCTGTAGCCCTTGGCAAACTATTTTTCCTTGCTAGTGTTATCTACTCAGGATCTGTCTGTCTCTCTCTTCCCCTGTTCCCAGCCTGCCTGCTTTATTTAAAAACCATTTGCATGAAGCTGAAGGGAGACAGGAGTTGTGTTGTAATAAAGAGCTTTAGGGGATGAAGCAAGCATTCCCCTCGGTGCAAGGGGGCTGCCCCCTTTTCTTGAGAGTTTTGGTCTCTCCTTTCGACCGGAGTGGCCTCCAGAGCAAAAGCAAACACGGAGAAAGAGCCCTAGAGATTGGGAGTCCAAAGTCGACTCAAGCGAAATCGGCCTGAGGTCACGCGGGCGGGCAGGGAGTTCTGCTTCTCTTTCACTCCCTCAACACTCCCTGTTCTTTTGGAGCGGAGCCCTAAGACTGCCTACCCTCCATTGGAAGGGTGGTCCGCGGTCCAGCCTCTTTTCTGAACATATCCTCTGATTTGGGAGCCAAAAAAAAGGGGTGTGTGTGTGTGGAAGGTGTCGAATCAGACACGCAGAAATGGAAATAAATAAACAATCCTTCAAATCCATCCATTTCATAAGTGGAGACAACCCCGCTGCACTTTACCACGGAGTCACTCCCTGAGCCGGCTTGCAAGTCGGGTTTGAATATGGCAGGCTGAGGATGCTGAAGTGATACATCATCCTCTCTCATCAGCCCCTGGACAGCGGACGTAGTAGGCATGCAGGTTACCAGCTTACTGGCTCCGTACCCCTACCAGCCAAAAGATGCACTGTCCATCCTCTCTGCATTCTAAAACCCCTTCCTACTTTCCCCATGCACTGGTTATAAAACTAAAATTCCCAGGTCTCTCCCTGGGCCATATCGTGGGGACAAGCACTAATTAGTCAAGCTTAAATCCCACTGATTTGAGTGGGGTCCTCTAAGGCAGTGGTTCTCAACCTGTGGGTCCCCAGATGTTCCTGGACTGCAACTCCCAGAAACCCTTGGCAGCTCAGCTAGTGACAAGGACTTCTGGGAGTTGCAGTCCAGGAACATCTGGGGACCCACAGGTTGAGAACCACTGCTCTAAGGGAATGACCACACCTGGATCCTGGATTGGAGAGTATGGTATCTTCCCCAAACTACAGCATCAACAGTTTCAGTCTCTGGACAGAAGCTGAAAGAGGTAAAACTGTGTTATTGGTGCCACGTCTCAGTTTTGGGAATCGTAGCCCTCCCACAGATGCTGAAAAATGTGGATTACTCAACACATTTTGCCCTACGCCTCGTCAAATCCTGAACAGGAGCCCATTCTTTCAGATATTTTATTTTATTTATTTATTTTGAATATTTGTACCCCACCTTTCTCCTTGGAAAAGGACCCAAGGTGACTTACAATAATGAGGGACAATCTACAGCCCAGAACATTTAAGACATATTCAAGTTAAGAACAGGGAATTAGAAGAGGCCTCTTAGAACATTAAAAGGTCACATTAAAGCCACAAAGAGCACACCAAAAGAAAAATAAATCAATTATGAGGGGTGGAAAGTAAACATGGAAACACTGGTGTTCTTATGAAATCAGTCAATGCAGTCATGTATGGTAATCCATATAAAAATCACATAGTAGGTAGTCCCTCATGCGGGGAAAGCGTGCCTGAAGAGGAAGGTCTTTGCCTGCTTCCAGAAAGACAGCAGAGATGGGGCAGTCCTGGCCTCAAGTAGGAGGGAGTTCCAGAGTCTGGGAGCAGCAACAGAGAATGTTCTAAAACGACATAAAAACAAAACAAGTGACCCTCTCCAAATGGACACCCCTTCCCGCAAGCTACATGAAATGCACACACAACCCACTTCAAAACATAGTGTACTAACGTTATCCCCACTGCCCTCCGTATCAAAGATGCAACCTCTTAGTGCTAGGATGTTGATTTTGGCTGGACGCACTGGGAGGTTGTTGTTTTTTTTTAAAATGCACGGTTTGTCGTTTAAGCTGCTGGTCTTCCTGGAAGGAATGATGTGGAATGACCCTCCCTTGTTGGGCGAGGGGTTGTTTGGCGGACTCGTGCCCTGAGAGGGGACGGGACAGTGCAATGTACCCGCGGCAGAGAAGAGGACGTTGGCCGGATCGATAGCTACAGTCGGAGCAGGGTTTGTTGAGCAACCGCTACGGAAGAGGCATGACCTACGATCCGGAACAGACTGTCCAGAAGAGAACCGACGTCTGGGGTTACTCGAGCCTCATGGCCTCCCTTTTTTCATAGGCTATGCTTTGTGCTTCTTCCGCACCCATTTGCAGGGGGTGTTTAAGCCAAGACCGTTGATGGCCACCTCCCGAATGGATGTGGAGGACCAGGGCCCAGCCTCTGTTGCCCTCTTGTTACATATATTGGGCAAACCTTGCTTGATCCATGTTACTAATGCCTGCAACTTTAAATAGGCAGACAGCTGTATTCACTGTATTCTTGTATTCATCTCAAAAAAGACATAGTGGGACTGGGAAAGGTGCAGAAGAGAGCGACTAAAATGATTACTGGGCTGGGGGACCTCAGATTGACAGGAAGACCACGGAGCAACATTGAAGAAATAAGAGTCGGTGGGGAAATCTAGACATAAGATAGGAAATGAACCAAATTCAGCAGCTTCAAGGAGAATGAAAAGCCTGTAGGAATTTGCTTGGTGTCAGAACGGCAGCAAAGGACCTCATAAAGAACATTGTATTATTATTATTTTTCTGATGGAGATGTTTCATGCGCATCTCGAGAACTCCACTGCGAGGTGAACACTCCTTGTGCGGTGTCCTCCTAAAAACCCATTTCTTTCAAAGCGACGGTCTGTCTGCGTGGTTAAAAACAGACAGACCCTTCAGTAAATAAGCCAGAGAAAATAATATTTCTAGGGCTTCTCATCCATGAGAATTTTTTTACCCAAGTCATTCATGGGACAGAATTGCTCACTGTGGCCGTTAGAGGGCAGCCATGACCCGTTGAGTGGGAGGGCCGATCCATAATGTGATACGGCTTTCAAAAAAAAAAGTGCTGTGGGTCAAGATATTTTCCCCAATGGGTGCTATCTGAGAAAAACGCACTAGTTTTGCTTTTTTGTTTTTTTTGTTTTAGAACGAACCAGGGTTAAACCCGAACATTGATGTCTTAACATGGCATCTGTTTAGTTGACTGTCACGTGCCTTTATTAGACGCTTGGAAAGGCCTCCAAAGTGGGAAGTGGCCTGCAAAGACAAAAAAAAAACAGAAATAAATTAACACAGATACGGTATCTAGAGTCTCGTGTTCCATTTCCCATAGAATTAAATAGTGGTTTGAGCTGAGTCCCTAGAAGGCAGCGAATAAGGTCTGGGGATGCCGTCCCTTCTTCCACCAAGCTCTAGAGCTGTCCTCAGCTTGCTAGTGTTCGGAGGAGCTGAGGAGGAGGATGAACAGCAGGAAAGGCTGAGGACTGAACAACAAGGTTGCAAAAAGCAAAGCAAAAAGCAAAGTGTTCTGCTTATATACCGCCCCATACTACTACAAGTAGTCTCTGGGCGGTTTACAATTTTAATTACAGAGTGCAGGCTACACATTGCCCCCCCCAGCAATCTGGGTACTCATTTTACCGACCTCGGAAGGATGGAAGGCTGAGTGAACCTTGAGCCTGCTACCAGGGATTGAACCCAGGTCGTGAGCACAGTTTTACTTGCAGTACAGGCATTTAACCACTGCGCCACGAGGCAAAGGGCCAGGAAGAGAGGTTAGGATGTCTTCCGGTTTGTGTCCGTCCTTAGAGATACAGTCGAAGTGTTGGCATAGGTTGACATTTTTCAGTAGCTAGGACGGATTAGGCAGCTGTGTCCCTACTTCGGTAACGTTAACTTCATTGACCCGTACCTTGGTTATAGCCAGGATTGTTATTATTAGGGTGGTTGTGCCATTACAGTCGTGACTGACTCTTCATGATGACCCCATGTCCATGGAGTTTTCTTGGCAGGAATCCTGGAGTGGCTTGCCAGTTCCTACTCCAGGCGCCTACAGCACCTGGTATTCCCTGGTGGTCGCAATTTTGTTTTGCCTGAAGCTGCCCTTGAAGATGACTTGGAAAAGCCCACCGGTCAAGACTACAGCAAGTGATACACTTGTAGGAAGAAGATACTCACACTCTGAAATTGCAGACGAGACACACACACCCCCGCCTGTTAATGTCTGCGTCAAATCCAAGGTGGAGGTTTTTTATTGTGAGTCTGGGACCACAATACCCCATGCACCTTTGGCCAAGCATCTGGCATGGAGGGCTCTAGCTTCTTCCCTGCCAATGGAAGCCACTCAGCTGCTGGTGCTCAAGACAGGACTATTCGACTCTAAAGACAGGGTTTGTCTTTTGTTCCCAGTAATGACTCAATTCTTCTGCAGCTCCTTTCCCAATAAGACACATATCACCTCGTCTCTGCAGCCTTTTCTTTAACCCAGGCACATTTGTTCCAGGATGTATTTCCTTGAAATCTGTTGAAACTTTATTTATTTATTTATTTATTTATTTATTTATTTATTTATTTATTTATTTAATTTATAATAATAATAATAATAATAATAATAATAATAATAATAATAATAATAATAATAATAATAATAATAATAATAATAATAATAATAATAATAGTCTTCAAAAGGGGATTGGACAGATTCCTGGAGGAAAAGTCTAGGAAGGAAAAGTCCATCCCAGGTTACAAACCATGATGGGGATGTGTCATCTCCAGGCTTAAAACCAGGGTACTTCAAGGGCCAGATGCAGGGGAGTGGTATCAGGAGACAGATATCTAGTCTCGTGCGCTCCCAGACGCATCTGGTGGGGCCGCCGTGAGATACAGGAAGCTGGACTAGATGGGCCATTGGCCTGATCCAGCATGGCTCTTCTTAGGTTCTTAAAGTGTCCCTCTCTACACTACACCTGTATGATTCTTGGTTACTGTTTACATTGCATAATTAAGCCCTACTTGGCAGTCCTCCTCCTGGGATAGGATTGTTAAAAATGATCTATTCGTTCTACCACATCAGTGATAGGCATCTGCAGGAGGGAAACAAAAGATCAGTAGAGGAGGCAGTTAGGTCCAATGGGTGTTAATAAACAGACCTGTTTACATACAACCAGTTGCATACAGATAAGATATGTGGATAGATATGTGAGGTTCTGGCCTGAACTCTGCATATTGATGGGTTTGTAAGGCAGATAATCTGTTAGTTTGCGGAGAATTGTGGTGCTAGAGAGTTTTGCAGATACTCCGGAGGGCCGGAAAGACCAACAAGGCTGAAACTGCCATGGTCCTGCTTTGAGCACATCTTTAGAAGACAAGATTCTCCTGAAAAGATAATAGCACTACAAGAAGTTGAAGGGATCAGGAAAAGAGGAAGGCCCAAGATGAGACTGACAGATTTCCTAAACGAAGCTACCACATTAGGTTTGCAAGAGTTGAGCAGTGGCGTTGAGGACAGAACATTCTGGAGACAGCTCACAGATGGGGTCACAGATGACCTGACAGGTCGTAAGAACGTCAGGTCGATAAAACTTAAAGGGGTGAAGGAACAGAGTACAATATTTTGATGTCTATTCATGATTTGTCTTTTGTTTTCCCTTGGTTGCCTCTTTTCTCCTTCCTCTCAGAAGGAAAATTTCGGAACGGCTGCACAATATCTTTTGACTGGCAGTGCCAGGAGCCATCTGGAACCAAGCTTTGGACTTCTTAAAAACTCTCCTTGAATTATTTACTTCTTCGAGGCAGTCAGACGATAGTCATGGTTGCTCGGTTTGCAAAAGTGACATTTTGCGCTGCACCTGCTTACCACAGGTCAGCAGGCCAGAGAAATACAGGAAAGCGACCCTGTGGTTCCCCCTAGTGGTCGGATCTCTGAATGCACTTCAAAAACAGACAAAAGAAAATACAACAAACACAGATTAGTGCTTCTCCCTTAGGATTGATATTATTAATATGATGCAAAATTTGAAAGATTCCTGCTCAGATTACTTCTAAAAATGCCTTATACTTATTTATTTATTTTCATATTTATATATCACCCAATTATAATGTTTTATTATATTTTATGTAACTAAAATGTTTTATTTGTTACCCCAATAAAGTAACATGGCAATACTTACGTTTTCTTTGAAACACAGAGTGATAACACCCTTGTTAACAAAAAATACTAAGTAACCACCAGCAATAACATAACTTGTAACTAATTACTTCCAACCTCTGTTCTGGAAAGAACATGTTCTGTAACTCCTATTCCACCTTAAATTTTGTGGATCATGAGATCTGAAACAGACAAAAACCTGAAGTCCCTCCTCTCTCAGCACTCTCCGCATGTTTCATTTTTATATAACTAATTTGTATGGGACCAGAAATGTAGATCATACAGCCATAATTAAGATAGCTAAAACTTTTAAATAAGAAACACAAATACTGTATGGTGTCCAGTAAGAACTTGAACAAAGATGGAGCATGCAAGCCGGTGCCCTCCAGATGTTTGCTTTGTTTTCTAGATCACAACTCCCATGGTCCTTGGCCATTGGTTGTGCTGGCTGGGGTTGACGGGAGCTGGAATTTAAACCTATGTTGCTTACGCTTGGTTTAGGTGAGGGCACAAAGCCATACTGAGAGATGCCACTGCTCCTTGTAAGCCAGTACTGGTCCAACCAGTAGGATCTTCACAGAGTCTTTCCCATCAGTGGTGGGAAATTGAACGGTCACGTTGTAGGGATCTGGGCCTATTTTGCCACCAGGAGACAAGCGTGTTTAGCTAATACATTTTCAGGACTGCACGTCTCTCTCCCATTCTCCTTATCCTCTCGTTGCCTTCTTTTCCACTCCTGCTGCCATCTTTCTGCCGTTTTTTTCCAGGAGCAAACAGGAAGTCCTGGTTAATGAACAACTGGACACCACCAAGGATGACAGGTGTGGGCCAAGGACGCCAACAGATAAGCGAACAGACGGTGGCGGCAGCAGCGGTGGCGGTGGAGGCAACAGCCACCGCCGCCGAGTTGCAGTGGGGACCCACCCCGTTGATAACACGTAGCCATGGGACTTAACCTTTTCTGTCTCATGGCATCCCTGATGGATTTTTTAAAAAAGAAAGCTAGAAACACAGGGCAAACAAGAAATTGACTTGTGGGGTCACTTGTTCCAGAATTTAAACTGTGCTGGAAATAAGAAATAAGTGGATTTCTTTTGTGTGTGTGTGTGTGTGTGTGTGTGTGTGTGTGTGTGTGTGTGTGTGTGTGTGTGTGTGTGTGTGTGTGTCGTTACAGTTGTGATGGACTCTTCAGTCATGACCAACTCTTTGTGACCCCATGTCCATGGAGTTTTCTTGGCAAGAATTCTGGAGTGGTTTGCCAGTTCCTCCTCCAGGTGCCTACAGCACCTGGTATTCCCTGGTGGTCTCCCATCCAAGGACTAACCAGGGCCGACCCTGCTTAGCTTCGGAAATCAGGCGAGATCGGATGTGCTGAGGGCATTTAGGCAGCTGAAGTGGATTGCTTATACAGTATATATAATGGAAATACTGTGCATCTCAGAAAGTTGAAGGGATATTAATCTTGTTGTGTTGATGCTACGTTCCAAATGGAACACATGCACTTTGTCCAAATTATAAAGCCACCGGTCACCCCTTTCAGAAATGGGTACCAAAACAAAAACCCTGGTTCAAAAGCCACATGGACCTTAACAGAGGAATCTTCAGAAGAGAAAGGAATGAAATGGTCCTTTTTCCTAACCTTTCAAGGTTGTCCCATCCCAGGAAAGGTGCAGCGCATTTCATGAATGGATGTACTTTCTCCGTCATTAGCAGTTTCGACCCATGATAATGTAATCAGATGCCCATGAAATGAGCTTAGAGCTTTCTGTTGAATCGGTCTTGTCCAGAACTTGTATTTTAAACTAAAATCTACATTTCTGCATTGTTTCAAAAGCTTACTCTGCCTATTTGAGCAGAGTTGACAAAAGAGGTGCAAGAAGCTCATTCAAACAACATCTCTCCCACTTAGCAACAGGTCACCTTTAGGTGTAAAGAAGATATGGGTTGTTTCTTTGCAGGGTTTTGTGCTTTCGGAGGTGCTGCAATTGTTTTCTATTGTTAGACTCTTCATTACCCCATGGACCAGAGCATGCCAGCCCCCCCTTTTAAATAAAAAAGCAACAACACAGAAAAAAATAACAATAATAAAAAATACATACATATACCAGTGCTCCCCTCCCTCCGGGACCATCTGGAAATCTTGGGTCATCATCTTATTCCTCTACTTCTTCCACAAATCTTTATAGTCCCTTTCCCTTTTATTAAAATATATTCAATAAATTTCTCCCATATATCGTAAAAATATCTTTCTTAAATTTCCCTCTCTTAACCTTTAAATTGCAAGACAGTTGATCATTTATAGCAATATTCTAGGTTTCATTATACCATTCCTCTATCTTAAATTCTTGTTTCGGTTTCCAATTTCTTGCTATTATTAGTCCTGCTGCTGTCAGTAAATTACAGATTAATTCCTTAGTCTTATTAGCATAAATGTCCTTAACATATACTGATAGTACTGTACTTTCTGGGTTAAAATCTATATTCCTTTCCAATATATCACTTAATTCTTTATTAACTGCCAGAATTTTTGAACCTTTTCACATTCCCACCATAAATGAAAATAGGTGCCAATTTCCCTTTTCTCATTTCCAACAAAGATTAGGATAGTTAGGATTTATTCTATTTAGTTTAACTGGTGTCATGTACTACCTTAAACACAATTTAAAATAATTCTCTTTTATTCTCACAGACCGTAACACTTTAGTTTTCTTTGTGACCCCATGGACCAGAGTTTACCAGGCCCTCCTGTCTTCCACTGCCTCCCGGAGTTTGGTCAAATCCATGTTAAGTTGCATCAATGACACCGTCCAACCATCTCATTCTCTGCTGTCCATTTTCCTTTCGCCTTCAATCTTTCCCAACATCAGGGACTTTTTCAAGGACTCCTCTCTCCTCATGAGGTGGCCAAAGTACTGGAGCCTCAGCTTCAAAATCTGTCCTTCTAATGAACATTCGGAGTTGATTTTTTCAGGATGGGTAGGTTTGATCTCCTTGCAATCCAGGGGAGTCTCAAGAGTCTCCTCCAGCACCACAGCTCAAAAGCGTCAATTTTGCGGCTATCAGCCTTGTTACCAGGCAATTAAAAAACATTACTTCAAACCATGGTTGTGAGGTAGGATGCTTGAAAAAAGTAACTTTTGATTGTTTTGGATGGCAGCTCCTAGAATCTTTCTGGCCAGCAATGCTTGACCTGCCAAGAGCCTCTTTTGACTTGATCCTCTCCAAAAACATCTGTATGCCTTCTGGTTTATCCCCACAATCTTCCTATGACAGATTAAGTTGATATATGGCTATTGGCACTCTGTAACATCCGGTCAAATCCAATTCTCTGTAATCTGAGATTGATACTGTAGATCCACTACATTCCATTCTCTCTCAATCTCGTGGAATGATTCAGGTGAGTTATCACCGGTTCTTTCAACATTCCCTCTCTTCACATAGACCTATACATCGAGAACAATACATAGGCCAGTCCTTTTTTCGCCTGCCCAGATTAGCCTTTGGACCATTCGTGCCTCTTGCAAAATGCCTTTCTCACTGGCCTTCCAATAGAAGTCTATTGAATGCCCACACCTTTGCAAACTGAAAAAGAAAGTTGGGTAAATCTATCTGGGATTAGAGTGTGCCAGCCAGGCATCCTACTCAGGAGACCTGGGCTGGCCTACCCTAATGGTGAATTTTAAATAATCCAGAATTATCTATAGTGGGTTTTTTTCCTGTCATAAATCTGATTTATCACCATATAGACACCTTTTCCCCCTACATCTGATTCTTCATGTCTCAGATGTTGATGCTGCTCCAAGGCTGTTTGCCATCTGCCTTTGATTTATAGCAGTTTATCACAAAACTCCCCCCCCCTTATCACAAGCAAAAACTGTACAGGTCGAGAAGGAATCTTATATGAAGTATATGCAGCTGATAGGTCTTTGAAGATCTACTGACAGTGGTGGCAAACCTTCGGCACTGCAAATGTTTTGGACCACAATTCCCACAGTCCTTTGTCATTGGCAACACAGGCTTGGAATTCTGGGAGTTGTGGTTCAAAACATCTGGAGTGCTGAAGGTTCACCACCACTGGTGTAACTCATGTATCATTAGTGGAGGGATTAATGAATTGCTAGCATTAGCTGGTTCGCTACTAGTGGCCACTGAAGTTGCACAAAGAAAAGTCCGAAATTCAGTAACCAAAATCCTGTTGCGTAATGAGGTAATGGGGATTTAGTGAGTCAACTGCTCCATACGTCTCACTGATTCAAATGGTGTTACTCTAGTTTGGACTGACAATGGTAAAGTTCAAAGTTAGGCCTATTTCAATTAAATCTAGTGGAGCCACCAAGTCCAATTGATTCCATGAGTATATGCTAAGTGAGATTCACTACCTTACGCAGCAGGCTTTTGGTCAATACCAAGGACCCAATGGAGCTTTTATGAGGGGGAAAAATAAGTTTAGAGAGTTTAGTGACCGACAGATGAAAAAGGTAGTTCTTAACACAAAATGGCTGCCTTTTGCACAAAAAGAGCAATGAGGTGGTTAATGCCAGACAAAATGGCGCCCCACCACCACCACATACGAGGGATTCCAAGTCAAAAAGTAGGCTTTTAAAAACAAAATGGATGTCATTGTTTCATTTTGTTGTTGTTGTTGTGAACCGCCTGGAGTTCCATTGGAAGATGGGCGGTATAGAAATACAAAAATAAATAAATAATAAATAAATAAAAACAGGAGATTTGATGAAAAGGTATGGATGAAGGTGTCGTTCCGGTTCATCTCGAATCCTAAGCGGAGAGCCGTGACGACGTGAAATATTTTTGTGCCCCGTGAGGCGGTGGAGATGCCAGCGCTTTGATGCTGCGCCTTGTCCCTTGGTTATTGGGTTTATTTGTATGGGAACCCAAACCTGCAGCCTGAGGGAACCCAAATCTTCCGGCACGGCATGGGGGTCAGCCTTGGTGAAGGGTGTGCAAGGTGGGAGGATCCATTTGGAGTTTTGCACGTCCCGTTCCGCACCTGCCTCTTTAAGGGCTGGTCCGAAAACCAACCTTTATAAGAGGTATGACCCAGTGGAGGGCTAGCCCTGAGGTAATCCCTCATAGCAAACACAGAATGTGTGCTCAAGATACCGGCTTCACGATAGACTCTTAACCCTTCTGCGGCAAACAGCAGGGGCCTCTCCCACTAGTACCTCCATCGCTCCCACCCAAGGGCAGAGCTAATCCATCACCCTGGGTCGCTTGCTGGCAACCCATTAAATATTAACCCTGGCCCAATTTTTGTTGTTGCTGTTCTTGCTCTCTCTCTCTCTCTCTCTCTCCCTCTCAGTCTCTCTTTCTTTTTAATGGCTTCCAGGCAGCACCCAAAGGGTGTAACCCCATGCTCTCTCTGTTTGCAGCCACCACTAACACTTTATATTGCCTTCTCAAGAATATGGCCGTTTAGTGCCAGGCGGTTCAACGAAAGATGCCCCCAGTCCGAAACAAAGGAATGGAGGAGTTTGCCGGGTTTTTTAATCATTTTGAGTGTTTCCTTTTTGTTTGCAGCTTGAAGGTCGCCTTTCAATAATGTTGTAAGCTGGCTTGGGAGCCTTTCAAGGAGAAAGGCGGGGTAAAATATTTCAAATACAGTATTTCAAATAATTAAAATAAAATAAAATAAAATAAATGGCATATGCAGTTCAAAAGGCATAAATGAAGAATAAGAAGGGAGTCTTTGCAAGTAGAAATTAAACAGCATCTCACCCATGAGGGCCTGATGGCGACCGGGTGATGTGTTGTGCATGCTGGGTCTGTTGCCCAAATGCTGCTAAGTGCGGGGGGGGGGCAGTTTCGTGATCCTGCCTTCCTCATCTCTCTTCATCTTTAAATTGCATTCCGACCAGGCAAGCCTAGAAACGTTGGATGCCTTCCAGAGTAAGAATGCTCCTCAGCTTCAAACGGAGGACTTTCCTCCCAAAAACAGACTGTGTGGCCTCTTTGCTATACTGTCCTGCCAGTAAAACTGTGCTCACGACCCAGGGTTCAGTCCCAGGTAGCAGGCTTGGTTGACTCAGCCTTCCATCCTTCCGAGGTTGGTAAAATGAGGACCCAGCTTGCGGGGGCGAGGGGCAATATGTAGCCTGCATTACTGTAATTAAAAACTGCAAACCACCCAGAGACTACTTGAAGTGATATGGGGTGGCATATAAGCAGACCACTTTGTATTGGTTTGTTTAGCCCACAACGGAGGCTCATGTTGGCTCTTCAGAGGAGGGGATCAGCTGGAACACCTCTGTTCACGCTGGAAAGGGTCAGTTTGGCAGGAGCAATTCTCTCTTAAAATGAGAGATTTCTCCAATCTGGGTCCCCAAAAAGGGTTTCCTGCAGCTGGACCAAAGATCTTCAGCTTGGACACAAATTGCGTTGGGCTGGTGCCCGTCCCCCTGTGCATCTTGTAACTGGCCAGGAAAGAGATCAAGGCTTGGTGGTCCAAATTGCACCCTGGTACCTTGTTTGATTGCACCTAAAGATTCCCAGAACTATGAAGAAATTTGGAGAACTTCTACCTCCGTGCTAGGGTTGCAAATCCACCCAAAACAGAGACCCAGATCCATCCTCAAACGGGGGGGGGGGGGCTTTCCCAACTTCGCACACTCTGAATGGGTCGGCCTTCAGCGATGGGCGTTGAGAGTCAACACCTCCGGAAGGTGCCAAATTTTGGAAGGTTGAGGACAGAGATAAAGTACACCCCTGTTTTCCGCTCTGGAAAAACCTCCGCCATCGCCGACGCTGCCCTAAGAATGGCCTAATTCTTGTGTGGTTTAATGTAGGGTGAAAGAGAGAGAGAGAGAGAGATGCTGGTTCTTTCAAGAAGGGAGGAAAATACCATTACAAGTTTAATTTTCCTCCTATAATTTTTGGTAATCCACCTTCCACATCAACTGGAGGAAAAGAACCATTACACACACACATTCCTTCAAGAGCACTGCCTTCATTTCTATCCACTATACACACACATCGACGCATGCACGCCACACTGCCCCGCTCTGTCCGTCTGAGTTATCCTCCTGTCTTACACCTTGGAAGGAAGCTGGCAAATTTGACAGGAACATCTTTATACTCCCAGCCTGGAAGCATTGGTCTTCACGCCCAGCCCACCTAGAGGCATACAAAGACCCGTGTGTTTGGTGTCGGCCCCCCTCGTTTCGTGTCTCCAAAGCCCAACTGCCTGGAAAAGACACAGCTCCCAGTGTTGATTTAATAATGTATGGATATATATAAAACGACTCTAAGCAGCCAGAGAAACGGATGTTTTCAGGGAAACCGAGTGAGGATGTGAGGAAGGTTGGACAGGCCGTGGCCCAGCGAGTCAGACAGCGAGGGGGTTCACCAGCTCCTTTGTAAAAATAAAATAAGAAATATATGCTCACACCCCCCATGTCTCTTATATCTTTCAGGATTTTTTATAGTGTACTGGACATGACAAGCTTTCCCTGAATGATGGACTACCACTATGAGTCTTTTATATTAATGTATAGGTTCACATAGACTATGGCCGTTACTTCACGAACCGCTCGCTTCGCGGCAAGCCCTCATTTCTGTGCGAATCGATCGTTTCAGTCCGCACGCTCCTCCCTTTTGGCTGCGATGTCACCCCGACCACGCCCCCTTTACCGTGCTCCAAGCGGGGTGAGTGGTTCCCCTGCCAGCGGCCGGGAATCTTTTCGCTTCGCATCCCGCTTCGCATTCAACGTCACGTGCGGACTGGATTTTTTTTTTTCTTTTTCTTTTTTGGAGTTACTTTTGCTCCGAAATATCGATGCATCGATATTTCGGTTAACCGGTTGTTCAGTTCTTGCTGTCTGTAGTTACAATATGCAGATATTTGTGCTAGTTTATGCAACTTCATCTGTACCCCGGTGTCTCATGTCTTTCCTTTTTTCCCGGTCAGGTCTGCATCAGAGGGAGGACTTGAAAATCATACCGCACACCCTCCGGGAGCGAGAAGGGAATGGGGAGGGAGGAAAGACGCATCCAAAGGGGAGAGGTTGGGCAGGAGTCCCTTACCCTGCTGGCTTTCAAGCACGTAAGGGGGGGGGGTTCAAGCCCGCTTCTCTCCACCACCAGATTAGACACATAACCAGCTCTGTCGGAAATGACAGCCAAGTATTGATGCATCGATACGACGAGTTTTTTTTTAAAAGGATGGGAACAAGCAAACGTTGCAAAGCGGCGTCCTAATGCGAAGGGAGCACGTGAGGTAGTAATCGATTCGGTAGTAAAAATGCAGCGCGTGAGCACTGATAAACAGGGGTGGGATCGAAGGGAGACCACGTGACCGCCACCGAATTCACAGCGAAGGCAAGGTCGGTTCGAAGCGAGGCACTTCGTGAAGTAACGGCCATTGTGTTTATAGCTACTTACTGTATAACCTTGTAGCTTTAATGCTGGAAGATGTCCCTCAATTCCTTGTTCTCAAATACTTGAACATGTTTTAATTGTACTGGACTGCATATTATCCCTCATTACCGTAAGCCGCCTTGGGTCCCTTTCCAAGGAGAAAGGCAGGGTAAAAATACTCTATAAAAAAAATAATAAATAATGGTCCACCTTCAAGGTTATGATGCTTTCCCCAAGTAGATTTTATCCTCCATAGAGAATTACCAGGACGGTGTTACCATATTCAGAAAGAAAAAGCTGCCATTTCGCCCACCCTCAAATTGCTACCTTGCCCTTTGGAAATCGGCATAACTGCCTGCCACTTCTGGGGTTTCAGATGGTCCACAAACCCACCTCCACCACCATGTCTGTCTGAGTGGCTGGCATTAAATGTGGATATCACAAGGCAGTAGACACTGGTAAATGCGTACGTAAGCAAACAGGTGGGTCACACAACATATTGCTGATACTTTCCACGGAAGCCCTCCGTCTTGGGTATGAATCTCCACAAGGTTTGGGAGAAATTGCAAGTGAAGACAAATGTGTCTTTCCTGCTCTTCAACATTTTCCTCCTCATGCAAATCTTTCAAACATGCAAATCCCGATGGTTAAGGATGAGGTAGGGGAGGGGGGAACTGGACTACAAGTCCCATGATTCTCCATTCCAAGTGTTTCACTGAGCAGACAAATACCTTGGAGACACCTAAATGTCGCTGAGCTGTAGGATACTACATTGTAGGATACTACATTGTTTCATTCTATTGCTTTATTTACAGTTGACCTTTCTTCCTTGCAGGAACCATAACAACAGCATAACAACAACAAAAAAGATACAGTTTTTCAAAAAGCCCAAACAAAACCATTGTGGTGCTAAACTGAAGATCAAATTGAAACTGCACAAAAGAAACATAGGTTAATGCATAATGGCTAACATCCAGTAGCAAGTAATAGCTTGAGTACGCGCACTGAATTGGTGGGGTTTGGTGGATCAGCTCTCCCATAAGTTCTACTGATTCGATAGGTCTAACTCGATCTGCGGGTTGCGACTGGATTTTAACCCGCTGTAACGGCCAGGGAATGGGCAGCAACAAAAGTCTAAGGGCCTTTTTACACAACCCCTAAGATCCGCTGGTCCCTTAAATTCGGACCAGAGATCTTGAGGGTTCGTTGCTGTTCCTCCATCCCCACCCGCGCCGCACTTCTTTGTTCTGTCTGCGTGAGGGGAGGGAGGGGAAAAAAGCCTTAGACAGGGACAAAAGAACCCTAAAGCCTTACCTCCGGTGCCGGTTGAGGTTGCTCCGACCTCCGTTTACTTCCTGGTTCCTCTTTAAGGGGCGGAGGCAAAAGAAAAACAACAGAAAGAAGCAAGGAGCGCTCAGGCACTCTCCGCATCAAATATTTTTCACCATCAAAAAGCAGGTACAAGAAAAGTGCGCTGGGTCGCGCTAAAGTGGGCGGGGTCGCACTTAATTGTCTGCAAACTCCGGAGCTGGTGGGGAAACATTTTTAAGATCCGGAGCTTGCAGCCATTTGCGGCGGAGCTTAGGGGTCGTGTAGAAAGCCAGGACCAAGGTCTATTCAGGAGCGTAGTCCAAAGTCAAGAGACACAGAACAGGTCATCAGCCAGTCCACTTTCAAAACACCAAAAAGCACAGTCTCACAAGGAGGCAAAGATCCAAATCCCTGATTGCCTCAGCCCCAGAGGACCCTGATTCTATGAAGACTCCAATTCTGTGAAGAATCAGAGTCAAACGGCCCTGATCCTGACACCCATATGGCAGCGTCAGCAAAGCTGCCCTGTGACGGTTCCCTCCAACCCCAGATCATTGACAAGCCAGTTACTAAACACAAGACAGAGTGGGACTCGAATGATCAAAAAGGGTCTAGTTAGGCCGCCAACTGGACCTGTCTCCTTCCTCAGGGTGCAAGGCCTATAGGGAAATAGATCGCAGTTCGGACCCCAGTTCATTGTGATCTGTGGCCAGCCCCAGCAGTTAGAAAGGTCATTTTAATGGAGATTGCTCCTCTCAAAGCAGCTCTCTCCACTGTGATCAGGTGTGCACCTTCTGATACGCACCCCCTCCCCCAGCCATAGCAACTGGTAGACAAGAATCTGTATATCTCCCCTGGCTCTTTTCCCATTACATTTCCCACTTTCTTGACTTTTCTCTCCTTCTTAACCCCTTGGCAGATTTCCTCGGAACTGTTTTGCTCTTTAAATGCATCCTGCCTCGGCCCTTTCGAAAGAATCGTGCTGCTGCTCATGTTCAACTCATTCATTTTAAAGGAAGGAAGGAAGGAAGGAAGGAAGGAAGGAAGGAAGGAAGGAAGGAAGGAAGGAAAGAAAGAAAGAAAGAAAGAAAGAAAGAAAGAAAGAAAGAAAGAAAGAAAGAAAGAAAGAAAGAAAGAAAGAAAGAAAGAAAGAAAGAAAGAAAGAAAGAAAGAAAGAAGTGAGACCTGTTGATTTTACTGTTTTGTTTTACTGTCGGTCCACCTTTTATGTGTCTTTAGTGGGTCTGAACGGCATGTCATTTAATTGCAATGGTTTTATGTAGCCTGAGCATCATGGTTTGCTCCTCTTCCTCGCCCTTCCTTCTCTTTCCCCGGCGTCATCGGCGTTTGTGTGAGTGGAACTGGGCAAAGGCCGGGCCATCCAGGAAGCTGCTGCCTGAGCAACAGCCCATCTGTCGTGGAAGTGACGGAGGAGGCAGCCACGGGGCAGCTCTCTGGCTGGCGATGTGTGGGAGCATGAAAGGCGCCTTTGTCGTCTCTGGCTGGAGCCAAAGGCCAGGGCAGGATGCGGTGCCCTCCGCCAGTTATTTATAACTGCCAGCAGGTATTCCACGTCCCCACCCAGCACCACCACCACCACCACCCCGGCCAGACCAAAGGCAAACTCACCTGATTCAGCCGGACAGATGGACAGATGAAGACGGTGAGGGGGGGGGTCTCCGATGGAGGAGGCTGGTGGGTCCGTGCCTTGCCTCTTTCTCCTGCAGGCTCAGGGTTTTGTGTGATGATATGGCCACCCTAAATCCAGGTACTGATCCAGGCTCACCCAGGTACCACCTGCATACAAGCAGGGTTATGTCGTTATAGTCGTGACCAACTCTTTGTGACCCCATGTCCATGGAGTTTTCTTGGTAGGAATACGGGAGTGACTTGCCAGTTCCTACTCCAGGCGCCTACAGCACCTGGTATTCCCTGGTGGTCGCCCATCCAAGTACTCACCAGGGCCGACCTTGCTTAGCTTCTGAAATCAGGCAAGATCGGATGTGCTTAGGGCATGTAGGCCTTGTTTCGCACCGGTGTTATCCTGTGCATCAGCAAAACATAGAGGAATACGAATGGTTTCTTCCCAACATTTTAGCTTCGCAACAATTCAGTACCGCAGTCACTGGCCCAAAAGCATCTGTGAAGCTTTTATAAATTTCATTTATTGAGTGACTCGCTTTTCTAGTCCCACTCTCTGTGGCTTACTCAAAGGTTGGGGCTCTGACTGTCCTGCTCATCTCTGTATAGGCTGGAATGTAGAATTTTGAGATATGAAATTATTTGGCCCTCCACGGTCAGTAAACCTCAGCTAGCGTGGCTGTTGTAGTTGAAAAGCAAGGCAAAATGTCCAAATAATGTCCACACAAGCATATTATTCTCTATAAGTGTGTGTGTGTGTGTGTGTGTGTGTGTGTGTGTGTGTGTGTGTGTGAGTGAGAGAGAGAGAGAGAGAGAGAGAGAGAGAGAGAGAGAGAGAGAGAGAGTTTAATGGAGGAACTGTATGAGATTGGTTTTTAGATTCTTTATTTATATTTTATAACAGGCCCTCAAAACCAGGTCCTGTTTTATAAGTGGATTTGTTGTACCTTACTGATTTGAATGTGTTTTGCTGCTGCTTGTGTTTTTGTGTGGTATTTTTTTAATCCTTATTTGGATACCTACTGTTGATAACTTTTATATTGCCTTTTAAGCCACAGGGTCCTCTAAAGGAGAATGGTAGGGTAAAAATATTTGAAAGAAAGAAAGAAAGAAAGAAAGAAAAGAAAGAAAGAAAGAAAGAAAGAAAGAACTAAACTAAACTGGTCCTAAACTAACTTCTGAATCAAGGCTAAGTAATCCTTAATGGAGCAGATAAATATTATTTAAAATATCCTATCAGAAAAAGGTGATTTAATTTTTACATTTCAGATCTGGTATCTTGAGAACCTGGCAAAATTACACACACACACACACACACACACACACACACACACACACACACACACACACACACACACACACACACACACACGAACGAACGATACACAGAGCACATATAAAAGGACATCTCCCTGCTCTGGGGCCATGTCGACAGAGATCGTTATGGGACGGTGGGATCCATCAACGTCGGCTTATTCATCACCTGGGCGGTGGCCCCCGTTTTCCCACAGCCCGGGCCTGAAGCAAGACGGGGGACATCCGGGTCCCCGAGGCGTTTCACCTGTTGTGTTTGCCCTCCGTAACGCACGGATTGAGAAGGACTCATCCTGGCAAAGCAAACAGATTAAATGGCAGGGAGCCGGTGGAAGGAGGCGTGCCTGGGAACCACGGGGCGTGTGGATCAGGATGTGGGGGATCCTGGTGGCTGGGGGGGGGGGCAGGGGCAGGTGGGATCACTCCAGTCCACTCTTTCACACTTGGTGGTGGTGCTGGGGAAAATGCATCTTTTTTGTAACCCTCGTTTGCAAATACCTCTGTGTGAAAGAGGAGGGTGGCTGAGCTCCCAACCAGTTTCTGAGGGCAAAAAGAACATAGGAACATAGGAAGAGCCCTCCTGGATCAGGCCAAAAGCCCATCTAGTCCAGCTTCCTGGATCTCACAGTGGCCCCACCAGATGCATCCGGGAGCGCACGAGACTAGATCTCTGTCTCCTGATCCCACTCCCCTGCATCTGGCCCTTGAAGGACCCCGGTTTTAAGCCTGGAGATGACACATCTCCCATCATGGTTTGTCACCTTTGATAGACTTCTCCTCCAGGAATCTGTCCAATCCCCTTTTGAAGGCATCCAGGCCAGATGCCATCACCACATCCTGTGGCAGGGAGTTCCACAGACCATGGAAGGAAGGAGGAGTGTGAAACCCCCGGCCTTGCGGACAACTTGCAGCTCGGCACATGATGGCAGTTATTCACCATGAAGGGACACACAAACTCTCACGGCACCTTTTAGATGGACCTGGTTTTGCTCGCCAGTGGTCGTTGTAGAGGCTGTGTGACCCACCAAAGTTCATGCTGAAATAAATGGCCCCCCAGGTGTAGGAAATTGCTCCTCTTTTTCCTAATGGTTATTGGACAAGGGCAATGGAGCATGTCGCTGTGAGGAGCAGCTATTACTTTATTTGATTGTTACTTATCTGTGTAAACGTTTGTGGTGACAGACAGCAATCAATGCTGCGGTCTGGATGTGAAGGGGAAGGCCTTTCTCTCGGTCCCGCGACCTTCACAGGTGCGTGGGGTGGGGACAAAGGACAGGGCCTTCTCTGTGGCTGCTCCCAGACTTTGGAACTCCCTCCCACTGGAGGCCCGGCTGGCCCCATCTTTCCTGTCCTCTCGTAAGCAGGCAAAAACCTTTCTCTTCAGGCAAGCTTGTCCTCAGTGACTGACCAGGATGGTTTGTTTGTTTTTTTGTTGCTTTTAAATCTGCTTTAGCAATGCTGTTACCTAACATCTTAAATCTGATATGTATTTAATTCTTTAAATAAAGCCCCCAAAGAACAACACAATTCAGTTAAGCCAATACGACCGACTGGGACGAATCAACAGTGTGGCTTTGTATTTGTGTGTGTGTGTATGACATCCTCTTATGCTGGAACTGAATTGTAGTAACTATCAATACTGGGATTTCAAAGTATATACAGTGGACCCTCGTGTAACAAATGGTTTGTATAACATAAAATCTGTACAACATAAAAAAATTCCAGATATAGGGGAAATTTGCTTAGCAGAATCGCCTACCGGGTGAATCCGTACAACATAAAAATGATCGCAATTAGGGATTACTCAGTTTTCAATGCATTTCTATGGGAAATTTGTATAAAGAAAAAATTGCTTAGCAGAATTTCATTTAGAACAAATTTATAATTCCTTTATACAAGGTGCCACTGTATTTTATGGCGTGCTTTTATGACTTCTGACCACCACCTCGACCGTTGATGCATTTCCAGAGCTGAGCAGGGATCCGAACCCAGTATACCACTCCACCCACTTCATACCACATCAATATTTTAAATTCTGGCATTTAAGTAAGAGTCAAAACGCCTTATGGTCTAGAAAACGTGAAATTTGCCCGTTCTGCCCTTGGCCTGCTTTGAGTACACAGCCATTGATCAATTACAGTTGAGTCTGTTGTGTCTAACGTGAAACATGTCACCTTAAAAAAATTAAATACTGTACATGTATTGTGTGTGTATATATAAACACATCTACACATGCCTGTACACCTACATAGCTGTAACTAGAGGTGGCCACTGCACCACAGTCATGCAACTTGAGTCACAAGGAATTGAAGATTTGACCCCACGGCTTTGACCCTGAACAAAAAGGAAGCCTGCCCTTGCACCTTGCAGGTGAGCTGCCTATGGGGCATTGTGGGAAATGAGAACAACAGGCTAGACTCAGACACACAATGGACTATTTGTGGGATGAGTGCCAGCCACTGCTAACCAGAGAACGAATAACCAAGTTCACACTACTCCGTTTTGCCAATCTGCACGTTGCCTCCTCTTTTGCCCTCAAACAAAGCTCATTTTCTATGAAAACTTAAGCCACGTTCCCTCCTTACAACATCCAGCAGTGGTTCTCAACCGGTGGTTCCCCAGGTGTTCCTGAACTGCAACTCCCAGAAATCCTTTCCAACACAGCGAGTGGTAGAGGCCTCTGGGAGTTGCAGTCCAGGAACATCTGGGGACCCACTGGTTGAGAACCACATGGGAACGAAGGTGTGCCTTGTGGTCTGAGATCTCTCTCCCTTCTGTGTTACAGCTTGCCTCCATCTCCTTCCTGGGGCCCTGGGCCTCCCTCCCCGATTGGAAGCCCTGTGGGGCAGGGACCTTGTCCCCTTTATGCCGTGCGGCAGTTCCACATGTGTCAGCGATCCCAGCATTTACACCAGATCCCTAACCTTCAAAAAAAAAAAGCAGGGTAGGAATTTTGCAAAAGAAAAACACGTCTCTTGATAGCAAGCCTTCTGAAAAGCGGGCAGCCTGTGGAGCAAACGGCTTGCATGGGGGCAATTTGGTTTTTCCCAGAATACCCCTTCTCAGTGGGGAGGGGAGCACTGTCCCGGGTGGCTCTTCTGAGAGCCGTTGTCAGCTTTTCCCTCCTCCACCACCTGTGAGGATTCTGCCCCCACCTGCAGGGCTCAGCCTACCTGAATCCCTTCTCTGTATTTTTCCATCCTGTACTCGTCTGGCGCTGTTTTTCCCCCTCTCTCTGCTCCTGCTTTTTCCTTTTTCCTTACCTACACATTGCCCACTTATCCCCGTACGCCAACGCCAGACCCCGGGCTGCCTTGGGGAATTTTATTTGCAGGTTCCACGCGGGCACTGTGGTCAATCCCGCCGGGTACAACCGGGCCTCAGTATAAACGCCGCTTTGCTTAGAAGGGCCCGTTTTTAAATATCTATATAAAAAAATAAAATAAAAAATGGACTGGAGTGTCTCTTGGTTTTGGATGGGAACGGCAGGTGAAGCCAGGTCGTGAGGTCTGGCTGATAAATTTAGAATCTCTTGGAATCCACGTGGCTGGTTTCTCTCTCTTTTTTTTCAGCCCTGCCTGAAACCCCCTTGAAAAAGTCCATTGAAGGAGAGTTCGCCTGGGCCCCATGTGTTTTACCGCCGACGTCTCTTTCCGGCAGATGAAAGCTTCAGGACTGGGCAGTAGGTTTATTAGATCAGTCAGTGTTTCCAAAACTGCTGGGTGCAAGCTTCTGAGTGACACAGGACTCTTTTTCAAGCAAACATGCTCAGAACCGAAAGTTTTGGGCTGCGGTCTAGTGTCAAAAGAGAATGACCCTATTGTTACTCTTTGGGTTTTAGTAGGTATTTTAGCTACATCTTCCACGCTGTGGCAGGCACAGGGTTTCTGTAAGACCTGCTTCCTATTATGTGCTGTCCACATTCACGTTTCTAATACCCTAAGCAGAGCTGCAGTGCACAGGAATGGTAAAATAATAATGCATTGATCCCTTGCATTAAATGGGATCTTTGCAAACCACGAGACTCTCACGGTTTGTTCTGCGCTACATTTCTCCCCAAGATTTTTTTTTTTAAAATTGAGAACAATGTTTTTTCTAGCTTCTTTTGTTTATTAAATGAGGCTGCTAATTTACTACATTTGTCAGCCTGATGGATTCCGAAATGCTGGAAGAATACACTTGGGTACACTCTTTGCACAAAATCCAGAATTTGCAACACTGTTTTTTAAAGGATCTAGGTGCCCTTGCTTATGACCACATTTTCCTGTCCATAAGACGCCCCCATGTATAAGACGCCCCCCTTTTCTGACCCAAAATTACTGTTTTGCAACTGCGCAATTCTGTCCTCAGCCTTATTTCATGTATAAAATGACGCTCAAGTTGTAATTTAACAATTTTAGACAAAATATAGTCTTATACACGAAAGAATACTGTTATGTCTGAATTGCCCTTCTGCTGTTGTCATTCTTTCAGATTGTTTGTGGTGCTATTCATTGGATTTGTATCTCTTACTTTTTTCCAATGGAAAAGTTTGATACAAATGTAGTAAACAATAAAGGATTCTGTGGCGCTCATCCTTTGCTTCAGATTGTTTGTCGTGCTATTTAATGCATTTGTATCTCTCACTTTTTTCCAGTGGAAAAGTGTAATAAACACATAATCGACATAAGAACAGCCTTGCTGGAACAGGCCACAGCCCATCCAGTCCAGCAATCTGTCTCACGCAGTGGCTCACCATTCACTTCAGGGTATTCCCAAGCAGTTGTTTTCACCTGCTTAACGATCCCCCGCAAATGGTATTGAGAGATCTCCTGCCTATTGCTCCAACTCGGAGGTTGTCCTTAGGCATCCATCATGAGAGCCAAGTGATACCCTTGTTCTCCATGAACCTGTCCAATCCTTTCTTAACGCTGTCAAGGATTTCTTAAAGCTGACAATAACGGACAATAAAGGATTCCGATTAGCTAATCCTTTGCTTCAGATTATTTGTGGTGCTATTTATTACATTTGCATGGCTTACTTTTCTCCCAGTGGAAAAGTGTGATACAAATGCATTAAATAACACAATAAATAAAGGATCCCACAAGGCTAATTGTTTGCTTCAATTTATTTATTTATTTATTTGCTTGCTTGTTTGTTTTACTTTACTTTTTATTTTATATTTTTGTTGGTATTATTTTTGCTGTGGCCCTGCCAGACAGCCCAAAACGTGTAGGGAACTTGTAAAGCAGCCCTGACGTAAGAATGAAATTCCACTCCCCCCCCCAAAAAAGATTGTTTTAACCTTAGCATCTGTTTCTGTTGCTTTGCCTGCATTATAGGATAGGATTTGCGGGTCTGAGATCCCTACCGGTTTACCTGTTGGGGAAATCCAGGTGAGCCCATCTTAACAAAAGCCATCTACCTGGCCTTTTCTGGTTGAGGCGGAGACAGCCCAGTGGCGTCATTTCAAGGGAAAGTGGACAAGCTTCCCTCCTTGGTTTTTTTTTACTACTGAGAATTGTAAATCCCGAACCAGGAAACCGTATCCTGTTCAATGAGGCCTTTGCCGCCACACCCTGCCTTTATCACCCGGGAAAGGGGAGGCGGAACCAGGAAGTTGGCATTAGATACCTGGACCTTTTTTTGCCCATGTCACTGCCGGGGCACACTCAGGGCTTTGGATGCTAACACCAGGTTGGTTGTGTTTGGGCAATGAAAGTTATTAGATCACTCCTTTCTCCTTTGAGAAAGCTTTTGTTCTGAACAACAAAAGCAGTTTGCATGGCTGCTCCAACCCAGAACGGATGCTTCTTTCAGGAATTTGCTAGCTTCAAGCCATGGATGGGTTTTTTGCCTCTTTCTTCACCATCCGGCCAGTGTGCCTCAGTCTCCTCTCCATGCATGCTTTGATAAGGGGAAAGGGCACCCATTTTTCAGATACATTTGGCACAAATTGTGGAGACAATAATGGGGAGGGTAGATGAGGAATCTCTCAGGGCGTCCTTGATGAGGCGTCGCACTGACCTCACACGGTCAGATCCTACAAGGTCAAGTGGAACTGGGTGGGTATCCCTTCTGGCCTTACTATGGCGGTTACTTCACGTCCGTTTTGTCTCTGTTAGTGTTACGCTTAGGAGCAGTACAAAAAAAGTTACTTCACGTCTGTCACGCAACTACTGTAATTTGTCGCAACCACGCCCCCAGAACGGGAGCTAAGTACAACAATCCTGTACCCAGTGCTGGGGTCGGGTTTTCCCTTGTCACTCTTTGTTCCTGCTTTCTGTTCCGGGACAAGACACCATGTAGTAACGACTGTCATGCAACAAAACATTCGTTTCTCTCAGAAAACTGCCCGTTTTTTTAATTTTGACTTTTCAGAAGCGAAATATCAAAAAAGAATTTTGTTAAGCCCCCCCAAAAGGAAAAAGGAAGCTAGACAAATTCAGTGTTTGTCATGGTGAGGTAACACTTGTCATGAGACAAGTTATCACGACCATGAAACACTGAAACAGGGACAAAACCACGTGATTGCGACCAACGCTATCATGGTACAAAACTAGACGTGGAACAAAGAAGGACGTGAAGTAACCACCTAGGTAAGGCAGGAAGGCCGTAAGAGCCAGTGTGGTGTAGAGTTATTGGTGTCGAACTATGATTTGGGAATTCCAGGTCTAAATTGTTCCTCAGCCATTAAACTTATCGGATTATCTCCTTTAGTCACTTTCCCTTCACGCCTAAGAATCAGGTATGCTTATCAAAGAAGCAAGCAAACTAATATCCAAGGATGATTGTGAGAGGTTGCAGCCCTGTTCACCCTTATTCATACACAGAAATGTTTGTCCTCCACAACTGAGATTTCTAGCCACTTCCTGTTTGTTTGTTTGTTTTTGCCTTTCCCCCTTATTTAGCTTGGGTGGGCCCCAGAGGCCCCACCACCACCACATAAAACCGATTGCTGACCTTGCTAACCCCTGTGGGGAAACCCATCCCTTCTAAATTCTTTTGTTGTATATGGATCCTTGTGATGATTTACCCTGTTTTATTGCCGGATTTTTTTTTGCTAGCCCTGTGAGATCCTTTGTTTATTGTGCAGTGCGTTGCCTTGGTATCTCGCTTTTCAGTTTTAAAAAGGAGAGATACAAATGTAATTTGAAAACAAGGTCAATAAAGCCCTGTAACGTGCACTCGAAGGATAAGTTCAACACCAATGTACGACCTTAGCTCAGTGTTGGCCAAATTATGGCACGGGTGCCAAAGGTGGCCGGCCCTCTGAGGCCTTCCTGTGGGCACCTGACATCGCCCCTTCACAGCCACCTGTATTCAGGTTAAACTGCTGTATTGGCACTTTGCAAAAAATTAGAGGCAAAAAACCCATCCACGGCTTGAAGACAGCAAATCCCTGAAAGAAACATCTGTTCTGGGTTGGAGCAACCATGCAAATTGCTTTTGTTTTGCAAAAAATTAGTGGGTTTTGGGCACTCAGTCTCTAAAAGGTTCGCCATCTCTGCCTCAGCACTCTACCCACCCTAGAGACCCATGACACGCCGCCTCAGCCACTCCCTGCACCCATCTGAGCTTCTGAACAGTCATCAAGGGTTGCCCCAGGTAGAATGGATGGCATTAGCTGAGCTTCAAGGGCAGCTCTTTGGGCCTTTTCACATGACCCCTAAGATCCGCTGGCCACTTAAATTCGGACCAGAGATCTTAGGGGTTTGTCGCTGTTCCTGCGTTCCCACCCTCTCCGCACTCCTGGCTGCTGGCTGCGTGAGGGGAGGGAGAAAAAAAGGAAGAAAGGAATGCCGCTCACCTCCATTCTGCCGTCCGGGCACTGCATTCAGATCTCTTAAAGGGGCGGGGGGGGGGGGGGGCAAAAAAAGAACAAACAGAAGCAAGGAGAGCCCGGCAGTCACTACGTTATATCTGCATCAGGAATTTTCACCTCCAGAGAGCAGGTACCTGAAAAGTGCGCTGGGACGCGCTTAGGTGGGCATGGTCGCACTTAATTATCTGTAAACTCCGGAGCTGGTGGGGAAACAATTTTAAGCTCCGGAGCTGGGAGCCATTTGCGGCGGAGTTTAGGGGTCGTGTACAAAGGACCTTTGTTCCTGGCTAGAGAAACGGACGTTGCCAGGGCTGAGGGGCTGTGGCCTGGACAGGGCGTCTGTTTTAGGGGACCCATTGCCACATGGTCAGAAGGGGGTGGGAGTGGGGGTGGGGAAAATAAATGGAGAGATTTTGAGCTGCACCCCGTTTTATAACCGATGCTCCTGCCATTTGTTGGCACCTGTTCTGTGTAAGAAATGTGTTTGATGGGCAGAAAAAGGAGGGGGGGAGGATTGAACTCAAGGAGGCACCACACACTGGACAAGATCCCGGCCCTCATTGTCTGTGGGTGTTACGGTGCTGAATCGACCCTTCTGGAAGAGGTTACCTAGTCTCTTTTCGGGAGAAATAAGTAGATTTTGGTGCCCTCCGTTTCTTTTTTTTCCAACGGGGAAAAGGGGGCAGGTAAAGTTTGCGGATTTCTAACCTTCTCCCAGCAGCCTGCGGTGTTTTCATTAAGAAGGTGTTGCCGGGGAATGACGTTGAGGCTGCCCGGCTCGGTGGAATAAAGAGGCCTTTTTGGGCACGGTTTCACCCTGGCCTGCCTTGGAAACTCTTAAAAACAGCTCTAGGAAGGAAGAGGAGAAGAAGGGGAGAGGTTGGTTTGGTGGGGAAGGAGTTGGCCAAGGCAGAACTCATCTCGTCTCCTAGCAGCACACGTGTGTGTGTCTCTCTGTGTGTGTGTGCTTGTGTGTGTGTGTGTGTATGCGTGTGTGCGTGCGTGTGTAGGGAGGGAAGCTTCTTTTCATTGGCTGGAGGCTATGGAGAGATTCCTCAGGGGCCGCCACGGAGAATGGGGTCTTCTATTTCCCCCGGCTTATTCAGCATACAGGTGCCCCCCCCCCAAGTGTGCTGGACTGTATTTGAGCATCTTTATTTTCATCTCATAGCTGCCTAGATGCCCTCAGCGCATCCGATCTCACCTGATTTCAGAAGCTAAGCAGGGTCAGCCGTGGTTAGTACTTGGATGGGAGACCATCAGGGAATACCAGGTGCTGTAGGTGCCTGGAGTAGGAACTGGCAAGCCACTCCAGGATTCCTGCCAAGAAAACTCCATGGACATGGAGTCACGAAGAGTCGGTCAGGACTGTAACGACACAACACACACACACATTTTCATCTCAGCCAAATTCCGAGGACGGCGGGGTCTCACCTCCCTCCATCCTGTTTTTGCCGTCAAAGGCCTTGCTTCCACCTGTACAACAGTCCTACGAGGTAGGCCCCTCCCTCCCCAGCCCTCTAAAATAAGGCTTTTGTTGAGCCAACAGAGCAGACCTGCTGGAGAGTTGAGTGGTTGAGGCGTCTGGCTGCAAAACCCAGAGGTTCGGGTTTTCTGAGGCTCAGCCTAACACAGCAGCTGGAAGTCAGAATTTAAAAAACAAACAGGAAGCACAAAGCAGCCAGTTTAGACGAATATCCAGTTATGCTCCACCCCCACCCCCCACCCCGATCAGGATACGGGCACAATCAACAGAATAGCAGCCTGCTTTATTGTCTGCAATAATAATAAAAACATGTGTCATTGTGTCGATTCTGACATATGGCAACCGTTTATAGGGTTTCCCAGGAACAGAGTGCTTAGAAGTACTCCTAGGACACCCCTTCTTTTGAGGGGTGTCCTGGGACTGTGCCATTTCCCAAGGCCACACAGGCTGCCTCTAGTTGCCGAAGAAGGTCCAGTGGGGAATTGAACCTCCAACCTCTAGCCCCGCAGCCAGAGACCTAAACCACTGGCATAGTTTAAACTCCCAATCTTCCGCAAAAGCGCTACCCGCTGACATTCATTTGGCTGCAACAAAAACACCACAGGAGAGCCAGGCAGACAGAAGGTGTACAGTTGACCTCAATGACAATTATTTAAAAAAAAAAAAGCTTCATGACGAGCTGCTTCTGATGAGCTGCTTCTCCTCATTCCAATGCAAATCACCGAAAGAGTTCTGATTCGCTGTTGCGAGTTTTTCGGGCTGTTTGGATGTGTTCTGGAAGAAGACTCTTCTGTGGCCCGCACCTTCAGAGGGCAAGTTGGTTCAGGGGAGCTAGGAGTTCTCTCTGCACTCTGATAAGGTTGTGCCAGGGTCTGTACCTTGGCAATCTGCCTCGGTTTCACCTTGGACCCGTCTTCTCTAGCCAGAATTTGGATAAATCACTCCCCCCCCACCCCATGAAATTTCCTGGGACTTACACCAAACCTGTGTATACTGCATTTTCAGCATTTCTGCACTACCAGGGCCACCCCCCCTACTCTCCCTCTGTACCTAATTCTGAACCCAGATCTCCGGAGAGCACCACTCTGCCTCCTGTGCCTGGCTGGGTACTACAGGTCCTATCTTCCCCCAAATTTCTTGGGAGGATGCTGGCAGCCCCCTGTCAGCCAGGGGATTCTGGGACGTGCCATGCTAGGGAGGGAGTCCTTATTCTCTGAGCTGTACTGCTAAGCTTTCAACTCCTTCCAACTCTGCGTAAATGCGCGCGGGGCAGCCTCCCCTCTTCCTCCCTCCATCCTTTCCTCAAAGCCCAACGTCGGCAGGATGAAATTCTCCCTGCAATGGAGCGGTTTGGGAGTGGGGAGGGGAGGAAGGCGCAGCCCCCCCCCCTTCTGCCCTCTCCTCTCCTGTCTCCTCCCCGGGCAAGGCAAGGCAAGCCTCCCGCGGTGCCCACTGGGCTGGCCACCCTCTCTACCCGCCAGCCTCCTTTCCTGCATCCGCAGCAGCATCACCACCGCAGGAGCGGCGCGGGCGTGCCGTCTTTTTTTTTCTTTTTCTTCCAGGAATGTGCCCGGGCATCGCCCAGCCTCCGGCCGGCCGTCGGACACGCGCGCCCCTGTCCGCGCCCGCGCCGCACACTGCCTCTATTCAGGCCGGCCGGCCAGCCAGCCAGCTAGGCGGGAGGGGAACAGCTCTACCGCCGGCGGCCCCCGAGAGCTGGCAGGCAGGCTGGCACCTTTTCTGGGCCAAGGGTGGTCTTACCTGCAACGGGCAGGAGCTGCAGCAAACCCCGGGAACCGATTCCCCCCCCCTCCCCGTTTGAATGGACCCCAAAGGCCACCCGTCCCAGCTGGGATGCCTGAGAGGGAACCCCGATTAAGGTGCCTGCTTGTCTGTGACGATTCTCAGTCATCCAGGTGAGTTTATCTGGAAGTTGAGTCATGGCTACTGGACTTCTTTTTTGAGATATAAAAGAAACGTTTCCCTGCTCCTCCAAGCAGCTTCATCAGTCTGACTGATGAAGACTGATGAAGCTGTTTGGATGAGCAGCCAAACGTTTCTAGCTCTGAAAAAAGAAGTCCAGTAGCCATGACTCAACTTCCAGATATGCCTGCTTGTGACCGCTGTCACCATGAGAGTGGAAATCCGAGCTACCTGTTCTGATGGTATTGATGTAAACATTTAGGGCTATGAATGCAACCCCAGAGATCCTACGTCCATTGTTATACGTTTAAAAGTTTAAAACTTCTTTTTCTGTGTTTAGTTGAGGTCTCTGGTTAAATTGGCTTAAATAATCAAACAGTGACCATACTTTATTAGCATAATTTTAAGGATGACTAATTATCAGTATTACTTCACTTCAAAGTACAAGTGGTACCTTGTATAAAGGAATTAATTCATTCCAAATGAAATTATGTTAAGCAAATTTTCCTTTATACACATTTCCCATAGGAATGCATTGAAAACAGAGTAATCCTTAATCACGACCATTTTTAGGTTGTACGGATTCGCCCCGTAGGCGATTCTGTTAACCAGATTTCCCCTATCTCCGGAATTTTTAATGTGGTACAGATTTTATGTTAAACAGTTTGTTATACGAGGGTCCACTGTATACTGAGTGGTAAATACAAATGGAAAAATATAATTGACATGTTAAGTTGCTGTATTAATATGTCCATGAAGATTCTCAGTCATCCAGGTAAGTTTATCTGGAAGTTGTGGCGAACTGGACTTCTTTTCTTGAGAGATAGAAACTTTTCGCTGCTCATCCAAACTGGTGAAGCTGTTTGGATGAGCAGCGAAACGTTTCTAGCTCTCAATAAAAGAAGTCCAGTTGCCATGACTCAACTTCCAGATTGCTGTATTAATCCTGCAATCGTCTGTCAATTGCTCAGCAAAGATTTTGTCTTGTCATCTCACGCCTGTACATTTCATTTTATTCCATAAGTCTGAAGAAGCGGACATGGGGCACAAAAGCTCACATTAAAATCTAATCGTCTTTAAGAACCCCACAACGTTTTTATCCTTTTGCTGTGTTTTTTTTCCTGTTTTGGTTTTCCCCCTTCCTTTGGATTTTTTCCCCTTTCAGCCCTGGCATCATCTGATAACTCTCTCTGTAAAAATGTGAACTATAGAGTTGACTTCAGGATAGGCTCTCTGAGGGTCTGAGGGTTGGTGTTCGGATTAATGTTGGACATGGTTTAAAACAATGGTCCCCAAGCTCAGGTCCCTAGGACTAAAACTCCCAGAAGCCTTCACCATGAGCGGTGCTGGCCAGGGTTTCTGGGAACTGTAGTCCAAGAACACCTGGGAACCCAAGGGTGGGGAAACATGGTTGAAAATATTGGCGGGGTACCTTAGGTATCTTCCAGGACTTAAAACATATGCAAAGTTCCTTAGGTGTCTGGTGTGGCATAGATCATATACAGAGTCCCATAATGGTGTGGCTCAAGCAACAAGCTTAACAACACCGCTCACATCTTCGGTTAGCCCAGCGGTGAGAAAAAGGAGATTGAGATGACACAGGAGGATACCCAGGGTGTAAAGTACACCAGTTGCCTGGGGATAATGGGACTTTTAGTCCAGAACAGCTGGAGGGCATCAGGTGGGCTGTTGCAGATAGGTAGGAGGGAGAGTATGACAGAGTCTGATGGAGAGGGTTGATTGAGAGATAATTTTATATCGTTTGTGTGCTCTCAAGTCAGCGCTGATTTATGGCAACCCTTTTCAGGGGTTCCTACCCCATAAAGGGCTCAAAAGTGGTTCATCATTTCCTAATTCTGAGGCCAAAATAGAGGCCCATTCAGGGAAGGAAGAGGGAGGGGGATTTGGAGGCTGAGAAGGACTGGAAGAACATGCTTGGGCATGAGTCGTAGTTCTTTGGCCACGTGGCGCTTGAGAGTGACCCAGCCCCCCCCCCAAGTGTGTCCCATGGCAAGTTAGTGTTTAATCCACACCACAAGGGCAGTGGGGGTATTCCCTGCTCTCCAGAAGTGCGTGGACACTGTGTTTGCCAAGTCAACAAACCCAACGGTCAGGGACCAGTGTGAGCGGAGGTGGAGGATAAAGGTTGAGATCGTGACCCTGAAGGAAGACCATAAGGGGGTGAAAGGACCAGGTCCCCCTCCCTTCCCTCACGCTCCCCCTAACGACTTGCTCCTCTCGGTGTGGGACATGAGTGGGGGATCTCAATGAGATGGGCTTGCAGACCCCAGGACAAGTGGATAGATGGATCCTCTAATGTATGCTGTACAGCTCTGGTTCTCAGTGTTTTGCCCTGCGTGTTTTTTGAGTTTCAACTCCCAGAATGCCAGCGTGGGCCTAGGATTCTGGGAGCTAGTAGGCAAAGATTCTGAGAATTGTCGTCTCAACTTTTCTGGAAGGCCAAATCTTAAAAAAAAAAAAAACACTGTTGTATAGCCAACTATAAATGGAAGAAAATGGAAACACCAACACAACAAGAGTTGAAGGGAAAGATCATGGAAATGGTGGAGATGGACATATGATCAGAAACTCTGAAGGACCTCTCAACTCAAAAAGGAAGTGAAAGTTGGGAACCCTTTTATAAAAGGATCTGGAATAAAAACTGAAGGAGATGTCAATAAATTTAAAATGAAAATGCCAAGAAAACAGGCAAAGGCCTTTCTGTTCCCTGAATGATGGGCTACCCATTATGTATCTTTCATATGAATCTATAGGATCACATATAGACTTTGTGTTTCTTATGTGATTACATTGACACTATGTTTTCAATGTTGTTTCCATCACTCATAACTTTACATGGAATTTTAATCTCCTTTTAACTGCTCACGTTCTCTTGTAGCTTTAATGTAATGTTGTCTTTAAATGCTGTAAGATGTTCCTCAATTCTCTGTTCTCAGTACTTGGACTGTATTGCCCCTCATTACTGTAAGCCGCCTTGGGTCCTTTTCCAAGGAGAAAGGCGGGGTAAAAATACTCTAAAATATAATAAAATAAAATAAAGTACTGAATGAAATAGGGTGCGTTTAAATTCCTGTTGAGAATGTATGAATTATGTTAGGCTAGTCAATAGTTTAAGTCTGCAGCCTTGTACTTTCTTGACAAAATGGCTCTATAATGTTTATAGGGGATGGTTGCTAAGCAACATTGCCTAAGCAAAATTACCTAGTTACATCCCTGCTGGCAAAATTATTGACCAGAAATTATAAGGCAAATACACAATGCAGTGGGTTGAGTTGACCCTCTTTCCCCCTTAAGTCCTTGCCGTTGGGTCAGACATTTGTTAATTTCATTTGAAATAATTTTAATTTTGGATTTGGTGTTTGTTTGTTTGCTTGCTTGTTTTCTCTTGGGAGACCTTGACTATTGGGAAACCAGGAACCTTCTTTGACCTCGACACAAAATAATACATATAGACGATTTGTCATGACAGAACACAGCAGAATAACATTTGTTTTAATTATTGTTCATGAAAAAAAACAAGGAAAGAGAAATAAAGATACTGTCCTGAATTGCCTCTAAAGTGTGATATATTAAATCAGCTCTTAACCCATTTTCCCAACAGAAAGCACAAATATTTAAATATAAAGCCACTTTTTTGAAAGAAAGAAAGAACAAAAGGAAGGAAGGAAGGAAGGAAGAAAGAAGGAAGGAAGGAAGGAAGGAAGGAAGGAAGGAAGGAAGGAAGGAAGAAAGAAAGAAAGAAAGAAAGAAAGAAAGAAAGAAAGAAAGAAAGAAAGAAAGAAAGAAAAAAAAAGAAAGAAAGAAAAAGAAAAAGAGAAGACCCCATCAGAATGGTAGTTTCTCTGCTCCTATTCAGGGTGAGGTCTATATTTATTGTCTTTGGTAGAACCAACCCCTTATATATTGTGTGTGTAACAATAAAGTCTGGCAAGAATCATTCTGACCTAAAAAAGTGGGGTTGAGAATCCCAAAACACAAGTCCAGCGGTCAACTTTAACATCAGTGTTTTGACAGGAAGTCCAAAATGGCCTTCACCTTGCTTCCAACTGCAGAAAGTCTCATACTGATGCCCCCTTTCGCCCCACCACATATATATATGCAGAGACACCTTCCTTTTGGGAGATAACGCAGCATCTTTGGTAACTGTCATATTCAGAGTGGAGTCTATCGTTTTCAAGATGGCGGGGTTCCCCCTTGGCAACCCAGTTTGGACGGCAGTCAGGTGTGCCAAAATGGAGTCGGATCTGTGGAACGCCAGTCTTAACCAACTGGCCGTTGGCTGACAGCGGGAAGGCACGGACCTTTTGTCTTTGTGGCTGCTCCTTGCTCTTTGTGGACCATTGAAATGAAGGAACTGTGGACCACCACCAGCAAACAGCGGCGTTGAAAGCGTAGGGTCTGTTAGAGTCCTCTGAGCAGCCGCCTCCCCCTTCCGCCTGCCCTAGCTGTGGATGTTTGGCCAAGGCAGGGGGTTACGTCTTGTGGATGGCCTTGTTGGAGGTGGTTGGCGTGAGGACCGGACCTTCTTTCTCTAACCTCCCCCCTTCTTGCTTCTTCGTGTTTTGTTGGCTACCGCCTTACGACGCGTTGAGTAAGGAGCGGCTGTACAAGCTCTGGTAGTAGGAGCCGGTTTCGCCGAGCGAAGTGGACGTCTCGTACGCATGCTTGCTCTCCACTGCGTGGGGAGAACCGTAGCCGCTGTAGGCCATCGCCTGCTCATAGGACTTCAGGTCGATCTTGTGGCTCTGCTCGGAGGACATCAGGTTGGTGATGGAAAAAGGATGGTTGAAGTTGAACTGAGGGTCCATTTTGAGGTCGCTCGGCAGATCCAAGCTGGCGATGGGGCCGGCAAAGTAGTGGCTGTTCATGGGCTGAGAGATGGGAGCCGGCGAGGCCTCCGAAGCGGGCGACGAGCCCTGCCCGCCCGAACAATCCAGCTGGACCAAGCCTCTTTGCTGGTCTTCCGAGCCGTGGGAAGTGTCCGAATGTCCAGACTCTGCCCCTTCGGAGCCGGTGTTGGGGCTCTGGCCTTCCAGAAGCCCTTCTTGAATCTTGCCAGCCTGGTCTTGGCTGTTGGAAGCCTTGGCGTTGGGTTTCTTGGCCTTGTCCTCGATTTTGAAACGCTTCTGGCGCCTCAGGTAACAGCCGTTTTCAAACATATTGCCAGAGTTGGGGTGTAGGGCCCAGTAGGATCCTTTCCCGGGCTTGTCCGGGGAACGGGCCACCTTGACGAAGCAATCGTTGAAGGAGAGCGAGTGGCGGATGGAGTTTTGCCAGCGCTGCTGGTTCTCGCGGTAGTAGGGGAAGAGGTCCATGATCCACTGGTAGATCTCGTTGAGGGTCAGCATTTTGCTTGGCGCCTGCTGAATCGCCATGGTGATGAGGGAGATGTACGAATAGGGCGGCTTGGCGTGGGTCAGCGTGCGGCGGTACGACTTGCCGATCTCCTTGGGCCTGTTCATGCCGGGCGGAGAGTAGCCCAGAGGGGCCATGGACTGGCCGACATTTTGATAGGGCGACAGGGAATTGAGCGAGGGGCCTTGGGCGCCCAACGGAGTCAACACCGGGCTGACGGGCGAGGCCACAGTGGGCAAGCCCATAGGACTGCTGGCATTGGCGAGTCCAGTGAGAGAAGGGCTACCTAGGTTGCTGTTGGCATAACTCATGTTCATTGAGCTGGGGGAAGTGAGGGGGTTCAAGGTGACGTAGGAATTTATAGGGTTCATCGGTCCCAAGCTTGACGTCATTGTGGTCACGGAGGGGAAGACCTAGAGGAAGCAAAGGGAAGAGGTAGAGGGTCAAGATATGGCTTGGGTTGCATGAGGAGAGGCGGGAGAGAGCAAGGGCTGAAGCTGCAGCTGCATAGGAAATCCAGCAACACACCATCACCCAACCCTTGACGCATGAATTAAAAGTCAACGGCACCGGTTGACATTCTTGTACGCTATGGCCGGAGAGTCAGGGTCCTTCCGCTAACAGACTAAGCAGGTTGGCGCTTGCGTGTTAGACCAAAAATTAAGATTACAATTAGCAAAATTCGGAACAATGATGCCATGGAACTACAGCTCCCAGAATGCCTCGGTCAGCATAGTTGGGTTGCCGTGGTCTAGCTAAGGGTTTGCTTCTCATTGTATTGGCATTGACTTTGGACACCCACCTAGACCTTTCCTCCAAGCTCTAGATTGCCCCTGTCCCCATGAGAAGGACACCTTCAGGGTGAGAAGCAATAGAAGGATGAGCTGCTGTTACGGATCAGCTAGAAAAGGCTCCCCTTTGTCTCAAGGAGGCTGCGCTACTGAAGTCTTCCTAGCTAAAAAGAAGATGGAAGAAACGGTTTGTGATTGGTATTCCCAAAATTCTCCTTCCCCTAAAAAAAGAGATGAGTGTTTGGTTCGGTGAATGAAGTGTCTGTGAAGATTCTCAGTCATCCAGGTGAGTTTATGAGGAAGTTAAGTCATGGCAACTGGACTTCTTTTTCTTGAGATATAGAAATGTTTTGTGGTTCATCCAAACAGCTTCATCAGACTGATGAAGATGTTTGGATGAGCAGTAAAACGTTTCTATCTCTCAAGAAAAAGAAGTCCAGTTGCCATGTCTTAACTTCCAGCTGTGAATGGAATGATTGTTCTTTTAGGCACCATGCTCATTAACCCAACATTTATTGGCTGAGAATGTTGAGGAAGAAGTCAAACTTATGCAAGGTGAGAGCTTCACCGCCTATTTATCTTCATTGACCAGTGAAGACCTGTTACCAAGTGTTGCTTGATACCAATCAATACAGTTTAATGTGACAAGCCACGCCAACCATATGCTCTTCTGTTAGGACAATTAAGCCCTAGAATCTGTTCGCAGGAGGACTCTGCATGTCAGTGGAACTTTTGTGGACGTAAGGGCAAGAGTTTGTGGACAGGAGAGCTTGACCTGCTGATTGTTGCCTGGATTAATCCCGTCTCGGGGAGGAAACTCTTTAGAGCCCAGGTGTTGTTGAGTATAGAACAAGGGCAACCCATGTGTATGACTTCAGGCAGTGGAAGGAGATTATGCTGATTTAATCAGGAGAGTATTGATATTAGGCCTTTCCTACAGGAATGACAGCAGATATCTGCCTGAGTATGGAGCAACTTGTAATTCAAACCCTTAAATCATCATGGCATGCTAACTCCCCACACAGACACACAGACACACAGACACACACACACACAGACACACACACACACACACACACACACACACACACAGACATACTCCCAACAGTCTGGAGATTTTCTTTTCTGGTGAACACAGAAAACATTAAGGCTGAAACTTGTACTTAAACGTCCTTTACTGGAGAGCAAGCTCTGGTGAATACACTAGGCTGTTGTGGATTTGCACGGCATGCTGATGATTCTCTATACACGAGGGCAGGGCACTATGCAACAACAATAGGTCCACATGCATAGGACAGGTGCCTAGAGTCATAGTGAATGCACTGTTGGTAGGGATTTCACGAGGCTTCAGTGCTACCCTTGGGAAGCTGGAAGGAATGCCGAAAGTTTGCACCGAACCCGTGCCTTCTGAATTCACAGGCCTAAACACACGGATCTTTACAACAGGCCTGCAAATAGGGGGTGATTATTATTCCTATATTGCAGGGAATAGGTGGGGGAGCACAGGCTTCTTAAGAGCCAGCTGGTTGGTGGGTTGAGTTTTGAAACTGGGATTTTCCAGCTGGCTTTATGAGGCACTAGACCACATCACACTGGCTCGTTTCTTCCTGCTGCTTCATGGACCAAACCCAGCTCAGGTCACCCACCCAAATGTTTGTCTTAACAGCTAGTTTATGGGCAGTTTCCCTGCTCCACCCACCAATCCGGCAAGTTCAGGAGAAGCAGGTTGCTGCTTGGAATGACCCTCTGTTCGTTCTCTCTCTCTCTCTCTCTCTCTCTCTCTCTCTCTCTCTCTCTCTCTCTCTCTCTCTCTCTCTCTCTCTCTCTCTCTAGAGAGAGAGAGAGAATATGCAGCAGTTTGCAGAAAGGGAGGTGCAGTCCCCACCCACCTTAAGGGGACACAGAATAGGGTCCTGAAGCAAGTGACAGAACACGGTTTATCACCGGGCACAAAATGCATCCCACCTCTGGACCCTTTTCTCCAGCTAAGTTAAAAGGGAGCCCAGAAAGGTGCTTGTTCCTTCTCATTCTGTAGGCACGTGTTACTGCTGAGGTTCTCCAGATGTTTCTCAAAGCCTGTGCCAACTTGGACAACTCCAAAAGGAGATGAGGCAGATGCAAGAGCCATTGGCAGCGACCGGTCAAGGTAGCTATTCATCAGCCCGGCTTTGGGAGAGGAAGTACCCCTCAGGGTCTCACTGGTACCTACAGCGTTTGGGCAGACAGCTGACCAGTGGTCTAATTCGGTGCAAGAGCTCCCAAGATAATAGTTTGCTCTTCAAAATGCAGCCTTGGAGGGGATGCACCCACCTTTCTCTTCCCATGCAGATCCCTCACTCAAATTGCTACTGCTCCCATGGTGGTTTCCTAAAGGAAGGATGATGATGATGGTGATGATGTCTGACCAACCCTCAGAAAACCAACATCAAGGCCCTGCTGCAGCAACACCGACCAAAGGTGTGGAGCCTCGGACAGGTTCCTCCGCCTGATCCGTCCTCCTCTATCCGCTTCAGCCCAGCTCAGGGTGTGTCTGGGCTGCAGCTCGGTTTTTGTGGGCCAAACATCATAAAAATCCCTTTTAGGATGAGTGGAGATTACCTCCCTCCCGACCAAGGTCAGTTTCCTATTGTCTGCAAGAAAGCTGATGGCTTTTGGACCTGTTTCATTATCTCGGATTTAAAAAAGAACTATTTCAGGGCCAGTTTTGAAACTCTCCGGGTCACACGGTTGGAATTTACTCGGGGTTAGATATTGCTGTGGTCCAGTTGGAAATTTTCCCCCCAGGTTGCGATTTCAGCCTTTGAGTGTGGAGACACTTCTTGTGTAAGTTGTGTTACCCTGCCGTTTGCAGATCTAAAATGTAAGGAGGAGCAGATGCATGTTTCTAAATAGACAAGGCGTTCATTTCCTGGTGTGTCTCTACTGTGCGTTTACAAGGCATGCCTTTTGTTGGCAATGCAGTGGCCAGCATGTCAGACAGGGACTAGAAAACAGACCCAAACCTCATAAAGTCTGGAAGCTTTCTAGGTGATCTTGAGCCTACATGTTTTCCCAGGCCTATGTTGGCAAATAACACGACGCATATGGTGAGTTCTCTGATCAAATCAAGCTGGAACGATTCGTAGAAGTAACAATACCTAAACGGAGGTGATCACACTTTGGGCCCATCACAAGAAGACAACACACACACACACATCACGGAAAAGGCAGGAAGGCTGAGAAAATTGAAGGCAACAGAAAAGAGGAAGACCAATGGATTGGTCCCATGGGCCATGACCAACTAAGGGACGGACGGACCTCGTGAAGGAAGCTACAGACTTTGCAAGAGCTAAGCTGGAGACCGTTCATTCATAAGGGGGCCATAAGTTGGAAAAGAAGTGGGCAGCAGATAAAACCAACAAGCTTTGCCTAAATACAGTACAACTGGGTTAGAAAACCCAATTACTGATGCAGCTAAATTCCATTGATTGTGTGGGTCTGCTTTAAGCGGGACTGGCAATTGGATATGCACCTTCCTTCTCCTCTACAAGGAGGACTGGACCCAACTTGAAACTTCTCTGCTGGGAAAGCTGTCCAATGCCACGCCTGTAGGCCCTGCACCATCTCCTCCGTTCGTTTGTAATGCCCAGTTAACCCGGGAAGAACATTTTTTTCCTTGCTTCCCTTTCAGGTTTGGGGCTACGAATTGCAGCTCGAGAGGAGTGCGGGCTGGAGTTTTTCCATGGCCTTTCTCATCTTGCAGATAGCGGCAAATCCTTTCCAAACAGCGAAATAGACTAGCGTGTTGAGCAAGCTTGGCCTGGGACCATCGCCCCTCCACCCTTCCTACCTGCCCTTCCCTCTGCAGGGCAGCAGCCTTGGACATTAGCATCGGCTGTTTGCGGCAGGGGGGGGGAGAGGTCTGGCAACCGGTGCTGGGCCTGTTCTCCCAAAAAAGGACAGAGGGGACTTTCATCTCTGTCCACCACCACCACCACCACCACCCCGCCTTCACAGCCTGTCCGCCTGCCCACCCCTCTGGCGATGTGCAAGATGACCTTTGGGACATGATGAAAGTCACTTGTCCCAGGCGGCTGTTGGGAAACCGGCAGCCAGACCTATTTTCCTGCCCCCCGTTGAAAGCAAGGAAGACAGGAGGCTCCATGGCCTCATCGCGAAGAAGCCGGCTCATTAGGGCATGGCAGAAATTAAACCTGCTCAAATGCCATACTCTGGTTCGCCGCTAAGAATTTCCGGGGCACAGCCCTGCTCAGCACTACTTACAGGCATCGGTGCCACTTCCCCAAACCCCTTTCCAACGTGGCATTTATTTATTTATTTATTTATTTATTTATTTATTTATTTATTTATTTATTTATTTATTTGATGTGTCTCCTAAGCAAGCTTGAGAGCAGAGAAAGCTGTCCAATGTTTAGGGTCAAGGTCACAGCCTTTGATTTCTGCACTTGATTACCTGATGACTTCACACAATATCAGAGGTGGTGTGACAACCTCCTTGAGACGGCTAAAGGGACATCACAGGGAAGATAGAGCAGCTGGGTCTTCTACTGCTCAAGAGTCTGGGATCTCACCCAAAGATTCAAATGATAAGATATTAGATTCTAACTGAACATGGGGGGGGGAGAGCCTTAACATAAGAGGTGCCCACTAGTGGAAGAGACCAACTTGGAAAAATGGTAACCTCTTCTTTACTGCAGGTTCTTAAGCAGATGTTTGATGGCCACCCATCAGGGATACATTGCCTGTGTTATTATTCTGCATTGCCAAGGGGCTGGATGCTGTGACCCTTCGGGTTTCCAGCTCAGCAGTTATACGAATCAGAGGAATTCACCGATAGAACTTGTGATGGGCTGTAAAAGCCCCCCCCCAAAAAAAACCCGGTTAAATCAGGCACTAGGTGGGCTGTTCTTTCAATACAGAGACCTATACGGACTACAGGTAGGAAGCCGTTTCTTACAGCATTTTTCTCAGAGCTTCAAAAAGTCGTGCTTGGATTGCATCTCTCAGAATTCCCCAATAAACAGCATGTCCAAGTTTTACATCTTCTTCTGCCCGGCCCCACCCTCACCAACAGACGGACTAATAAATAATAATAATACCCAATTATTGTCAATGTACAACATGTGCACGATGAAATTGGCTGAGTCTCCCTTTCCCACCCCCACCCCAACCCCATCCCACTTGCACCCTGTGTACTACAACAACTGTTAGCCCCAAGTTGCATCGTAGGTCTGAAGAAATGTGCTGGGACTCTTAACTCGCATCCTCAATGTTCAAAAGTGTAACAAATTAATTAATTAATTAATTAATTAAATCATTCATTCAACAGTACAATTAGCTTTGACTGCAATTCTAAATATATGCTAGGAAACAAATGTGCATAACGATTGTGCCACATTTCTTTAGAACTGTCTGCGGGAGACCTTACTGGTTTGGAAGTTGGGAGTTTGACACCCCCCCCCCCGGGTGCCTCTTTGCCAGGGTCTGGACTCAGTGATCCAAGGGGTCCCTTCTAGCCCTGCTGTTCTAAAATGGTGGTTATTAGGCACTGCTCTGATTCTGCCGAATCTGGGGGTGAACAGCTTTTATTATTATTTACGCTGCTCCATTCTTGCTGATAAGGGCGTGACCAGGAGGCAGAGATTTTGTGACAGACCCAGGTGGGCCGTTTCGTTGCAAAAACCGATGTCTCTGATTTGTTGGGGATACTAGGAGGTGTAGTCCAAGCAACAAGTCCTCCCAAGCGGTCTTCTGTTTCTGGCATTCGGAAAAGTCTCGATTGTCCGCACCCTCCTCTGTCCACCCAAGGGAAGCCACCTCCCGAGAGAACTCTGAGCCTGAATTCGGAGAAACGACGCAAGGATGCCCATCACGGGCAGGGCTACCCAACACATTATGCTGCCTGAGGCAGGGCAGACTCTCCCATCCTCCCAGTGCAGTAGGTAAACCCAGCCAAGTTCTTCCCGCACCTGAAGCAGAAAAACTAACGAGGGTCTCTCTCTTCCTGTGGGGTAGCCGACCTTGGCCGGCCAGAAGGTTCTTCTAGGACCTGGCTTAGAAAACAGGGTATGATCACTCTGGTATTCAGGTGATGGATGGTGAGAAAAGAATGTCAAGTGTGTGTTTGGATGCTGGGGGTGGTGGGGTGGGCATGAGAAGCAAGATGAACAAAGCATGAGTGCATTCTCCAGGCAGATGTTTGCACGTATATAGTAATACCTTGGTTTAAGAGTACCTTGTTGTTTTGCAAGACAGGCAAAAAAAATTCAAAATTTTGCCTTGATCTACAAGCAGTGTCTTGATCAACAAGCACTGGAGCAGATCACATGGCCATAAGTGATCCAATAGTGTCCCTCTCCGCTTCCCTCCCCCTGCTGGATTGTGGGTAATCTCATGCAGTCTCCAAAGCAGAAGGAGGAGAGAGAAACAGAGGTCTCCCTTGCACCAGCTAGGAACGTTCAGGTTAGGGTTTCATTTTTCTTTATATTTATATGTTTATTTAATTTGGTTTCAACACTCTTTCTTATTTTTTTCAAACTATTTAAAGTCATGGGGCAGCTAGCCAAGTGTGTACAGGGCTACAAATTGCACTTTATTATTGTCACATTAAAAATGCAGAGTAAACTCCAGTTGTTAGTCCCAAGCAGAGTAGATTCGACAGCCAGGTATGTAAACCATGGTGTGGACGTGGACTTTTAGCCAACTTCTTTTGTGAGTTTTGACATTTAGTGTGTACAGTGTGTGGTCTATGGGACGGACCCCAGAACGAATCATCTGAGTTTCCCATTGTTTCTTATGGGGATATTTGCTTTGATATAAGAGTGTTTTGGTTTACAAGCATGTTTCCAGAATGGGTTATGCTTGTAAACAATGGTATTATTGCATTTTATTCTGGGTTGCTCAAATAGTCATCTGCGCATTAAAGTACCCACCATTCCCCAGAAATCAAGGGATTCTGGGACTTGTGGTTTTGAAACAATTACATGAAACTCTTTTTTAAAAATAAAACTAGGATTAAACCCAAAGGCTTTGGCAAGGAGGGTACTGTTGCCATAGTTCTGCTGGCCCTCAACCTATTCCTAAAGATGCAGGGGCATGAAAAATTCACCTGCAAGGTTTTTGCATGCCAGGACTGTTAAAAGGTCCAGGAGCTTCCTAAACCGTTTTGTTCTATCAGGATTCTGGTGGATAAACGTGCGTGCGTACATGCGTGCACACACACACACACACACACACACACACACACTTATTACAGTCCATAAAACACAGGTTTGTACCCATAAAACAATACAGGTACAGAGAGATTCCAGTTTTTGTTGATTTAGGGGCAAGACGTCAGCAGAGAACCTCTTGCCTGTTCATGCCGGCCTAACGACTCAGGAGTAAGCGCTTCTGTTCGATCCTTGCTGCCAAGGATCACATCCCTAACTTGGATTAGTTCAGGTCTTTTTCCAAATTCATTTTGACCCCTCTGCCTTCTAGCCAGCGGAAGTGGGGTAGGGAGGAGGTGTGGAGGTGTTTGCATGCTGCCTGTCTTTGCACCCTTCCCTAACTAATAAAGGTTTTGGTGGACGGTTGGTGAACTCATAGCAACGGAAAGAGGAAAGAAGGTTGTGGAAGTCCTCTCGGATTGATTATCTAGGCAAAGAGGCTGCCAACGTTGGTTCCCCAGAGGTTTTTGGACTACAACTCCTAGGAGCCCTCACCACGAGTTGTGCTGGCCAGGATTTCTGGGAGATGTCATCCAAGAATATCTGGAGAGCCAAGGATGGCACAGGTGGTAGACCTCCGAAGTTCTCTCCCGATGGTCTTCTCAAAGCCAGCTGTGGCTTGACTACAGATGCATCCTATACTGCAGCGGTTCTCAACCGGTGGGTCCCCAGATGTTCCTGGACTGCAACTCCCAGAAGCCATCACCACTCGCTATGCTGGAAAGAGTTTCTGGGAGTTGTGGTCCATGAACATCGGGGGACCCACAGGTTGAGAACCACCGCTGTACTGGGAAGAGATCTGCTACACCCCAAACTTTCCTGCTGCTGGGGAATGGTGAGGCGTTTGACTCCACACCTCTCGAGGGACCTGTGGTTGGAGGACCTGAACTAGGTCACCCCTCGCAGTGGCCACATTCCATTCGGGACCCCTCGCTCTGTGGCGGGAGGCCACAATTTTGTACAAATGGTACCAGTTCCATCCCTGCTGCCCCTGGGTAGGCATAAGACAGAAGGCAACGGACCTTCCTGGTGCAACATCCAGAAGAGACTCTTGTATTCCCTAGCTGTGGATGTATCTGTCTTCTTCAAACTGCTGTCCTCCTCATCACCTTACTTCCCTCCTTCTTTGCAATCTCAACATTCATATTGCAAACCCTTTGGGGCACAGCCCGCTTCATGAGAAGCACTGGGGCAGCCCTCTATGTGCAGCCTGGCTCTGATTCAACAGCTACCCTTCGTAGAATCCCAGCTGGCTTCCAGAGAACGGGTTGAGCCGGCGAAATTCTCTCTCTCTGCCCTTCACGGCCAGGCAAGCCCAGTCCTCCTCTGTTCCATCTGAAGGACAACCATGGGTCCCTGGACAAAAACGTGCATCCTACTCAGTAGGTTTTCTGTTTGCTTCGTTCCACCAAGACCACAAACGGTGCTAAAATTAAGCTGATCTTCCTGCATGGGAAACTTTGGGCCCGTTCTGACAGTCTGGAGGCTGGAAGGGCAAGGTAAACCAACCCACCAGCAACGTGGAGAGAAAAGCACTATTGTCTTAACCAATGCCTATAGGTGTCAACAACACCCGGCCTTAGGGGTGTGTGTTCTTTTTGACCACCCCACTGTTTCCAGATTTTTCACTGGCTTCCAGCTTAGGAGGAGGTCACAGCAGATGACATCTTTTCATCAAATTAGCTCCACGGCCATAAAAGCTGTAGGTATGTTAAAAAAAAAAAAGACCCCCCCCACTGCAGTGCTAAACCATCGGAGCACAGCTAATTTTAAAAGTTGGCAGCCCCTCTCTAGGCTTCGACCCCTTCTAGAGGAAAGGGTCAAAAAAACCTCTCCGTAGAATAAAAGTTTGCCCTTCTGAGAGAGGGGGACAGTCCCTCCCAGTGAACTTTTATCATTATTTTCTGATCAGCCGGAAATGACAGGAAATAAGTCCAGTCCCTTCTGGGAGACTGATCAACTGCGGTCTTCCACATATATCGCAGTCACGTTGAAAGAATATTTTCTCCCTTTAAAAGTAACTTTATGGCTTACCCCAAAGTAAGCAAAACAGGAGGGGTTTGACATATTCTCCCCCACAAAAAGTAGGGTGCACCTAGAAGGCATTTCTTGAAATTGCAATTAAACAGCTGCAGCATTGACTGAGGTTTCCCCCTAGTTTTTAGGCAAAGACAGTGACATGGAAATCCTATCACAAATGTAATGATCACCCTCGGACTTTGGAACTCCCTCCCACTGGAGGCCAAACTGGGCCCTTCTTTGCCATCCTTCCCCAAGCAAGCAAAGACCTTTATCTTCAGGCACAGATGCCCAAGAGGGTGGGTTGCCACTTTTTAATGCATCAATGCCCTTTCTTGCTTTTAAATGCGCTTGTGACATTGCTTTTGTTTACCTCTTTTAAGTGTGGCACTTGTTTGATTCTTTTTAAATATTTGTATATTTGCTTTTGCTTTTTAGCTTCCAAATGTCATATTTTAATGGTGCCAACCTCCTTCGGGAGGAGCAAGACGGGTTGAAACTATTTAAAATGCATAAATAAAGCTAAAAGAGGGCTGGGAGATCGGAAACCGTTTCAAAACTCAGGAGAGGTGACTGTAATCTGACTTATCACAGGAACACGCAATGGTGACTCACCCGGGTTTAAGGCATTTCTACTGTGTTCAGTATCACCTCTTCCTTGTTGCGTCCAAACTGCTATCAGGCACCTGCTACTGTTCAGGTTTCATGGCCATGACATCTGCAACAGAACCTCTACAGGTCATTTCTAGCCATGTGTGTGTGTGTGTGTATGTGTGTGTTGTGTCGTTACAGTCGTGACCGACTCTTCGTGACTCCATGTCCATGGAGTTTTCTTGGCAGGAATAATTTACGGGCATATAATTTGGAACTGCAGAGCTGTAAGGGATCCTAGCATGGATCATCGTGTCCAGACCCTGTCAGGGATGCCCAGTGGGGAATAGAACTCTCGACCCCTGGCTTTCAGGCCAGAAACTTAAACCCATGACTTATCGAGCATGTAGTGAAATATACATGGAGCAAATGCTCGATTTATTTCCCTCATAGAAGAATGTAACATAAAGAATACCTGTATCATTGAGGAAGTAGGTTAAATCAGTCCCCCAAAAACTTTCATTTCAAATTAAAGGGGCTTTAGAATGAGCCAGGAAAGACCCTTCACCAGTTCCCTCGTGGAGCCTCGTGGCGCAGTGGTTAAATGCCTGTCCTGCAGGTAAAACTGTGCTCACGACCTGGGTTCAATCCCTGGTAGCAGGCTCAAGGTTCACTCAGCCTTCCATCCTTCCGAGGTCGGTAAAATGAGTACCCAGCTTGCTGGGGGGGGGGGCAATGTGTAGCCTGCACACTGTAATTAAAATTGTAAACCGCCCAGAGACTACTTGTAGTGGTATGGGGCGGTATATAAGCAGAACACTTCCCTAACAGGACAACCTGTTGACCGCACACTTACAGTGCTGTTTTCTATATGTTATGCCCAATATTGGGCTGCCTTGGGTTCTTTTATGGGCAGGAAGCTAGGCTTATAAATACATATCTGCATACATAAACACAACCTCCCTAATCGCTCTTCCAATGAACCCAAGTGCCATCATGAGAGAACCCATTTCCCCAATAAGAAAGACACCTCTCTCTGTTTGTTTACAGCCCTTCGTCGATCTAAATTCGGATGTCTGTAAACCACTTTGGGTAATGCCGGTTTAAAAAGAGGCCTACAAACTTAAATAAATAAATAAATAAATACATTTTCATGACAGAGGCAGGACAAAAGGGTGCTGGCTTTGGCCTGCCTGAGGATCAAAATGTGCTAAATAATTACAGCTTTGTGGGGGCGGGCTGAGCTATGGACTGAGACACTATCAGGTTATCAGGTTATGCTAAGAAAAGAAGCTCCGAAGGCATAAATCAGGTAACCTTGGAGTCCAGGAAACACCTTGGGATCCCCTTGATCTGAAGCTTCCCACGACACCTTGTGATGGATGCGAATATTTACCTAACCCAGTCTCAGAGGAGCATAACCATTTTCTCAGGATTTTAATATATATACTGTATATATATATATTGATTTTTCAACTATTCCTATTATTTCAATTTTTTTCTCTCCCTGCCTCCCCTTTGTAGGACTTTGGAGATCAAAGTTTCTCCCCCCAAATCTCTCTCTCTCTCTCTCTGGTCTTCCAACAAGATGGAAAACTTTAGAGGAACAGCTGGCGACTTATCTCCCGCTAGCTGCCCGAATCCTGCACTCTGGAAACTCCACTTTTACACATTTCAAATAATTCTCCCATTCCATAAATACATATCATTTGTTTCGGTCTGCTTCTCAACTTACCCCTCTATTCTGCACCAGCACCAGCATCACATCCAGTGCTGTTGCAGAAATCTTTATGGGTGGTTTTAAATTCATTGTGGACCTTTTTCAGCTGAAGGAGAAATCGGTGCCACTTCTGCTCAGAAAACAGGACCGAAGGACTTGCACAGAACATCTGGGGCATGGTTTTTAACAAAACAGGGAAGGAAGCAAAAGAAAAGGACCCTCACTCTTCTGCAGTTGATGGTCCTCCATAATTGTTATTAAACCCTTGCTATTAGAGTTTCTTGTATAACTCATGTTATATATATCTGCATCTGCATGTATTTAGACTAAAAGCATCTCAAGAGCTATCAGCTGTGAAATAACCTTTTGTCACAAAGACCCACCCACCAAAGAGTCTCTGCAGCTGGGCACTCTTCACGTACACGCGGGGATGTGTCACGCTAGGTGTGAATCACAACCTTTTCTTGAGGGTCACTCCAGTGGCCCTGCCACCGGGAAAAAAAAACCATGGCACCAGCCAACCCAGCTGTGTGTGTGCGTGTGTGTTACTCCACCCTCCCTGAAGCCAAATGGAGCGCTTAAGCCAGGGGTGGGGAACCTTCAGCCCTCCAGATGCTTTGGACCACAGTTCCCAGAATTCTGAGCCTACGTTGCCAGTGATAAAGGACTGTGGGAGTTGAGGGGGGGGTCTACAACATCTGGAAGGCCAAAGGGTCCCCACCCCTGCCCTAGGCCATGGAGTTACCAGAAATGAATATTCTCAGAAAGACAGAAATTTACTTCTTTGGTTTTTTTTTTTAGGACTTTAAAGGGCCAATATGGTTCTTTTCTGTTCATTTTGAAAGGAGGTGCTCAATATTTTAATGGCATAAACGAGGCAACTTTGGAAGATATTGGAACCTGTTTGTTTTTGAGCTTGAAGTTTAATTTCAGTTTTGATAATATTTGGAGGGGTTAAAGACCGCAGGGAGATGCCTGTGAGCTCCTTCAAAGCGGAGTCATCAGTCCTAGAAATTTTAAGCGTTTCCCTGGAAGTTACAAGGCAGGTTCAGTGAAGCCTCAAGTCTAACCTGTAGCTTGCTTGGCACATTTGCAAAGCTAACTTGGGTCTCCTCCGTCCTTGGTATTAGAACCAGCTCTAGAATTTTAAACGTCAGAGGACAAAATGCATGCATAAAAAAACAGGAATACATGTTTGTTTTCTGTGTATCTGGCCCAGTGCCAGGTGTCAAATGATGGCCGAAGACCTGTTTTGTTCTAGAAAGGCTTCTCTGGATATAACATCCGGACAGACATTTGGACAGAACACTGGCAATTTCAGTGCTTAATTTCATCCCACCGTCTTGCTATCTAAACTGTTGTGTATTTTTCTTGTTGCTGGTATGGTTGTTTGAGTTTTTTTTTTTTTTAAATTTGACCGTTGTTGTCTTTAATAGTTTAGTAGCTGGTAATCTGGATTTGATGTTGTTAAAATTTAATGGTTTACTCCTTAGCGTTATCATTGGTGGTCGTTGTATTGTTTCTTATTGTAAAACGCCCAGAGTGGCCTAGCCAGATGGGTGGAATATAAATAAATAAATAAAAGGTGAAATCAGGTGCACAGGTGGCAAGAGGAATAACAAAGAGCTAAGACAGACTGGAGTGAATCTTTGTTTGGTCTGGGCAACTTGCATCTTTAAAAATAATCTTTATCATGGTGGTACTTTTTCCATGCAGAATCATTCCACCCTCCCATGGGACGTGTAAGCACTGAGAACCCACAGCGTATGGGGCTGTTTGCCAGTTCAAGGCAGGATCAGCAGGCCTCCGACCGAACAGATGGCCAACAGCAGAGTCTGCAGACTTCTGTCTCATGCAGAGTGCCGCGTCTAGCAGTACGAAAAGGCGGATCCGTTTGAAGCTGCACCGAGACCCGCGTTACTTATTAATCCAAGCCTTTCCAGTGACTCACAAGAAAGTGGCACAATCATAAAATCTTCGGCAATACCATAAAACGCATTAACAAGAGGGAGGGGCCATTGCAGTGACCGCAGCCTGAATCCAAGCCATTGTTTAGCCAACCTGCAAGTATGAATCAGTCTAATCAGTAAATTCAACTTTGGCTGAAATCCTGCTCCTGTATACACGTCTATCAGCCCTCCTGTTCGATGTATTGGGCAGGACTGAAGTGGTGAGTCAGAGGGTTGGTGCCAGGCTGACCTTATTAAGCATTGCTGAAAGTTAAGGAAACAGATGGGCAATTTTTGATGGTAGGCGACTATTTTTGGTCCCCCTGTGCCACTGGAGTGGAAAACAACAAACAAACAACAAAATATTTCTGATGGCCTTTTATTGCGTTTCTTCCAAGTAACTTGTACTGAGATTTTTTGAAATACTGTATTATGTATTCAATTTTCTGTAGCTGAATAACGAATTGATTCACTCGAGAAGAAACCAGCTACTCACTCTTAAATCAACGGACAATTCCAGACATAAAGTGCATTTTCTTTCTTTCTTTCTATAAATAACAGCACAGCTTCTCTAGTTTGATAAACACCAATTTAACCAGATCGGGACCCAGCAAAGACTCTGGTGGCACCCTGAACGCTAACAGATATTACTCACAAATGCTATACAAGATTTTCCATCTTAACTGCATGGGTCATAACAGGGTTTCCACATTAGCATAAAACCCAGAGCGGTTTATATTGTATATTGTGATCTCTCTCTCTCTCTCTCTCTCTCTCTCTCTCTCTCTCTCTCTCTCTCTCTCTCTCTCTCTCTCTCTCTCTCTCTCTGTGTGTGTGTGTGTGTGTGTGTGTGTGTGTGTGTGTGTGTGTTTCATTGTGTGATACCATTGGGATTATTTTATCTTTACTGCTGAAGGGGAAGAAAAGAAGGTGAAGCAACTGATCAAACCCCACCCCCGCAAAAAAACCTTGTTCTCCATCACTTCCCTGTTAGGATCTTTTAAATGTAAAACTTATTCCCGTACTTAGATAAGCTGAATTTAGCACAGAGACATTCAGTGAATGGAGTCACCTTGGCTGGCCACGCTGGGATCAGGGTGAGGCTCCAAGGTTTTGGATAACCGAAAATAATTATCCATTTACTAAAAGGCAAAGGTGGAGGGGAACCGATTCAACGGCCCCAATGCTAGGATACGATCTGTTCCCTGTCAACCCCATGGACTGACCCCCAGATTCCAACCCCCCTGCCACTTTTGAGCCTTCTTCCCCCAACCCGGTGCTGTTGAGAGGGATCGAACTGCCACTCCCATCCTCCCCAACCAGTGTGGGTGATGGGCATTGTAGTCCAACGCGTCTTAAGGATGCTGCTGGCATGCCCTATCTCCTGTTGGACGCCTCGCTCTTCTGTCAAACAGCCTCTCCTGATTTTGGCTTATGGCGACTCATGGTTAAATATGTTTTAAAGTTTTGACTTGACGAAGATTTGAAGCCGCCCTGGGAACCTGTCAGGAGGAACTCTGGTGGGCACGAACCTTTTATGGGCCGGATGAAATGCAGCCAGCAAGCAAGGGGCTGCAGCAAAATGTTGCAGCGTGCGAACACTTGCAGTGCAGCTCTCCAATCAGCCTGGGTGCTTCCCTCTTTCAGCTTTGGGGGTGGGTGGGGGGACAGGCATATTTATAGAGTCAGTACTCAAACCAGAAAGTGGGTAATCACTCCCATGGCCCTATATATAAATATAGGGTGAGGAATGGGGTCTTCAGTAGGGATTTCTGGATCTGCAGTTCTCCATCCCTTGATGGGATCTGAGAAGGTTTAAATGGGGATACATTTGTCACAGCTGTTTTTCTGTTTTCAGCATGATTGTTTTTGTTATCTTCTCCGCTGTTTGTGTCTGGTCTGTTACTTTCTTTGAAATTGTGACAACACAGTCTCACCCAAAGAATATGGATTAAAAAGCCTTTTTAAAATAAGAAACCAATAAACAAATTGCCTTTTGAAATGGATGGCTAGCAGGTTCTGGGTTCTGCCTCTCCTCAGGCTCCTTGTGGTACTGAAAGGTCAATGCTTCCTATTTTCCCCCATAACTTGATAGGGCTTTCAGTTCTTTTACCCTCTGCTTTCCCTCATATTCATTCCGTCTTGATCAAGCAACAAAACCTGCCTGCTTCAGCAACCAAAGAAGACTCACTTGAGGCAGAACTTTCAAGGCAAAAAAGACAAACTCAAATATTAATTAATTAATTAATTAATTAATTAATTGGCGGTGGATAGGAAAAACTTTCATTTTCATATGCTCTGGTGGGCATTGGGGTTTGTTGAATATTCTCCCCTCAGCTGTATTATTATTATTATCATCATCAAATGATCACACAGCAGACAAGATAACTACGCTGGATTTTGTATTACCAATCACTAGTCGGACGCTTCCCAAGCATTTAGGACTACGTGATGTATTGGCGAATTATGCAAGCAGATCCCAGTCAGGTGGCTTTCTGTAGCTGACTGATGGTGACTTTTTTTGTCAACTCCAATTTCTTCTAAATACTTGCTTAGCTCTTTAGGCACCGCACCTAGTGTGCCAATTACCACTGGGACCATCTCTACTGGTTTATGCCAGAGTCTCTGAAGTTCAATTTTTAGATCCTGATATTGAGTAATTTTTTTTCAAGTTGTTTCTCGGTGACTCTACTATCATAATATAGCAATAGCAACGATCACACACACTTTTTTCTTCTCCACAATCATAATATCTGGAGTATTATGCTCCAAAACCCTGTCTGTCTGTATTTTGAAGTCCCACAGTAATTTTGCATGTTCATTTTCAATCACTTTTTCAGGCTTATGATCCCACCAGTTCTTTGCTACAGGCAGTGATAGTTGATGATGATGATGATGATGATGATGATGATGATGATGATGATGATGATAATAATAATAATAATAATAATAATAATAATAATAATAATAATAATAATAATAATAATAATAATAATAATAATAATAATAATGTTGTTGTTGTTGTTGTTGTTGTTGTTGTTGGTTCTTCCCTTCTGCTTTCTCTAGATAAAGCTCTAAAAAGGTTCCCGTCTTTCTTTTTCATGAAATTCCCCTAAAGCTTTTGAGGCCTGGGCCATCCCACGTCGTTTGGCCAGTGGAGGCACTCTTACCAAATTGTGAGGCCACCCACTCCAAAAAACAACAACAAGGGGCATAGTACACAAAATCTGAGGCAGGAAAGTGTCTCTGCCCCCAGACCTGGCTGTGAACAGATCACCACAACAAAACACACAGAAGTGCTGCCCTTCTTGTGTGATAGCCAACATCTGTTTCCTAAGGCAGCTGTTTCCTTCTGCCCAACTGTTGGGCAAGCTCTGTTGGTCATTTGTTTTGTTTTTAATCATTATATAACAGCTATTTATTTATTTATTTATTTATTTATTTATTTATTTATTTATTTATTTATTTATTTATTTACCACACCATCTATCAACGGCTACTCTGGGCGGTTTAAAAGCTACAAAGAAATATCAAAATACAAATCATGAATAATGCCACTGCTGCGTAGGGTGGAAGAGGGGGGGGGTTGCAAGGCTGGATTGCGTTTTGATGAGTTCCAACCTTTTGGGGGCAGCTTTTACCTGTTCACCTGATCTTTCAAGCTGAACCACCTCGCAAGGTTGTTATGAGGGGAAAGTATAAAGGGGCGGTCTCGTGAGGAGTGTTTTGAGCTGACTGGAACAAAGGTAGAATATAATGCACGGCAAATATGTTGTCGTTGTGGAAAGATTTGAAGATAAACTGGGCCGTGAGCAACTCTGGATACCGTTAATGAAGGGAATGTGTTGACGATGTTCTCTTCAGAAATTTAACACAGACACACACACACACACACCAGTCATTATTAGGCACCCCTTCCCATCCCCTTATCCATCTTACTAGATTTATCTAATCTTTTTAGAAACAAGGAAAAGAAAGCTGTTGTATGTTTCTTGGGCTGTTTGGCCGTGTTCTATAAGTTTTTATTCCTGATGTTTTGCCAGTCTCTGTGGCCGGCATCTTCAGAGGGCAAGGAGCTCAGGGAACTAGGAGTTAAATTAAAATTAAAGTAAATGGAGCACAGAGAGAACTGAGCTCCTTGCCCTCTGAAGATGCCGGCCACAGAAACTGGTGAAACATCAGGAAGAAAAACTTCTAGAACACGGCCAAACAGCCCAAGAAACATACAACAGCTGTGAACACCTTCAAGAATACAAGGAAAAGAAAATCATGTGGTGGACAGTTCCATACATTAATCATGCATTGTGCGATTATTTCCCCATGTGTCAATCCTGAGCCTTTTCACCTATCCCTCCAAGGCCCTGAGTTCTAATTCTGGCGTACAACGAGGAAAGAAAATTTTAAGTTACATTTCCTCTGCATTCTCAGTGTGATCTTCCTCCCAAACAAGCATCCACAAGGTTGTAAAATAATAGTTGATTTCAACACATATCTGCTTAGAAATAAGTCCTGTTGGATCAGCATAGAACTGCAAGCTCTAGATAGCTAGTTTTAGGAGCATACATGGAAATCATGCATACGTTGAAAGGTTACAGGAGCAGACCTTGCTTTTGGCTGAGCCTTGCAGGAGATTGTCGGGGAGACATTGCTGGCAGAGGGATTTTTTGCACCAAAAAACATGCATTCGGAGAGAAGGCGGCCACAAATGGGCCTCAACACCTAGGTGGGCACTGCAGAGAACACAGAAAATATCCCTAAAAAATACAGTATAAACCTCACCCGATCATATTTCTAATACAGTGCAGATACACTGGCCTTAGGAGACACATGCATTTCGGAGTCTGCCCATCGCAAAAAGGGACTGGATCGATGCTTAGAAAAATTATATTTTTGGATGACGAGTTCCAGAATCTGCTGGGCAGAACTGTCGCCTAAAAAAGTAACTCGACCATGTTCCAGATTGGGAAAGTCATAGAATCATAGAATCCTAGAGTTGGAAGAGACCTCAAGGGCCATCCAGTCCAACCGCCTGCCATGCAGGAAGCCCAAGAATCCCATCTCAGCCAGGCGGTCTGGGCGAAGGTAAACTTTTATGCCCCTATATGTAGCATTTCTTCTCCAGGACTGGGTTAAGAAAGCATGCAATGGCCCTAAAAACCTAGTTCAAATTTAATAAGTCCCATAATATCACCTCAGATTTTGCATTAGTCCTAACAAAATTATATTTGATGTATTCTCGAAAGCTTTCGCGGCCGACAATGGGTGTTGGTTATTGTATTGTGTGATGTGGAGGGATTAAGAAGCTTCGCTGTAATTGGGGTGGGGATGGTGATCTTTCTTGGTGGTTGATAAAGGATCAATCCCCAGCATCACTCACTCTCTACCCCAGAGCGCAGAGAGAACTCCTAGTTCCCTGAATCCTCCTCGCCCTCTGTAGGTGTCGGCCACAGAGCCTGGCGAAACGTCGGGAAGAAAAACTGCCAGAACACGGCCAAACAGCCTGAAAACCCCCACAACCGCTATCAAAATTATATTTGTTTTTGAGGCATGGGCGGCTTGCGACTGAGGGCCTAACTGGTCTCTGACTCTGACTGCGCTGCCTGTACCCGCCATCTGTTCTGGAGTCATGGAGTCATTTTGGAAATAGGTGTTACAAGCTAATACTCAACACTAGATAGGAGTCCACAGCCTGAGCAGCAAAGCACCCCTTGAATGACTGCTTCTTCCACCCAGAAGAAGAGGGCGACATTTATTTATTTATTTATTTATTTATTTATTTATTTACTTACTTACTTACTTACTTACTTACTTACTTACTTACTTACTTACTTATATTTGTCACCACCTATCTCCCCTGAGTGGACTCTGAGCTATTTACAATATAAAACACAATAAAACAATGGATATATATATATATATATATATATATATATATATATATATATATATATATATATATATATATATATATATATATATATATATATATATATATATATATAAACAGTCTAAAATTAACGATACACGTATAAATAATTATCAAGAGTAAGCGGCGAAGCTTTAAAAGAGAGAGAATCTGTGATGTTAGCCCTCTCCAGGAGTGACGGCTGCTTGTAAGCAGGTAGAACCATTTCTTCAACCCCCAAGCCCCATAGATTGCAATGAGAAGTTTTACAGTGGAAAGAACTGGCGGTGAGGAGATCCAACCCTGAATTAACGGCAGCCTTGTCTAAAAGTGCAAGGAAAGAGGAGGAGGAAGATCAAGCGGACGGGAGGCTTTTGGACAGCCTCTAGGAAATTGTTTTTGGACTTCAAAATGTGGCCATACATTGGCAGAAGTGTAGGTGTCTCCAAGGTCTATGAGTCCTATCCTGGCCAGTCTGTGTGGGTCGCTGGGATGATGGGCTTTGTAGTCCTGCACCTCCGACGGCTGCCACGTTGGGTGAAAGCTAAAGCGTTGCTAACCACAGCCAACCCCTGGAGAGAACCAGCGGCAATCATCACCTCTGGTGGAGGTTTCCCTGGATCTACATGCAGACTGAGCATGGTGACCGGTGGGGAGAGGTCTCATCCCCTGTTCTGGCCACCTGGATCAAATGACTTCCCTCCCTCAGCTTGGCTGTGGGCTCCTGGGGGCATCTGGTTTACCCACCTGGAGGAAGAAGGGTAGAATCTCTCAAATTATGTACCTGAAGTGTCTAAAGGACAGTTGCCAGAAGTCATCTCTTTTATCTACACTTAGTAGCCACGTGCCCTGGGGGGACCACCACTCTTTCTAACCACGGGTTGACTCTGAGGTCCATATTGCAATGAAGGGAGGACGCAGCACCAAGCCTTCCACACTCACAAACTGCTGTGTACCTCTCTCCCTTTCCCTCGGTCCCAATGTGGACACATCCCCTACGAAACACCGGGTCTCCTTGCCTGGATCCGAAAAGGCCACGGACCTCTGTTTGCCCCAAACCCAACCCATATAGATTCTTCTCACCCTCCCCAAAATATTTCGACATGGCCTACCTACCTCTGTGGATTCGCTATAGTATGAAGTCCATTCGGGAAGGTCGTGTGATTCCATTTTGACGGAGCCCAGCATTCCAAAATCCAGGAGAGGAGTGGGTGGGTGGGAAATTTAAAAAAAATGTTTAAAAATGAATATGAATATTTTGTATTGTTTTTTTTAAATAGATTAAATCCGACAATCAATTTCTTTTTATTTGTTTTACTCCTTTCCTCCCCCCTTCTTCTTCTTCTTCTTCTTCTTCTTCTTCTTCTTCTTCTTCTTCTTCAAAAAAGTTTTTTTTGGGGGGGCTAGCCCCACTTTACCCACCAAACGACCAGCGGTTGAGTTGGACACAGGATCAGGACCTCCGGTTGCTTCGGGGGGGGTGTAGGGGAAAGGATGCTGGTTCTTGGGTTGCTGGCCTAAGGAAATCGAGACACTCAACAGGCTTCCATGGTGAGCTTAAGACGCTTCACAAGCCCAGCAGGCCAGTCTTGGCACCATCCAAGTCTCCTGCTCGTTTCAGCAGATGGTGCTGAGATGCTCTTCGCTTGTCCCGATTGCTCCTGAAAATTGCAGCGTTGATGATGAACCTCCTAAGCTTTTCACCTAGTGGTGAGAAGGGCTGGCCCTCGGGAGAGAATCAAGTCTTTATAACTTCTCCCATTACTCCGCCTGCTTGAGAGCCCCGTGCTGGCCAGCGGTGGCCAAGTTACCTCTGCCCTCTGGTGGATGGCAGTTGCCTGGCAGTTGTCCGTCTCAGCTGAGTGGAAATCCAGATGCATAGAAAGGCCGTAGGGCAGGCATGTCCAAACTTCGGCCCTCCTGATGTTTTGGACCACAACTCCCAGAATTCCAAGCCTGTATTGCCAATGGCAAAGGACTGTGGGAGTTGTCCAAAACATCTGGAGGACTGAGGTTTGGACATGCCTGCTGTGGGGTGACCGAACCCCGGGCGGGTGTGGTGGCCAAACCAGGCTCACGGGGAAGCGGAGACTTCTCCATCACCAAAGGCACACGTTTTACTGACCTCGGAAAAAGATTCCATACTTGGTAACATTGTGAGTCCTCTTTTTCCTTAATCCTCAATGTCAGTCTATCCATCTGTGCACATTCCAAATTTTTAACAATCATTTCATCTGTTGGCGTTTCTTTGTTTTTCCAACGTTGTGCCCAAACTATCCTCATCACTGTCGAAATGTGCAATCCTTGTTAAGTATTTTGTTTATCTAAATTTTCTGCTAAGATGCCTAGTAAAAACAGTTCTGGCCTAAAGTCTACATGTATTGTTATCATTCTAATAAGCCAGGTATGTATTTTAATCCAATATTATTTCGGGGAATTACTATCATCCACCATGCATGATAGTAATTCCCCGTTCCTTGAGCACATTTCCAACATTTGCTAGACAAGTTTGGGAACATTTTAGCTAACTTAGCAGGTGGGAAATGCCACCTATAAAACACGTTATACAGATTTTCTGGCAGAGCAGCAGAGAGGAAGCAAGCGGTGAGAGGAGCACACGGCCAAAGGGCAGAGAGCTAACGTCCTGTTCTTGCAGGAGCAAGGGGCGGAGTTTTTAGCTTTAAATACTTGCTCCCAGCAGCCCCTCAGTCCTTTTCTGGCAGAGCAGCAGAGAGGAAGCAGGCGGTGAGAGGAGCACACGGCCAAAGGGCAGAGAGCTAACTTCCTGTTCTTGCAGGAGCAAGGGGCTGAGTTTTTAGCTTTAAATACTTGCTCCCAGCAGCCCCTCCGTCCTTTTCTGGCAGAGCAGCAGAGAAGAAGCAGGTAGTGAGAGGAGCACACGGCCAAAGGGCAGAGAGCTAACTTCCTGTTCTTGCAGGAGCAAGGGGCTGAGTTTTTAGCTTTAAATACTTGCTCCCAGCAGCCCCTCAGTCCTTTTCTGGCAGAGCAGCAGAGAGGAAGCAGGCGGTGAGAGGAGCACGCGGCCAAAGGGCAGAGAGCTAACTTCCTGTTCTTGCAGGAGCAAGGGGCTGAGTTTTAGCTTTAAATACTTGCTCCCAGCAGCCCCTCAGTCCTTTTCTGGCAGAGCAGCAGAGAGGAAGCAGGCGGTGAGAGGAGCACACGGCCAAAGGGCAGAGAGCTAACGTCCTGTTCTTGCAGGAGCAAGGGGCAGAGTTTTAGCTTTAAATACTTGCTCCCAGCAGCCCCCCAGTCCTTTTCTGGCAGAGCAGCAGAGAGGAAGCAGGCGGTGAGAGGAGCACACGGCCAAAGGGCAGAGAGCTAACGTCCTGTTCTTGCAGGAGCAAGGGGCTGAGTTTTTAGCTTTAAATACTTGCTCCCAGCAGCCCCTCAGTCCTTTTCTGGCAGAGCAGCAGAGAGGAAGCAGGCGGTGAGAGGAGCACACGGCCAAAGGGCAGAGAGCTAACTTCCTGTTCTTGCAGGAGCAAGGGGCTGAGTTTTAGCTTTAAATACTTGCTCCCAGCAGCCCCCCAGTCCTTTTCTGGCAGAGGAGCAGAGAGGAAGCAGGCGGTGAGAGGAGCACACGGCCAAAGGGCAGAGAGCTAACTTCCTGTTCTTGCAGGAGCAAGGGGCTGAGTTTTTAGCTTTAAATACTTGCTCCCAGCAGCCCCCCAGTCCTTTTCTGGCAGAGCAGCAGAGAGGAAGCAGGCGGTGAGAGGAGCACACGGCCAAAGGGCAGAGAGCTAACTTCCTGTTCTTGCAGGAGCAAGGGGCTGAGTTTTTAGCTTTAAATACTTGCTCCCAGCAGCCCCTCAGTCCTTTTCTGGCAGAGCAGCAGAGAGGAAGCAGGCGGTGAGAGGAGCACACGGCCAAAGGGCAGAGAGCTAACTTCCTGTTCTTGCAGGAGCAAGGGGCTGAGTTTTAGCTTTAAATACTTGCTCCCAGCAGCCCCTCAGTCCTTTTCTGGCAGAGCAGCAGAGAGGAAGCAGGCGGTGAGAGGAGCACACGGCCAAAGGGCAGAGAGCTAACTTCCTGTTCTTGCAGGAGCAAGGGGCTGAGTTTTTAGCTTTAAATACTTGCTCCCAGCAGCCCCCCAGTCCTTTTCTGGCAGAGCAGCAGAGAGGAAGCAGGCGGTGAGAGGAGCACACGGCCAAAGGGCAGAGAGCTAACTTCAGGCAGGTGAGGGGAGCACACGGCAGCCCCCCCAGTCCTTTTCTGGCAAGCAGCAGAGAAGCTAACGAGCACACGGCCAAAGGGCAGAGAGCTGTTCTTGCAGGAGCAAGGGGCTGAGTTTTTAGCTTTAAATACTTGCTCCCAGCAGCCCCTCAGTCCTTTTCTGGCAGAGCAGCAGAGAGGAAGCAGGCGGTGAGAGGAGCACACGGCCAAAGGGCAGAGAGCTAACTTCCTGTTCTTGCAGGAGCAAGGGGCTGAGTTTTAGCTTTAAATACTTGCTCCCAGCAGCCCCCCAGTCCTTTTCTGGCAGAGCAGCAGAGAGGAAGCAGGCGGTGAGAGGAGCACACGGCCAAAGGGCAGAGAGCTAAATACTTGCTCCTGTTCTTGCAGGCAGCAAGGGGGCTGAGAGTTTTTCCTGCTTGCAGGAAATACTTTTAGCTTTAAATACTTGCTCCCAGCAGCCCCCCAGTCCTTTTCTGGCAGAGCAGCAGAGAGGAAGCAGGCGGTGAGAGGAGCACACGGCCAAAGGGCAGAGAGCTAACGTCCTGTTCTTGCAGGAGCAAGGGGCGGAGTTTTTAGCTTTAAATACTTGCTCCCAGCAGCCCCTCAGTCCTTTTCTGGCAGAGCAGCAGAGAAGGAAGCAGGCGGTGAGAGGAGCACACGGCCAAAGGGCAGAGAGCTAACTTCCTGTTCTTGCAGGAGCAAGGGGCAGAGTTTTTAGCTTTAAATACTTGCTCCCAGCAGCCCCTCAGTCCTTTTCTGGCAGAGCAGCAGAGAGGAAGCAGGCGGTGAGAGGAGCACAGGGCCAAAGGGCAGAGAGCTAACTTCCTGTTCTTGCAGGAGCAAGGGGCAGAGTTTTAGCTTTAAATACTTGCTCCCAGCAGCCCCCCAGTCCTTTTCTGGCAGAGCAGCAGAGAGGAAGCAGGCGGTGAGAGGAGCACACGGCCAAAGGGCAGAGAGCTAACTTCCTGTTCTTGCAGGAGCAAGGGGCTGAGTTTTTAGCTTTAAATACTTGCTCCCAGCAGCCCCCCAGTCCTTTTCTGGCAGAGCAGCAGAGAGGAAGCAGGCGGTGAGAGGAGCACACGGCCAAAGGGCAGAGAGCTAACGTTCCTGTTCTTGCAGGAGCAAGGGGCTGAGTTTTTAGCTTTAAATACTTGCTCCCAGCAGCCCCCCCGTCCTTTTCTGGCAGAGCAGCAGAGAGGAAGCAGGCGGTGAGAGGAGCACACGGCCAAAGGGCAGAGAGCTAACTTCCTGTTCTTGCAGGAGCAAGGGGCTGAGTTTTTAGCTTTAAATACCTGCTCCCAGCAGCCCCCCAGTCCTTTTCTGGCAGAGCAGCAGAGAGGAAGCAGGCGGAGAGAGGAGCACACGGCCAAAGGGCAGAGAGCTAACTTCCTGTTCTTGCAGGAGCAAGGGGCGGAGTTTTTAGCTTTAAATACTTGCTCCCAGCAGCCCCTCCGTCCTTTTCTGGCAGAGCAGCAGAGAGGAATCAGGCGGTGAGAGGAGCACACGGCCAAAGGGCAGAGAGCTAACTTCCTGTTCTTGCAGGAGCAAGGGGCTGAGTTTTTAGCTTTAAATACTTGCTCCCAGCAGCCCCCCAGTCCTTTTCTGGCAGAGCAGCAGAGAGGAAGCAGGCGGTGAGAGGAGCACACGGCCAAAGGGCAGAGAGCTAACTTCCTGTTCTTGCAGGAGCAAGGGGCGGAGTTTTAGCTTTAAATACTTGCTCCCAGCAACACGCGCCTGACAGCGCGTGCAAACTACAAAAAAAAAACCTTTATAATTTCTTCTGGGTATAATTGAGTTCCTAAAGCCAAGCTACTCCTGAGGAAGTCCTACACACATTAGCAAGTTAGCACTGGAAACTTCCTGACGTGATTGCAGTTGGAGTAGAGGTGCTTTAGCAGCCCCTACACAGTTAGATTTTCAATAAACAACAAAAGAAGTAAAGAGTCTTACTAGATTAAAAAAAAATAGTGCAAGTTTACATTTTTGAGACCTTCAATACATTTTATTGCACTTGTTAAAATGGAGTTGCAGGGAGCAGCTGTAGTTACCTGCAGTACTTGTGCCATGTTTGTTATCTTGACAGAGCGTGTGCAGAACTACATCTGCTGCAAGTGCAAGCTGGTGGCGCTATTGGAAGAGAAGGTCCAGCAGCTGGAGGCTCGCATATCCGACCAGCAACATATTAAGGAGCTTGAGCGGTTCCTGGACAGAGCGGAACAGACTACTCAGGTCCAAGAGGAGACAGGGCAAACTTCAGAGGAGGAAGTCACTCCCGCAACTCAGGAGGTGGATGGGTGGAGGAATGTGACTCAAAGGATTAGAAGGCCAAGGCATCGCTCAGAGAGTCTCATCTTGCACAATCAGTTTGAAGCTCTTTCCCTCAGCACACCTCATGAGGCACACATAGAGGAAGAATTGGTTCCACCGGAGGATCTCTCCCTCATCACTATTGATGAGATACAAGATCAGGTACATGTTGATGACCAGGCTGCAGGAGAGAAGCTCATTGTACTAGGGGATTCTATAATTAGAAATACGGAGGGATGGATTTGTGAGGAGCATGATAACCGTATGGTCACTTGCCTGCTGGGTGCAAAGGTTGCAGACATCACCAGAAATATAGATAGCTTGTTAGAGAGAACTGGGAAGGAGCCAGTGGTCATGGTACACGTCGGTACCAATGATGTCGGGAAGGCCAAGCGGTCAGTCTTGGAAGCCAAATTCAGGTTGCTAGGTAGAAGATTGAAGACCCGGGCTTCCAAGGTAGCATTTTCAGAAGTGCTACCTGTTCCTCGTGCAGGACCCGCCAGACAGGCAGAACTCAGAAGCCTCAATGCGTGGATGAGGCGATGGTGTCGAGAGGAGGGCTTTAGATTTGTCAGGAACTGGAGAACATTTTGGGACAAGCCAAACCTGTTCAGGAGGGATGGGTTGCACTTGAATCATTTAGTCTGAAAAAAAGGCGATTGAGGGGGGATATGATTGAGACATACAAAATAATGCAGGGTATGAGTAAAGTGGATAGAGGGAAGCTCTTCTCCCTCTCCCAAAATACCAGAACTAGGGGACATACACTCAAATTGAGGGCTGGGAGAGTAAGAACTGACAAAAGAAAATATTTTTTCACCCAGCGCGTTGTAAGTCTATGGAACTCCCTGCCACACAATGTGGTGATGGCATCTGGCCTGGATGCCTTCAAAAGGGGATTGGACAGATTCCTGGAGGAAAAGTCCATCACAGGTTACAAACCATGATGGAGATGTGTAACCTCCAGGGTTTAAACCAGGGTACTTCAAGGGCCAGATGCAGGAGAGTGGTATCAGGAGACAGATATCTAGTCTCATGCACTCCCAAACACATCTGGTGGGGCCGCTGTGAGATACAGGAAGCTGGACTAGATGGGCCTTTGGCCTGATCCAGCATGGCTCTTCTTATGTTCTTATGATGTCACCATTGTTAATTTAGGATTTCTATTCCAAAGATTTTGCCATTTCTCCAACTCCACATTATAAACAAAAAATTTGTCCATTGTATTGATGGTTCTTTCACATGCATCTTGCCATTCCTGATGTCTTATCCCTGATGTACTACTGCTGGTGCCAGTGGGGGTCTTGACATTCATTCTAACAATCTTCACAGTCACCCACCTCTAGAGGTGTGCAGATCTTTGGACTACAACTCCCAAATTTCCCAAGCCTGTGGGGCGTTCTGGGAACTGGAGTCCAAAAGCACCCCTAATTGCCCAATCTGGGTTTTGCCACCCGACTGCTGACAAAAACCCTCTAGACTAGGGATATAAACCTTAAAGACGGTTAAATAAAAACAGCTATTTCTTGGATGCCTCAAGGCAGACTGTCCGGCCACAAACAAGCAATTTGAAGGCCATGTCCTTATCATCTGTGTCCCAGACCTGTCCATCTTCACCGCGTCAACCTGTTTGTTCATCCAAATTTAATTTGACCGAGGTGACAACGGTTGCTTGAAGGAGTCCTAGTTGGGTGTTGTCTTTTTTGCTTTGTTTTGGACCCTGGCAAGGGAGCAAATGATGGAAAGAGAGACAAGCAGGAGGAGGAGAAACAGCCAGAGGCAAAACTGGCGGGAAAAATAAGTCACTGAGGTGAAAAGGAGCCACTGAGGATTACTTGCACAAGGAGGCTTGCCTAATTTTGGCAATTATTAAATTACGAAGCATTGGGAGAGGGAGAGAGACAGAGAGAGAGAGAGAGAGAGAGAGAGAGAGAGAGAGAGAGAGAGAAGGGGGAAAATAGAGCAACGGAAAAAAAAAGTTATCCCTGAAACAATGTTGGTAAGATTTCAATCCCAAACTGATTACTCCTAAAATGGACTCAGAACGCTCCAAAAATTTAACTTTGAGCCCGTCGAGTATTGGTGGACATTCCGTGTCACCCTAGACCGCTCGCTGTGCTACGGTGGAGAGCAGCACAGACTTGAGATGTTCCCGCTCATTGCTAAACCTCGAGGAGTGACTGGATCCGGGATCTTGTGAGGAGGTGGGCGTTCCTAGACCCAAACTCCTTAGCAAGGGGCAGCAACCAACTGACCTAGCCTGCGCTGATGGAGCTCAGCGCTGCGTGCCAAATGCTCGTCACACACATATGCAGAAACGGGCGATTAAATGGAAAAAAAGGATAACCAAGTTTATTGACAAGAGACGAGTAAAAGGAATACAAAAAACAAATTTAACATCCTCTCTCCCTCCCTCGGCAGACTTAAACGGGGGGCGGGAGGGGGGGTGAATCCAAACCCCTGTCCTCCCACCTTCTAAAACTCACAACATAAAAACATAACACCGTTGGCAGAAACAGCTGCCCAAGCCATGAGACAACTCTAGAACCAAACCAGTCGGACTATATACGTGTGTCTGCAGCGGACCCCCCCCTCCCCCTCCGCCTCGCCACACCATGTTACAATAAGTGCTAGGCCCCTTCCCACCCCCTGACTGATTCACAGCCACCTTCCTCGTTCAATCTTCATTCCTCTCCCCCCTCCCACCTGTTAAAAATTCCCTGTTTGAGCTGGATAATGAAATTATCTTCCCATATACAAACTTCGAAATATTTCATTTTGGGTTGGGGCCAGGGGTGAAAATAAATCCTTAAACATGTCCTTCTTATAATTTTCCCCCATTCGTGGGAGAAAGGCTATATATATTTCTTTTCTACCCTGAATGGGGAAATATATCTATCTATATATATATACATACACACAGTAAGACCCCCCATATTTGCTGGGGATTGATTCCAAGTCTCCCCGTGGATAAAGAGAATTGTGGATAATTGCAAACATTATATAGCATGGTAAAATGGGGGGGGGGAACACCCTAGAAAAATTATTTTCAGATGCATTACCAGACCTGGCCACTAGAGGGAAGATACTGCAGTTATGTATTCTTCACCAAGTATTCATAGCACAGTCTCTGACTCCTTCTCTTGGCTGGTTCTGGTAATACATGTGATTCTGGATTTTTTGTTTTTTTATTTTTTTATTTTATTTTTGCATTTTTAATACTTCCAGACTGTGGATATTGATCCACCGGATGCTGGGGTCCTACAGTATCTATATATATCTCTTTGCCAATTTAGGGAACTCTTTTGAGTGTTCCAGATTGCTCATCCTTGAAATTTTGCAGTCAAATCCCTTTGGAGCGAATCGGAGCCTCCTTTGTTTCAGCAGTGTTGTGTCTTTTTTTTTTTTTTTTTTTTGGAGAATGGCCCAGCAGGTTTGATTCTGCACTGGCCCTGCATCCCAACTTTTGCCTCCATTGCGTACTCCCTCCTTCTTCTCCTTTTTCTTCTTCGTCGTCTTCTTTTTGGCGTGCATGCTTAAGTCTTTTGGTATGGAAACAAACCCTCCCCCTTCCAACATAAAAATCTACACACAAGAGGCACTTGAAGCATCTCCACCTCTCCTGCGCACCCACATCCCATAATATTCCAAACCCTCTCCCCCTCCCATGCTCGCCCACCGCCCAGGAAAAATAAAAATAAAAACCAGAACCCCACACAACCTGTCTCCCTTCCCGCATGGAATAAAAACAGCAAATCAACCTGGCTAGTGACAGAGCGGTGGGTCATATGCAAAGTTCTGAGATTTAAGGGCCATATATATATATATATATATATATATATATATATATATATATATATATATATATATATATATATATATATATATATATATATATATATATATATATATATATATACACACACACACACACACACACACACACACACAATGTTCACCAGGTGGAGGGGCAGGCGCCAATGAATGAAATTAGGGAGAAGCCGCAAATGTCGAGAGGGGCAAAGACTAAGATATGGGATCAGGAAAAAAATCTAGGAAAACAAAGGTGATGCCATTTGCGGTTGAGGGATGCGGGGGGGGGGGGGGGAGTCCAGGACAACTCAGATGGCGGCATTGCAAGTGTGAGAGTGTTTGAGAAGTTCTGCTGTCCAGAAACACAGCCTCCATAACCCTTCCCAAAACCCTTCTGCCCCTCCACCTTTGAAGCATAGCCTGTCCTGGGGGGTGGGTGGGTGGGTTACGGAGTAGCACACAATGATTGCCCACTCCCCTCTCTGTACATACCATCCCGCCCCCACCCGCCCGCCCGCCCACCCTCCCCCACACCCCATAGTAGGTTAACGTAGATGTGGCTTCATATATCAGCTTGCTATGGAAATATTATTTAAAAAATAGATTTATATACAATCCCCACCCCTCGCCCCAGTCCACAGTAGGTTGAAGACAGGGTGGTCGCACTGGGGCATACAATACTGGTTCCAGTCCCACTGCCACGGTGGATGGGAGAGGGGTGGGGAGACAGGGGAGGGCGCCATGGAGGGGATCCATCCCACGGCCCATCCACCCCGGCAAAATGTCCCAGAACGCCGCCTTTTCAGGGGTCGCGCTCCTTTTTTACTTTCACGTCTCCAGCCAAGATGGTGGCAATCTCACCCTGCATAAAAGCCCAGGGGACGTTGGATCCCACCAGGGGGCACTTCTCTCCGCTGGGGCAGTAGACCTCTCCGGCCGCTCCTTGGGCTTTGATGAAATCCCGGGAGCAAGGGAAGCAAAACTTATGCCCGGGCACCGAAGGGCACTGGACAAAGTGGGTATCTTCCAGCCGCTCGTGGCAGATGGTACAGCACAAGGGGGTGCTGCCGGCCCCTCCCGAGGAGTCGGGGGCACTCTGCGTGCCGCTGGGCTCGACCCCTCCAGACGAGTGAGCCCCGGAGGAGGAGGAGGAGGAAGAAGAAGAAGTGGTGGTGGCGGTTTGGCCTGGCTCGCCACTCCGAGGCACCAGCCGGTGTTGGCCCGAAGCAGCCGGCGAGGCCGGGCTGGCGCTGTTTTGCCGGGCGGTGGTGGAGTGGACGGGGTTGACCTCTTTGTTGCCCAGGGTGTCCGCCACGTTCTTCAGGGCGGTGATGGGCGAGGGGTCGTTCCGTAAAGAGCCCTCCGGCAGAGGGCCCTGGCCCACGGAGGCCGGCAGGTGGGCCACCAAGCCGGAGGAGTAAAGGCCGGCGGCTCCTTGCGACAGCCAGTGTTGCCTCTGCTGCTGCTCTTCGCAGGTCATCTTGCCCACCAGCTCGCTGTCCGGTTCCGGGGAGGCCTTGCGTCTCCTCATGACGGCCCGGGGCGGGGGGACGGCCCTCAGCAGGAGGTTGGGCGGCATGGCGCAGTTGCTGTCGAGGAACTGCTGAGGGAGGGCTTCGGGGGCCGGGGGCTCCCGGAAGAACCGGACGTTTTCGGTGAAGAGCTCCCCAAGGAGACGCCACTCGTTGGACCCGTGGCACTTCTCGTACTCCAGGTACTTGTAGCCCGACGAGATGACCTTGCCGGGCTCCTTCAGGGAGTCTTGGAACATCTGCTTGGCCACCCCTAAAACGCTGGCGTAGACGTTGCCGGAGCCGCAGGGGTACTCGGTGAAGAGCTTCAGCTCGTACTCGTAGCTGGGCCTAGGGGCGGCGTCGAAGGCGAAGATCCGCCCGATCAGCGAGTGGTCCTTCTTGAAGCGGACGTTGAAGGGGGCGCAGCCGTAGAGGGCCATCAGGCGCTCCCGGACGGCTTTGGGCTTCCCGTGCCACTCCTCGGCCCGCCCGCGCATGGCCTCGTTCAGCTCCGCCAAGCAGTCGCTGTTGCGCTGTTTCTCCTTTTCGTAGTCGCCGTAAGAAGCCCGGACCGGTTTGGCCAACTCGCCCAGCATGGCCGACGGCATGGCCAAGGAGGCGGCCCGGCCCCCCAAGCCTGTGACGGCGGCCAGGAGCCCTTGGGGGGCCCCCATCAAGCTCTGGGGCACCAGGCTGGGGGGCACGGGCCCGATGAGAGCCCGGCGGGCCGTGGGGCTCTGGCGGCTGCCCTCGCCTTCGTCAGAGCCGCTGCCGCGTGCCAGGCCGTTGGCCAAGCGGGGGCTGAGGGCGTAGTCGCCCCCGCCGGCGCTACTGGCCAGGCGCCCCCCGGCTGCCCCTCCACTAGGGGCGCCCCCAGCCCCAGCCGGGCGCTCGTATCTCTCCAAGGGGGACCCGACGGCAGCAGCCAGGGCTCCATCCTTGCCATGCTTGGCGCCCGGCGGGGGCCCCGGCGAACGCCCTTCTTGCAGGACGTGGTTCCTCTTGAGCTGCCGGGCCGTCTCGATCAGGAACTCGATGCGGTCGGCGCCTTCGAAATTGACGCAGCCCCGGCACACGGCCTCGCTGAAGTCCCAAATCATGGCCCAGGGCATCTTGGGCAGGTCGCACAAGTAGCACCATTGCCGGCGGGAGGTGGGCGCCGAAGCAGAAGCACAAGAGGACGACGAAGAAGAAGAGGAGGAGGACGAAGACATCTTTGCGCTTTGGGCACCACCCGCGACGGCCACCACCACCACCACCACCGTGGCCAAGCCTGGGATGGCCGGCCCGCCTGCTCGGAGATCCCTTTCGCCTTCTTTTTTATGCTTCCTTTCTTGCAAAAAAAAAATAAAAAAGGGGGAGGGAAAGCAAGCCAGCAAGCCAGCAGGCGATCGGGCCACGCTCGGGGAGTCCCGGCGGCGTCCTGTTTACACCTGTGCAAGCGGAGCAGGGGCGCAGAGGCGGACCTGGGGGTGGGTGGGGGGTTTGGGGTTTAGGGCGCGCGCGCGCGCGTTTGGAACAGGGGGGGGGAACCCCCTTCCCCCGACGGCTGGCTAGCTGGCTGGCTGGCTGGCTTCGGGGCGACGAGGAGGACTGGAGGAAGAGGAGGGGATGGAGCGCGAGCACGAGCGGATTGGTGGGGGGGAGAAGAAGAAGAAGAAGAAGAAGAAGGGGGGGGGAATTTCCCCCTCTCGCCTGCCCTCTTGCATGGAGAAACTTACATAACTCCGCCTGCAGGGCCTGCTGGGAGGTGTAGTCTTTGCAATCAGGCTTGCAGAGAGGGGGGGAGGTAAGGGAGGAAGAGGAGGAGGAGGAGAAGGCGCAAGGGCCCGGGCAGAGAGGAATGCAACCGAGGGTGTTTGCAAAAGTAACCTTCCCAGCAGCAAAGAGGGTTCCGAATAATTGGATGTTGTTTTTTTGTGTGAGGGGGTGTCTCTCTACGCCTTGCTCCCCAGAACTAGGTTTGCATTTGCAACAGAGCAAAAAGAGAGAGAGAGAAAAAGAAAGTTGCCCCCTAGCCGTCTTGGCTAGCCCAGGCGGTGGCCAAGGGACGGCGCGGCCAGGAGTCCCCGCAGTCGCCCGGGATATAGAGCGAGTTTCGTTGGGGGGGGGTCGTGGCGGGTCGTTCCGCAGGACAGAAGGAGCCCGATGTGGGCGATGTGGGGTGGGACACAAACAGTCCTCTTTCTAAGTTGTGTTTGGCAACCCTCTTCAGTGCACTTTTGCAGAGCAGGCCGCATTAAGAACCAATTAAACACAAATTAAACTAAAACAAAAAAAACTCATTGTTTTTAGTTCAATCAGGTTCCAGGTTGCACAGAGATCTTCGTCAACAAATCTAGGGCTGGGTTTGGTTAATAGTTTGAATACATCCAAGGGAAAGGTGGGGCGTTTTCTTTCGATTAAAAACAACAAACAGCAACTCCCAAATGTCTAGGTTTTTTAAAAAAAAATGATTTGCTCCTTTGCAGATGTTTCAGGCAACTGATGCTTATCCTAAACTCGGATTTTGGGGTTTCAAAAAACTTAGGTGCCCTAATTCACCCTTCTCATAGTTTTGATATTTAATATTATTTAATACTCTTATGGAATTAATTATTTTGCTCTTATGGAAAGCCAAATTATCTAGATGTCTAGATATTATCTCTATGCCCAGGCTTCCTAATTTTTTATTCGAGTACAAAGGGGTAAAGAAAGCCTTTTAGTAAGCTATTCCGCCCTTTTTAATGAAAGGGTTAACTGGATTTCTTCATATTATGTGTGAACTACAATTCCCAGGTTGCATAGCGCCGCCAGGGCCCGGATGCTGTTGCGCACTTCCGGTCCCCTCTACTTCCCCTCTGCCTCCCATGAATGCCCGCCTCAATCCCTTCCTGGCTCAGTTTTTTTCAGAGGGGGGTGGGTCTTTAGGGGGGTTACTGACGGACGGAGGCAATAATGCCTTTTGCAAAGCCCAAATTTCCCAGGAAAAAGAGGAAAGGGCGCAGGTCAAACCCGCAGCAAGACGGATGGAAAAGCTGAACCCGGGTTCAGCGACCAGTACTTGCACCTGGATCCATTGACGGGTTGCAACTCCGCCGTGAACTGTGCAAAACACCAGCAGGCTCTCTTCAAATGTTGATTTTGGTGTGCTTTTAAAAAAATGCTTCTGATCTAAAGAAAAAGATGCTTTTGTTTGTGCGATCCAAACAGTATTGCTGGACACAAACTTGAGGCATTTGCAGAAGAATTTATGCTAATAAGAAATGGTAATACATAGGGGAGAAGCTAGCAAGTGTCTGAAGAGCTAAAATTTGGAGCGCATAGAAAGGATGTTGAAGGGCATATTCTCCAAGTGCAGTTAGCTTGATTTATAAACGGATTTTTTAAATTGGCTGACCCAGAGGATTTAATTGTTTTTAAAATTGTCTTTCAACCCAAGGTACTGTGATTAGCGTTTTAGTCCTTAGTTTTTAACAATACTGTACCTGTTTTCACCTTACTAGGTACCACTTTGAGCCCCAGTCCTTGGAGAAAGATGTGATATAATAAAAACCGACTTCTCCTTTTGTTCCAAGTTGGGACTGGAGCAGAGATGTTCTAATTACACACACATAGCACTGATGTATCTACCCAAGGTGGACAAATGTAGCTTCTTGATCTATTCTCGTTTTCCAGGGAATCTACAACCCCTTCATTCCTCCACCTTTATTCTACATTTACCTTCAGCCTAACATTAATTATTTCTCCTCTTTTCCTTTTGGTTGCCAATACGTGGCAATCTATCTATCTCTCCAGAAGATATCTAGTGGCTTGATTCCTGAGAAAGTTAAAAACTGAAATAAAAGTATGCCATTTCCATTGGTGTGGTGCCATGCAAACATGAGCTATGCAGAATTTTCTTTCCTAAATAACTCCATCAAACCTGAATGTCGGCATATGCTGATATCTGAATGTCATGTTGGGTACTTATAGGCACAGAACCCGTTATCACCATCTTCCCATTTTTAAAATGCCGCTATTGACATTCCATCCTTCCTCCTTTGACGTATAGGCATCTGAGACCTTTCTGGTAGATGGTCCCTATTCAAAGATTAAGATGGGTTACAGTTGACTTCCTAGTGGTAGCACTTCATTTTTGGAATAATTTACCAAAGAAGTCCACGGGGCGCCAAATTTGGTTTAAACCAAATGAAGATGTGAAGGAGTTCAGCCTTCCTGCATGTTTCCTAGTTGTGTGTAAAACTTGTGTTTATAACCACTTATAACTTTGTGCTTGTATCTCTCCTTGTGCGATTACATTGACAATAGGTTATGAATTGTTAGTTCCCATCCCTCATAACTTTAGATGGTCCACTGTACAAGATTACATGGAATTTATACTTTTCTTAACTGCTCTCATTCTCTTTTAGCTTTAATGTTGTCCTCTAACGCTGTAAGATACCCCTCAATTACCTGTTCTTAAACTTGAATATGTCTTAATTGTATTGGACTGTATATTGTCCCTCATTATTGTAAGCAAGCTGGGGTAAAAATACAGTGGACCCTCCTATAACAAGTGGCTTGTTTAACAAGAAATCTGCTTAAAGGAAAAAATTTCCAGAGATAGGGGGAAATCGCTTAAAAGAATCGCCTCTGGGGCGAATCTGTACAACAGAAAACGGTCGCGATTAGGGATTAATCTGTTTTCAGTGCATTCAGATGGGAAATTTGTACAAAGGAAAATTTGCTTAACAGAATTTCATTTGGAATGAATTAATTCCTTTATACAAGGTACCGCTGTACTTTACAGTGCAGTGATATAGTGGCCAAGTGCATTCTGAACCATATCTTAATAAGTGAAGGAATTTTTGCATCCTGTGTATCAGCTTGGCCTTATATATGGCACAGCTACTTCCCTCCCCATTAGTCACAGATAAAATTCTATCAATACGAGGGAAATATGGTATGAAAATGGTTTATTGAGCTTCCATGGTCACTGGATTTAGCAGAAGGAAGGGCATCCTTAGCTTGAATAAACTGTGGACATCTCAGGCAGTGGTCACTCCCTTGAGGTCTCTTCTATCTGAGTGATAAGCTGTGGTCTTCCTGGTTCCCTTCCCTCCGAACGCCCCAGCTAAGGAGAAAAGCCTTCTCCTGAGCGTGGATTTATCTCGCCCGACACAGGACGGGCTTGGGGCAAAGGTGAAAGGGTGGCAACAATACAGCCCATGCTCCAAAAGATCCAGGGTGTTTCAGAGGTGAAGGCTACCAGGACGGAGCTGGGGTGTCGTTGGAACACCCTAGGGCCGACAAAGGAAACCTGCTTCTTGGCCTCGCATCCGAATCGACTTCTTCCCAAACTTTTCTGATTGCTTTTCAGTCCTCAATGAAGTGTGGATCTGCACAAACCCGTAAGCCAACGGGCCGTGGTGGTCCCTTGCGGGCTTAGCTAAAACTTCCTGGAAGCATCTACTAGGGCCGCTCCCCTTGTTGGATTTTTAGGAGTTCCACCTGACGAACCCCTACATTTTTGCTCACCTGGAGAAAGGCCTTGCTTCCTGTTTAAATAAGGACGTTGCCCCGGTGCTTGCAGGGAAGGAGGTTGGTCATTTTTCCGACTGAGCAAAAATTAGGGGTCTGTAGCGCGGAACTCACAAGAAGGAAGAATTCTGGGAGCTAGAGTCCAAATAAATAAATAAATCCAAGCGGCATGTCCTTCTTGTCTACAGTGCATCGCGATAGCGGTTTGAGGCCACCTTAATGGCTGTGTCTTCATCCCTTGGAATTCTGAGTCGGCGGTTTAGTTTGGGGTACTTAGGGCGTTTATACACGACCCCTAAGCTCCGCCGCAAATGGCTGCAAGGTCCGGACTTTAAAAATGTTTACCCACCAGCTCCGGACTTTGCAGACAATTAAGTGCGACCCCGCCCACTTTAGCGCGACCAAACAGCAGTTTTCTTGTACCTGCTTTTTGGAGGTGACAAATATTTGATCCGGTGTAAGGATAGTGAGTGTGGGGCTCTCCTGGCTTCCGTTTGTTCTTTTTTTGCGCCCCGCCCCTTTAAGAGATCTGAATGCTGCCGGGAACAAAACGGAGGTAAACTGGCAGTCTTTGCTTTCTTTTTTCTCCCTCCCTCAGGCAGCCAGCAACCAGGAAGTGCCCAGGGGGGTGGGGACAGAGGAAGACAGAGGAAGAGCGACGAACCCCTAAGATCTCTGGTCCGAATTTAAGTGGCCAGCGGATCTTAGGGGTCGTGTAAAAAGGCCCTTAGATTTCTCTGCCGTCAAGCGCTAGTACGTTCCTCTCCGTTAACAGCACAGCATCCTAAATCCCTCACCAAACAAAATCAGAAGACCCTAGCCCTTAAAAACGCTATCAAAACTGCTGCCACTGGCCCTACAGATGGGCGCTTGGTTCCGTGGCCTTCCTGGGGTCGCAAAGGCCAGGGATGGGCTGTTGTTTTGCAGGCAGCTGAGGGGAGAGTTGTGTCCGGCTTGGTAGAATGCGTGGGGAAGCAGGACCGGGCTTCATCGTGGCAAGAACTTGCATTGAACACGGGGCAGCCGAGATCTCCTTGGGGGGCAGGTTTTACTGGAAAGTCAGCACGACCTTGCCTTCTTAAAGATACATGCAACCTTCCTTTCCCCACCTGTGTCCTGGGGTGGAAGAAACAGCAGCGAGAGGACCTTTAATCCAAGGATGCTCACAGGTTCTTCCACCGGCCCCTGCGTTTGCGGGTGGGAATCCCCTTCCTGCCCTTCTGGGGAGGAGGGGACCGGGTTGGGGAGGCCGCAGCTTCGGCCACGGGCGGCCCTTCGTCTCCCGCTGTCCGGGCCTCGTTCTCTCCTTGCTCCAGGGATGGTTCCGCCTTGGCGGTAAAGGCATCTCTGGGAAGCAGCGTCTCCAAGGAATGGGGAGGTGCCGGAAGAGGGACCCCCTCCTGAAGAGGCAACAGGCCGTTGGTCGGAGCCGGAAGGAGGGGCAGTAGAGCCGCCACCATGTCGGTCAGGCGCTCCAGGCCTTGCCTCAGGGTATAGGTCAGCTCGCGGATGGCTTCCGCCGTCTCCCTCTGCGCTTCCAAGAAGTCCAGGGGAGACTCGCCGGGGGGGACGAGGCAGGTGCGCCGGCGCCGTGGCAGCGGCGATGTGGAAGGGCATGGGGTGGCACTCAGTGGCTCCGATGGCGAGTGTTCAGAGCGTGGCCCACCTCCCAGGCTGGCCGGAGACGGGGCCAGCTGCACAATCTGCAGCGACGTCGGCGGGCCTGGCGGGGGCGCTGGCGAGTCGCACTCCTTGGGTCTCAGCAAGCCCCCGTCGGGACGGTAGCAGGAAAGCCGATGGGCAGGAATCTCTGGGCTGCAGGATACGTGGGCCCTGGTTGGCATATCTGTAGCGGAAAGAGGAAAGAATTAACATTTAGGACCCTTTTCTCCAGGGAGGCGTTCCCTGTGTCTACACCAGTGGTGCTCAACCGGTGGGTCCCCAGATGTTCCTGGACTGCAACTCCCAGAAACCCCTTCCAGCCCAGCGAGTGGTGGAGGCTCTGGGAGTTGCAGTCCAGGAACATCTGGGGACCCACCGGTTGAGAACCACTGCTCTACACCAACCCGATCCTGTGCAAGCCGTAAAGGAGAGGTGGGGGGAGCCTTTGGCCCTCCAGATGATTTGGACCACCACTCCCACAGTCCTCTATCCCTAGCAGTACAGGCTCGGGATTCTGGGAGCTGCAGTCCAAAGGGCCTGCCGTAAAGGAAACGAAGACAGACAAGGCTGGATTGTCAATATTTTAATTGCAACAAGTGTTCCAGGGCCCTCAGGAACAACCCGATGCTGTTTGATGTAAACTACTTGCAAGGAGAATCACACGGACCCTAACTAGAAATGTGTGCGATTAGGCTGTTAGTTCCCACTGCAGCTGAAACTATACTGTATCTTGATATTAGAGCACCTCCGCAGTGTTGACTTGCTGTCTATTTTTATCTTGTTATTGATTTAATTTTCGCTCGCCTGGGGGGGGGGAGGCCTGGCTTCTTCATAGTGAGCATTTGGGTGGCTTCCTTAAAAAACACACACAAAAAAACAGGAAGCTAGACAGGAGCTAAGTCTGAATGCACCCGACTGTTCCACAGCTCCCACCACCTTCACTTGGCTTCACAAACAGACCTCATTTAACATCTATTCCTTTTGGGTTGATTTAGTTCTGGGCCGAAAAAGCATGCCGAACAGATCTCTCTAGGCGGTATCGTTTGGAGAGTGGATCAGTGGATGCTATCCCTCTGTGCTGGGAAAAAAAAAACTCCGTGGCCATACAATTTGGCTGGTAAGGGGGGAGGCTGTGAAAAAACATGCAAAATGTTTCCCAATATGTGGCGTTTTCTTTTCTTTTAAGCATTGGGGAGCATGCCTTCTGAGCATCATTCCTATGCCATTGAGTCACACTGAGATTGGGGAAGGAGGGATCCAGACGCAGAACGTGCCTTCTGGGGATGCTGTTTGTCCGCATGCCTTAGGAAGGAAGGAAAGGAGAGAGGAAGGGAAAAGCAAAATAATATAGCGGCAACATGGAGCACACCATGTATGAACACTCCACGCGGAAGTCCCCAGTTCACTCAGATGTCTGTGTAAATTGCGACGGCTCACGGGGATCCATTGACCCAATGATTTAAAAAAGGGGGGATGCTTTACTAGCTCAGTGTGTTAGGTCTCCGAAGGTGGAGACAGAGGTTGGGCATTTTTGATTTCTCCACTCTGAATCCCTGAAAAGCCAGCCTCTGCAGCCTTGGGCAAACGGCACAGTCCCAGAGCACCCCAGGAGAGAGAGAATGAGAAACCATTTCTGAAGATTCTCTCCCTAGAGAGCCCTGAAAAAGGTCACCATAAGTCAGAATTGACTTAACAGCACAAGATTCTTCTTCTTCTTCCCTAAACTGATGCAACCCTTGGCACAAATGTATGCGCACAGCTTTGCGACTCACGTATGCTCTGTACTACACCTTATTTCTTATAATAAACCTATATTCCCCCTGCTGGTGGGAAATGGGAAAAGTTGAAATATAGGGCTGACTCCTGTTAGGTATCATCTGATTGCATAACCCCGAGATTGTGGGCTTGATTCCCCATATTGTGTGCTTCCTGTTAGCAGAGCCAACTGGTTGTAACCTTGGGGAAAGGATGCTGGACCATCCCAGGATGCCTGCAGAAAAAAAGGGTGGGGGTAGGGGTAGGGATAGGGGTAGGGGTGGGGTGGGGGGAGCCAAACCATGTCTGAATGCTTTGAAAAGCCCTGGAAAGGGCTGTTAAAAGCCAGAATCTTCCTGACGGCACTCAATTCTGACTAAGGCATAATTACTGGATGTCACCACGGTTTTCTCTCTCCTCTTCCCAGCCCTAAAGTGGTACCCATTTCAAAAAGGCAGACGCTAGCAGCCTCTAAAACCGGAGCCTGGCCCTACGTGACTCCTTTCTGTTCCTAGACACACAGGATCTTGTGGTGGTTTTATTCTACGTTGAAGAAGAGTGCATACTGCATTTATTTATTTTTTTTCCACATCGTTCTGGGACATGCCCAGTGCCCCTATATCAGGAGATATAGGGCTCTTAGGTCAAGGACAAATAGACTAAAGAACAGTTTTTATCCCAGAGCGGTATCCAAGTTAAACGTGACAGTTTTAGCAGCACCGTCCTAATCAGTTTTTAAGTAGTGTTTTAAATTTTGTAAGCGAGTTTAAGAGTTTTTAATATCTTGTATGGTGTTTTATGTGTTTTGTATGGTTCCTTGTTTAGAGTGTGTTGTGGAACAGCACTCTAATTTCGTTGTGCATATCTTGCATATGCATAATGACAATAAACTCTATTCTATTGTATTCTATTCTATTCATCGTGGCTCAGTCCTCCTGTCCCTTTTCCTCCTGTGCAAGAGGACTGGGCAAAGAGCACCGCTTGCAGCTCACTTTTTGGGTTACTGCTTCCACTTCCGACGGCACCACCCCTGTCTCTCCTCCCAACCCACCCAGCCCGCGGGGTCCTCTCACCCGTGCCAGGCTCCGCTGCCCAACGGTACCCCGGGGGCGTCGGCGTCGGGCTGGTGCTCTGCCCGGCGCTGCTGGGTTCTGCCCCGACGGTGCCCACGCCTCCTCCTCCTCCTCCTCCTCCTCCTCCGCGCCCATCACGACGCCAGGCCCCAGGATGGCGAAGATGGTCTCCTCTTCGGCCGAGAAGGTCTCGTCTCCCCCCGGCCCCCCGACGCCGACGCCCCCGACGCCGGCCCCTTGGGTGGAGTGGGGCACCCGGGCCAGCTTCTCCTTGGTGCGCCGCTTGAAGTCATTCCAGCGCTTCTGGACCTCCTGCCCGGTGCGCTTCCAGCTGGTGAGGCTGTTGATCTTGGCGGCGATGCCCTCCCAGACCCGACGGCGCTCGGCCACCGTCACCCGTCGGCTCTGGGCGCCGTAGAGCTTGGCGTAGTTGGCCCGCACTTCCCGGATCAGCACCTGGTTCTCCTCGTAGGAGAAGCGGGGCTTACGGAGGCGGGTGGTCTCCTCGCTCTCCCCAGGCATGCCGGGCGGCGGCGGGGGGCGGCGGCTCCGGACTCCGGGCGTCGCCCGCAGCTAAGGCAGGCATCGACAATACCGCGCACGCCAGCAAGGCGCTAGTCCGCAGGGAGGAAGAAGAAGAAGGAGGAAAAGAGTGCGGGTCTCCTCCGGCATCCCCATTGCCCAAGGGAGGAGAGGGGGGCTGTGCAGGCAGCTTCGGTTTTGCAAAGGCCTCTTTCCAAGCAGCGCGACCCCTTGCAGCTGCCCCACCGCCGGGGGGTCGCAGGGGGAGGATGCAAAGAGCGTTCCCAGCCGGGGATGCTCCGCCGCCGCCGCTGCTGCTGCTGCTGCCGCTGCTGCCTTGCTGCACTGCAAAGCCGCCTCCGCTTCCTCCTCCGCCCGCTCCCACCGGCGCATGCGGTCTGCTACGCCGCACTCCTCGCCAGCCAAAGGGGCGGCGCGGCCCGGGCGGTTGCCGGGGCAACCGGGGCCTGCTGCTGCTGCTGCTGCCCGCGGGCGAGGCCTCCTGCCTCCTCCGACGGCGGGGAGCGCGCGCTCCCGGGCACACCTAAGCGCGTTCTCGGAGGCAGGCGCGCGCCCCCCGCTCGCAACCTCTCTTTGCTCTCCATCCCGCCCAGTGCCCCTGGCCTGGCACCAGAGATTTCCCACACGCAACCTGGCCCCCCTTCCTCGCATCCTGTCTCTTATGTGCACAGGCACGCACAGGCACGCAAGACGGAGCTTGTGCATGAGAGTTGGAGAAAGGCTCTGTACACACAGACACACACTTTGCACATGCATGCACGCATGCACGCATGCACACATACATACATACATACATACATACATACATACATACATACATACATACATACATACATACATCCCTGCCCAGCCCGCCAGGTGACTGTGTTAAAGCGGTTGTTGCAAACCATCAAGAGTCTTGTTGCACCTAAAAGGCCAACCAGTCTCTATATAAACAGACCCTATTTCAGACTTCCCACACTCTCATGCACAAGCTCTGTGTTAATATGTGAACCCATGAATGCATGTGTGTGTGTGTGTGTGTGTCTGTGGAGAGAGAGAGATTATGCATGCAAGAAAGGAAGATATATATATATATATATCACACACACTGAGCCTTCCCCTGTTCTTGCACACCTAATCTTTTCCCCAAAACTCTCATGAACAAGCTCTGTCTCTTATGTGCATGTGCACACACCCCCACACACTGTGAAACTTGCTCTTGCAATGTCTCTCTCTCCTCCCCCAGCAAACTCTTCTCTCCCACTCAGGTTTAATGTGCGCACACAGTTCAGCTCCTGTGCGCCCACCTGGCCTGTGCGCATGCGTAGACTTGCAGCTAGAGGCAAGAGGGGCTCCCTCATTACCTTTCAGCCGCCTGCATAAAAAAGTTAGGATGTGTTTTTGTTTGGTGTGCGCAGTTCACGCAAGGCCTTGATCCACAAGCCCTCTGTGGGGTTTGCTTTGCCATCTTCATTCACCTTCAAAATAACCATGCCATCAGTTCATGCCCCACTTTTCCACTTAAATAGGCACCCTTGCAGCTGGACAAGTGGTTTAGTCAACAACTCCCACCTGCTCCCTCTACATGATGTGGGAGTGTCGTTGCCAAAGACATGGAGAAGGGCAACGGGTGATCAATAAATAAGAATCATGATTCTGATAGCAAAACCACAAGGACACCCAGTGTGCTTTGTCTGTGAACTAGAATTTGAATTCAGGCCTACCTAAGGGGGTCTGAGTCTTCTCCAACTGGAGAAAGATTGCAGCAAGTTAGAAGTTACTTTATAGCAGATGATTGTTATTATAATAGCAACTACAAAGTAGCCATCATTCTCTTTTAAATTCCAAATACATACATACATACATACATACATACATACATACATACATACATACATACATACATACATACATACATACATAAACTACAAAGCATTGCTTCTTATAAGAATAACCCTACTGGATTAGAAGCAGGATTCTTCTGATCTGCTCTTCTGTCTCAAAAGGTGAACAGTCGGATTTTCTCGGAAGTGAAGGAGGCCTTGAACAAGTCATGTGAACATAAGAAGAGCCTTGCTGGAACAGGCCACAGCCCATCCAGTCCAGCATTCTGTTTCACACAGCGGCTCACCATTTGCTTCAGGGTCTTCCCAAGCAGATGTCTTCACCTGCTTACGATTCCCTGCAAAGGGCATTGAGAGAGATCCTGCCTTTAGCTCTCCAACCCGGAGGTTGTCCTTAGGCATCCATAATGATAGCCATGGATACCCTTGTTCTCCATGAACTTGTCTAATCCTTTCTTAAAGCTGTCCAGGCTGACATGTGTCACCCCTTCTTCTGGCAGGGAGTTCCACAGACCAATGATCCTCTGGGTGAAAAAAAGTACTTTCTCTTATTTGTTTGAGATCGAGCACCCCAAAGTTTCATGGAGTGCCCCCTAGTTCTAGTGTTGTGCGATAGGGAAAACAGTTTCTCCTTATCTACTTTATCCACACCGTGTAATGATTTTATAAACTTCAGTCAGGTCACCTCTTAGGTGCCGTCGTTCAAGAGTGAAGAGGCCATTGCAGCCTCAGAAGTCTTCCCAGTATCCAATACTTGGTATACTTCCCCTGTTCATGGAGGCTCCATTCACTCATCCTCCTGGTCCAAACTCCTTCTGTTTAGGCCTTCCTTTTAAAAAGTGCTGCAGCATTTTGATACAAAGAGTGTTCCCTGAGGCCGAACATCCGGAAGGTGGCAGCACCCAGACAATCTGGGAAAGAAACCAGGCCAAAGAACTCCACGGGATGCTTCCCATCTCGACCTGATTTAATTGTAACGGTTTAAATGAAATAGAGATAGTGGGTGCACTGAACACAGAGATACAGTATCATTTGTTCTTCTTATTAAAAACAAAATTAATGCAAACAATCCCGATTGGTCTCCACATTTTATTAAAAAGGATATTTAAGAAATAGTTCAGCGTGACCATTAAGAGATGGCAAAGAATCTAATTAATAATAATAATAATAATAATAATAATAATAATAATAATAATAATAATAATAATAATAATAATAATAATAATAATAATAATTTAAAAAGTGAAAAAAGAGACAGCAAAGAATCAAAGTGGACCTTTCTCACATATCCCAGTTTCATTTGCTTGTGCACCCAGGACTATTAAGATACTCACCATTGGATTCATCATGACCCACAAGGACGGAGTTCAATCAATCTGTCCTCGTTGGAGTTCCAATTAGGAACCTCAGCTAAAATCTTAACTCAGCCCCAGACAAATTCTCCAAATAGCTGCAGGTAGTCGGTCACGACTGTAATGACACAACAACAACAACAACAACAAGCAACAACAACAACAACAGCAGCAGCAGCACAACAACAACAACAACAACACTAAGGTATTCTGTTAATATTCTCCCAGGATCACTTTTTCCCATCAGCAATGTGAGCGTAACAGATCTGAACTAAGGATGTGTTTTTAACGATTGATTTTAGTGCCCTTTTTAAATATACTCCTTGCTTAACTTTTATATATTTGAATACTCACTGTTTCAAACTTTTCAGTGTGGTCTTTTGGCCATTGTAAGCTCCCTTGGGTCCTTTTAAGGAAAGAGGGAGAGACGGGGTAAAAAATATTTAAATAAATAAATAACAATAAATTGAAAGGGCAGCTGAAAGACTACACAAGGCAATGCTTGAAAGGAATGGCATACTTGCTTAGAATTCTGCCTGGAATATATTTTTTTTAAATTGACCATTGTGTAAGGAGTAGGAGGTGATTGATTTCTAAATAGGGCAGTGTTACCTTTTTTGCCCGTGAGAAAGGGAAGAGACCTTTTGTGGAAGGGTGAAGAGGAGGATGCGGTCTGTGTTTGAGGGGGATCCAGAGCAAGGGATTGCCGACGGTTGGGTGTGCAGAGGAGGGGCGAGAGGAGGGTTGCACATAGTCCAGATGTGTCCGCAGCGGACAATAGGGAAGCAGGGAAAGGGGCAGACAGATGGGCCAGCTGACACAATGGGCCAGGCGATTAGCATTCAAGAGCCGTGCTCAGCTGACTTGCGGCCTCCCCTCCCCCTCCCCTTTCTCCGCTATTGAGCCAGCCAAGGGCTGCCAGCGCCAAGGCCCATCTGCTCTCTCTCTCTCTCTCTCTCTCTCTCTCTCTCTCTCTCTCACACACACACACACACACCCACACCCTGCACTGCCTCCCCCATTGAACCAAGAAGCAGGGGAAGCCAGTGAGAGATGCCTCACTTCCTCCATCCCTAGAACTGCTACTGTCTGAGTGTGTACAAGAGAGGGAATTTCATGCATTTAACTGGAGTGATTGAAACGATTTCATCTCTCTTTCTGTCCGTCTTGCGGCCTTCTTCTGCCCATTTTACAGGCGGGAGGAATGAGGCTGAGCTGACCCTCTCTTCCTGGCCAGTAAGAGTCAAGTTCATGAGCTTCAGCTTGATTACACAGATCAGTTCCTGGAAGGAAGGAAGGAAGGAAGGAAGGAAGGAAGGAAGGAAGGAAGGAAGGAAGGAAGGAAGGAAGGAAGAAAGAAAGAAAGAAAGAAAGAAAGAAAGAAAGAAAGAAAGAAAGAAAGAAAGAAAGAAAGAAAGAAAGAAAGAAAGAAAGAAAGAAAGTGATTTGGGAAGGTCAAGGGTGAAAAATCAAATTGTACCATCATTTTATTTCCCCCAAGCTGGTCTCACATTCTTAAAAAGAGAGAGAGCTTGCCATGCCGAAGGCATCAAAGGGAAGGAAAACAGCACATGAGAATAGAAGAGACAGAAGCCTACCCGTTATGATTCCTTAAGGTTATAAAATTTTAAAGGTACATTTGCAGCTACAGCTTGGGATCCCTGCCAGCACCCCTCAGTTTACTGAAAATATCCAAGTCAGGATTGGGGCCCCGATTTCTCTTGCCAGCCAGGATTTTTTTCAAGAGCTCAGCAGTCCTCTTCTCAGGCTGGTTGTGAGATGCTGAGTTCCTCAGGAAATCAATTCATTTATTTTTGTGCTTGTGTGGGAGATGAGATCTACAGAGTGAGTGTGTGTGTGTGTGTGTGTGTGTGTGTGTGTGTGAGAGAGAGAGAGAGAGAGAGAGAGAGAAAAGAGAAAGAGAAATGAAGACGAAGGGGATGGATGGGTGTCGTAGGCAAGCAGAATGTCCCTGGGTATGATGGGCTGTGTCTAACGTAAAAAGAGAGGTGGTCCATTCATATCAAAAGAGCCTTGGGGGTGTGTGATTCCCCATGGATTCTCTGCACACACACCCCAGCCCAATCGGGGTGAGTGACCATGGAGAGTCTTTGGCATTTTCACCTTGGGCCAGCTGCTTTTTGTCTGTTTTTGCTTTTATGGACCAATCTCTGCTTCCTTATGAGATATGAGATTGGTTGGCCTTTTTAGGTGACACATACCATGATGTGTTTGCGGCTACAGATTCAACAAAGTGCCCTTGTTGGGATGAGGGTGGGGGAATGGGGAGAAGAATCCTAAATTGAAACTCTTGATTGGACAGGTGCTAAATAGGACAAGGCAGCATGTGACTGAGTTGGCTCCTAAGAGGTGTCTAGAATGTGTATGGGAGACAGCGCATGGCGTGGGTGGCTGTAGGATGCTTCTTATGCCAATGGTCATGCATTAATGTCATCTCATTGCACTTTTGCTCATGCAGGTGGAACTCTTGGGTAGCTTTCCTCTTCTGCAGGGGACACCTTGGTGGCCTCTGAATCCATGGATCCTGAAAGCAGGAGATAAATTGGAAGCCCGGGTGCCAGATAGATCTTGAAGTTGAGTCCTGCCAACTGGACTTATTTTCTTAAGAGCTTGAAACGTTTCTCTACTCATCCAAGTAGCTTCTTCAGTCTGGGGAAAGTTGGCAAGAGGCCTCCAATTTATCCCCCACGTTGGTGTCACCTCACTCTGGTCTGAATGGGCTTGTTAGATGGACAATGGCTGTGTGTATGAAAACCACACCTCTGCAACCCCTCCCAGCACCCATTAAGGCAGGGGCATCAGCAGGGGCCTGACTAGAGAAGAGATAAAGTGGTCCTGATTTTTTTCCGGGAAGAGATAAAAGGGCAGCATGATAAATAGGAGGCAGCTTGCGCCTCAATTCTCCACACTTGTTAAGAGGTGGAAGTCTCCTATCTACCTTCCTGAGACTGAAGAAGCTGCTTCGATGAGTAGCTAAACATTTTGATTTCAGAAGAAAATGCCCGCATTTTCCCCAATCTATGACACCCCCATGTATAAGATGCCACCTGCTTTTCCAGCCCAAAATTACAGTTTTGCAACTGCGCAGTTCTCTCATCAGCTTACTTCTGTGTATAAGACAACCCTTAATTTTTAGTCTAACCATTGTAGACAAAAATGTACTCTTATTACACACAAAAATGTGCTCTGATTGGCATGACTCATCTTCCGCATAATCTTACCTGGATGACTGAGATCCTTCTCAGATATATGCTAGATGACTCCCAATGCAGGGTAAACGTGTTAATTGGCTCAGGAAGGCAGCTCCCACATGCACAGGTGGGTAAATGAGTAGGAAGCGATAGAACGAGACAGTCCTTGGCGCATCTGTAGCTTGGCACTGCCCACCCCTCCTGCTGATGGGAGCTCTCCAAGGTCTTCCAAGCGGAAGCCTGTCACCTAAGCTGCCTTTTGAGCGGAGATGCTGAAGAGAGTGGGACCAGCACCACCAGGATGCCTCATATGTCCTTTTGCAGGCTTTGGCACTCTGAGGTTTAATGTGAGTGCTGCCCGTTCTAGATCAAGGCTTGTGATTCCAGCTCTGCTGATTCAGGATCAGGCCTCTCTGGTTTGGCATTTAGTTCACCCAACGAGCAAGCAGCTTTGTGTAGATCTCCACCATGCCCATGGGTCAATGATGGACCTATTTGACCCATTTGTGCTTTGAAAACAACGGGACTTGAGAGAATGGATGGTGTGAATTCTGAACCATATGAACATAAGAAGAGCCCTACTGGATCAGGCCAAAGGCCCATCTAGTCCAGCTTCCTGTATCTCACAGTTGCCCCACCAGATGCCCCTGGGAGCGCACAAGACTTCTAGATCTCTGTCTTCTGATACCACACCCCTCCATCTGTCCCTTGAATTACCCCTGTTTTAAGCCTGGAGATTACACATCTCCATCGTGGCTTGTAACCTGTGATGGACTTCTCCTCCAGAAATTGGTCCAATCCCCTTTTGAAGGAATCCAGCCTAGATGCCATCACCACCTCCTGTGGCAGGGAGTTCCACAGACTAATAACACACTGGGTAAAAAAAATATATTTTCTTTTGTCTGTTCTCACTCTCCCAACCCTCACTTTGAGTGGGTGTCCCCTAGTTCTGGGATTTTGCGAGAGGGAGAAGAGTGTCCTTCTATCCACTTGACTCATGTCCTGCATTATTTTGTACATCTCAATCATATCCCCCCTCAGGCGTCTTTTTTCCAGACTAAAGAGCCCCAAATGTTTTAGCCTTTCCATGGGGGTCCCTGTGGATCTCTGTGGTTTGAGGGCAGGCAAGGGAGGGACAGAGAGGCCAGTTCAAGGCCTCCGCAGTTGTCTCTCCTTAAGAGTCATGAGGTGGGAGAAGCAGGCCTGATCCATCTGGGAACAATCCACCAGGATATACTGTAGCAGCTTCATTAGAATCAATGAAGATACCTCAGCACAGCTGCTGTGCCTCAGAGAGCTTTCCACTGGTGTTCACTCTGCAGAAAACGGCGCACATGGTGTGTGTGTGTGTGTGTGTGTGTGCGTGTGTGCACAGCCTTGTGTGTCTCAGGTGGTTCCTGAGCATCCTGGATCGGATCCACACCATCCACCATGGATGGGACATGGGGAGCAGAAGCCCCATGGTCCTCGAAACCTTGCAGGCCCACTGCCAGTGGGCAACTTTCTTTATTAAAACAATTAACTGAATGCCCCCTCCCCCCCTACAAAGCCTTCTCTATAGTTTTGTCCTTGGTGTTCCTCTGCCGAGAGAGAGAGAGAGAGAGAGAGAGAGAGAGAGAGAGAGAGAGAGAGAGAGAGAGAGAGAGAGAGAGAGAGAGAGAGAGAGAGAGAGAGAGAGAGTATGGATTAAGGGGGCTCAAGAAGAGAGGTTTCCCTTTGACCACGGGGACTCAGACTTGGGGTCTCCTCACCCCTCAGTGTGGGCAGGCAGAGGAGAGGAGAGGGGCCGCCGGCTATCTCAAGACCAGTCTTAGATCCTCTCTCTTCGGGGCATTAGGGTCAGGGGACTCCAGAGCTCTTTGGATGGGCTTCCGAGGAGGAGGAGGCGCCCCCCACCTCCACCCCCAAAGCAGAAAGGCCCCCTACGGAGAGAGGGCAAGGGCGGGATGGATGGACCTCCTTGGGGGGGGGACATCCTACAATTACCTCTCCCATCCTCTCGGCTCCCCTTTTCCTCCCCCAGGCGGAACTCTCGGGTGCCTCTTCTCCCCCCCCCACCTGCTTCCCCCTCCGGGCTCTGGCAAGCCCCAAGGCAAAAAATAGGATCTCTCTCTCTCTCTCTCTCTCTCTCTCTCTCTCTTTCTCTCTCTCTGAGGCTCCCTCTTAACCCCCCCCACCTCCAGCTTGCCAGCTTGCCCCAGCTCCTCGCAGCCAATCTGCTGGACTGGGGGAGGGAGGGAGGGAGGGGTTGCTCCTTCCTCCTCCTCCTCCTCCTCCTCCTCCTCCTCCTCCGACGTCAGGAGCTGCCCGGTGGCTGGCTTTTCGCCACTGCCACCCTGGACCGGCGAAAAGAGGGATGCTCTGAAGAGTCCGGCCGGGCCGCGCGCGTCCTCTCTCTTTTCCCGAAGCTTTCCGTGTGTCTTTTCTCCTCCCCGACCCCCCCCAACCCACCCCCACCCCCACCCCCATCCGGATACCCCACCCCATCCCGCACATACACACAGACACACACACACACACACACAGAGACACCCTACACCGGGCGCCGCTGGTCCCCCGAGGGGTCAAGCTCAACCTTCCTCCGACTCCCCGACCTCCGACCCCCAGACCCCCCCCCCCCCCTCCGGACCCAAAACCACCTCCTTCCCCCAGCCCCCTCCAGCTTTCCAGAAGCACCTTTGGTCGGGGGAGCCTCGGCGTGGTGGTGGTGATCTGACCTCGTTTTCTTCTGCCTTCCGCCCCTCTTCTCTCCCCCCCCCCTCAACCCCCAACGACGCTTCCTTCCTTCTTTTCGCTGGACCTCTTGATCCCTGGTGCCTTTCAAAAACATTTTTTTTTAAAATTCATGTTTTAAAATCTCCTTGGCTCGAAAGGGCGGCGGGGCTTGTAGGCAGGGACGCGAGACCGTAGGAGGCGAAAACCGGGATTGCTACCCCCCCCCACCCCCACCCCCACTGCTCTATCTCGGAGGGGGGGTCCATTGCACATTTCCTTTGTCAGGCTCACCTGGCACCTGGCGGGGCTCCATCCCCCCGCTGGCTCTGCTTTTGCCGTCGCGGGACACACCTCCTCCTCCTCTTCCTCCTCCTCCTCCTCCTCCTCTTCTTCATCCCCGCCCCCTCCCTCCCTAAAACACCCGAGCATCCTTTTTCTGGTTTTCGCCGCCTCCATCCCTTTGCCGCCGCCGCCGCCGCCGCCCTCTCTCCCCCCCCCCCATTCCGCCGACCCCCCCCCGACTCCCCGACCCCCCGACCCCCACTCCAGCGCCCCCCCCCCGCCCCCCACGGCCCGCTCCACCTCCCCCTGCTGGAGTCTCACGGGTACCGCGGGGGGGAACTCCTCCGCGCCCTCGCCATGAAGCTGTTGGCAGGCGCGCCGGTCGTGCACCACCAGAACGGCATCTTCCCCTCCGCGCCGCCGCCGCCGCCGCCTCAGCAGCCCCCGCCGCCGCAGACGCCGCCGCAGCATCACCAGCATCACCAGCATCACCAGCACCAGCCGTCGCAACAGCAGCAGCCGCAGCCGCAGCCCGGGGGGTCCCCGTCGCAGCCGGCCCCGCCGCCGCCGCCGCCGCCGCCGCCCCACATGGATTCGGATCCCCCGGACTCCCGCAAAAGACCGCTGGAGACCCCCACGGAAGCCATCAGCACCAAGAGGAGCAACACGGGAGGTGAGCGGTGTGTGTGTGTGTGGGGGGGGGGAGGTCGCGGTGGTGGTGGGGGGGGGGTAGGACAGGTTGGGGGTTAAGAAGCCCCAGCAAGGATGGATTTGGAGTTGGGGTGGTGGTGGTGGTTAACCCCCAGAACGGGCAATTCAGTGGGGTATCGCCTCTCTCTCTGCTTCCCTCGCCCGCCCCCCCGCGCTGTTCTCCCCCCCCACTCCTTCCCCCATGCATGCATAGATCCTTGGAGGTCTCAGGAAACCCTACCTAGAGAGGACGCCTGTCCCCCCTCAAATCCGCCCCCCCACACACTTGGGAGAGCCTCATTCTGGCTATTTCTCACCCACCCACCCAACCTTCTAATATTTGCGGTGTCAAGCCAAGCCCTCTGTTTTTCACACATGATAGGCATCCCTTCTCTCTCTCACCCTGGGAGCGTTCATTTCTACTCCCTTTATGCCCTTCACCCGTCCCTACATCTCTGGGCCCACCCGAGCCTATTTCAGGGGCCCTTGGCACCCCCCCCGAACCCCCCCCACACACACACCCCTGCGAGATGTTTGGTGTACCCTTTGCCGTTTTCCACTTGCTTGCCTCCACCTGTCCATCCTCTTTCTTCCTCCCCCCCCCCCACTCACTGGATTTCTGGATTTCATTCCTTTTGTTACACCCTACAGACTGCTCCCTCTGTTAATGCAGGATTTCTAGAGATGAGCTTTCCTTCCCCCCCTCCCATGTTAAATCCCATCTCTGCCCCCTTGGGGGCTGGCTGGGTGCGGGTTGGGGGTTGGAAACCAGCAGAATTTCCATTGCTCTTTAACTCTCCCCCCCCCAAAAAAAAACCCTGCCATGAATAGTGGGATGCCTAGATTTTCAGCTGGGGTGAGTCGATATTACAAAGTGTTCCTCTTGGATTGGAAAGGCAGGGAGAGCACCCACCAAAAGATAACCCCTTGCCCCCAGGATCCCATCTGTACGCAACCACCTAGAGTAGCCATTTTGCTAGATGGTGTGGTGTAGAAGTTTAAATAAGTAAATAAATAAACATTTCCCATCCGGCAAGATTTTTACGAGCCCATGCACCCGGTTATATCAAAATGGAGTCCGTGGCAATAGCTGCCTACCTGCTTGCAGGGAGGAGGGAAAGGGGGTGGAGATAGATATACAGTATATATATACTTGCCACACACACACATATATACAGAGAGTATGGAAAACCTGTCAGCCACCCCCACCCCGCCCGGCTCTTCCCGTCTGCCTGAGGAAATGAAGGCAGGAAGGATGTGAAATTCTGAGCGCCAAAGAGGATGCAGATAGAGCGGTGGTGGGTGGTGGTGAGAGAGAACCCTGTGTGACCCAGGGATTAGTGGGGAGCAGAAACCGGAGGAGGAGAGGGGTAGGTCTTGGCCCAATGAGGGGGTTCAGGTCATGTCCCAGGTGCCGGAATGTTAACAACAACAACAAAACCCCTGCTGAAAAATGCTTTAAATATATCAATTGTCCTCCTCTGGGCCCGAGTTGTAGCTGTCACGAAAGCGGCGTAAAAATAGCTATTTGTAAACGGCCTCGTTTTTGACACACTCTGACTCATCCTTGGGGTCTCCTTTGGAGAAAAGGCAAGCTCAGATGCTACCTTTGAACGGATGGACATCATTGTGTGTGGCTCCTCTGCCGACACGGTCCTTATTATATCCTGACTATTATTATGGATATTATTAAGCGGTAATTGAATCTTCTTCTGCATTATTGCTTGGAATGATTGGTGCATGCACAGGGGCGTTGGAACCCTCTCTCTGTCTGTGTGTGTCTCTCTCACACACAAACACACACAGAGAGACACGCATACACCCCATCACCCTCCAGATGTAATTAACATTTTGAGATGCTTTGGAGCGTCAGTGCGAGGGCAAGAAGCCATAAACATTGCGTCTGAAACAGCCCCGGATTCCTCTGGGGAAATCGCCGTCTCTTAACGACGGGTGCTTCTGATGGGATTAATGGAGGAATCAGAAATGGGGGAGGGAATTGGGGGAGGGGGCAGTTTTTGCCTCTGTGGGTGTAATTTTAAGATGGGGGGGGGCGGGAAAGGAGTCGGGGTTGGGATTAGGCACATTGGTTCCCATTAGAACCATGTGCAGAGAAGAAGGAGTAGATTAGATGGTGCTGGTGGGTGACACTCTGGGCTCTACTGGGAAGAGGAACGCCTTTGCGCGGAGGGAGTCAGTTCCACCTTGTTTTGTTCCCACGGCTGGCTGGCTGGGTTGTTTTCTTATCTGTTGAGGATCCGTTGAGGATCCCAGTCATGGATTTGAGGGAAGGAGGGAAGCAGCAGCTCTGGCATTGAAAGTGGGGGGGGGGGGAGAACGAGCGAGCGAGCGAGAGGAGGAGTGTGAGGGAGATGGAGGTGGTGGTGGGGGGGGGACGCCTTAGTGGTACCTAGTGTGCATTGCCAAAGGACACCGGCGACTGAGGAAATGCGCAAGAGCGAAGGCTGTGCAGGCCTCAGGGCCCAGCTGGGAGGTTAGTGTGTGCCGGCCTCTTTTCTCGTTCTCCGTCTCTCTGCCTCTCGGGGCGTGGGTGACCTATCTCATGTTGGGAGTGAAGGTCAAACAGGGTGGGACATATATATTTTTTTTCTGGTTGGCAAAGGCTTCCGGGGAAGGAGGCACACGTCTGGGGACCTGGGGCACTGGAGGAGGGATGAGCCCATCAAATAGATCTGATCCGTCCTGACTCTTGGTGGCTAGTGGGCAGACAGCGGGGTGGCCGAGCAGCTCCCTCCAGGGCTGCCATCGAGACCAGGACATCTCCTAGGAGCACCAGGGAGCAAAGCCAAGCCTTCTGAGCCGGGGAAAGGCCCCGACGTCACCGTCACCGTCACCGGCAGGAGGGGTGCGACCTCGAGGCAGATAAAAAAGACCGCCACTGTCTCCCTGCCTCTGGCCTCCGCAGTATAGCCGAAGGGTTCTCCTGCCTCTTTGCTGCTCAGCGGGAGGTGAGGTTTGGGACCGGTCCGGTCCTGCGGACTTAGTAAGGTGCAAAAAGAAAAGAAAAATTGGGTGTGGGAGGGGACCTGTCTGAGATTTTCCAGTGGTCTCTTGAAGGCTGCTGCCGGGACACTCAGAGGTCACGGTGACCAGGCTTAGGGCTTGACTTCAGCTCTTGGTGTCCCTGCGTGACCTTGGGGGGAAGTCACTGCTCCCCCACTCTTTCCTGCTGCCTGCACGGTGAAGGCTCCATGATCACTGGCACTGAAGGAAATGGGTTACGTCTGCCTGTCTCCCGCTAATGCAGACTGCCTGTTTCCCCAAAATGGCTGCAAAAAGCCTCTTTCTCATTCCATCTGTGCCATAGCGGTCTCGGAGAAGGCCTTCAGAAGAGCCTGGAGTTGCCTGGACTTTTTTTCCCCTCGGGGGGGGGGGGTTATGAGAATAGAATTGGGCGAAGGAAGCAAAATCCTTCCCTGGGCTCTATCGGTACTAGAAAGCTCCGTCAGCGAAATGGCATGAAAGAGCGGGGAGGGGGGGTGTAAGGAGGCAGGTGAGTGACACACCTGTACACATTTGGCAACAGGGCGAGGAAACAACATGACAGTATTCTCTTCCAACCGGACGGCAAGATTAATCTCTTAAGAATCCTGGGAGCTCCTATTCCGGAGGGTGGTGGCGGCGGCGTGGAAGAATACAATACTGTACCATGAATGGATGCAGTCATAGGAAATCCAGAAACCCATCAGGGCAGTGGAGGCAATCTGGTATTTTGCATTGGGTTTGACGTTGCAAGGTGGATCACTCAGTGGTTGTAGATGCAGGATCCGTTGTGGAGCTGGAAGATGGAGGCTCGGTGGGCCACTTGTGAGAGAGGTAGCCTGTGGCAAGCTGCACCGTAAGCCCAGGGCATCCCCCAGAAGGTAAACCACCTCTGTGTACCTGGAAGATCCTGAAAAGGACCTCTGTAAATCAGAATTGACTCGATAGCACACTGTGGTTCACATCACAGGGTGTGACTTCTGCTGACTTGTTGGGTGCTCGTTGTGGGCATGTGTGTAGTCGTCATCGTGAATTCTCAGGACACAGGGCCTGACCTGATTCCTTTGAATCTTGAGCTAGTTCGCCTGGGGGAGCTAAGAAGTGGTGCGGTGTGTGGATGAGTGTTTCAGGGACATGGCAGAGAGGCTACTGAGGGACGTCAGATATAAAGGTCTTGGGTGATGAGGAAGAGAGAAACAAGACATGTCACAACATACCAGAACTAGGAGGGGACATCCACTCAAATTGAGGGCTGGGAGAGGAAGAACAGACAAAGAAAATTTTTTTTCACCCAGCGCGTTGTTAGTCTGTGGAACTCCCTGCCACAGGAGGTGGTGATGGCATCTGGCCTGGATGCCTTCAAAAGGGGATTGGTCAGATTCCTGGAGGAAAAGTCCATCTCAGGTTACAAACCATGATGGAGATGTGTCATCTCCAGGCTTAAAACCTGGGTCCTTCAAGGGCCAGAAGCAGGGGAGTGGGATCAGGAGACAGCTATCCAGTCTCGTGCGCTCCCAGAGGCATCTGTTGGGGCCACTGTGTGATACAGGAAGCTGGACTAGATCGGCCTTTGGCCTGATCCAGCAGGGCTCTTCCTATGTTCCTATGTTTTATTTATTTTATTTATTTATTTGACTTTTATACCGCCCATCTAGACCAAGGGCTACTCTGGGCGGTTTACAACATGTAACAACAAACAAAGGAATACATTTTAAAAACCAAAATACAATGTACAAAATAAAAAATATACATAAATCAACAACAAAAACTAAAATGAAGCTAAAATGAAACTAAAACAGGCAAGAGATTTGATAAAATCGTTTAAAAATAGTGCCTTACTAAATGTTTAAAGAATCAGGGAATGCCATTCTATAGAACCAGGTCTTCAATAGTTTTTTAAAAATTTGAAGTGAGGGTGCCAGCTGAATTTCAGGGGGTAGATGGTTCCATAATTGGGGAGCAACCACCGAGAAGGCCCTACTCCTTGTGACAGCTTTCCGGGCCTCCCTCGGTGTTGGGACTCCCAGGTGTCCTGCCTGGCTGGCACAGGTGATCCTGGCAGACTCCCCTTTTTTGCAAGTGAACTAAGGGCGTTTATACACGACCCCTAAGCTCCGCCGCAAATGGCTGCAAGGTCCGGACCTTAAAAATGTTTACCCACCAGCTCCGGACTTTGCAGACAATTAAGTGCGACCCCGCCCACTTTAGCGCGACCAAACAGCAGTTTTCTTGTACCTGGTCTTTGATGGTGACAAATATTTGATCCGGTGTAAGGATAGTGAGTGCGGGGCTCTCCTGGCTTCTGTTTGTTCTTTTTTTGCGCCCCGTCCCTTTAAGAGATCTGAATGCTGCCCGGAACAAAACGGAGCTAAACGGGAATTCTTTTCTTTCTTTTTTCTCCGTCCCTCAGGCAGCCAGCAACCAGGAAGTGCCAAAGGGGGTGGGGACAGAGGAAGACAGAGGAAGAGCGACGAACCCCTAAGATCTCTGGTCCGAATTTAAGTGGCCAGCGGATCTTAGGGGTCGTGTAAAAAGGCCCTAAGACATTCTTGTATGAAGCATGTACTTCTACATGTAATACAAGATCTCACCTGTGTGAGAAAAGTTTTTGATTGTTATGCAGTGCAGATCATTTGAGGATGAGCTGAGCTTCACTCTCTCTGTGTGTCACACACACACACACACACACACACACACACACACACACACACCTTCTCCAGATGGTCTCAGTCGATCCTGGGTTCTTTTGAAGGACCCCTGTTCTTTGGAAACCTCTCTCCTTTGGAAGTCTTTGAAATCCTTGGGTGAAATCCTTAGAAATCCACTTCTCCGTTGATTTGTGCCTGTAGCTTTTTCTTTCTTTCTAAACTATCAGCTAATTAAAAATTTCCAAAGGGGAGCCTTTGATGCCGAAGTGAGCTGCCCCCCCTGAAAGTGCCATAGCATGAAACTATGCCTCGGAACCAATATAATCCAAGCTGAAGAAGACAGAGACAAAACCAGCACCAAAATGCAGAGGGGCACAGACGGCGCATACCCAACCAAGTCTTGCGCCACCTAGATGGCAAGAAAATATCAAAACCTACAGTGCCCTTCTACGCGAGCATCTGCCCCATCTGGAAGAGACCTCAGTGGCAGCAACACCTTTAAAATAAATTGGTAGACAGGGGTAGCTTTTAAAACTAAAATCTAGGGAACAGCTGTCAATGTCTTCAGTGCTGGAGCGCTTGTCCACTTCCCAAGGTCAGGTGTGTGTGTGTGTTCCATTTTCATACTGTTCTAACAGTTAATAAGTGCCCCGCCCCCACGATATTCAGGCTAAATCTGGCTTCTTGTTTGCTTGAGTCCATTATTTTCTGAAGGCCAAATATACCCAGTTCTTTCATTCTTTCTTCAGAGGGCTTGGTCTCCATCCCCCTGATCAGCCTGGTTGTCCCCTTCTAATAATACATTAAACTACATTAAACCCGGGCGCAGCCTGATAGACCACTGATAAATCAGGCCAGGCTTGGGACCGTCAGTTCCCATGTGGTCTTTAGAAAGATTCCTGTAAATGTTGGTTTTAATTTGTTCAGCATCTATCGTTGTTCAATTCCCTCCCGCCCCCCTAGCCCCCCCACACACACCTCCCTTCTTTTTCTATGCCTGTCCTCATGCTTGGTTTTTCCTCATTTCTGGTCCCTGTCCAGTATTTGGATGACCTCGGATCAGTCTTTGAAAACTTTAAAGCCCGTAGCTGCAAGTGGTCCAGCTGTTATACCTGGGACATTGAAGCCTTCAGTGCTCTAAATCAGTTTTGGAAGAGAACAGGGATTGGTCACATCTCCTTTTGTAACTGGGCAACTTGAATTAAAGTGACTTTTAAAATATATATATATAAATGCTGGAAGTCATTAGCTTTAAATGCAAAACACCCTTTCCTCATTATTACTGCAACACCTACAGGAGAATACTGGGCACAACCCTGTGCCAGACCTTCCTGACATTTGGTGACACTAAGTAATTAAAAAGTTGCACTGGTGCCGCAAAATAAACAAATGCCCATTTGTTACCTTGCAAAAATGATGCAATGTAACCATATCCTTGTTACTGGAAGAAGGAACTCCTCACAAGTTATTAGCGGCTTGTAATTCATTTCTTCCCATTTCTGGGAGGTGTACTTTCCAGCTGACACCCACAACATTGGTCTGATTATACGACCCGTGTTTTGCCTGTTTATTTTTTTATTCATTTATCTGATTGGACGGTAGTCCGCTTGACAGAATGGAGCCAATAAAGCACCTGTTCTTTTCAAGAGGGGCAAGAGGAAATTCTGAACCTTAAATCTTTGGCTGGTTAAAGAACATGGAATAGTGGAAGGACGAACATGGTCCGAGAGCAGTGGTGGTGAACCTTCGGCACTCCAGATGTTTTGGACCACAACTCCCAGAATTCCAAGCCTAGATTGCCAATGACAAAGGACTCTGGGAGTTGTGGTCCAAAACATCTGGAGTGCCGAAGGTTCGCCACCAGTGTTCTAGAGCCAGACAAAGGGCCTGGATCACCCTGAAATGTTTGATGAATCTTGCACTCTTTAATAGAATCGTGCAATGGGCAATGTATAGGCAAGGGCGAATGCGGCCTGGTTGCGATGGTGAGAACTCAGTGGTGCGCTTTGCAACAGACAAATGCCAATCCATTTCAAATACAAGATTTACAAGATGATCATTCGCCCTGTTGCACTGTATAGCACAGAGTGCTGGGGAACAAAGGTGGGCATAGAAATCTGTCACCATGCCATGGATATGCTCCGTTGGGTGTTGGACAACTCCCTACTTGACTACGTCTCTAATGATGCTACCCAACAGCATCTGGGAGTGAAATCAATAGCAGAGAAAATGAGAGAACGTCAGCTCTGCTGGTATGGACATGACTTCAGAGCGGCACCTCCCGCCGTCATCTGAACTGCTTACCACCTGAAAATCGACGTCTGGTGGCCACATGGGCAACCGAAACAGAGATGGCAGGACATTATCCATAAGGAGATGCAGATTGTCAGCCTATGCCCTGAAGATGTGATTAATTTGGTAAAGTGAATCTGCAAAGTGAACCCTGCACTTGCGGGAAAACATTAAGAAGAAGAAGATGCAATGGGCTACAACCTCATACTTGTTAAAATGTTGGCTGTCATGTTTTCGACAAATATTAGATTTTCATTGGGTTTGCTGTTTTCTACGAATATTCAGTTTTGGCCCATTCCCTGACCAAGGCTGGAAGCAAAGTTGGTAAAACTGGGCCAGATGTTCTGATTCATACAGACCTTAGTCCTCAAGGAGGACTGGAAGCAGAAATCAGGCATGGTGACCCCAAGGTACCCCATTGAGGAAAAGGATGGCATAGATCTGGAATAGGAGCAGCTGGAATTTCCTCCCTCTGAGAGAAATCTAAGGGCCTTTTTACACGACCCCTAAGATCCGCTGGCCACTTAAATTTGGACCAGAGATCTTAGGGGTTCGTCGCTCTTCCTGCGTTCCCACCCCCTCCGCACTTCCTGGCTGCTGGCTGCGTGAGGGGAGGGAGAAAAAGAGAAAGAAAAGCATGCCGGTCACCTCCGTTCTGCCTCTCGTCTCTGTAAAAGTAGCTCTTAAAGGGCCGGGAGCCAAAAAACAACAAACAGAAGCAAGGAGAGCCTCGCACTCACTATCGTTACACCGGATCAAATAATTTTCACCTCCAAAGAGCAGGTACTTGAAAGGTGCGCTGGGACGCGCTAAAGTGGGTGAGGTCGCACTTAATTTCCTGTAAACTCCGGAGCTGGTGGGGAAACATTTTTAAGCTCCGGAGCTGGGAGCCATTTGCCCCGGAGTTTAGGGGTCGTGTATAAACGCCCTAAAGCACCTTTATTAATCTGGAACCATTCAGCTGTGTTGGACTCACAGAGATCCAGCTAACACGGCAGCATCTTGGGAGTTGTAGTCCAGTACCTGTTGAGGGCACCCGATTGAGCTGAATGGAGACCACGGCAGTCATGCCTCTTCACGGCTGGAGAGAGTTGAGGATTGGGAGATTGCTTTAAAATATTTTTCTGGGCTTCTTAATTAAAGATGGAATACATTTTAATTCTCCCCACCCCCAGCCCAGCTAATGAATGTGGTGATGACGGTGACTTCAGGGGAGCTGTTTTTAGAACTTGGGTTCACCCAGTACATTTATAGACTTGATGGGATGAAAGAGAAGGGAAGTATGCCCGGGGTAATAAATCATAACAGTTAAATAAATTGAACTCCCCCTTCAAGAGTAGTATGCCTTTAAGCGCTGGCTACTGGGAACAACCATTGATTGATGGCTGTTTATACTGTAGAAAGGGAGGCTTTAGACTTCGGCAGGGTACTCTGAATGAAACGGTCAGTGAAAGTAATCCAGAGTAGAGAGCTAAAAGCTGTCTCGGAGTTGTGGAGAAGCTAGAAGGGGTAATGGGTGAAGAAACCAGCAGCTTTGTCTCCGCTGATCAGCTTGGGCTCCATCACAGACATATAATGACTTAACTGGTTTAATCTACCCCGGAGGGGATTCTTTTAAGTGGATTGGGGCAGAAGATCCTCCAGCTTAGTTAAATCGTGGTGGGAGGTTCACCAAAGTGCCAGGTCTGGGTAGGAGACAGAGATGACCCAAGAATTACATATTTGATCATATACCCCCAACCCAACCCAACCCATTCTCATTCTTTCTTCTAGAAAGGTCAGCAGTGGCCTTCAAGTTTTAAGAAACAGCTCTTCTTGACAAATTCATCCGATGTTCTCTTGTCTTTGATGGGTCCCAAGCCAGTCCCCATAACAATGCTTTTTGAAAACAAAATTAGTTTCTTTCATTGGGTGGGAAAAGTCAGAATGTGGTTTCTCTTGCGGTAAGAGGTGCAGCCTGACACCAGTCTAACTAAATACTCAGAGATCGGTGTTTGAGAAGAACTGGAAGGCACCCGATGGATCATCAAGTCCAGACCCTGTCAGGGAGGCACACCGGGGGGGGGGGATTGAACTCCCAACTCTGGCTCCCCAGCCAGAGATTTAAACCACTGAGCAATCCAGCAGGGACCCAAGTTGTTGATGTTCTTGACTTGCACTCCGGATCGAAGTAAAGTCTAAAAAGCCACCACGGCTGATGTTCTAATTTTTGGCGGCACCCGCAGAAGTTACGGAGCACAAGGGAAGCTGGAGTTCCTTGGTCCGCCAAGGGGCCTTTGAGGCAAATGTACAGTTCACGGGTGATTTCCCCCAAGGTGACGTACAGCAGGAGAGGGAATGCAATGTGACAAGAAGGCTTTGCCGCCCTTCATTGAGCGCCTGCGGTGTGCCGAAAGCTTAGAGGAGCAAATTGCTTTGTGTGGAAATGAGCACGGCGTTTTATTACCATGTATCACTTATTAAGGAGCAGCGTTAAAGATGCTAAGCACCGAGGCCTGCTGAGTACACAAAAGCTCCCTGATGCTGTTGTCTAGGTGCCGCTCTCCTTCACCGGAGACTGGGCAGGAAAATACACCTTCAGACAGCAGCACCCTGGATTTGCAACCCGTACGGATGTAATGCTTTCATGCAACAACGTTGCTTCCCGTTGATTCTGGGACAGTAGGGCAAAAAAGGGAGGGATGGAGTCTCAGGACTTGCTGTCGAGTCAAACCGGTGACTCAACTTGTTTTGTTTCTTTTTTCTAATGACACCGGCTTGACTTACCACTTGGAACCCACTGTCCCCCTCACTTGTTTTCTTGGGGTGGGGTGGGGGTGGGGAGCTTGTTTTTAACAGAGCCTTGGACTTGGGAGTTAGACCGAAAGACTTGGGAACATCCCTGGCAAAAGGTGACTTTTCTAAGTCATAACAGAGATGGGGACAGATTCCCGAGAATTCCCTGGAGAAAGACACGTATGTGCATGTTAACTTTTGGATGTGGGAGAGCCCTTCAGATATTCTGCTTCGGGCACCAACAAGCAACAACAGCTGCTCAAATGGAGACGAAACTGTCCACGGGTTAAGGTCAGAAATTAATGACCACGTCTACGCGTGCTTTCAGATGTGCCGAGGCGCACACGCCGTGGTTTGTGTTTGGACAACCAGAGAGAAGCGCAACCTCTCTCGGAGGGATCCCTTTGAGCTAGGGCACCTTTTTATTCCAAAAGGAGAGAGAGAAAGAGGGATCTATTGATGTCGTTGGAGGGCTCTTTGATGCCATCCCCTGGGGGACCTTTGCAATCTGGACAGGCCAGCAGGGCCGGATCGCTGATCACAAGACTTCTCGCCCACCTTGGCATGAACACCTTCCTCAGCGTGGGATTGAAAGCATAAGTAGGTCAGTCCTGCATCTCGGGTAAGCTCCACGCAGAAGAGCCTCACAGGCCCTTCCGCCTGGGCCGGATAAAAATAGGTGCTCCAGCATGAAGGGGAAAGTTGCTTATTATAGCCTGGGGAGGAATTTTGAGTCGTTCTCCTGTTTTTGTGTGGATGGCCTTGGCCGCTTGTGTTCTAAACTTGAGGTGGGGGGGGGGCAGGAGGAGCAACAAACCACACCTGATGTGGATTTCTGGTCAAAAGGGTTCTGATCCAGGAGGGAGAGTGAGGTACAAGGGGCCCTTGCACACCAGAAGTTGGTTTAAACCAGTATCCTGTTAGTGCTGGTGCATACCTCTGGAAATTAATGAGAAGACATGGTGACTGCCCACCCCCTGTGACTTCTCTGTAGGAGTTTGGCCCTTCAAGATTTATGGCATCCAAACATGGAGGCAACCACGAGGTGTGAGAAAGCAATTGAGTATGTCGAATTGGAAGGTGTTCACTAAGCTTAGGATGGTTCCTTCCTTCCTTCCTTCCTTCCTTCCTTCCTTCCTTCCTTCCTTCCTTCCTTCCTTCCTTCCTTCCTTCCTGTACCACATAGGCCAGAATCCCAAATTTGAGAGTGTTCTGACCTCTGCTCTCTAAAAGCTAATTTCCAATATTCGTCCATCATTTCATTCCTTGATCTGCCATCCTAGGGAGCCAAAGGCGACTCACAGGATACAGAACTGGCATGGAATTCAGTCCAGTTCTCCTTGATACAAACAGCTTTCAATCATACCCAGGAAAGTTCTGTTATTTATTTATTTATTTTGGAGGGATGACGTTTTTCCCCTCAGAATTCTTAGTCTCCACAACTGGTCCTGGCATTGTTGGCTGCGATATTCTTGAAACTGCAGTCCAAAAAGGCACATTTCCTCCAACTTTTCCCCCTATATGACATATTAACAGGGGAGGGGGCGAAAATGGAAAGGGAGGGAGATGACGGTGAGAGTAAACAGAAGAGAAATATAGGGTCAATTCATTTTGCCGAAGGGGCGCCTCTTGTCGGTGCAGATAATCTGTCTTTCTTTCCTTAATGGATTTTTGTGGTAAGGGAGCGAAAAAACATATAAAAGAAGCGCTGGGAAAACGCGAGAGGGTTATAAATAGAAGATGGCAATGTGTGGATCCCTTGTACGGTTCTGTGAATGAGGAAAATAAATAGTAGAGACATCGGCAGTTCATGCAGTGGGCAGAGGGAGAAATTAATCTGGTTCGCATTTTGATATGAAATTGACACCTTTGCATGTTAGAAACCAATAGAAGAAAGTTCTACTTAGAATCTACCCTTTTCTGTATTCAGGGGTTGCATTTGCCTAGTTAAAATGCATACAAAAATCCATACGTTCATGACACCAAGGTTTTCTTTGTATGTTCCAACAAGTGTGCACCAAAATGTGAAGTTTTGTGCATTTCTTTTACATCAAACATTTCCATTCCTGTTCAACCTGAGTTAATATGATGAGATTTTTTTAGGGTACTCAATTTCATTACAGTATTTGCAAGGTGCAACTATATCTTAAGCCTGCTCTGACAACAGGGAGTTATAAATCTTCAGATACTCTTCTCTCAGAACGTTGTCCCTTTAAAAAAAAGGCATTGTATGCCTTCATTGATCACCACATCAGCGACCACAAATCAACTTAGGTAGCAGGGAGCGGGGAATGAAAACAACAATCAGATGGTATGGGTGAATCTAGGTACATGGAGTAGGCAAGAGTTGGGAGTCTGGACTGGTGTATTTCAGTTTTTTTTGTTTGGAGGGGCAAAAAGCATTAGATTTGTGAACAGATAAATCTGCCCTGCCCGTTACAGCTATAGGGGAAAGGGCCTTTGATTTGGTGTCACAAACTCACATGCCCCTCATCCCTCAGAGATTATCTGATTCCTACTGAGAGTTGGTCTCTTCGGAAGTTGACACAGGGTATCTTTCTCCTGTTATCAGCCCCTTCTGTGACTATTGTGAGGCTAACCAAGGACATCGGCTTGGCCTGGCATTTGAAGGATGCCTCATAACCTCTGTTTCTTTCCTTTCTCTGGCAGAGGACGGAGAATACTTCCTGAAGGTCCTCATTCCCAGCTATGCTGCCGGATCCATCATTGGGAAAGGAGGCCAGACCATTGTCCAGTTGCAAAAAGAAACCGGAGCCACCATCAAGTTGTCCAAATCCAAGGACTTCTACCCAGGTGAGCATGCATACTGAGAAGGGCCAATCTTTCAAAAGCAAAAGGGGCAGAAGAGGCGAGTTTGCACAAACTCATCGGCAGGATACATGCATTTTTTTTAGGAGACCCCATGCCCTGCCTCAAACCTAGAAACTGAGCAGGTGGTTTGCACGTGTTGGTAGGTCCCATGCCGAAAAGCATCAGTAGATCAGGGTGGGATCTGGTGGGATGGGTCCAACCTCCCATCTTCCTTTGTGGTGCTAGAGGTGTGCTGTTGTTTACGCACGCCAACTTTCATCAGAACATGCATGCCTGAACATATTTCGGAGACATTGTGTGGAGCATGGGCTGAGTTTGTGGGTTGCGTGCTTGTTGTGACGCCACTAAGGTTTGTGGTTCGGTGACCGAAAGGTAGCTGGTAGGTTGGTGTGCAAAAATTAAGCATCACTTTTGTGCTGGTTTGAGCCTCTGTGTGTGACAGACTATTAGCTCAAAAATCTAGGGACAGAATAATAATAGATCGTTGTCTGTCGTCAAGTCTAAGGACCTATCGGAGGATAAAGAACGTGTGTTTGTCCCTGAAATACTGAATTTATGTCAGTCCTGGGACCATTTTCTCTTCAGGCCCCTGGCTTTATGGCATGGTTTCTCTTTCCTTCCTGCATCTTCTAGTTTTCACATCCACTTTCTTCTTCTTGGACAAGGTCTGAGCCCTTCCTAACGATGCATCCCAGCCAATGTTCTTTCCTTAAACTACCGCAGAGACCAAACGCTTGGAGGATTTAATGGGGAAAAGATCCGGCTCATCCGTTTGCAAACGGCATCGGCAGAAGGGTGCTGAAATCGTGCCAACCCTAAAGCAAAACCCACGCAGGGGGTTGAGGGGGTCACCCACGGCTAGCATAAGGTGAAGGGCGGGATGGCTGGGGAAGGGGGGATTGAGACTAACCCCCTCCCTCCCAATTCTGCTGTAATCCCATCTGAGATTGAAGGGCAGACAAAGCTTTAATGGGGCAGGCCTAGTTAATCCGCTTTCCCTCCGCATCCTCCGGTCTTGATTGCTGGATTACGGGGCTAGGCCAGCAAATCCTTGCCAGCCAGCAGTGCAGAAGTGGTGGTGGTGGGGGAGATAGGAGGGAGAAATAGGCCGGGATACTGTTGCCATAGCAACGGGGGAGCAGGTGCCTTGTTTGTTTGCGGCTTACGGAAGGGACCCTCCCCTTCTTCAAGGGTGCCCTTTGTATGTACGGGGCCTTGGCAGTGGTGGCTGAAAAGCACTCTTCAGGCGGGCCAAAAATTGGAATTTCGCATCATTCACGGTGCCTTATACCCCCTAAAAACCTTGGGATTCAGTATTAATTAATCGCAGCGTAGCCTCTAGCCTGTTGGGCCTGTTATTGCAGTTGGGAAGTACGATGCTCCTTTTTAAGGGGGGGCGATCCCTGATCTTTCTCCACATATGCATGCACCAGGATGGAAGATGTTGATGGGGTTCAGTTTTGAGATGGCAACCTGATCCAGAAAGGATTCTGAACGCAAAGGTGCAGCCTTGGAATAAGAGATGCCAAGCCAGGCGTCAGAACATGTGCAGAGCTCTAATCTGAAACCACAAAGCCTCCACAACCAGTTCCTTAACTCCGTTTAGTTATGGTTATCCTTATTTAGTCCTGGTGTGGATGGTTCGTTATATGGTTTGAACATATAATTTTTTTATGACTGTGCATTTTAATGTCAATCAGCCCAAAGAGCGCAATGGCACTAATGAGTGTGGTATATAAATGGAACAAACAAACATCTTTATAGATAGATAGATAGATAGATAGATAGATAGAGAGAGAGAGAGAGAGAGAGAGAGAGAGAGAGAGAGAGAGAGAGAGAGAGAGAGAGAGAGAGAGAGAGAGAGAGATGGCAAAAATTCCAAAATGGCAGGGGAGATTTTTACAGGGAACATCTTGATAGATAGATAGATAGATGGATGGATAGATAGATAGATGGATGGATGGATGGATGGATGGATGGATAGATAGATAGATAGATAGATAGATAGATAGATAGATAGATAGAAGAAGTTAAATTTCTAACTCTATGTCCTCAGATCATGTTTGGGGAAGACAATGTTTATGGTGGCATATGCCAGTGTATGCATGCACATTTGGAAAACATTAGACTGGTCAGCCAGACTGATCACTGTTCACATGGCCGAAATAAAGCTAAAAGATCCTTGCCTGATGTAAGAGTAAGAAGCTGGGGGTACAAGATTCCTGGGATCGAGGGTTGGGGTTGCAATACAGTTGGAGTCCAGGCAGAAGCCAAGAAGCAAGAGTTCTCAGCTTCTCAGCCATGGTTTCCTCTGTGCCCCCTTGGGATTTCTATATCACCTTTTAATCCTAATTTTTTTCTCTGATGTAGGGAGGGGAGGGGAGGGGGAGGATCTGCAGCCGAGAAGGGTGAGTGGTTGCCCCAAATCCGTGATGTTGATCTTGCTAGAGCAAGTCCCAGGGAAGACAGAGAAAGGGCAATGGAGGCGGGACAGCGATGCAGTCTGCAAGTGCAGATTTCGACTGGATGAGGGGTGAGGGGTGAGCAAGGAGAGGAAACAGGAAATGGGCTGGGCCGACCGGCCAGCGAGGGAAATGGATTCAATGGCAGGAAACACTCTCCTGATAAGGTGGCCAGCTAAGACTGAAATATTCCAGGCAGTATATGTGTGGGTCCCTGTACCCAGATTTGGGGGCTGCGTTCTGCCGCCACTGTCCCCCCCCCCGCCCCCCAGGTCCTTCAAAGAGGCTAGAAAGGAACTGAGTGCCCGACAGGAAGGAGAGAGAAGGGGTGACATGTCATGTTCCATTACACTCAGCAAACTGGCCACTTTTGTTCCCTCAGCCGAGTTGCCACTATGCGTGGCCAGAGTGGTGATTTTTTTTGGGGGGGGGGGCGGCCAGGAAACAGCCCTGCGGCCCGGGTCTCCATCTCCGCCCTACACAGCGGCTTCTCCTCCCAAATTAAAAATAAAAAAGTTTTGCTTCTGCTAGCTTTTTCCTGCTGGATGCAAAACCATTGGATGTATCATCAAATCATCATTGAAAAGGGCCCGCCTGGCCCTGGCAGCACTGGTAGGCAGGCATGGTGACCAGCCATAACCCTTAAGAGTCCGGTTTGCCTCTGCTGGACCTCTGCGCCTTCCAGTTGAGCCCCGTCTGGGGGCTGGCAGCTATCTGGTTGGCCTGGTGGGGGCACCGGTGAGCCTCATCTGTTCTGATAGCCAGGACGTCCCCAAGGTCCTGGGATAGGAGAATGTGCCAGGTCTCTCCACACCCTTTTCCTATTTACCTCGCACGGACTAATTTTAGGTCAGGCTGTCTACTCTCCAGGATGAGAAGACATGGACAAATGTGCAGAGCAGAGGGTGATCGGAGGTGGTGAATTACCTCTGTAGTCAGGAAGACGGGCCCCTTGAGGCATTGGGGGTTGGACCAAATGGTGGTCCTTGAATGCAGAAAACAAAACAAAACATAAACACAGGCATTTCTCCTCCAAAACTGACAGTTCTATGAGCTTCATAGCACCCCTCCTTGTGCTATATTAGAATAAAAGAAACTGGAGCATGGAAAAATTACCTTTTGGGCTACAACTCTGAGAGCTCCCCAACCTGAATCTTGGATAAAAACCATCTAGATCATGTATCATGTTTCTAGTTCTGATCAGCCATATGCCTCCTTAAAAATCACAAGTAAAGCATGCATTTCATCACAACTGCTGAGTTTGTGGCAGTTCATTCTTCAGTAATGACAGTTTGCTTGCGAAGTTATTGCTGTCGAGATGTTGGTGTTGGGGTGTCATGTTGGAAATGGCAGCATTAGTGCAGGGGTGGGGAACTGCCAGTCCTCCAGATGTTTTTGGACTGCAACTCCCAGAATTCAAAGCTTGTATTGCCAATGATAAAGGACTGTGGGATTTGTGGTCCAAAACATCTGGAGGGTCGAAGGGTCCCCACCCCTGCGTTAGTGGTACCTGTTCAGAAGATCCTCACCTGTGACAAAACCTGTCAGTGCTCTGGGTTTGTTTATTTTTCAGTTGTGTTTGTGTATGTGTCCATGCATTTTAGCAGCAACTAACCTGGGTCTTCCGCTGATAGTCGTGCGGTGTTGGCAGCCTTCTCTATCAAATGCCTTTTTAGCGATTTTCAAGGTGGTTTTATATTCTTTGGCTCCAGCTTTCTCTAGGGCGGTGCTTGATAGCCATTTTGGATTACCACTCCCATAATTCCCAATCAGAATGGTCAGGGCTGGTTGGCCTTGTAATCCAAATGTCTAGAGGGCACCACATAGTCCAGCGATGCACCCAGCGCAGGCCTTGGATTGGGTGTGGTTCTCCAGGGCCCAAAGGCAGCCTCTGTTACACGTTCCTCCCACCACCCCTACCCTAAAATTAATGCTGAAATATAGAAAATGGGGCATGGTTACCTCTCAGGGGGGTGGCGCCTCCCCTCCACACTTGTCAGCTGGCATCCCATTCCTGCCTGCAAAAAAAAGTTTGCTTTGTTGTCATACTTGCTAGAGGGGTTGTTGAGGGTGGCTGAAGCAGCCCTTGAATTGGTCTCTTTGGACTCTATGGGGTGTGTATGGCCCCCTCTGATTTTTGAGGGTTGCCATCAAAGGTGGCAGCTCGCGATGGTGTCTGAGCCATGTAAATGTTTTTGTGCAGAGGCTGTGTGATGCGACTGGATCGGTGCGGTGCTTTTGAAGTGCCCTTGCTGTGACTGAGAAATATTTTCCCCCTGTAATACGGGGAGGGATCTTGTGGCATTTTTCAGATACCTGAGGTTGTCCAGGAAGGGACTTCCTTAATTTTTATTTGTGTCCTGTACTTGCATTTGCTGAAGGATAGATGCTTGCATTAATTGCCCTCCCCTCCCAACCCGACTTAAATGCTATGTCAACCTTGATTTCTGCCAAAATCTGCGTGGAGCAGCAAGACAACAGATCTGTTGGCGAGAGAAAAGAGTCGGGCATGTTCATTCTTCCACACCGTCCAGAGGCGGTCTGAGCCACCAGCAGCCCCCACTAGTTCATCTGAGCTCCCTTTTCTGGAGTAGGAGGATAGCTATCGTGGCCTGCCTCATAGGACTGTTAGAGCAGAATTACTGAATTTCCAAATGTCGTCCAAGGAAAGCACCGTCAGATGCTCAGAAACATTTTTTTCATGTGGCTTGCCTCTTGCCGGCTGCCCTAACTGGTCCAAAGGAAGCCGCCATCTTTAAGCAGGGTGGGGACAACAGATACCACCACCCGTTTCCCACCCTCTGCTCCCCCCCTTCCATAAAGGATGCCTTGCTGCACTGCAGACAAATGAGGGGTATTTCCCCCCCCCTTCCCCATGCTCTGCCCCACCAGGGAAGGTTCCCCCATCATTCCCCATCCATCCATCTACATCCTCTCCTTCCCCCCCCTTTTTTTGCAGACAAGGGGGTGCCGGTTGCCATGACAACGGGCCCTCCAGGCCTGCAGCCACAAGGAAGGCCACTGTGGGTTGCCATGGCAACTCTGGGGCAGAGATCTATTGTCGAAGGCAGCAGCTGAGGCGAAGGCAAGGAGAAGAAGCCAGAAGATGCAGGAACCCAGCTTGCGGAAGGATTTGGGGTGGTGGTGGGGGGGGGTAGAGGGAGAGAGAGAGGCTCTCATTAGAGAATGCAAGCTCTCTGTCTTCTGGTATCCATGGCATCGCTTCTTGGCCCGCTCAGCTGCCCTGAAATGTATTCTCTCCCTGGCGAAACAAGCCAAGGGCCATTGGCCTGCTGGCTACTTGCATTTCTTGTTCCTTCCCCACCCTCCAAAAACAGATGGAATTTGGCCCAGCCAAAATTAAAATTCTCGCTCTTCTTAACAAGACGCAGGGAGGCTTCGGGTTTGCTTTTTCCCCTGCGAAAACGCCAAAATCCATGAACCGCAGCCTAGTGTCATACAAAGCATGCTGGGTAGAGATGGTCGGTCACAAATTAAAAAAGAAAAAAAGAAATCCCAAAGCAATCATCTATTCGTATTTGTCAAAAACATGATGACCCTGTGTGTCAAATACAAATTGGTGGATTTTTCGCAATTTTTGATTTGTTGATGCGGTGGGGGTGGGTTGGCCCTTTTTTTTTGAATTTTTAAAAATTTTCAGTTTTGGGGGAGGGGCAGAGAGGAATCAATGAACTGATTAGTTGGTTCATCATTTAAGGGGATAAGTCCATGATGCCTAATTTCTCAACCTTGCCAAATTACAAATTGCGGCGAATCGCCTTTTTTTTTTTTTTGCAGTTTGTGGCCATTCCCAATGCTGGGCTGAAAACTTTGATTTGAGTTTCAGAACTGAACAGTCCTTTCCATGCTCTGTCCCTTTCGCACACAAAAAACCCCCCATGATGCCGGGGTTGGGGTGGGGGTTGTCATCAAAAGTGGAAGGAGGCTCTCATGACAATCTCTGCCTAACATTTGTAGCCATGTGTGTTCCTAACCTCAGAATGTACAGAGTTAAACTGGATCAGGCCAAAAGGCCAGTGGCATTGAGCATCCTTCAAGTAATGTCTCATCTATTTTTTCATTCATATCTGACTCTCAAATCACTTTGTGGATTTCCATGCCTTTCTATCACTTACACCTTCTTTTAGTTCCATAAGTGACATCCCAGTGTCCCTTCAAGTAGCAAACATAGCAAAAATCATACACGTTGTGGACAAAAAAAAAACTGTTTTCCCTATCGCACAATACTAGAACTAGCTGGGCACTCCATGAAACTTTTGGTTAAGGGATGTCTCCTGAGGGATATTGGGTATTAATAGGCATATCCAGCAAGCTTCCTGTGGGACATTCTGGGGGGCGATATTTTACCTATATTTTACTAGAACTAGCTGGGCACTCCATGAAACTTTTGGGTGCTAGATCTCAAACAAATAAGAGAAAGTCCTTTTTCACCCAGAGGATCACTGGTCTGTGGAACTCCCTACCAGAAGAAGTGGTGACAGATGTCAGCCTTGACTGCTTTAAGAAAGGATTAGACAAGTTCATGTAGAACAAGGGTATCCATGGCTAATCATTATGGATGCCTAAGGACAGCCTCCAGGTTGGAGAGCTAAAGGCAGGATCTGTCTCAATGCCATTTCCGGGGGATCGTAAGCAGGTGAAGACATCTGTTTGGGAAAACCCTGAAGCAAATGGTGAGTCACTGTGTGAGACAAAATGCTGGACTGGATGGGCTGTGGCTTGTTCCAGCAAGGCTCTTCTTATGTTCTTAAGTCCCATACCAATGGTGTTCTCCAGCAAATGGGATTGGGAATTTCAAATTCTGGAGGTAGCAAATATTCATCCTGGTGATGTTGTGCTGTTTGGAGAAGTCTTTCTATTGGTCTGCTTTGAGTTTCCCACTTTTCACTTTCATTTCTGCTGAAGCACCCTTCTGCTTCTATCCTTACTCATCTCCTAGCCCCAGATGTTCCTGGACTACAACTCCCAGAAATCCCATCCAGCACAGCGGGTGGGGGTTGGCGAAGGCTTCTGGGAGTTGCAGTCTAAGAACACCTGGGATGCCCACATATGACAGCCACTGTCCTTAACCCCTTGCCTCACCCACCTTGTTCCTTTGATGCCATGCCCCTTGACTTCTTCCCTGTCCCACCCAAGGGACACCAACCCCCTTCAAGGATGCTGCCGTGTCTCTGTTGCGTCACTACCTTAAAGGCGATCTTCTCTCTTGCCCCATGCAGGTACCACGGAGCGTGTCTGCCTTGTCCAAGGCACGGCAGAAGCCCTCAACGCGGTTCACAGCTTCATTGCCGAGAAGGTCCGAGACATCCCTCAGTTGGTGGTGAAGCCAGAGTCGGTCAACATCTTACAACCTCAGACGACCATGAATCCTGACCGAGCCAAACAGGTGAATGGCCCCTGGAAAGAGGCATTTAAGATTTTCAGGTTTCTGGGATCGCTCACGGTGGTGGGAATGTACTTTGAAGGGCCCTTGAGTGGAAATAAGAAAGCCATTCTTTGACTAGGCCAATGCCATGGCTCATCCAGCCTTCCACAATCTGGTGCTCTTTAGAGGTCTTGGGTTACTAAAGCTCCCTCCTTCCTCCGAGAACATCATGGAATGATGGGCATTGTTGTATCCCTACTGGAGGGCAACAGTTACTGGTCTGGTTCAGAACTTTTAATTTGATAATGGCCTATGAGATGCTTTGGGAAAATACACAAGAGACACAAGCAACATTTCTCTATCTGTTGCTTATTCCTGGAAGCCTGCAAAAGTTATATATTTTTTGGATGGTGGCCTCAGAATTTCCTGTAGGTTGCAGTCAGCAAATTCTGGGAGATATTTTCTGAACATAGCTGCCCTGTTTACTATTAATAGCAAATACAGTACTCACCTGGGAAATCTGAATCTCTATGATCCTTGGTATTTATTTATTTATTTATTTTTATTTATTTATTTATTTATTTATTTATTTATTTATTTATCCCCCCTTAATGCAATGCATTATTCTGACAGTTTGCTTTATTCGTGATTAGATAACTGATTACCTCCAGAGGTGGTGAGTACTGGAGGCATTTAAGAGAAGTTGGACGATCATCTGACAGATACCCTTAGATGCAGGGTTTGGAGGGTTGGATGGTGTTATAGGCCCTTCCAAATTCACGGTTCTATAATTCTATGAATTAAAAAAAAACTAGGAGGTGTCAAAAACAGCACTGAAAGGCTTACAACTGGATTTATAAGTCATGAAATGACATATAAAACAAGCTCCAAATTTGGTAATTTTTCCTGTATTAACATCTAAACCTGTTGATGGAGTGTCAGGGCTTCTTTTCTTTTCTTTTCTTTTTTAAAGTTTGCAAATATCCACTCTGTGTGTCATAGATGATAGCCATCCCTTCAGAATTCTGGTGCATGAAAAAAAAAGCATTGGTGCTTCCTATTTAGGGTGTCCCAATTGTCATTCCCCAGGCCAAGAAGCAAGAATTACAAAAACAAACGAACAAAAAAAAAACACTCTAAAAACCTGAAGATGTTTTTTTTCTTAACAATTGCAACTTTGATGAAAAAATGCTAGTTGCATGACGGGGAGCTTTTGCTTTCCTGTTATAAAGATTTCTTAAAAGAGAGGGGTGTGGCTTTTCCCTTGCAACCCCCCCCCCTTTGTTGCATGAAGAAAGAGGGAGACCAGGATGCAGGTTTCCATTGTCCATCAGCGGTGTTGTCGCTATGGCAGCGTCAAAGACAGCCAGCTTTGGGCCTGGAAGCTGAAAGCAAAGAGATTCGCAAAGCCGCCTGTGAGTGTGGGTCAGGGAATGTGTGTGGTTGAGAGGTTCACGGGGCTGCTCAGAGAGGAAGGAGGAATTCCCTCCGGTCTGGCTGCACACCCTGCCCAGAGCCACCCTTCCTTTCGTTGAGAATCTGTGAGGAGATCCTTATATGTGCGAGCCCAGGGCGTTGGTTCATACCAAACCGAGGAGCTGCAACCAGGGAGTTCTAATGGGCCCTTGAACAAAGCACAACTCCATGGCTTTAAGTTGCCCGAAGGGTCTTTGACGGTTTTGCTGCACAGGCAGACCAGTGTTGAAAGGATCTACAGTGGTGGCGAACCTTCGGCACTCCAGATGTTTTGGACCACAACCCCCAGAATTCCGAGCCTGTACTGACAATGACAAGGAATTGTGAGAGTTGTGGTCCAAAACATCTGGAGTGCCAAAAGTTCGCCACTGCTGGTCTAGGAAAATCCCAGGAGAGCTCTAGAACTCCTGAAGAACTGGAAATAAAGTGGACTGGAAAAATAGGGAAAGGCGGGGGGGGGTGAGTGGGTGGGGTGGAATCTGTAATTTGTGTTGGACAAGTCCATCATTGAAGCAAATGAAAAATCTGTTCAGCCTTTCGAGATATGAGGATCTTGTCACCAGAGAAGAGTTACAACAATGATAAAACAATCATGTGCCATCAAGGCAATCCTGACTTACGGTGACCCCTTTTTCAGGGGGTTTCCACGTAGGGAATGCTCAAATCTTGTTTACTTTTCCCTTCTTCTGGGGTGCCCTGGGAATAGGTAGCTCCCCCAGGGTTAAACAGGCTGGCTGTTCTCTCAGGAGGCCCAAGTGGGGAATAGAACTTCCAGCCTCTGGCCCCACAGCCAGAAACCTAATAGGAAAGTGGAGATTAGGGTTGGCAAGAGGCTGGTTTGTTGTTAATGTTCTGAAGCCTCCAGGGTCAGGAGGACCTCATCAGCTTGAGAGGGAAGGTTGGAGTTCATTATAATTTATACCTTGTGATGGTGCTGGGATGGTTTCAGGCTTTTGCCTCAAAAAAAGATTTCCACATTTGGGGGTTTGGAGAGGAGGAATCTTTTATTTGAAGCATGGGGCAGCCACTGGCAGACCAGATGTGAGTGCATGAGAAAATCTCCTGCGATGGTATAAATCTGTTCTGTGAGGCTGGGTTCCTGTGAGGAGGGGATGTCATGCCAGGGAAATAAATAAGCGGTGAGGCGTTTGTCCAAAGGACATTCAGCTAGCAAGGTTAGTGTGCATTTTATGGGAGGCTAAATTTAGCTCTAAAATAACCCGAAATGGAACGCTAATTGGGACAGGTCAGACGCGAGGCTTATGAACTGAGGATGCTGGTGAGGAGGGACCACGTTTTTCCTCAGGCAGAAGGGGGTACACCTCCCAATAATTTTGCCTGGTTGTTGTAGATGACCTGGGATGTGTGGTCACCAAGATCCGACCTCCTCCAAGAGTCTGGGGCAAGGAAGGCGGCGTCCTTCGTCAGCAAGGAATGGGAAACCACAGCTCTTGTCCTTTCTGACCTCAGCTCCGAGTCTCTGAGGCCATTGGAGCATCTTAGCAAGAGAGCGCTTAGAAAGATGACCGTTTGGCTGCAGCCAAGATTGGTAGGGCAGAAAAGGTGCATTTCCGTGCCTTGCTCCAAAACCTGATTCCAATCCTGCCCCTCCTCGGGCTAGAAACACAGGGAGAAATTGTCCGAAGAATTGTGGAGTACTTAGAAGCGCAGGCCACCCTCCGCCTCCCCGACTCAGGATGTGGCTTCTCCCTTCCTTACATCCTTCACTTGCACTGAGGACCCATGAGTTCTTGCTCTAGTGAGGATGGCGAGCAGGAAGGCGAGGATGGCGAGCAGCTCGGTCTTCTCTTTTGACTTACTCCTCTTGGAAACGGCTCAGCTGTTGCCTTGGCTTCCAAGCTCGTTGAGCCTGCCTCTCTCAAAAAGACCGCTACTTTTCTGATGGCGTGGCTTTTAACGCTGGGATGTAGCACCCATTATGTCAACAGAGAGGACTCTTCCCCCCCCCCCCCCAGCGTCCTCTTCCCTCTCCCTTCCTCTTCCCACTAATCCAGAGCCATCCCTGTGGGTTGGAGGAGGTGATGGATATGGGGAGGTGCCTGTGTCTTGGTTATATAAGAGCATTTCCTTGCTAAATCTGTACATCTTTCTCAGTGGTTATATAAAAGTGGAGGGGCGGGCAGGGTGGAGGAGAGCCCCCTCCCTCTACATCACAGAGCCCCTGCAGCCATCTCTTTCAATACCCACTCTTTCTCTGCCCTTCCCCTCCGAGCGTCCTCTCTGACTTGTCTTTGAACAGCTCAGAGAGAGATGCCCGCTAAAATCTCAAAAGCCAGAGGAGTCAGCACAGAGACTTGCAGGAAAAAAAATATATATCCCAAATCCCCTGCACTGAAATAGGCCCTTCCACAAATGTAATCGCGTTTCTCTCCCTGCACTGCACACACATTTTCTTGTGGGATCGGTTGAGTGTGCTATAAACAGAGCCCTCAACCGTCAGCAGTTCTGCAGAAGCGCACAGAAAAAGAAGCAGAACATAGGACGGCCTCCAGAATTGCTCTTCCTTTGAATCTTTGCTCTTCCCACCCTGCAAAAGTGACAAAAACCACTTTCTGGTTCACATGGTTGTGAGATATATGTAGTTAATTAGGAATTGGGGGAGGGGAGGGAAAGAAGTGTCTGCAGAAGTATGTCTGCCGGAGTTGAATAAATAGATTAAGAACAGTCGGGCAATGTTCCCAAATCTGAACACCTAGCACCACTCCTTATTCTTATCCATGTTAACGGGGACAAATTAACCGGTGCAGAACTGGAGAGATTGGGCAAACGTGCTTTGTTGACATAAAACTCCGTGGTGGTGGTGGTGGTGGTGGTACTGAAGCCTCCAGCTCTTCAGAGGGCTGATTTTTTTTTTAATTTATAATTTTATTGGGTTTTTGAGGGGGGGAAAAGGGAAAAGGAAAAAAGGGGAGGGATAGAATTTAAAATTTACATTGAATATGTCAAGCAAAGTAAAAGAAAAGTAAACAGATAAATTGCCAAATATTATCACAGTACTAATAAGTTTGTTACTTCTTGCCATCTTTTCCGAGAGATCTCATCATAGTCTCCCTTTAAATAGCCGGAGAGTCTATCGATTTCGATACATTCTCTTATCTTTTCGTGGATATTCTTCTCTGTTGGCACGTTTGGTTGTTTCCCAGAATTTCGCATACAATATCCTTGCAGCAACAATTACATGGTGAAGTACATATCTCTGATCATATGAAATATTTATATTTACTATTTAATAAGAAAAGTTCTGGTCTAAGCTCTATCTTAATTTTCAGACATCTTTCTAAAAATAGTTTTACCATTTTCCAATATGCCTTTGCCTCTTTGCATGTCCACCACATATGGTAAAAAGTACCACAGTCATGTTTACATTTCCAACATAGCAATTATACATCTTAGATAATCGGTGTGGTGCAAGATGCCATCTATAGAACAGAATAACAGTTTTCCTTAAAAGAAATAGATTTAAAGATTTTAACTGTATTCCACAGAGAGTCCCATTTGTTTAGATGAATAGGATAACCAAAGTTTTCTGCCCATCTTATCATAGTGTCTTTGACCAGTGTATCAATCATTTTTTCATTTAACAATATGGTGTAAAATTTACTAAGCAGCTTAGCATCGCCAGAAGAAAGTATTTTATCAAGTGGAGTATCAGTAGTCGTGAATCCCCCCTCTTTGGTGAGGTCTTTGAAGTGTGAATATATTTGTTGATACTTCCACCAGTCTAAATTGTAACCTTCTGATACTAATTTCCCTAATGGTTTCAATGAGAGGTCAACATTCAGAAGGTGTCTATAAGTTATAACTTTTGGAGTTTCACTTATATGGGAGCTATAAGTCGCTCCCAGCGGAGATAGCCACAGTGGTGCTTTAGGGTAGAATTGTTTTTTAATCAATAACCATATTCTAACTAGGGCGTTCCTTATCCAGTGTTTTTTGAAGAGAGTAGGTATGTTGCCCTTGTACCACATGTAATAATGCCAGCCCTTGTCTAGGCCATAACTCTCAAGCTGCAAAATTCTTTTGTTTGTCATCAGAATCCAGTCTTTAATCCAGGTCATGGCAGCAGCCTTGTAGTATAATACTAAATTAGGAAGGGCAAAGCCACCAGTTTTGGTTCTATCCTGTAGATAGAGATTTTTAATCCTTGCTTTTTTCTTTTGCCATATGAATATACGTATACTTTTTTCCAGATCTGTAATGATCTTAAAATTAGGTAATATAGGCAAGGATTGAAATAGGAAAAGCAGTTTAGGTAAAACATTCATTTTAACTGCAGCAATTCTGCCCATTAAGGATAATTGGAGTCTTGACCAAGTTTCGAGGTCAGCTTTGATTGTTTTTATAATATTTACATAGTTATCTTTAAGTAAAGAGTTACAACGATTAGATACAGTAATACCCAGATATTTTACCTTACTGACATGTTGAAAACCCGATTGATGGCTGATTTTTTATTCACCTGGCGATGGGCCTTGGAGTTCTAGAGGGACTTGCCTTCAAAGCCTAGGTTCCCATGTTGGCACAGGGAACCTGGGCCTAAGGTTGTCTGTTCATGATAGGAGGTTGACTGCTGATGCATCGGGTCCCCTGATGGTTAGCTGTTGGGTAGGGTTGAGCACACCGTCCAATGCCATCTGCCTGACCCAATTTCCCCGACAAGAGAGAAAAACAAGAGATAGCGTGTGCCCCGGCTACAAGGGAAGTTGCTGCTCTCCGTGGTGCTGAAGGAATTTCTTCCCTAGAGTTAATTATTCTAGACTAGGTGCATCTGGAGTGACTGAGGAATAGGGGGAACAGCGGTGAGTGGGCAAAATGAACAGAAAGCAAGAGAGTGGTGGGGTTCACAAGGCTCCTGGCAGGAGAGAAAGTCTTTGTGTCTGCAGGAGGTTGAAAGATGTCATGCTGAGTCAAGAACCATCCCTGGGACCTAAGAACGCCTTTGGATCCTTTAACAGGCAGCGTCCTTATCTGTCTCTAGCATATTGTTTCATTTAAAAAACATGGAAGATTAGAGTCCTAGGCTTCCGATGGAAGGCCTTAATTCTTGGAACCTTTGTCTTGTTCTCACTCGCCCTGTGCTATGACTTCTTTTGCCTGCCCCCTCCAGGTCTGCAGCCCACAGAGCTAAGAAAAGACTAGGGGTGACGTCTAATGGCCAGATAATGAGTCAAAACCCCTCTGTTCTGGTAGCAGGCCACCAAGTGTTTGAATAACCCATCCACCCATTCTCTCGGGCACAAATACTCGGTGTTGGAGGTCGCTTGCGCTTCACAGTGACCCGTCTTTAATCTGACACTGAAGGTGTCAGGACGGCTGGATTCTTTCATGGGGACCTTTGGCCGCTGGGTAAATGGATACCTATAGAGTGGAAATACAGGGGGACATTTATTTTTATGGTTAAATACAAAGAAGATCTCCTTCCAGTGAGATCTGCCAGTCATGCATGACCCTCCCAGGCCAGGCAATTGAGAACATTGGCCCTGCAACAGGTCCAGGAAGAGGAGACCCAAAATAGAGGCCCTCTCACTGACTGCTCCCCCTCTCTGGAATCATTTCCCACCTGAAATTTAACTGATCCCTTCGCTGAGAATTTTAAAATGGTCATTGGAAACCTGGCTCTTGAGATAGGCCTTCCTAGAGAGGCGTTCATTCCGTTCACCTCCCTTAAATTACTTGTAATTATTCTTGAGTTAATTTTATGTTGTTCTATATATTTGCGTTGATGTTAATTTGAATTTTTTATTTATATTGTTATTGTTCATGTTTATAGTTTTTAAATAGTTACTTACTACATTGTGTTGTGAACCACCATGAGTGGCCTTGGCAGATGGTATACAAATCAAATCATATCAAATCAAATCAATCGATCAATCAATCAATCAATCATATTGGAAAAGTTGTTTTAGGGACTACACCTTCTGCAATCCAGCAGCCTGCATGACTATTGAACAACAATAAAATGAAAAATGTAACTTTTCTTATTTTTTTGCTAATGGAATTCCCTCCCAAGAGATGTTAGACTGCCTGCATCCCCATTCCGTTTTTCAGCAGGCAGCCTGAAGTATTTTGCTCCAAAATCTGTTTTGATTCTTGGAGTTGGTTTTCAACTTAGCTTTTAAGTAACATTTAAAAGCTGCCTCTAAAGAGTGTCCTTAATCTGTTAAAAAGTTTAAATTCCCTTTTAATGGTCTTAATCTGTCTTTTGAACATTGCTTTGAGAGCCCAGTGGGGCCGAAAAAAGCAATAAACAAAAATTACTGCATATAAACAAGCAAACAAATATATAAATAGCCCCCCCCCCCCGATGGCCAGCAAACACAGACTGTTAGTTGCAACTTATCATTTTGAATTGCCTGGGATTGTTTAAATATAAGTGAAGCATCAAATGAATACTACTTTCTCTCATTTTCTCCCCCACCCCCCGGGCAGGCTAAGGTGATCGTTCCAAACAGTACAGCAGGACTGATCATTGGCAAAGGGGGCGCCACCGTCAAGGCCATCATGGAACAGTCCGGAGCCTGGGTGCAGCTGAGCCAGAAGCCGGAAGGCATCAACCTCCAGGAGCGTGTGGTGACCATCAGCGGTGAACCCGAGCAGATCCACAAAGCCGTCGACATCATTGTGCAGAAGATCCAGGAGGATCCGCAGAGCAGCAGCTGCCTCAACATTAGTTACGCCAACATTACCGGCCCGGTGGCCAACTCCAACCCGACTGGATCACCCTACGCCAACTCCACGGACGTTCTGCCCGCCGCCGCCGCCGCGGCCACCGCATCGGGCTTGCTGGGCCACACTAGCCTTGCCGGGGTCGGCGCTTTCCCAGCCGCTCTGCCCGGCTTCTCCGGCAGTGACCTCTTGGCCATCAGCACTGCTCTCAACACCTTAGCGAGCTATGGATACAACACCAGTTCTTTGGGCCTTGGCCTCAACTCAGCCGCAGCCTCGGGGGTGCTGGCCGCCGTCGCTGCTGGCGCGAACCCCGCAGCCGCCGCGGCCGCCAACCTCTTAGCATCCTATGCCAACGAAGCTTCCGCTAGTACCCCCACCCCAGCCGGTGCAGTCGGAGCCTTCACGCTGGGCTCCCTCGCAGCCGCCACTGGGGCCGCCAACGGCTACCTGGGCACAGCCTCGCCGTTGGTGGCCAGCTCCTTCTTGGCCACCGAGAAGCTTGTGGAAAGCGCCAAAGATATGGTGGAGATCGCCGTGCCGGAGAACCTAGTGGGCGCCATTTTGGGGAAAGGCGGCAAGACGTTGGTCGAATACCAAGAGCTGACGGGTGCACGCATCCAGATTTCCAAAAAGGGAGAGTTCATCCCGGGTACTAGGAACCGTAAAGTTACCATCACAGGCACTCCGGCCGCGACGCAAGCGGCGCAGTATCTTATCAGCCAGCGAGTAACATACGAGCAAGGTGTCCGGGCCACCAACCCACAGAAAGTGGGATAAGAGAAGGCTGGGTGGAAAAAAGAAAGAAAGAAAGATAAGGCTGGGGGAAGGCGTAGAATTAGGATCAATCCTTCAGTCATTAAAATTGTAACCTATCCAACACCAGCCCCTGCCCAACGTCCCTCTCTCTCTCACACACACACACACGCACCCCCTTCTGTCTGCAAAAGAGCCCGCCGTTTCTTCCACGGGGACTTTATTTCGCCCATGGCGCAACCTGTTTATGTATATATCTATAAATGGCAACATTTTCTTTTCTTTTTGAGTTGATGGATTTTAATAGAAAAAAAAAAATTTTTTAAAGAAAAAAACATAAACCACAAGTCCTCTTTCTTTCCCTCTTTCTTTCCAGTTTTCTTAAAAGCAAGAATCTTGATGGAGGAAATTCTGCCTCGTAACACTTCTTTCCCCTGTCCCCAAATGTAGGATCAGTTTTGGGATTTCTTGATGGGGTCTGCCAGCCCCTCTTCATGCCCACCTAGTGGGTTATCTTTTTGTAGATGCTTGAAGTGGGTTTCAAAATACAGGTGGGAGGGATGCGGATCTGGGTTCAAGTCGCGAGGGACTGATAGATTCATGAAGAGACAGCTGCCCCATGATCCTGAACTCTAGAATAGGGGGCATTCTGTGTTTTATCTTCTGTGCTGACCTTTTGTTGTGAAGCAGAGCATGGGTTTTCTACCTGCAGGGAGACTAGTGTGTTCTAAACCGACGTTGAGGGGTTGACTTTCTACCTGCAGGGAGACTAGCATGTTCTAAGGTGCAGTAGAGGGATGGATTGGGTTAGACTCGAGAGTTGGAAAAGGTTTTATATCATATACAATTCTCCTGGGCAAACCTGGGAAAGAGAAAAATGTGTGAGTGAATGTGTGTGTGTGTGTGAGAGAGACAGAGAGAAGATCTCAGCCCTATTAATCAGAATTTAAAAAATAAAGTACTTGGAAGGAAAGTTTCTAGACAAGGATTTCCCTGAGGTAGAGAAGAAGCAGCTTTTGAGAAAATTTAGGGAGAACTGGATTTGACCGGGACTGAGTCCTGATTAGATGGGAAGCGGGATTCCTGAGGCTGCTAAGTTGCTTGTCCTGGAACTTTTGAGCATCGCTGTTTTTCAGCCAGGTGCATGCAATGAATAAACATCAAGCCTTCTGTGGTGCAAGGAGAGATGGAGAACAAGGTATGAGGCTTTCCTTTGCATCCAGGGAAGCCGGGCGCCCGTACCCACGAGAGGCAGCACCAAGCGGCGAGCTCGTCGGGTGCCACAATGGGGTCAGGCTCCACCCTGTGCGGTGTAGCGCTGCTTCTGGACACATGCCCCCTGCTCATGCTAGAGGCCCCTTCCCGTCTGCCGTCATGTTTGGCGGCTTTTGGAAGGCAGGAAGAAAGCTTTGATTTGTTTTTTCAAGGCCGGCCTCCTTGAAAAAAGAGAAGAACAATGCCCCAAACAAAACTCTCCCCAGCTTTACCCTCAGCAAAGTATTGTTTTGGTAAAAACCGGTATGGCAAAAATGGGGAAGGAAACACCTGTTCCTAAAGGCTGCCCGGTTGTCCAGCCTGGCGCATTCAGTAGGACACCGAAAGATCTCAAACATCACACGGACTCTTCCTCATCACCCTCCCTCCCCCTCCATAACAAAGGGACTCAGCCATCCCGAAGTGGCGCAGGGACCACGTTCAGTATTTGTCCTTTGAGTTGAGTCAAATGGTGGCTGAAGGGGCTGCTGAGTGCCTCTCTGGGCCCCCACCCAAATACTACTATCCCTTCGCCCTACATCCCCCCCTCTCCCTCCCCTGAACCCCAGTATAAGGCAAGCAGTATTATGAAGGCCAGCTACCTTCGCCCTCCATGGTTACACCGCAGGGGTAACTGCCTCCCTCCCACATCATCTTTTGCCCCACAGGGCTTCCCCCTCCCAGTGCCGTTTGATCAGGGCTTCCAATTCCCAATGGAAGGCACCTGCCCTTTGGGATGTGGTCAACGGCAGGCGGTTGAGACTTGCAGGGGGGTGGTCTATGACATCCCTACCCCCATCCTCAAATTGGTTCTCCTTCCCCAGTCCATGAGTTAAAAGCACAGGAGTGCGGGGGTTGCTTTGCCTTTTTCTCATCTCTCTCTCTCCACACTAACTTATCAGATATCAATATACCGACCCACTTGACCCACTTTTAAAAGGGTTAAAAACAAACACATAGATGAACCAGGGTACCTCCCTGCAATGTTTACATGTAGGATCTGCACCTTCTTCAGTGTAAATAACGGGAAGGATTTAGTCCGGTCTGCTGCTCAAGGGGTCAGCAATGGAACAGCTTCCTTCTCAGCTTTTGTCTGTTTCCTCTGCTGTCCTGGAAAGAAGAGAAGCGAGGGGCTTGTCAAAGAGGCCGACAGCATGTACAGCATTGCACTGCTGCAGCGTCAAGCAATGGGTTGGATCAGTCTTTTCCCTTCTTTAACACAAAGGCCATACGAAAGCTAGGCTCCGTTGGGAGACTCCCGTGTTGCCCTCCCATTAGGGTTGTTGTAGGCCGCTTCCTCTTCCAGCGCAGACGGCTTCCTGTGTAAGGTTTAAAGCACGAAGCAGGTGTCTACCTCCTCCCTGCACATCTTAGGAGGATGTGGCATACAGCTTCCTGCCGCATGGAACTCGGCTTCTTTTCTGCCTGGGCAGGCATGGGCTCCTGGTGACGGCTCTGTTGCAGCCACTACGGCCCACACCAGCACACAGCACGGTGGTTGTTTTAGAGCAGTGGTTCTCCACCGGTGGGTCCCCAGATGTTCCTGGACTGCAACTCCCAGAAATCTTCATCACTAGCTGAGCTGGCCAAGATTTCTGGGAGTTGCAGTCCAGGAACATCTGGGGACCCACAGGTGGAAAACCACCGTTTTAGAGTGTCTTGACATACCCTTACATGCACATGTTGATTGTTGGTAGGAAAAGACTGCTTGGAGGAGCAAGCTTGAAGGTTCATCCTGTATGGAATGGCCGGAACCTTGCAAGTACGACAGGCTCTCGCTTGAGCATATTTTGGGGGATGGTGGTGCTGGTCTAGTCCAGTGGTTCTCAAGCTGTGGGTCCCCAGATGTTCCTGAACTGCAACTCCTAGGAATCCTTTCCAACACAGCGAGTGGTGGAGGCTTCTGGGAGTTGCAGTCCAGGAACGTCTGGGGAACCACAGGTTGAGAACCACCAGTCTCGTCAGAGACTTGACGGGAGAAGAAACCATAGACGCAAGCCAGGGAGGCTCTCGCCTTTCTTATCTGCTTCTCAGCCCACTGGACCTCCTTCTCAAAAGGCTTCCCTCGAGCAGCGTAGTCGACCTTTTCCACTCTCCCCGCTTGTATATCCCGAGCCTCAAGGTGTGGACTTGTGCAATATTTCGTCACCTCGAGGGTGGCACTACTTTCCTGACTTTGACTAGAGCAAGAGAAGGTGAAGGAGAGTACGCACGTGGGTTGGGTTGGGGAGGGGAGGGGGTTTGGGGGAACAGAAGTATCTTGTGCACTCCTTGGACCATCTCCAAAGCTCCGAAGTTAGATTGATCAACAGTAGGCTCTTCACCAGTTCTTAGACCAATTCTTTGGCTGGCTGGGCTATGTATGATAATGGGTTGGGGGGCATAGAATTATTAGGTAATAGCATGTTATCTGAGTTCCGTTTTCCTTCTTAGACTGAAGGGAGAGTCTTGAGACTCTAAAACCACTAGGGAGCAAAACTCAAAATGTGAAACATATATACATATACTGTATACTACTGGGGGGGGGAGCGGGGGTGGGGGGTGGGAGGACAGAATTAATGGAAGCAATATCTACAGTATATAGCATCTTGCACTGATTTTATGGTGTGCAGAAAGCTAGCCAGCTAGTGAAAAATAATAATAAAAAAAATTAAATTCATGGGGAAAGAGGGCCAGTGGGATTAGAGACCTCTGTTTCCAAGCTGGCGGAGTTTCCCCATGAGCAAAATATTGATGCTGCTTCAGAAATACGTTGCATATCAGGCTTTTGGTTGGGATCAGGGGAGAGTTGAAAATAATTGTGCCAAACTCCTAGCTTGCGTCTTTTTATATCCTGTGGGTGCATATATTTAAAAAAAGGGACATTCCGCACCCAGGGCCATTCATCCCCCCCCTAAATGCTGCAGATATTTGGACAGTATTCTCCAATGCAATGGATTTTGGTATTTCCAGTTGCTTCTTCTCTATTTTTTTTTAAACTTTGGGAGCTCATGTACAGAACAGTTTGCACTTCAGTATCATAATCCTTTCTTAAGGAAGGCTGTATTGTATGACAAGGAGAACACAGACTCTTAGCCCCTGATTAATTAATTATGTTCAGAGCCTGGGAAGGTTAGCTTTTTGGGGTACTCGTAATTCGCTGAATCTGCCAGGCAGTCAGGTTGCCTGAGGAGTTAAGATTTCAGGAGTCCTGCCTTTAAGGACTAAAGAAAAGGAGAATAAATATGCCATTTAGAATGCTGGTTTTTACCATGAACACTGTTTCCCCCCACCCCCCCCCCAAGAAGCTGCCTGTCTTAAGCACTGAGCTTCCACAGTTCAAGGTGTGTTTCTGAAGATAGAGCCAAGCTCCTTCCCAGTGGCACTTTCAACTGCAGAACTCCGTGTAATTCTGCAGGACAAAGGGTCTACTTGATTTCATAGAAAATTTATTTTCCCAGCAGAAGTTCTAGTAACTTTGGTTCAGCAGACCTCATTTCTACTTCCGACGAATTCAGCCTCCAGTCATGGCACTTCCGTGATCCACAAAAAGAGAGAGGCATTTGGATAACGGGACTGGATAATTAAATCCCCCCCCCAAAGAAAACTGTATCAGTAAATATATCTCTCCCTCCGCTCCCCTGCTCCGTTGAGAAAAGTTAGCAAGCATTTCAAAGGATGGAGCCATACATTAGGGGCGAGGTTTTGATTTTCTCACATAAAATTATAGGCCAGTGTTGGCGAACCTATGGGACGGGTGCCCAAGGTGGCCCTCGGAGCCCTTTCTGTGGGCACCCGACATCGCCCCTTCACAGCCACCTGTATTCAGGTTTAAATGGCTGTATTGACACTTTGTGAAAAATTAGTGGGTTTTGAACCGCAGCTTGGGCACTCGGTCTATAACCTCCACCCTCACCCCCGGTAAGCTGGGTGCTCAATGGACCAACCTCAGAAGGCTGGAAGGCGTATCTTGAGCCAGCGACCTAGAATTGAACTCTGGTTGTGAGCAGAGTTTGGGTTGCAGTACTGTAGTTTGAACATCGCTCCAAGCCTTAATTGAACCCCATCGCTTCCCATGGCTGTGGCTTAGAGAGAATCAATTTTCACAAGAGAACTTGCACGTGAAATTCCTGGCTAAGAACCTCTGAAGCGCTTTTTGTGCAGAGAGCTCCGTTCCTCGTTCAAATATTCTTTTCAGGAACGGTTCCCTGGATCAGATTCTTTCTTCTGCCTTCTCCCAGCCATCCACCACCGCCCCTAAACCCCAACAGATGGACAAGAATGACACGTACGGAGGTCTCTGGGTTCCTTGTGCAGATCTCCTGTTCATCCCAATGCCCCCTAAGTACAGGAGATGTTCCCAATTCATTTTACCTGGGGAACTCCAAGGCACACTAGGCTAGTTCCCTGAGCTCCTTGCCCTCTGAAGATCCCGGCCACAGAGTATGGCAAAACATCAGGAAGAAAAACTTCCAGAACACGTGGCCAAACAGCCCGAAAAACTCACAACCTATCAGATCCCGGCCATTAAAGCCTCCGAGAATAAATTCCCAATTAACTATTTCCTCCTCCTCTTAAAGCCCCCCTCTTTCCAAAATCCATATTATTTTACAGCCTCTGCCTGAAGTACCTAAACTTGGCCAGCGGGTTGGGGAGGTGGGTGAATGAGAAACAGCACTGAAAAACAGTATCCGAACACTGCAACATTTGGAATGATGTCTGTTATCTTAACAGAGTGTCTCCTCCGTGGAACAATGATATAACTGAACATATCCTGTTTAAAAAGATGCACTTTCCCTTTCCCTCATTTGTGAAGTGCCAAACTATTATTTATAGAGAACATGCAGCTATTTAAAACAAATTTTTAACAAGGAAAATTGTTTGGGGGTGGGGGGTGGGGGAGTCTCGGGGCATTTTGATATTTAAAAAACGTTTTTTTAAAAAAGTGAAGCATAGGACTTGTTAGTGGATCTCAAGACAGGATCCTTTGTGGCTTATAAATAAATGTATTTCTCTTTTTCTTTTCTATATATAAAAAAAACTAGGGGGGTGGCATATGGGTGTTTCCCACAGCTATTGGGAATCTCTGTAGTCGTCTTGATGCTGATTTATGGTTGATGCAGGCATGAATACTTTGCACCATGACTTTTTATTTTATTTTATTTTTTGGACGGAGGGGGGACAATTGTATCCTGGCCCCTCTCAAGAAGGAGGGGATCTGCTTCGTGAAACAGGGTATGATTTCTTTTTGTTTGGGAATTTTTGAAACCAAGCCACCTGATATGCCCTCTGCTGCTTAAGAACAAGGAAGAGAATTTTTCTTGCATCTTCTGAGCCTGATCTGGTGTTGATAGAGGTTTCAGCCACCTCATGGGGCAGGTTGGTTTTGGAGCCAAGGTGCACCAGGGAAGGGTGCAAGGTGGAGAGAGACCTTCTAAAACCTTTCCCCGGTTCTGTGGATTCAGGAATCAAATCCCCATGCCTGCCCCCCCCCCCCATGTGCTTATTTTGGTGCTCCATATCCTTTCATCTGTTTTTCTGTGAGCGGAGAGAACCGCGTTGAATGTGGAAGGGCAACGTGAGGCACCTTCTCTCTCCTGGTGCACATCAAGGTGCCAAGAAAGTGCAAGATGCTCCCTAGATGTGCTTGAGAAAAATGTTGTCTTGGTCTAGACTTGGGTCGTAACTATCACTCCTATGTCCAGGTGCAAAGGTTCAAGTTCATTTGAACTTGAAGGTGCAAAGGTTCGAGTTTATTTGAACTTGAAGGTGCAAACGGCGGCGGGGGGGGGGGAATAATATTGTACTTGGTGGCTAGGCCTGGTGTGCCTTGGAGTTCCCCAGGTACACTTCTGAAATGCTGCATTTCCATCTGCGTTCTCTCTCTGGGCCTTTTCACACGACCCCTAAAATCTGCGGAAAATGACTCCCAGATCCGTAGCTTTAAATTGTTTCCCCACCAGCTCCGGAGTTTACAAAAAATTAAGTGCGACCACGCCCACCTAAGCGTGTCCCAGCACACTTTTCAAGTACCTGCTCTCCAGGGGGGAAAAGTTCCTGATGCAGATGTAACATAGTGAGTGCCAGGCTCTCCTCGCTTCTGTTTGTTGTTTTTTTGCCCCCCGCCCCTTTAAGAGATACTAAGAGGCTGGAATGCAGAGCGAGACGGCAGAAGGCATTCTTTTCTTTCTTTTTTTCTCCCTCCCCTCACGCAGACAGCAGCCAGGAGTGCAGAGGGGGTGGGAACACAGGAACAGCGACAAACCCGCAAGATCTCTGGTCCGAATTTAAAGTGGCCAGCGGATCTTAGGGGTCGTGTGAAAAGTCTCTCTCTCTCTCTCTCTCTCTTGACTGGATCCCGTTACTATACCTTGCAGGTATATCCTCTTCCCTGTTCTTTGTCCATTTTCAATATGTTTCAAAACCAGCGGATCTTGGGTGGTTTGATCCCTTCAAACTCTTCCCAAAGGGATTGATTGAGAGAGGGAGAGGCAGCGAGAGGATGTTGCGTGAGCAAAGAAGCAGCAAAAACCTGCCCCAGGCACCACTGGGACTTACAGGCTTTCCATGTGCCAAACACATGCCACTTTTTTTTTTTAAAAAAATGAATTAATTGCTGATTCCCAATTATCCAGCCTCAAATGAAACGCCACTGCCTCTACTGCCTTGCTTGGGCTTTGTTCTCTGAGCTCCTCCTGACCAACCAATGTGGGTGCTTCTGAATTCAAAGGGGACAAAAAGAGGGAGTGGATTCTACAAGGCAAGGCAGGAATGGGTGGTATCTTGTGCAGCGGTACATCTAGTGGGCCAATAGGCACCCATATATCTCACAGCTGACCTTCAAGTTCACCCCATGACAGAACCGCAGCAGCAGTGGAGGGAAGCAAGAGGCATCTTGTTATCATACCCTCTCCACTCACTGTTCCCCCTTTACATTTGCCATATCACTGTTGGTGTTTTCTTTTCTTTTCTTTTTTGATTTTCCAGGCCGTTATGTTCAAAAGGGGGCCGGCTGGTGGGCGGAGGGAGGTCTAGGGGGCAGGATGGGAAAAGGAGAAAGAACAGGAGGGGAAAAGGCATTCGACAGAGTTGAATGGGAACATCCTTGGTGAACGTCCTCTCCTCCACCTGTCTGTACATCCCAGTTTTGACTGCCAAACCCTCATCCTCCCTAAAGCGTGCCCCCCCCACGCCTCAAAAGCCTCTTTAATTTGTGTCAGGAACACACTCATCATCCGGAGCATCTTACCATCCAGCATTTTGATGAGTTCGCACACTACAAAGTTCTATATATATAAATATATATATATAAGTATATATATATATATATATATATATATATATATATATATATAACACACACACACACACACATATATATATATATATATCTAAATATATATATATATATACTATTTATACTGTGGTTGGCTACCTCCGGACTGCTTTTTTTTATACTGTCCACCTCCATGCTTTTTTCAAATCCACCTTCATCCTTCTCAGCATCATGAACATTCCTACCGTGTTGTTTTTTCAGGGGACACAGCCTCTCACCTTTCAAAGTTTGTTTGTTTGTTTGTTTTAACCAAGTCAACTTTTGCTTCATCCGAATTTGGGGATCCCATCATGAATCCTCTTGCCGCCGGGGACAGTCACCTTGTTTCAACCCGTCTTCTGAACTTTTGAGCCTCACCTCTCCATCATTTTGAACTTTTTAACCTCCCTCCTTCTGTGTTCATCAAACCTGTGTTTTTTGGATTTTTTCCTCATCTTCCATAAATAACAAAAAAATAAAATTATATATATAAATATATAAATATTAGGGGGGGAAGAAGTGCAACAAACTGTCAAATTCCAACAATTTAGACTACTGAACAGGATGATCTGATGTCACTTCCCCCCCTTTTTAACTGTGAACAACCAACGTTTCTCCACCATTGCTTCATTGTAAATATTCTTGTTTCTGTTTGAACATGTTTGCAAGGGGAGGGGGGTGAAGGGGAGCATTGATTTTGTGTTCTCAAACATTCAGAGACGAGTTGGTGCATAAAAGTGCCAGAGGTTTGAAGAAAGAAGGGAAATGATCTCTTGTTTGAAATTCCATAGAAAATTTGAGACGGGCTGGGTTGGGGGGTGGGGTGGGTGGGTGAGGGACAACCGAGAACAGTCCTATAGTACAAGGAACAGTTAATGCAATCAGAAATAGTCTAGAGAGGTTTTTTTCTTGCACCTCCGCGTTTCAAGCCCCCGGGAAGAGTGTGTGGGTTTGTACTTTCAGCACTCCCATACAACAAAAAACGAAATGACCTCCCAACACTCATACAACAGAAGCAAAGAGAAGTGCTCCCCATAGTCTTTCTTTCAATATAAAAGTGCAAAGATTACCAAACACAAAGATTACAAAGATTTCTCCCCTCCATCTGGAGAGCAAACAAACACAATGTCTTGGGATGTCTTTAAAAAAAAAACCCAAAAAACTCTGGCCCTGTTCTGATTTTTCAGGGCCAACTGTCCACAGAGGCCCAGCACTTGCAATTGCATAATGGAACAGAGCATATAGGAACTGCTCTTTTAATTTCATCCTTGCAGCCCAAAAGAAAGTGAGTTTGCTGGGGACAGAAGCAGAGAAAAGCTAGCCAGCCTGGGCTCATGTTGCAGCGGCTTGGAAAAACTTGAGATATTGAAGAATGAGGATGCTGGTGCAGGTCCTCATACCTGCTTCAGTGATGAAGTTTCAACTAGCAGCTTCACCCTCATCGATGAGGGGAGAGGGGCAGAATAAAATTTGAAATGCCACTGAGTTTACACTCCCGATTGAAACCTTCCCCAGATTTCCGGTGTCCCTTGAGTGCAACAATCTGAAAAGGAGCCGGTCTTGGTTTTCAAACGATCCTTAACTGCTTTTTGGGCTCTTCTAGAAGCAGGTTTGTTTGTAACCATGTGTTGTTGGCTTGAGGAAGGAAGCTTCTCTTCTCTTGAGCTTCTCAGAAGCTTGAGGTGGCCTCAGTCTTGGAGTCTGGAGAGCAGATGGTTGGTTGCCCAGGGCTAGGAACTGTGCCTCCAGGCTCGGCTGGGACCAGAGGCAGAAAACATACACAGAGGGAATCATATCCACTAGGTAAGGCAAGAGTTTGGCTCTGCACTAGGCAGGTTCATGAAGCCAACGCACAAAGCTCTGGCACCTTTTATGCAATGGTCTCCAAGCCATTGTGGGTTTATGTTCCCCACCCAACCTTTCCCCTTTAAAAGCAATCTTATTTATTCTCATGGGGTGGTGCCAAAGGGGGGGGAGGGGGGGAGGGAGGGACGGGTATTCAAGAAGGGGGGGGTGATTGAAAATGTTTTTATTGTTTAAAAAAAGAGAGAGAGAGAAAAGTGAGAAAAAAAGAGCAACTTCAAAGTAACCAGCTCCATTGTCATGGCTAATATAGCAAACGACAACAACAACCACAAAGCTGAATGTCTTGGTAGGTTTTTCTGTGTTTTAGTGTAAAGTTGTGTATTGATTCTGTGCTCAGTGAAGTCAACTCTTTTTTTTTAGTGCTAATACTATTAACTCATTTCTGTCATGATAAATGTCCATTCATGACATCACTTCCGTCTTCCGTTGTCGTTTTTTCTTTACATTTCACGACAATCTCTTAACCCATTTTTACTAATGGAGCCGGAGGTGGGGGTCAGGGTGGGGTGGAATCACCGCAAGGAAGTGACATCTAGGCCTCATCATTTCCTCACCACCCCTTCCTTGTCCCATGAGCCGGGCACTGGGTGAGTCACTAGAGAGAGTCTGTCTCAAATAGCAGCAGGAATTTATCTCCGCCTTGGGGAGACCCAGCCACTGCAAAACAAAACAAAACCAAACCTGCTTATGTCTTGTGCAGCCAATGAAGGAAAGCCGAGCCTTGCTCTGTTGCTTCTCTGTATGAGTTACTGCTCCCTGACTTTCTCATCGCATTTTCTTTGGGACTGACTCCTAAGATGCCTCTACAGCGCAGATGGAAGAAGATTACTTGTATTGCCTGCGATATATCAGTGACTCATGGAGAGATGCAACGGGCAAACTCTGCCAAGACTGAGAAACTAATACTCTTGGCACAGGACCTCCAAGGGATGCTGGAGGCCAAATTGTGCCCTCCCCAGGGCATCCCTTGGTCTCTAGCTGATGGAATCAGGAAGCTACCAACTTGGAGACATCCATTGTTCTTAGTTCAACACACACAGGGTTTTTGTTGCACAGAAGTATGGTTCCAATTTGAATCTCTGGGAAACACATTTGGCAAACAATAGTTTAGGTATTTTGTTGTGAGGGAAGAGTTTGGCGTTTTGTTTGGGGGGGGGGGTGCAGGGATTTACCACCACCACATCTGGTTTGTCCTTGGAGTGTGAAAAGAAACGGTCCATGCTGAATCCCGAGTTAAGTCACACAAAATATCTGATGTGGGTTTACGATCAGTTCTACAGTAATCAGCAGTTCTGTTTTCACCAGGGATTCATAATAAGGGTTCACAATCTGGGCCTTGTATTATATAAATACTACAAAATAAGATGCTCCTCAGCAGAAGTACTTGCAAAAATGCAAAATAGGTGTAAAGTTTCCTAAAGGAACAAAAGTTTTCTTCAGAAGCTATTGTTTATTTAAGATAGTTATTTCAGATATTTATGGCCAGGTTTTGGCCCCAAGTATTCGTACCCTCTGCAAGGTCAGCAAAGTGGCTTATTATATTACGAAGTATAAGATCATGGAATAAAGCAATAAATAGAAAATTATTTTACTCCTACGCAGAACAGAAGCAAGGTTAATCAGCTGCCATCTAGTTGGGGCAGTTGGCTCAGTTTGAAGGAATGGCCAGTGGCTATGGAACTTATTGGTGTCAATGGGAATTTTGCTCCAGTTGCATAAGTCAGTGGTGGCCAAACTTGGGCCCTCCAGATGTTCTGGACCGCAACTCCCAGATTCCAAACCTGTATTGCCAATGACAAAGGACTGTGGGAGTTGCGGTCCAAAACATCTGGAGCGCCGAAGTTTGGCCACCACTTATCTAGGTGCATCCAGAAAGGGATGAAGCTTCCTTCTTAGCTATGGTCACTTATCCAGATCAATTCCTTCCTGGTCACTGTTTGCCTAGAAAAAAAATGACCATGTTAATTGTGCAAATAATGTCACTTTTATTCTATCCTTAAGTAAGCACGTGAATTGTGTTCTTATGTCTCTTAAATCAGGTGGCAGCTCCCAACGCAAAACTACGAAACTCACACAACACCTCGCCTAGCTGTTCAAAGCACCATATGCACATTTTCTTAGCAATCCTTGCAACGGCAACCACCCTGCAAGGTAGTCCAGTGTTACGATGCACTGTACTGACATGAGGCAGGAGGTGACTAAGAAGAATAATGCAAACATTCTCTCGAGGAGTTGAGAGTCCACCCACAAGCCTTATCTTATGCTCCTAAAATCTAGAGAAGTAAAACCCAGGGGGTTCACCGCCTGCTTACATTCCAAGTGGTCCTGCAACAGACCAAACTTGATCAGCATTCATATTCCATCACTTTATCTCCCTTAATTTTAGCTTCCCATTGCTTCAAAAATAACATAGCTAAAAAGACCATCGCATATTCCATCTGGGTCATGCAACCGAAGCAGTGTGGCGATTTTGATAAGCCTGAATTCAATTGAAAGAGTAAGAATGAGCAGACATTTCATTGAAATGAAATAGACCCAAACCTTAAATCTGCCGGGGGGGGTGTATCTTGTTTATTGTCTGTTTCCCCACTGCTTATATCCTTTTCCTGTGTATCTGGAGCATTTCGGATGGGCTAGGAATAAGAAAACAGCATCAAACAATTTTAAAATGTTTCGGAAAATTTTAAGAACACCAAAACCATTTTGGAACAAGTGCTTAATGTTGGAGGATATATCCCTAAAAGCCTAAGAGTCTTGAATGTGAGTATTGGGTGCAACTACTCTTCAAGAGAAAAAAAAGATGCCCTGCACATTTCTAAAGCACAGTTTGCGCATTTTCAAGACATAGTCTTCATGTTACAGTATGTCTGAGAGGGATTTTTTTTAATGTGTAAGTCCTGACTGGGAATATTCTCTGACCTTTTCAAAGCGAACATTTAGTGGCAGTCTTTTATCAGAGTCCAAGAATTCTATCCCAAACATCCATTTTTAGATATTGTACATTTGTTTTTGTTTTTAATTACTAAATTGGTAGGCCTGCTGTCTGGACATGGCTGTTGTTTCCCCAAGTATCCTTGGACTGTAACTCGCAGGAGCCTTCACCACCAGCTGTGCAGCCTGGAATTTCTGGGAGTTGCAGACCAAGAACACGTGGGTGAGACTACCAATCTACCGATATGTCTGTGAAGATTCCCAGTCATCCAGGTGAGTTTATCTGGAGGTTGAGTCAGGGCAACTGGACTTCTTTTCCTTGACTGAAACGTTTCGCTGCTCAGCTTCGTCAGTCACCATAGAGTCAGGACTGATGAAGCTGTTTGGATGAGCAACGAAACGTTTTTCAATCCCTCAAGAAAAAGAAGTCCAGTTGCCGTGACCCAACTTCCAGACCGATCTACCAAGTTTCTCTTTCTCTTTCTTTATGGTTCCTGTTGGACTCATTCCCTCTATAAATGAATCCCCCCCCCACCATGTCTTGGACCAAATGGCTGTAGAACTGCCAGCCCTAACATTGTCTTCACCTTCTCCCCTCTCAACATCACACTCTCATTGACTGCATCTCACCTGCCACCACTCTGTGTGTGTGTGTGTGTCTCCGTTACACCTGTTGAGAGCGGACCCTGGCTGTGGGCCAGGGAGACCCAGCTGTTGTGCTGACTAGCTTTGCTCTCCAGAAGGGGTGTGGGCAACCTTGGGACCTCCAGATGTTTTGGACCGCCACCCCACCCCACCCCACGTTTGTTAAGGCTTAGTAAAGCTGGCTAGGACTTTTGGGAAACGAAATTCATATCACATGGAGGGCCAAGGGCTCTCAGCCTTGATGTATATATCCTTCCCGTAAAGCCCTCCAGATGTGCTAGAGTTCAGCTTTGTTCAGTCCCCAAAAAATCACCCTGGTGCTACAGAAGCTAGAAAGAACGGCATGGTATTGTGGCCTTGAGCCATCTGAGTTCAAATCCCCCCTTGGCTTGGTCATTCCTTGGGGTTATGATCCTGGGGTTTAGCTGAGTTTCTTCAGGACCTGCGGCCATTTGGTTCTCTGGTTGTTTACACTCTGCCAGCATCTTTTGACTTGGCCAATTCTTCTGTATCAAGGCCTTTTTAAAGGACTGGGTCTGCTCACACCAACTTACCACAAATTAATGAATGGTGTGTGTGTGTGTTGGGGGGGGGGAGTTTGTTCTGAATGGCCCCCTGAGTTCTAACTGTAAAAGCCAGGCCCAGCAGCTTTCCACAAAGAGGATCAGGAATTTGTCTTGTTTCTTTTTGTTTTGAAAGAATAGAGCAGTGCACCTCTCAGGTTGCTGAAATCTGGTTTCCTTTCCTCCCCCACCCCCTTCCTTGACTCAATACCACAGGTAAGAATGTTCCACAGGTAAGGATGGGGCAACACCCATGGGCTTTTAGATTCCTAACCCTGGCATCACAACTATCCATAAATAGGCCAGTGGGGTCCAATCCTTTCTACCTTGCATTGCACGAATGAAAAACAAATGGAGCACCATCAGAATGAACTAGAAAAGCATTCCAGGAAGTTGACTTGTCCACGAAAGCTCACATCAAAATGTAGCAGCTAGTCTTTAAGGTGCCACTGTGTTTTTGTCTTCTTATTTTATTATTATTTCTCTTTGGTTTCTGTCTGAACCCCACCCCCACCCCCCAAAAAAGGATGCTGGCAAGCAGCCTGTTTTACATATATCTAATTTATGGTTCGTTGACTGGCAGAGAGATGTTGAGCTGCCAAAGCCATGACTAACATGTCAAAAGGTCACATATAGATAATCTAAAGGCTGTTTGGTCAAGAGCAGAGGGCAGCTTACATTTGCAGGAGAGTGTGATGTTTTAGGAAGTGCTTTGAAGCTTACACCCTTCCCCTTGGCTAGCACTGTGTCCTCCCAGTGGTGTGTGTACCACCAGCAGAGAAACAACGGAAAAAGGCCTTCTCCTGAACTTCAGTGAAGGCCGCATGGAAGAGGATGCTGGATAATTAGCTTAAGAACCAACACACATCTTCACAGTGGTGGCCAAACTTTGGCCCTCCAGATGTTTTGGACCACAACTCCCAGAATTCCAAGCCTGCCTTGGCAATGACAAAGGAGTGTGGGAGTTGTGGTCCAGAACATCTGGAGCACCGAAGGTTCACCACCACTGTGCTAGTAGGTGTTCAGCCTTGTTTGGCTACTTTGGGGGCAATGGCTCTTAACAGTCTCGGGGTCTTGAGGAATACTGGAGTGGACATTATGGGTTTTCCTTTCAGATGTCCCAGCCCCCCCCCTTCCCAGAAGCATCAAGGGGATCATTTAATGCTCGGCTGGCCAAGGTTATTAAATGGAATGTCAGCAAACAGGTAGAAGACTTGGACTGGATTCTGCCTACGTTGCGACATAGATGTTGGAGGAAAAACAGGGAAGCCATTTCTAAATGAAAATTTAGAAGCATCACTCTCCTCTTTGGCGGTTACTTCACATCCTTCTTTGTTTTGTGACTAGTTTTGTACCCTGACAGCGTTGGTCACGATCACGTGGTTTTGTCCCTGTTTCAGTGTTCCCATGGTCGTGATAACTTGTCTCGTGACAAGTGTTACCTCACGGTCTTGTACCGTGACAAACACCGAATTTGTCTGGCTTCCTTTTTCCTTTTTTTTCAGAGGGCTTTAAAAATTCTTTTTTGATATTTCGCTTCTGAAAAGTCAGATTAAAACAAAACAAAACCCGGACACAGTTTTCTGAGAGAAACGGATGTTTCGTTGCGTGACAGTCGTTACTACACGGTGTCTCGTCTCGGAACAGAAAGCGGGAACAAAGAGTGACAAGGGAAAACCCGACCCCAGCACCAGGTACAGTATTGTTGTGTTTTGCACCCGTTCCAGGGGCGTGGCCGAGACAAATTTCAGTAGTTGCGTGACAGACGTGAAGTAACTTTTTTTTTGTACCGCTCCTAAGCGCAACACTAACAGAGACAAAACGGATGTGAAGTAACCGCCAGAAAAGTTCATACAGGCTTAGAACAGCAGAGTTAAAAGGGACAGTCCCAGTGGGGAATCAAACTCCCAACTTCTGGCTGTTCAACCAGAGATCAAAACCACAGAGCTGCCCAGCAGGCTTGCCCGAGTGGGAAGGATCGACCAGGTGAGTGTTTTCTGGCTGGCTTTCCGCTCTGTTGCTGCTGTGCAGGTGCTTACAGCATCGCCGCACCTTTAAGCCCCCTGCATGTGCCCCACCCTGGTCAAACCCGGCGGTGGAAGGACAGCCCTGCAAACAGAGGTGGCTTTGGAAACGGCAGAGTCTTTCAAACAGAGGACTGCCCTCTGCAAAGTAGGATGCTTGGCCACTTTAGAGCAGCAGCCTCTGCCCTTTACGGCCTAGAGGAACATTGGAAAGGGCTGGAGGGCTGAATTGGGTGTGTGTGTGGCGGTGTGTGGTGTGTGTGTGTGTGTGTGTGTGTCTTCAATCTGAGGCAACTGGATATCCATTCTCTTTTCAATGCATCTCAGCAGGCCTTTGGGAAATTCAGATCAGAAGCACCCAAGAACTGAAGCCCTTTCTTTTAACCAAAACAAACAGGTGTGGATTTGTTGACAATCCAGCATTTGCCATCTATAAACCAAGCACACTAAAATTGCTAGCAACGTTGCAAAAACCAGATCGGGCTCCCAACGAGGCAACTGTGTTTCAGAATGACAGCAAGACAAAATGTTTTTGAAAATCACAGCCAAAACAAAATTCTATGATACTCATGGTTGAACAAACATTCATGGATCACCACCTTCCATTTCATCAAGAGTGTTTGGAGAAAGAACTGCATTACAGTTGACGGTGCAATTAAACTGTGAGCCGTAAATGTGGCAAAATACTGTACCTTTTGGGGGGCGGGGTTGGTATACACCAAATCCTGCTTAAATAACCTCAAAACAACTAATCATACGTGTTTTAGCTGGCAGGTTACTCAGGTAAGTGTGCAGAGGGAGTTAACTATTATTTCTGGTTGTGCAAGAAGCTTCCTTTTGGTTTGTCTGCTTGCTGGTTTTTTTTTTAGAGGCTGTGCACACATCTCCTAGCTGGAATGGATGGACATCTTCCTTCAGAGCAAGGGAGGAAAAATCTCTTTTAAAACCAAGCCTTGCCTTCTCCCCATTTTACAACCAGTTTCATTAAAATTTACATCCCACCTGCCCGGGGAGGCAGTTGTTGGCTGAGGAACAATTATTTCAGGCGACGTCTCCTGCCCGTACAAACACCGAACACGTTGAGCACGGGTGAGGACAGTCCATCTCTGGCATAGCCTAGGACCCCCTCCTCTTTTTGACGACGGAAAGGTCACCTCAGGTCTCCACCAGCTTCCCCGGGTGAAGAGGTTTGAAGACAGAATGGGAAGTGACAGGCCCCGTCGAGGGAGAGAGAGACAGTGGGCTGTCAGAACCAGCCGGAGCCTAAATTATTCACCAAGTTGTCCTCTGAGAGAGAAGTACGTGGAATAAGAAGAGAAGAGGAGGCCAGGGAAAACTTGCCATATCTGGAACAGGAAGAGATCGGTGCATAACCGTGCGTTGGTTTCTGCTTGGCTTGTTTTTCGCTTCGATGAGAACTTTCAACATTTGCTTGGAAAAGTTCCTTTAAGCCCCAACCGGGGGACTCGCCCAAGCGATGCTCAGATCTGTGACAACTTTCTTTCCTTTGGCTTTTCATCGCTCCATCTTGGGTGCCCTTGTTTCTTCCCAAAACGGCTCCTGATAAAATTGTTTACTATTTTGTGGACCACGTTGTGGCCTTCCCTCCATCTACATCTGGCACTGGGTGCCCAGGATCAACTCTTTCCAGCAAAACAAGTTTCTGGTCCTCAGGACCTAGTGGTCAGGAGCCGTGTTCAAATCCCTACCTGGCTGTGAAGCTCATTTGGGCCATTTACAGAGAGATCTACCTCATGGGGCTGTTGTGGGGATAAAGTAGCAAGGAGGGGAATCTTGTAGGCAGCCTTGAGCAGCTTATGGGAAAGATGGGCCATAAAAATAATCACTCAGTCCATCATTAAAGAGAGAGGTGTACCATGTCCATCAAAACAGAACCTTAAATATAAATGAAATCGTTTAATAAATTAAATAAATAAATAAGATTAAATAAATAAGATGAATAAATAGGATAAATAAATAAGATTAAATATAAACCAATCTTTTAACATTTTGAGTAGGTTTTAAACTCATTAACCCAGCGTAGGCACTCTGACCTGGGTTCAAATCTCCACTTGGGCCCCTATGCTCCCTAGGGGACCTTGGATTACCTCACAAGGTTGTGCTGAGGACAAAAAGGGTATGAAGAGACATATTTAGGCCACTTTGAGTTTCTCAGAGGTATGGCCAGCTGTAACTCTTAAATTATTAAAAGTATGCCTTTGTTCCACAACAGAGTGGGCCTCATGGATCGCTCGCTTGGCTGTCGTTCGGATCTCTAAATCCATTTCTTAATCTTCTGAAGTTGAAAATGGCCACACCTAGCCAGCTGAAGCCAAAAGGTCTCCCTTTCCCTCATGGAAGTGTCGGCCCCTGCACACCAGATGGGGTCGCCTGCCCCATGGAGAGACAAACGGCCCTGCTTCCCCCCCCCTTTGCTTCCTCATTCCCCCTCCCCTTCAGATACACCACCCACCCTCCCTAGTCTCCTCACTCCAGCAGCTTGAGTTTATTTCAAGGAGACCGGAGGGCTTTCAGCTGGACCACAGTTGCTACGGCAACGGGATGCAGGAACGGCTCAGGATAGGTTTGGACTGGGAAATGAGAGAGAGGAAGCAGAGGGAGGACTGGGGTGGCGCAGCTGTACCAATTCATTTCAAGTCTATTCAAGATGAGACAATATTGGAACCTTAACGGAAGGGCGTGCACGCACCCCTTTTGCCTTTCTTTCAAGCATTTTACAGTGTTCTAGTCTGTCCTATATCTATTCTCTCCTTATCAGAATTAAGTATTTGCTTCTCTTTCCTGGAATAAAACAATCCCCACTTCAAAAAGCAAGGAACAGTGGTACCTTGTATAAAGGAATTAATTCGTTCCAAATGAAATTCTGTTAAACAAATTTTCCCTTGTACAAATTTCCCATAGGAATGCATTGAAAACGGATTAATCCCTAATCGTGACTGTTTTTCTGTTGTACGGATTCGCCCCATGGATTATTCTGTGGGCGATTTCCCCCTATCTCCGGACATTTTTTCCTTTAAGTGGATTTTCTGTTAAACAAACCACTTGTTATGCAAGGGTCCGCTGTACTGTATTGCATTTTGATTCCATCATACCTTACTGCTCTCCAAAATATTCTTTCTGAAACAGCCCAAATTAGAAATGGAGGGCCTTGTAAATGTGGATAAATAGTCCCCTGGGCAATTTGAGATAACAGAAACCTATGCCATGCCTTATGCCATTTCATCCTACAAAACAATATTTTTCCTCCTCTTATAGTTCCGACTTTCGCTGAATGGATAAGCAGATAAATTCAGCCATCCACTCTCTTGGGGATGTCCAACTAAAAGCAGATGGAGAAAACTATCCATTTAAAACAGTCAGTCTGCTCTTTGCATTACAATTCGGAAAAAGAGAGACGGTAAAAATCAGAGAACGATTCCGTTACGGCTTCCCTTTCGTATAACATTCGGTGCAAAGTGGCAGACTGTAAATGCAATTCCCAGTTTGTTTATCAACACAACACATTTTAAATTCTAGGATCACACCCTGGTTAGAAATATAAACTTATTAGTGGACACAGCCCATTTGGTCTTGGTCCCTATTGCGTCTGCTCAGCAAACTCGCCAAACGGCATTAACAGGGATGCACGATCCTTGTGGCTGGCAGTTGAGCGCTCGGGCACAGCCAAGTTAGACGCTGCTCTGTCCACCGAGGCAAATGATGCCTTAAAGCCGCGGCAGCCGTCAGCACAATTTCCCTTAGGGTTCTAGTCTTGGGTTTAAAAACGAACCATGGGTAGAGAAACAGGAACAGACCACGTGGCCGCCAATTCCTAAACGAGTCTCCTATTTATATTCCCAGCTTTGGGCTCCTGGACAGCCTTTCAGAAGGAAGGGGCCAACCGCCCACAAGTTATTTGAGGACCGACTTTGGGCATATGTTTTTGTTTCAGGAAGCACGGGAAGCAAGGGAAGGGATCGAAACCTTTAAACATTGGCTCTCCCCTTCTTGATTAAGGAATCTGGTGCTCTCAAGCAGTGATTCCAGGAAATAATCCCAGTGGCAGGCGGAAAAAAAAACATCCTTTATTCCTCTTGCATTTTGATAGCATCCCTTTTTTATAGGACCTGGGCATTTTAGGATTCTGCAGTTATCCCGATCAACAGGTTACCCCTCCCTCCCATTTTTTAGGTTTATCTTTCCTTTGCTCACTTCTCAGCCCTACCGCTTCCTGCTTTCACTTCCCAAAATCCTATGGAGAACCCCCCTCCCCAAAACTTTTTGGGTTCCCTTGGCAACGAGAGGCAGCCACGCAACAGGCCCAGCCATGGTTGCCATGGTGATGCTGGGGTGTCATTTTTTAGGGCTAGACAAAAAGATGCCCCTCTTGCCCTTCTCTGGCCTGTTCTCTTTTGCTCCCCCCCCCACCACCACGTCCTCCTTCTGGAGGGGCAGACCAGTGGGCAGAGGGAGGTCAAATATGGATTATTTTGTAATTGTTTTCCCCACCAATAAAAATTGGATTTAAGAGGTGTTGTAGAAAGGCCTCTTTATTCCCAGACTTTGGTGTCCACAGAAGCCTAGATTATAATTTGCCTTGCATCTTTTTATGAAGAAAAGGCGAGGGTGCTTTAAATAAATAAATATAATAAAATGCTATTCCAACTCCCGAAAGACTCTGTTGATTGTGCTACTACAGACCAACAAGGCTAGTGAATTCTTGAATTATTATTATTATCGCTATTTTCAAATTCCAGCTCAGTTGGGGGATGGGGTTAATGGATTGTGATGCTTCAGAGAATAAGATCTAAGCCTTTATTTTACCATATTCAGCACTGGTTGGGTGGGAATGTTACCAGAAATCTATTCCTAACCCTTGCTTTTTTGGTTTCGGCACAGTGGGGTTGCGTTGTGCCATTAAATTATGTATCTATATCTGTATTTTGGAAGCACTCGCTGTGCTGTTTTGTTGTCATTGTTTTCTGTTTTCTCTGCTGGCTTAACACAAGGAAAAGCATGAATGGTGCCACTCCAGGGCCCAACGACACCTAACAGATGACTCATCTTTGGACCGGAAGGCGTGTTATCATTCCACAGATCTGATTCAGGCAGACTTTTGTTCCTGAGAAACCAAACTTGTAAACAAGACTGGTCCCAAATGGCAGTCACCAAACCAAGTAAGCAAATGGCAGGAGGAGGGGGGGAGGCTGGATGTGTGGCACTCTGACTCTGTCAGCTGTTAAGGATTTATCTGTTCTAATAATGGTTCATCTATAACGTACAGTTTGTTCCATCTTCTGCCATACCGTCCAAGTCGATTGCAGATGCTTTTTTCCTAGCCAAACTCCTGCAGGTAGCCAAAGCAACCCATCCTCCACAGGGTTTCCTGTCTTTTTGGAGACCAAGTCCATCTGTGACATCACGTGAAACCTCATAAGAATAGGAGAGGGAGCTGCTGAAGGCAGCTGAGTGGATCGGGACCGAGGAGGAGGAGGAGCCCTCCAGGTAGGTCTGCTGTTGCAAACCGGACAAACAGATGGGATGGAGGCGGGGGGGGGTAGTGAAACAAAAATGGGGCTTCTGTCTGACCACCCTTTCTGTCTGGCAGCTGCCCATTATGGCAGAAGACCAGAGGAGGTGCCTGTCGTTGGAACAACGGAACCAAACTTTGGTGAGCATCCTTAGGATCAAAAGTTCCACGTGGCCAAACCCCAGTTGCAACCCCCCCCCCACCACAAAAATAAAATAAAATAAAATACATATACAGTGGTACCTTGTATAAAGGAATTAATTCATTCCAAATGAAATTATATTAAGCAAAATGTCTTTTATACAAATTTCCCATAGGAATGCATTGAAAACAGGAGTAATCCCTCATCGCAACCATTTTTATGTTGTACGGATTCGCTCCATAGGTGATTCTGTTAAGCAAATTTCCCCTGTCTCCGGAATTTTTTATGTTGTACAGCTTTTATGTTATACAAACCATTTGTTACATGAGGGTCCACTGTACTAATAAAATCACATGTAGAAGAATTAATTAATTAATTAATTAATTCATGCTGCCGCTTCTTATGACACTCAAAACCCATCTCGCTCTGCCTTCAGGGTACGGCCAGCCTTGATTCTAATTTCGGTTTTGAAGTTAAAATCCCGGCTCACCCTTTGAAAGGCAAGACTTTCCCGATCTTCAAAGCTAAGTCTCATAAGGTTCAGTCTATCAACACACGACCTAGAAACGGCCATTATAAAATACGCGAGGCTTTGAAGGATGCAGGAAAACTTTTTCGATGGCCAGAATTTTAGGAGGGGACATCAAGGAAAACGCAAATCTATAACAGAAATAACAACAAAACCTATGGAATATTTGTTTTCCACAGATGGGGAAGATTCGGTCACTTCAAAGGGCCAATGCAAACCTGAAGCTAATGGTGAGCACCCTTCTCTGTTCCTGGGTTTTGTCATGAGGGGTGGCAAACTCCCCCCCCCCTGTGCAATCAGTAGTAGTGTGGTGTAGTAGTTAGTGCCAGACTCAGACTCAAGCGCAGAGGGTTCACACTTGGTCCTCGAACTCACTGAGCGATCTTGAGGTGGCCTGCCTTACAGGACTGATGTGAGGATTAAAGGGGAGGGGGACAGCCATGTCAGCTGAGTGGATGGCCAGAGAAATATAAATGTGAGGCCTGAGCAATAGAATTTTGGCCCCCGAGATAGATACTAACTCAGCTCAAAGAGGATTTGCACCTTAGGAGACTTTATCTCTGAATAATTGTATGCCCTCAAATGGATTCCGACGTACAGAAACCCTTTTCGGGGTTTTAGTAGGCCGTTACTTCACGTCTGTTTTGCACCTCTCACTAATGCCCTCTCCTTCTCCTGGTCCTTACAGAATTCAAGGCTGAAGGAAGAAAACGAAGGTGACTTATCTGAGCATCTTTGGGATCAAGATTTGGGACCCTACCCTTTTCTGAAGCCAAACCAAAAAAACAAACCCAAACCCACAGCATAGGTAGCCCGGCTCGGGGGAGACCAAATGTTTGGAACAGCCATGAGGGTCAGAGAAAGGGTTTGAAGGGATGGTGGCACACAGATGGCTGTGGTGTAACATCCCTTGACAACAACCCAGGGAGAGATCTCCTTCCTCTCTTGGGTGAACTCTTCTGGTCTTCTCAGCTGGCTTGCCGGGGTGGGCTCTACCATTAGGTAGAAGGAGGCAGTGGTTTATATAAGCAACCGCCCGGAGTTTCATTTGGAAGACGGACAGTATATAAACGTATAAATAAATATAGGACCGTGTTGCACAGAATCATAAGAATTGCAGAGAGTATTGTGGACTGTTCACTCCCCACACTAGAACGAATATATACTACCAGGTGCCACTGTAAAGCATTAGCTATATTAAGAGATCCATCGCATCCTGTTCATCGTCTCTTCAAGGTGCTGCCATTGGGACGGAGATAAAGGGTTAGGGTGACAGTGAGAACAAACCGTCTCAAGAATAGTTTCTTTTTTAGAGCAATATTGGCCTTAAATGGAAATTCTGGACTTTGAAGTCAGCTTATTTTATATGTCACATTTTAGGTGTTGTTGCTGTTTTTAAATCTATGTTGAATGTTTTATATGAGTTGAATATAGCAACCGTGAAATTTTGTTGTTCCTGCAAGGGGGCAATGACAATCCTATCCTGTAAATAAATATAAATAAATAAATATAGCTGTCGGAAGAAGTGCTGTGTCCATCTTAAAGCTCCGAAAGCGTGTCACCTGCCCTCTTTTGGCTGAGGCGGTGGAATTATCCCGTAACACGGAGCCATCCTAATGTGGAACACTTTGAAGCCGTTTCTTTGGCGAACTTATCTGAGCTGGAGAGAAAATTTCCCTTCTTCCCTGCTTCCAGCCACCATCTCAACCCTTCCCTGTGCGATATTGCTATCGGACTACCTTTTAAGACTCATCCTGCACTCATCCCCCCCCCCCCAAGATTCCAGGGCTGCTGACACCTGCCCTCATCACCTTGATGTGAACTTGATTTGACACCGTGTGTGGCTTAGTAAAACAAATAAACAAAACACCCTGGGCTTAAACAGCTAAAGGGAATACAACTAAAAGGTGCAAGGACCGTTGAAAAGCATTTTTATATTGAATCTGGGGACTGCTTGATTTCCACCCCTCTTGACCTGCCATGAGGGACTGTGACTTTGTGAATCCAGGAGAGCCCCAGCACTAATGAATATCACAAACACAACTCCCAGCAAACTATTCCGGATGATTTGAGCATGCGGGAGACAAGCAGAGAAGAAGCACTTAAAGATTTGCCTATCTTTTCTTCAGAAAATCGTGGCATTTTTCTCACTGACTCACCCTTGTCTTTTAACAGTCTTCAAGTCTCGGGAAGAGCTCCTAATTAGGTATTGTATATTTGTCTTCTTGGGGCATTGGTTCTTGACTCTCCTGTGAATTAAAAAGCTAATTTATACAACCTGGGTTCTACCTAAGTATCTCCAAACGAAACTGTGAAGATTCTCAGTCATCCCGGTGAGTTTATCTGGAAGTTGAGTCATGGCAACTGGACTTCTCTTTGAGGGACTGAAACGTTTCGCTGCTCATCCAAACAGCTTCGTAAGTCTGAAGAAAGCAAGTTGTGAGTCCTCCATTCATGGGAGCATTAAAAACCCCTCTCTCAACAGAGGTGGGGGGCTCAGGCACAGTCTGTCTGCCACTTATCAGGCTGTGATTTCAACAATACCCAGACGAATCAAAAATACTTCACGCCTTCACCACCAAGGCCATAGCTAATGACCCATACTTTATGGGTTTCAGGCACCTTAGGCCATTGTTCACCTTAAGGCTATGGATACTATTGTCTACCTAACCTATTCAGGCCATTTTTCATCTTATGAGCCTATTTCAGACCAGGGAGACAAGAGGTAACTACTGTATAAGACGGAGGACTCGCAACTAGCTTTCTTCAGACTGACGAAACTGTTTGGATGAGCAGTGAAACGTTTCAATCTCTCAAAACAAAGTCCAGTTGCCATGACTCAACTTCCAGATCTCCCAAACGAGCTTTTGTTAAAAAACACACAGTTAAATATAGAAACCACATAGGATTACAGGGAGCTGTTTTCTGTTGTGTTGGATCATTGATATATCTAATACAAATGGTTTGTATAACATAAAATTTTGTACAACATAAAAATTCCGGAGATAGGGGAAATTTGCTTAACAAAATTGTCTATGGAGTGAATTCGTACAACATAAAAATGGTCGTGATTAGGGATTACTTTACTTCAATGCATTCCTATTGGAAATTTGTATAAAGGAAAATTTGCTTAACATAATTTCATTTGGAACAAATTAATTCCTTTATACAAGGTACAGTACCACTGTATTGCCACCTTGAACTGACTTCAGGGCTGATTCCTGCCCAGCCTTACTGGGAAGTGTCAGAAATTAAACCCACGATCTTTGTGGGCTCTGCTCTTGAGTCCGATCAATGTTTTTATTTCCAGGATAAGGAACACGTTGCTGTCCTATTCGAGAAATGTTTTTTTGGGGGGAAATCACAGTTAAAATCAATTGTGCAATTAAAATGGATTGGCTTGGGTGACCACAAACAGAGCACATGGGTGCCCCCCCCCCCCGATTGTCTTCCCATGCACCCCAATCTTTGTGACTAAAATCTTTGAGAAAATCCTGCATCCTCCTGGCCCTTCACCCTGTTTCTCTGCCTTGACTCTCAGGGACAATGACAGGATCAAGCAGAAGGTCCACCAACTGAAGGAACTTCAGGAATCTCTGGTGAGCAGCATCCTTTCATCCTGAGGCTTGCTAAGGTTTGTGCTGGACCTTCCCTGGTGCTGGGGTTGGATCCTGACCACCTTAGATGCTGGGCTGCTCAAACTAAGTCCTGCAATAATGGGCCACCTGTCACAGCAGATGTAGCAGAGACCTACCAAAGAGAGGCCTCCTCAAGGCTTGCACCACGGACTGTAAAAATTGGGAGTTCAATTCTCCACTGGGCCTCTTTGGCAGGAGCTGGATGTGATGCTCCAGAGGGTCTCTTCCAACTCTGCAGTTCCAAGGTTATTATTATTGTCTCAAGATTTATCATTATTATTTCAGTGCAATGTTCTGTTGGCTCTCTGCTACATTTGCAGCCTTTTGCACCACAACGTTATTCGATTTTTAACATCTTTGCGATTAGGTTGGTGTTGTTTTGATGCTGTTGTTTGCCAACCACACAAGGAAGGTAATTGACGGTTTGCACAAAATATGTGTAAATCAAGAGAGGAGAAGTTCCGTTTCTGAACTGTGATGTTGACCACACTGGCTGGGGCATTTTGGATGGTGATGGTGAAAATTGGATTTCCCCAGTCCATGAATGAATAGAAAAAGAAAAAGCAGGTGAACGATAGGTCAAAATTTGAAGGGTTTTTTTTTTGTTCAAGGCATCTGCAAACTTGGGGGTGAGCTGATTTGAGAAAGGTTCCCCAAACTCTGAGGTTGTTTCGCATCGTCTTGACTCTGCCGGTGAATTCAGCAAAACGACTTCTCAGCCATTAACTAATTAATGCCCTTTTCCTTCTTTTCAGCAAGACGATATTTATGTTCTGGAGGAGCAGCTGTGTAAGTCATAGGAAATTCTTTGGCTAGAGGCTGCCTCGTCTTTGCTTTCTCTCCTGACCTGTGTTTACATGCAAGCAACACAATTCGAAAAAGGCTCTTTGGAAGAAAGCCTTAATAAACTTCAGAGATTTTGCTTTCAGCCTTTGAAAACTACCCAAAAGTATTTCAGGTGGCACAGATTTAAAAATGGAAACGGAAAAGAGAATTCCTTGCAAGGAGCTCAAAGCAAACCAGTATTTGATGTGACTCATGAGCCAAGCTCTAAATGCAGGTGATGTTCCTTTTGGTTCCATGTGATGTGTTTGCACAGGAGGTGTTCCCGGCCATGAGCATCAGGAGGAAGATTTATCCACGGCTCAAAACCCCTTCCAAGTCCCTGTTGCATTTTTAAAATTGTTCCAGCTCTAACATCTTAAAACCCTTCCTTCCAAAAAGACTTGCTTTTCGGACATAAATGTAACCTGACAGCTCTCCTGTAAAATGCAACCCAGATTGTTCAGAGGAGAAATCAGAACAGCATACGGATAGTGATTATGTGAGACTGAGCTAACTGATGTTAGGTATATATAGAGACAGAAAGGATGAAAAAGAGAGAAGGCGATAAATATGTACATAGCAGTTCCCTGAAGTGAGATGCAGTTGCCTAGCGACAGAAACAAAAGAAAAATGATCGGATTTATAGATTTCATCACACCATCGAGAACAGGGAGGAGATACCGACAAATCAGGCAGCCCAATCAACGGTGCAAAGGAAAAAACCCCGCTGTGTTTAGGTCCTCAAAACCAGTCGTAAAACAAAGGATGCACATTTGTAATATCTAGGAAGAGAGATAGCTTTTTTTAAAATCAGAAAGCCAGCTTAGAAAGAAAAACAGATTGGAAAACAAATAATAAATATCATCTACTGCGGTTATTCCCAGACATGAAATGTGACTCAGGCCAGTGAAGGATAAACGTGCAGGAGTTATTTGGAAATTTAAGGAGTAAAATGCCTAAGAAACCACAACTGGGTTTTTCATTTAATCATATTTTTCTCTGTCCTGTTTCAGGTGCCTGTACTTGCCAAGGGAATGACAAAAGGTAAACACTCAGGAAGAACTTCCGACCCTAATAAGTATGAAATCTCTCTCCACTCTTTTGCCAGCATCTTTCTGCTTTCCCTGAATAATTCTGTGGCTTGAAATGGATCAGACGGCGTATATGTAGTTTGGTTCTGTTAGGTTTGGCTTCCCTTGATCCGTTGAGTCTCGGGGTAGGATCTAGACTGACAGCCTTCTGGACAACATTCAGGTCGACACTAGCAACGGGTGGTAGGTTTTCAGAACCCAAATCCCCGTTCCGTGACCTTTCCATATGTTTTTGGGACCTTGCAACGTCACAGACAGGGAAACTCAAGTCTTTTTCCTCTCTGAGAAATGCCTCGTGCAATTAGCGTCATGTTTTCCACCTCAGATGCCCTCTCCTCAAAAGTTTGGCATGGCAAACAGCAGCATGTGGGTGATGATTAAAGAATGCCAACTAGGAGATGTGAATCCTATCCTGGTTGCTCCTTGAGTGATAAATCAGGCTTTATTATTGTTGTTGTTGTTGGCAAAGTTTTGTGGGGTATTATTTCCTAATTTCTGGACTGATTTTATGTACAAACCACAGCCCTGGATGGGTTCTTTGCATCTTTGTGATCAAATAGTGAGTCCTTTGGGGAGAGAGAGAGAGAGAGAGAGAGAGAGAGAGAGAGAGAGAGAGAGAGAGAGAGAGAGAGAGAGAGAGAGAGAGAGAGAGAGAGAGAGAGTATGCATGTATGCATGCACGCATGCGTGTTTAATTTCATAAAGATATTAATCTTTTGTGCTATGTTTTGTGGAAATTGTAGTCAGTGTCCCATCCTCATACTGGGGACAAACTCTCTCAGGCCAAATTCTCACTGAGGAAGACAGGGGCCAGCATTTAGAAACACAACAGCAAAACATGATCAAAATGGACACCAGGGAGAGATTCCCCATGCACCCACCCGTATTGTTATGTCTAACCCATCTAAAGGGTACACAACAGGAGACTACTTTTAAAGTTAACAGCAGGGGATTGGATAAAGAAAATCAAAATGGTTTGGCCTCCCTTTCTCCCTCAGTTGCCTCTTTAATGGCTGCCATTCCCATTTTGGGTTTGCTATACCTTTCTTAACCCCAATTGTCCTTCTGCCTGTCCACCCACTAGGTACCTCAATGCACTTAACTCTGCCTTTCAACTATTAAGGAGCAAGTAACTGTTCTTGGAGCTGTTCTGTTTGCAGGGCAGATGGGATTGTGGGGGGGGGGGGGGGGAGGCAGGGAGTGGAAGGTTATTTTTGCTATGGGGTTTCTCCAATATGTTTGGAATTCTGTTGTTTCAGTGCAACATGAAAGGTAAATCACATTAAACAGAATGGAGGAAGATCTGATGCTCACCCTTTCTTTCCTATATATATTTACAATTTATATGCCGCCCACTACCCAAAGGTCTCCTTATATATGTATTTTCCCTCTTCAGAGATGCAACTATAGAGCCACTTGGCCTGTGAGGTGAGCCAACCAGCTCTGATAAGAACCACAAACTGCTGCTTTGCAGGATCACACCTTCTGTGTGTCTAGAGAACCCCAGCCACCAATTCCGGAATAAACTCCAAGCTTGCCTTCTGTTTGTGGATTTTTTTCCTTGGAATCGGGCGGGATTGGCGAGGCCTTCCACCGTCGCTCGCTTGGGAGCCGGGCCCGAGGTATTTGATTCTCGTTGCTAATATTATGAACGTTCCATTCTTGATCTCAAGATCTCTAGATGGTGGATACAACTCTTAAGCCACCCCCACCCCACCCCACCCCCAAAAAATTGGTGGCGAACGCAGCATCGTCTTTCGTTTGGTCATGACGAGAGAAGTGCACAGCTGCCTCTGGGGCACAGGTGAGTTTTTTTCTGGGACTCACTGTGCGTCCGGTTTCCCCGTGGAATCGGGGCTCAGATCTGAGGCAAGCAACACCTCTTAACTTAAAAGCTGGTGCCACAGTTTCCTCCTCTCTCTTTTTGGGGTGGGGAGCATGGTTTCTTCTTTAGGGGTGGGACCATGTCTGACCGCCCCTCCCTGCTCACTTATGGCACATAACCTGCATTTTGTACACACACACACACACACACACACACAGAGAGAGAGACAGACACAGAGAGAGAAACACACACACACACACACACACACACACACACACACACACACACACACACACACACACACACACACACACACACACACATCCCTGTTAGGTCCCGCTCTGAAGATTTGGGGAGCGGAGCCAGAGAGCACGATTTCATTCCCTTTCTCCACTGACCTACAAAATGCAGTCCAGTTTTGTCACTTCTGGGCTTTGTTTATCCAAACAGTTTGTCTGGAGAGACGGGGTTGTCCTCTATGGTTGGTTTTATTTTAATCTCTTGTTTCAAGAGATGGGGCCGACCCTCCTTCTGTAGCTTCTGCAGGAGATGGTCTGAGGAGCACCGTCTCCGCAAGAGATACATAATTCCTTTTTTCTCCCCTCAACCTGAAACATCCAAGGATCAGTCAGAAGGCAGGCAGCCTTCTCAAGGAGCCCTGACACTCCTCCAGCCAACGACAGATTTAATAATTTATTTATTTACTGAGCTTCTAGACTGCCCGACTTTACTGGAACACTCCTCAGGGTTGGATCACATTACCTAAGCGGAATACAGATCCACTAGAATAAGAAGAGAATGAATGCACAACACCACAAACCAAACAAACAAGCAAAAAAGGCTCTCTCTCAAGCCCCGATGAACTGAAAAATGTAAATGTCAGTTATTTTTTTTCCTGGAGGCCTCTGCAACTCCCCACTTTTTTACTGGTTAGTTCAGGCAATGCCTCAGATCCCACCGGCCACTTTTAAAAGAAACACTGAGCTACACTTTTGTAGGATCGCGTCTGGCATTTAATTAAGCGTCGGTTTCCCCACCATGGAGAGATCCTTTTCATTTGGGACTATTTTAATCACCCCCAAATGATCTGAAAACCTCACCCCTCATTCATTCCACAGTCACACATTAATTGGGGGGAATGTTTAAAAATTCCCCTCAGAAATTGCATTTCCAAGCTGTGTTGCTACACCTTGGAAATGTCTTCCCTGTGTACTTCCAGTCACCTCTTGCCCTGTGATTTATAGCTGTCTCCCTTCTGAGCTGACTTTTCAAGGCTGGGTTCTACTGACTGTCAGTCTCTCTTTGGATGTGACCTTGGGTGATGCATCAGTGCTAGAATGGCCGCATAAATATGGAAGCAAGTTTCTGGTCCTTAGGATGACTTGCACTTGCATGCACATGAGTAATTCTGGCTGGCATCCTGGTGGAACTGTCTCGCAGGGAGAACCAACAAAAGATCTTGCTGAAAGACCCAAATACTCTCTGCTCATCATCAACTTTGAACATGGACATTGCTGTACAAAAGAATTTAAAGGGAGAAAGCAGCGCAAAACAGCGGGCCTGCACTTGGTTAAACAGTTCCGCGGTGTCCTTTTGGGTCTAAATCAACATAACAGCTTTACCCATAGAAACAGATGAAAAATCAGAGCGTTATAGGATCGTAGAGTTGGAAGAGACCTCAAGGGCCATCCAGTCCAACCCCCTTGCCATGCAGGGACCAGTTCCTGTTGATGGCCTTTGCTCTGTCACAAAACCCGAGCCAGGAACTGCAATGGAAAGAAACAAGCCCATCCCAATTAAATCAAGTTGGTTAGAGTTTGGGTTTGCAGGTGCTGCTCTAAAGACTCTGGAACTCCCTCCCACTGGAGGCTAGGCTGGCCCCATCTTTGCTGTCCTTCTGCAAGCAGGCAAAGAATGTTTTCTTCAGACATGCTTTCTTTCTAGTATCTGGCTACCTGAGTGGAGTTTTGAAATTGATAATTGTGCTTTGAATTCTTTTCTTTAATTTTAATTAAATTAATTTATTTTTTTGCCATTTTTTTTTGCACTTTTAAAAAATATGGAGTTCGTTTGGTCCTATTTAGCCTTTAAATCTTGTCCTTTGATTATCTAAACCACCTTGGGCTCTTTTAAAAAGAAAAGTGGGGTTAAAATGTAGAAATTGGGTCTGCTGTACTTTGAGCACATCCAGAGAAGGCAGGATTGCATTGGGAAAGACAATAATGTTAAGAAAAGTTTGAAGGAAGCAGGAAAAGAGGAAGAATTAATATCAGATGGACTAACCTTCTAAATGAAACCACAGGCTTCAATACAGAAGCTGAGCCAGGATGTTGAGGTGAGGGCATTTCGGAGGTTCTTCCTTCATGGGATTATCATAGGTTGAAAACAACTTAAACCCAGGTAACAAAAACAATGTTAAATACTGGTAAATATCAATCTAATCTCCTTCTAAATAAAAACCTGTTCCCTTATGAGCCTACCATTGTACAGTACACATCTCTAGCAAGCCATAAATCAAGGGAGAGCCGGCCAGGTTTTGGGGGGGGGGGGGGGGGGGAAATGGGAGAAATCGATGATGTGATGCAAAAAAAGTAACAACATTTATTTAACATTCTCAATGTGTCATTTGAAAAGAATTTTGTATACTTTGCATGGGGCAAACAATGACAGATCAGACAAAAGATAGAGACGTAAACATTTTCCTCGTAAAAACAAACGCATGCACGTTTCTTTTCCAAGTATAAAAAACTTTCCTGATGTGTACAAAACAAAATACAGAAAGGAAAAAAATGTAGCAATCATTTTCTCTCTTTTTTTAAATCGTGTTTTTCTTAAGGTAAGTAACTGCTGCCATATGCCCCAAATGGAACTCTTAACATGATTAAAGAGAAACATGAACATGAACAGAAGATTTTGTGTGGGACATGCTGTCTAAAACTGAAACAAGCTCCAGGCTGAGAGAATCTCTTACGTTTTAAGAACTTTAAATAAGGGTTGGTGTCCCATTTACGATCTTCCTCTTACTAAACTCTTTTTTAACTAAAACGTCTCTAAATCCAAAAGTTTTGTTTTGATTTTTGCAACAAAGAACTGAAAAAGTAAAAATAAGTTCTCTGGAGCTCCTTCTTTCCCCATGATGCCTGTTGTTGTTGTTTTCTCTTGCCTCCCCCAAAACCATTCGTTTTAAACTGTCTTTTCCTTTCTTGCCTCAAAAGTTCAAGTTCTGGTTGACCTTGGCTCTTTATCTCTGGATCTTGCGACCGGCCGAGTTCCGTCCACATTTGTGGTAGAGCGATTGCTTCTTTGGATTGAGCGGGCAGTATTTCAGCGTGTGGGCCTTGCCGGCGGTGGCCCCGCAGAGAGGGCAGACGTAATTCCGCAGGATGGGGCACACGACGGTCCCATCGCCTCTTTTCAGAGGGTGGGAAGTGTAGACGTTTTTGGATTCTCCGTTGTGCTTGCAAAAGTTGCAAGTCCCTTTGCCGGGTCGTGGGGTGGTGAGAGAAATGCTGCCGTTGGCATTGCTCTCCGAACTGTTGCTTCCACTGGTCTTGTTCCCGTTGGATCCATGCGCCGTGGGTTCCCCAAGAAGGACTGGGGGACTTGGATCACCGCTAAGGGCGTGTCCCCTGGTAGAGTAACCCTGGACCCTCTTGTGGTCTTCAATGATCTCAGCAATCACCTTGGAGAGGTTCAGATAATCCTTCCATGGGTCAAAATAGATCCTCCTTGGCATCTCCGGGAAAGAAAACAGCAGCGGTAGATACGACCCAGAGGACATCGTAACAGGTAGGGTCTGATCTGCTCTGGCACGATGCTTTTAATTTATATGGACCCGGACCACAACATGCAGTTCAGACGTTGTAAATATCAGAGAGGTGGAGTCTGTGATTTAAAGGGCCAGGGGAAACCAAATCTCTCCCCCACCCCGAAAAAAAATTCCACTTGTACAAATCTCCCCCTCTCCATGCCCTGAATTTCATCTGAACATGCCTAGAAATCAAAGCCTTCTTTCTTTTTTCTTGGGGAGGGAAGAGCTGCAAAATTCACCCAGCCAAGGTATCCGCAGTGGGTCCCAGTGACACAAATAAAAGACCATAAAAATTATAGGATACTGGAGTTGGAAGGAGTCTACGAAACTATGGGTTCAACACTCAAGGCAGGAACCCAAATCAAAGTACATATGATAGATGATGGTTCAATTTTTCTCTTGAGTTCCTCCAACACCTCCCGAAGTTGTTGGCTCCATCCTTGTACTGCTCTGATAGTTAAGAAGTCCCCCCCCCCCAATATTCAACCGAAATCGAGCTTCCTGTAACTTGAGCCATTATTACGTGTCCTGAGCTCTAGGATAACGGAGAACAGATCCTGCCCGTCCTCTGTAGGACGACCTTCCACGTTTTTGAAAGATTCTACCATATCTCAGTCTTCTTTTCTTCTGTTCCTTCAGTCTGTCCTCATAGGGCTTGGTTTCTAGTCCTCAGATCATCCTCGGTGCTTTCCGCTGAATGTACCCCAGTTTGTTGTCATCCAAGATGAGGACAAACCAGTGCCGGAGAAGGGAAATAATGCTTTGGAGGAATCCAAGAGATTACTTCTATTAATGCAACCTAATTTGGCATTTATCTTTTTTTGCAACCACATTGCACTGTTAGTTCATATTTAGTTTGTGATCTACAACAATCCCAAGGTCCTTCTTGCTTGTAGTTTCAATTGATCAATCAATCAATCAATCAACCAATCAATTTATATGTCACCCATCTGGCTACAAGGCCACTATTGAACCAAACATCCCCCATCTTGTAACAGTGCATTTGGGTCCCCCCCCCCCCCACGAACATAGGTGCAGGAGTTTTTGTACTTATTTCTGTTAAATTTAATTCTGTTATTTGTCAGGCCAGCGCTTCGGACTGTCAGGGCCTTTTTGAAGTTTGCACAAGGACAATCTCTGTGCAAAATAATTAACAAATATAAATCAGACATCAGAAACTGCAATACACAGAAACTTGTCTTGAATCACTTCGGTTTCCCAGTCTTGATGAGATATAAAAGTTGATGTACTGGAAAAGAAACACGACAAAAGAAGAATACGGAGAGAAAAAGCTGAGGGAAATTTTATCCACCTGATGAACACATGTATAAATGGACTGAATATCAGTCAAGGTTTCTTGAGTCGTGACCAAGTGTAAACATTATGCTGTTATCTACTGTTATTTTCCTTCACAATTGCAAGACCTGCATTTCAGAACAACACTCGGAGGTATCTTAATACACATTGTTCCTGTTGTTTCTTTTAATTATATTGGTCTTCCACGTTCTCTCTCTCTTTCTCTTTCTGCTTTTGCCTGGCTTTGTGTCTCGTCCTTGAATGTTTATAGAACTGAATAAATAACAGAGGTCGTTAATTATGGTCCATTTTAAATTATTATTGTTATTAACACATATGACGTTCCTCTGTTGTTGCCTTCCATCTTGTTGACAGAGCTTAACTTCCAAAGAACTGAACCCCCAACAGGCATAATAAATCATTACGAGATGTGAAATGCAACCAAACTGTCTCTAGTAAATATTTTGCTACCTCCATGTATATTCTATCTTAAATGGAAAAAGAAGGGGACTGTGTTCCATCAAGGCTTACATTGAAATATAGCAATTAGTCTTTAAAGTGTTGCATCTATTTTTGTTTTTGTGTTGCGATGTTGCTTCTCTTTGGGGCTTAGAATGACTCCAGATTCTGCAGTTCCCTCGCGGGGAAGAATAGAATAACTTTAAAACATGTCCTTAAAAAGTTCCATCTTGTCCGTTTTCTGGAAGGAAGGGAGGGAAGGTGCCAAGGAGAGGCCATTCCATAAAGACAGGTCCACAGCCTTCTTCACCTCCCCCAGCAAAGCCACCCGTGGGAAACTACAACCACCCTACACAACTTTGCAGGCAGGTGCGCCAGTTTGCTGTGTTCCAGTTCAGGTTGGCAAAGCATGCAGTGAAAGCTGCAGAATCATTTTCTGGAGACCTAAAGCCAATCCATATTGATCAAACCCATTGCTTTGCAGGCATGGCACCCAATAACAGATGGAAAGCAGCAGGCACTAAGAATAAAAGTCTCAAGCCACCTGTATCGAATGCAGACCCACTCTTAGGTGTCCATCCTGTCCCTCCCAACACGAGAAACAAAGGACAGATTTCTTTTAGAATCCTTTGTGAAATCTGGAGGAACGGCAGAGAATTCCCGGAACATCACGTGGAAGTGTACGACAAAACCACCGCCACCCTTTCTTAAAATGGACGGAACCTCAGGAAAGTCTAAGCCTCTGTTACATAGGTTACCTGAAGCCGCTTAGTGGGTCACCGAGTGACGTTGGCAGACCCAAGAGAACCCCGGGTGTTCTTGTGCAAACACCATCCGTTGTGAGTGTGGCGAAAGAACAGGCAGCAACATCTGTGCTGCAGCACTCTAGGGGCCTGAACATGTCCTTTGGAAGACAGGGTGCTCGCTGCCCGCAAATACTCTTGCGAATAAACAGGTGCCACTTGGGTGCAAAAGTAACGGTGTTCCATGGACTCATGCCTTTAGTCACGCCAGCCACGTGACCCCTGAAGTATGACCACGAACAAAACTCTCTGGATGACCAACAGAGATGAGCACCGACCTCTGGAGTTGGAAATAACTGGGCTTAATTGTCAGTGGAAAACGTTGCCTGTACCTTCTTTTTTCTTAAAACTAGGAGCTGCCGACTCCCTGTGGGAACCTGCAGGGATGGCGTCTCTGAGCAGCCACGTACTTCCTTTAGGAGGTATAAGCCTCCAACTGAAAGGTTGTTGGGACAAAGCCTGAGCTGAAGATAAAAAAACAAAAAGTTGGAAATTTGGGATATTTCGTCTTGAAGCTGCCAATTTTTAGCCCTTGAGTGTTGCATATATTTTTTTTTTTGCAAAATCTAATTTTGCATCTGCATATAGACATCCAAGAGGTCCGGTTCAGTGGGTTGGAGAGGCTGGCTGCAGAAGCCAGGGTGAATGGTTCAAATCCCAGCTTGTTAGGATAGGAGCCCAACAAGATCACCCAAAACATGTGTGGCTGCTGGGGCTCACAGCTGTAAGTGGCCGCCCTAGGACTCCGATCCATGGTCTGCAGCCCATGCATCTGTGTGCAGACGAAATGGTACATACAGTAGGGCCCAGGTATCCGCTGGGGATTGGTTCCAGGCCTTCCTGTGGATAATGAAAACCGTGGATAAGAGAGAACGCCTGCCCACCCACCCCCAAACTGCTGTTTCCTGACAGTAGCTTGCTTTATGGCTGCTGTTTTGAGATGGTAGCTTGCTTTACAGCCGCTGTTTGTGACAATAGCTTGCTTTGTGGCTGCTGAATTATTTAATTTTTTTTCTTCTGCCAACCGTGGATAACTGACTCAGTGGATAATGAATCAGTGGATACGGGGGTCCTACTGTATATTTATTGATCACATTTCTATCCTGCATGAATCCACAGCCACATGATACTTTCAACAGCATCTTAAAACGCAACAATCAGCCCTAAAGGAATCAAGCCACAGAAAGAAAAAGATGTTAAATCTTTAAAGGTCCCAGAAAATAAAAGGAGGGGCCCCAACCCTTGGTTTTGGACAAGCTGTGAAAGCATGCCACATGCTCAAATGCCAATAAACTCAATGGGTAGCCTTCAGCCTGACTCACCTCGCAGGGTCGTCAGGAAATAAAGCCTGAGCTCGTCAGAGGAAAGGCAGAATATAAGCAGAAATGACCAACGAGCATATCAAGAAATGTTCTCTTCAAAGCGTCCTGGGACAACGGAGTGACCCTTAGTCAAATGGTGTGGTATAAAAATCAAATAAATAAATAAATATAAATAAATAAACAGATCCTCTCTGAAACCTTCCATCATCTTCCACCTGTGGGTGCAGGGCAAAGATGTGGAAAAGATCTGCTTAGGGTGGAAGTTGCAAGGGAGGGTTCCTGTTTGCTCTAGGACCAGGTATCCAACCCAACAGGTCTTCCATAAATGTTCAAAGCCCATTCACCTTCCTCAGGAGCAGAGAGGCACCATGGCTCCTCCCCTTCCCCCAGCTTAAAATAGGAAGTTTGCCCCTTTGCAAGGAAAGAGAAAGAGAAAGAGGAAAAGTTGAAAACCTTTGATCTTGATTAAGCCATTGGCCTTCCTCCAAAAAGATTTCTTGCAAGACACAACAAGGCTTAGCGATCAGACTTGAATGAATTAAGCCTGCGTTTGCCTTCTAGCGATTCATCACTAAACAAAAGCACGCTAAATGCAATATACTTGGTTGAAGAAAACTAGATCCTAGAATTCATCATGCTTTTTGCCACTAGAGGGAGTGTCTCTGACAAACACAATGCTCAGGATCTCCTTGGGGTTCCACCCCAATGTCACACCACAAACTCCTAAGACTTCGGCCTTCCAGATGTTTTGGACAGCAACTCCCACAGTCCTTTGCCATTGGCAATCTAAGCTTAGAATTCTGGGAGTTGTGGTCCAAAACATCAGGAGGGCCGAAGTTTGGACATGCCTGTCCTAAGAGGAGTTAGCTCAAAACAGGGTGGGGACAGAAACCTGAGATTCTTTCACGAGCTGAAGAAAGCCAGTGTGCTTCCAACTCATACGACATCTGTGAATAAACTCATGGTTACCGAGATATCACACAGCTGAAGAAAAGTATTGTTCTACCAGGCCAAAGATCTAGGCTCCTCTGTCATACAGGGGGTCGATCAAATACCTGTTATGAGAGTGGCTTGTACGCCAGATGGTGCGATATATAAGTCAAATATAAATAAATAAATAAATAAATAAATAAATAAATAAATAAATAAATAAATAAGTGTGATTGGGGAAACCAGGAAACATGATACACGAGCAAACACCAGCTCACCACTATATACCAGTTGAGAAGGACATCTCAGTTGCCCTCCAAAGAAATTTAAATCCAGTCATGACCCCTCTGGTGCATTTGGCTTCTTGAGTTGAAAAGTCACTTAGGAGTATGAGCCACCTTAAGATCATCAGGAGAAGCCTTTCTCTCGGTCCCACCACCTTCACATGTGAGTCTGGTGGGGACGCAGGGCAGGGCCTTCTCTGTGGCAGCTCCCAGGCTCTGGAACTCCCTCCCGCTGGAGGCCAGCCTGGCCCCGTCTCTGCTCTCCTTCCGCAAGCAGGCAAAAGACTTGTCTCTTCAGGCAAGCTTTTCCCCAGTCACTGGCTGCCTGTTATGTCAGTTTTAGATGGATTTTTATGCATTAGTCCTTGGTCTGAATTTGTAATGCTACAGTACTTGTGTGTTTCCTTGTTAGTTTTCCATCTCTCAGAATCACACTTTTTCTTTATATTTGTTCATTTCTCGTCCTTAGCCTTGTTTATGATGCAAGATGCCTCTTCACACTCCTTGGTCTTAGCTTTGAGCACTGTGTTTACTGTTTCTCGGCAACTGTTGTATACGCATTGTATACGCCAACTTTGTGCATTGTCCTTTGATGCTGCAAGCCAAGCCGCCTTGGGTCCTTTCCAAGGAGAAAGGCGGGGTAAAAATATTTTAAATAGAATTTTAAAAGTAACTGTTGCTTCCAAGGAGAAAAGACTAACAAGCCACACGCTTCACAAAAGGATATGAGCCAAGAATTGAGGTCAGGAAAGGCGCACGGAGACTTCCTTCAGTCCTTGTGAAGGAAATGCTACTGTTCTTTGCCTTTTGGGTTTTTGTGTAAACCGCCCTGAGTTCCCGCTTGAGAAGTAGGAGCGGTATAAAAGTTTTAAAATAAATAAATAAATAAAAATAAAGTTTAAACCCTCCACTCTTCTAATAAACCCTCTTGGGCTGCAAACCTTATATCCTGAGTTCATGGAACACAGGATGGAAAAGTGACACCCATTTGTGGAGGAGGAGAATCACAAAGTCTGTCTGTCTATCTGTCTATCTATCTATCTATCTATCTATCTATCTATCTATCTATCTATCTATCTATCTATCTATCTATCTATCTATCTATCTATCTATCTATCTATTTGTGGAGCGTGGTGGCTCGGCAGGCTAGAGTACCGAAAACTATCGGCTACAAAGTCGGCACCCCAGCAGTTCGAATCCCGGGTGCCATGCAGCGGAGCGAGCTCCTGCTGTGAACCCCATCTCCTGCCAACCTAGCAGTTTGAAAGCATGTAAATGCAAGTAGATAAACAGGTAGGAAGGTAAAAAACAGTGTTTCCTTGCAGTCATGCTGGCCACATGGCTACGGACTTGCACAACACTGGCTCTTCAGCTTGAATATGGAAATGAGCACCGCCCCTAGAGTCGGACACGACTAGCATGCATCTGCGGGGGGAACCTTCACCTATTTATTTATTTATTTATTTATTTATTTATTTATTTATTTATTTATTTATTTATTGCCTAGGGAGCACGCGTCTAAAAAGAGCCATCTGAAGCGAAGAAACCCCAGGGTTGCATTGCCATTGGCTATAAGGCCAAACAGTCCCAGACCAGGGACTCACCCAGAGGCACAACAAGGCAGCCTCCTCCTTGCTTAGCATAGCTGCAATTCACGAGTCGGAAACTCGGCCCCGACAAAAAAAAAAGTTTCCGTCTCTCACGTAGGGCGCCTTCTCCGGAGAAAGAGAGAATTCCATGAATGGAGGGGTGGGCGGGGCCAGGAAACCCATGAATGGGGAGGGGGAGGGGCGCTCTGAACGACCGTGGGAAAACGAAACCCGCGAGAAGGGGGCAGGTTTTGGGAACGTGGGACAGAGGGAGAGTATTTGTCCATAATGCCCAAAAGGACCGCACCGCTCTCTGCTTGCGATACCTTTCTCAGAGGCGAGGGATCACAAAACCCATCATCCACGGTAACCTCTTGGGGAAGAGCGGAAGGTCCTACACATGGAAAGTTTGGGCTTGGTTTAAGATTCTGGAGTTTGTTGTATTTTTCACTCTCCGTAGCTCAACAGAGCCCAGTGGACACCTGGGGATTCTGGGGGTTGTAGTCCAAAAAAAAAAAGAGGTTACTTTTCGGTACCCTGCCCTAATAATAAAGGGTTACGGCCAAGGCACATCACAAGGCACAGTGTGTATTCCTCAGGAGTTCGTCCGACTTCCAGACTCCGTTAAAGAAGGAAAACAAGTTGAGGAGCCGTGCAGCCATCACACAAAAAAAAAACCAAGTAAAAAAGTCGAATTCTCTCACCGCTGTCTTTTTTATTCCCACCCAAGTGGAGCGTTTTAATTGCAAATTCGGATTTTAAGACTTCTCCCGCGGCTGCTGGAATGCAAGAGTCCTGTCCGTCCACCAAAAAAAACCCCCAAAAATAAAGGAACGTTTCCAAACTGTAGTTTTAGCACACACACACCCTCTCTCTGTCCTGACTCCACTCTGGCTGTACCTGCAACCCGCGGGTCCGACTTCGGATTTTCCCGCGTCGCGCGTCCCGTCTTTGGCGGCGAAGGGGATCAGGCGCTATGGCGCACGGCCACCGCTAGGGGGCAACGAAGCGCCGCGTGTCGGGCGGGTCCGTAGCCGAGAGGATCGACAAGCCGCGCGACCAATAGCCGCCGCGGAAAGGGCAGGCGAGTGGGCGGATCCGTCGAGGTTTAGCGAACCAATCAGCGTCAAGCGTCTGCCCCCTTTTTTTTCCCCTTTCTTTCTTCCGACGGGACCGCCTGGGAAGAAGCGAGGCAGAGGGGGCGGGGAGGGGGCGGGCCCAAAGACTCGAGTGACGGCGCCCTTCGCGTATGACGAGGCGGGGCGGAGTGACGGACGTTGCTCCTGACCAGTGGCGACCCGGCGGCGGCGGAGTGGGCGGCGAATGGCAGAAGCGGAAAGGAGGCGGCGCTCACCGGGGCGGCAGTTGAGGCAGGGCGGCGCGCAGGTAGATGGGTTTTGTTGTTGTTGTTGTTGTTGTTGTTGTTCCCTTCTGCCTTTCCATCCCACTCCCCTCGACCCCCCCTCCTCCCCAAACCGGGGAGCCCCGCCCCCACCCGATTTGCCCCCCCCGTTTGCCTTCTCCCTGTCCCGGACTACAGGACCCATCATCCCCTTTGTCGCCAGGGGGGGGGAGGTCTTGCACCCCGGGTGGAGCAGAGTAGAGGCTGCCTTAGACTCGAATTTGCAAATAGTGTGTGTGTGTGTGTGGGGGGGACTACAGCTCCCATCATCCGCCCTGGCTGGGGAGGACTATGGGAGTTGTAGTCCCTCCCCAAAGGGGACCCCATTCTGAGACCTTCCACCCCACTCTTTCCCCCAGAGGTCCTCCTGGGATCTGTTCTCTTCTCTCGGCTTGGCTCCCTCCCCTTTGCTTCTTGACCCCCCCCCATCCCAATCCATCCCATAATATTCCCTGCCTCCTTATCCTCCCCACACGTGTCCCTGCAGGAGGACGCCGGCCTCGTTTCCCCTTGCTTCTCTTTTGTGTCCTACTGATCTGATCCATTATTTATTTATTTATTTATTTATTTATTTATTTATTTATTTATGTTGCATTTTTATACCTCTCCGATTTCCCAGAAGGGACTCTCGGCGGTTTGCATAAATGCAAATAAGAAAATAAACAACAAAGCAAATTTAACACAACAGTGAAATGAGCAAGTAAACTGACCAAATAAACACATGGTACATACAAGAATCCGGCAAGAGGCAAAAATAGAAAAAAATACTAAAAATGCTAAAAAAAAGGGGGGACAATAAACAGGAAAAACACAACACAACAAGTATAACAAATTATAGTTATATTAGTCTGTAACTCTTACCATTCCTAGTTAGGATGGCGTTGGTGGGAGACCGAGTCTCAGGCGGATCGAATGAGTGAGCCAAGCCGCATGTTATCTGGGGTTATGCCGAACTGACCTTCTCGGGTGGCAAAGGGTTTCCTCCCAGTTCCTAGGGTGGAAATCGAGAGCGAAGACTGAAATGGAAACCCCCCTTCATGTGGTGTTTTTTCTTTTAACCCCCTCTTAATTGGGGCGGGTGGATTCGTGGCCTTCAGGCTCCGAATGCAGGCTGGTCTTCATTTCTTCCATCCTCAGGGAGTGGACTGCGAGTGGACGGCGGGGGCTCAACTCTTCCTGCCTGGCAAAGCCGCGGGGTAGCGTGTCGCCATGGCCAAGCTGCACGGCCTCCAAGCCGACTACGTTTTCCGTGGCGTCGACCACGTGGTCCGGATGACCGTGGAAGGAAACCTTCTGGAAGTGGAAGTGGAGGACCGACTCACCACGGACCAGTGGCGAGGAGAATTCGATGCAGCCTGTGAGTATTGCCTCGGATTACTGGTCCCATCACCCCCTCATAGATTATAGTTCCCATCATCCTCAGAGGCCAGGGACTGAATTAGCGCCAAGGTGTGGGTGTTGGGAGGGGCCCCTTGAAGCACAGCTTAAGAAAGATCCTGAATTTTTACTACCTACCCCAAAATGCCCTGTGCCAGCATTGGCCAGGGCTGACCGGGGAATTCTGAGCTTTGTTATCCGAAGGAGCAGATTTTCCAACCCCCTCCAGGTGTTCAGATACTCCTCTGGGTGCCAGTTTTATAAGAATGTGGCTCAAATGGTTCTGAATAAGACCAGCTTTCAGCTGAAAATGAACCAGGCTGCACAAAGGATCCTGAACTGGATTGAAACTGTATCTGCCCTCAGCAGAAGAATTAAATTTGATTATGAGCTGACCGTCGCAGCCTATAATGTGTTGCTTGTCAGGTGTGCTGAAATTATTATGCCAATTGATTTCCTTTCCTTTTGAAGTGTAAACTAAAAATGTAAGAACTACATGCACGATATTTCAGCTCAAATCTTTTAGGCTGTTGAGACATTAAAAAGGTTCACCGGGTGAGTGTATCTCAAAAGAAACATGTCTATTAGATCGTGTTCTGTTTAGCAGCGGAAGGTTTTCTAGAATGTTTCCCCCCCCCGGGAAATCTGACTTCAAGTTTGTTTATTGATTTAAAATATTTTTATTCTCTTTAAAAGGACCCAGGTTCTGCCTTCTTTCTCGTCCCTCGTTTTTCACGCAGAAACCATTATTTTGCCCAAGTCTTTCTTTGTTTCATTTTAATTCCTCACAGTCATTGAAGACCTCACGCACAAGACAGGCAACTTCAAACAGTTTGGGATCTTTTGCAGCATGCTGGAGTCTGCGCTGGCCCAGGTGAGCCTTGGCATGGCTTCAGGTGAGGCCCAAGGTAGCATCATCACCAGCATCATCATGCCCCGTCAAGTCGGTTGCGATTCAGTGCCCTCCAGAAGATCCCATCATGATGCGTGAGGGGTTGGCAAACTCACAAGCCGTGGCTACTGTCACCATGTCCCTCCATCGCGCCTTCAGTCTCCCTTCCCCCCAATCTTCCTATTTTCTCCCGCCGCTGCTCCCCCCCCCCAAAACCCCAGAGGAGGGCTGGAGTCCCCAAAGCCGTGTGTGTCCTCCTTCCTGTGCAGAGCAGCGAGTCCGTCACGTTGGATCTTCTGACCTACACGGACCTGGAGTCGCTGAGGAACAGGAAGGTCGGGCTGGGTTCCCGCCACTTTTCCGCTGCCAAAAGCGTTTCGCCGCTGAGCTCCAAGCGCTACCTCATCCTGATCTACTCGGTGGAATTTGACAGGTGAGGGGGCACCACCCAAATCGAGGGGGGAAGTCTTGAGCAAGCTCGTTAGTCTGGAAAAAAGGCGCCTGAGGGGGGATAGGATTGAGATGTACAAAATAATGCAAGGCATCAGTCAAGTGGATAGAGGGACACTCTTCTCTCTCTCACAAAATACCAGAACTAGGGGACATCCACTCAAAGTGAGGGCTGGGAGAGTAAGAACAGACAAAAGAAAATATTTTTCAACCAGTGCGTTGTTAGTCTGTGGAACTCCCTGCCACAGGATGTGGTGATGGCATCTGGCCTGGATGCCTTCAAAAGGGGATTGGACACATTCCTGGAGGAAAAGTCCATCACAGGTTGCAAGCCACAATGGAGATGTGTCATTTGCCAGGCTTAAAACCAGGGTCCTTCAAGGGCCAGATGCAGGGGAGTGGTATCAGGAGACAGAGATCTAGTCTTGTGTGTTCCCGGACGCATTTGGTGCGGCCACTGTGAGATACAGGAAGCTGGACTAGACGTGCCATTGGCCTGATCCAGCATGAGAGCTCTTCTTATGTTCTTATGTTTATGTGTGTGTGTGTGTGTGTGTGTGAGAGAGAGAGAGAGAGAGAGAGAGAAAAACCCAACCTTCCAGCTACCACGTTTGCACTCATCAGCTGCTCGAAATCTTGTGGCTCACGGCTCTGCCCTTCGCCAGGATCCATTACCCACTCCCGCTGCCGTACGTGGGGAAGCCCGATCCGGTCGTCCTGCAGAAGGTGATCCGGGAGCTGAAAGAGGAGCTGGCGTTGCTGAAAGCCAAGCCAGGCAAGGATTTTCGGGACGCCGAGATCCGCCGACTCCGGGATGAGTGAGTTGCACGGGGCGGAGGGGACGGGGAGCCAACCTGAACAGATCTATCTTGGTGTTGAGGCCGTTTGCTCCTTCTGAGTAACGGAGGAATCTCTCCGGCCTTGTTCCCTTGAACGACCCCGCTGCTGGTGGTCACCAGGAGCAAAACAGATTGGATCGGAAGGAAGACTTTGCATACCCCCCACTGCCATTTTCAGAACTTCAAGTTACTTTGCTAAATCCCGTTTCCTAGTTGACCAGCCAGTGCGCTTTTGCTTTTTGCTGCCCTCGATTCCTCGTGCCGTTCCCCTTGCAGGCTACAGCGGGCCTTGGAGGAGAAGCGGGCCCTGGAGGCGGCCCTCTCGGGTCTGCAGGAGGACCTGAAGCTGGCCAGCAAGAGCGGTGCCCTCAAAGAGGTGAAGATCCTGAAGCAGGTGGTGCAGAGCCTGGAGGAGGAACTGGCCAAAGAAAGGACCAGGCACCAGCGCGCCACCAACAAGCGCCTGCAGGAGAGCCGGCAGCTGGCCGACGAGGTGAGCCGGGCCGTGGCCCCGTGGCCGCCTACCGCGGCGTGGACGCAGGGGGTCACTGAGCAGGCGCTGAAAGGGAACTCGCGTGGGTTTCGAATTCTGAGGGCAGACACCTCTGGCCAGAAAAGAATCCACAGCTTGTGTAGAACCCGGCCACCATGGGTGGCTGCTCTTATGTGCCACGCAGTAGGACCCCCGTATCCACTGATTGATTAAGCACTGATTCAGTTATCCACGGTTGGCAGAGGAAATAAATAAATAAATCAGCCGCCGCAAAACAAGCTACTGTCACAAAACAGCAGCCATAAAGCAAGCTGCTGTCACAAAGGCAATAACGCAAGCTACTGTCACAAAACAGCAGGGTTTTTTTTGGGGGGGGGGTGTTCTCTCTTAGCCCTGGTTTTTTGTTATCCCCAGGAAGGCCTAGAACCAATATCCAGCAGATACCTGGGCCCTTTTCCATGGTTTGATTTGATCTCCCTTTCCCCCCCCCCCTTCCAGTTGGCAGAGATGAAAGCAACTGAGAGGAGCCTCCGGATCCGGGTGAAGAACCTGACCAACGAGCTGGGCTTGTACAAGAAAGGGTGAGCAGGCTGCTCCTGGCCGAGCCTGGGGCCTTTTTGGCGCTGGTTTCCGTGCCGTTTCATGGATGCCAGTTCCCACCGCAGAGAGGTGGTGTGTGGCAGCCCACCCGCTCTCTTCTCTTCCCTGAACTCTACCTCAAAGGGTTGCTGTTCAGGAGAGCGGGGCTAGTGAGGAGGACACACAAGCCACCTTACTAGCCAGATATCGAGTGGAAACGCAGCAAAGAAATGTGAGACATAAAATTACAATTTGCTGAACCCGAGGACCGCTGGCTTCCACCTTCTTGAGCAGCGGGGATGTTTCTTTCCTTTTCAGGCGCTTCACCCCTCTCGGACCCTCCCCCCAAAACCCTCCTGCCGCCTCCCGCCATTTCGCGCAGCCCCCCCTGGCCAAGAAGAAAGAGGGTCGCCGTTCTACCTCCAGGGAGCGGTCAAACTCTCAGGAGCGCAGCGGGACCTGGGGGCGCAGCCGGCCGCGCTCCACCTCCAGGGAGGGGCACAGCGGGAGCCGCGGCTGCCTCCCTCGGCAGTCCCCTTCCCCGACAGGTGAGGGAGGCAAGCCTTTCCTCCACCCCCACCCCCATCCCCCGGGAGGGGGGTCTGTCCCACAGGCAGAGGTGGGAAGAGCCAGATTTGGTGCCCCCCCCCACCCCCGAGCTTAGGACTTGATTCCAGGGAGCTACGATTGAAGGCTGCAGGGTTGGCGCCCTCCTGCTGAAGGGAACCTAAGCACCTAAGAAGAGCCCTGCTGGATCAGGCCAAAGGCCCATCGAGTCCAGCTTCCTGTATCTCACAGTGGCCCCACCAGATGCCCCTGGAGGTGCACGAGACTAGATCTCTGTCTCCTGATACCACTCCCCCCTGCATCTGGTCCTTGAAGTACCCTGGTTTTAAGCCTGGAGACGATACATCTCCATCATGGTTTGTAACCCTGGATGGACTTTTCCTCCAGGAATCTGTCCAATCCCCTTTTGAAGGCATCCAGGCCAGAGGCCATCTCCACCTCCTGTGGCAGGGAATTCCTGTTTGTGTTTCTTGGCGCTTGCTCGCCCGTGTAAGCCGCTTAGAGTTTCGCACGAAAGATAAGCGGGGTATAAATACAATAATAAATAAATAAAATAAACACGCTGGAGCAGGCGGTGTGACTAGGTGGGAGCCCCCCCCCTTCCAAAGTGCCAGGCTGGTTTCCCTTCCCTCCCTGGGAAGATAAGAGTGGACTCCAGACCCGTACGGTCCACGCAGCTCCTGCCATCTCCCAGGCGGCGTGGCCAACCCGCCCTGCCGGTGACAGGACGGTGGGTTTTGTCTTTCGAGATTTCAGATTCGTTGAAAATCGTTTGATGTCTTCATACAGAACCTGGTTTCTCTCTTGGGCCTTTCCTGTTCTCCAGGGCAAAGGAAGTCAGGGCTGACTTGCCCTATAGGCTAGCAAGTAGTTCCCGGCTTAACCTGTGAAATTTTCCACCCTATATAGGCAGACCAGATTCCATGGTCTCTGGCCGCAAACTCCCGTGAGAGCTTGGGTATTTTCTCTCCAACAGGTGCCCGGGCACCGCGCTTTGATCCCACAGCCTTTGTCAAGGCCAAAGAACGCAAGCAAAAGGAGGTGGAGCAGAAAAAGTGAGTCGTTTTTCTCCAGGGAGACATCTTTCCCCTCCTTTCTGCCTAGCCCACAGCACGGTCATCAGCAGGCAGGTGTCGACTTAGTGCTGGAAACAGATGCACGCTGGTCTTACTGTATTTTAATTTGGAGGGCACTGTTAGAACAAACAAAACACACACACACACACACACACACACACACACACACACACACACACACACACACACACACACACACACACACACACACACACACACACACACACACACACACACACACACACACACACACACACACACACACACACACACACACACACACACACACACAGCATAATAAGGGCCTGGTGGCACAGTGGTTTAACGGCAGTACTGCAGCCCAAACCCTGCTTGCAACCCAGCCTCCATCCCAGGTTAAGGTTCGCTCAGCCTTCCCTCCTTCCACCGTCAGTAAATGGGGGACCCACCTTGCTGAGCCGGGGGGCAGACGGGAGCATAGAATCATAGAGTTGGAAGAGACCTTAAGGGCCATCCAGTCCAACCCCCTGCCATGCAGAAACCCCCATCACAGGACTCCCAACAGATGGCCATCCAGCCTCTGCTTAGAAACCTCCAAAGAAGGAGACTCCACCTCCCTCCTTTGGGGCAGCATATTATTCCACTGCCGGACAGCTCTAACTGTCATGAAGTTCTTCCGAATGTTCAAATGGAATCTCTTTTCCTGTAGTTTGAAACCATTGCCCCGAGTCCTAGTCTCTGAAGCCATGGAAAACAAATCTGTTCCCTCTTCAATATGACATCCTTTCAAATATTTAAACATAGCTCCCCTATCCCCTCTCAGCAATGCGTAGCCTGCATAATTAAATTGTTCCTTGTCGAGAGAACTCTTTATATGGGGCGAGATATAAGCAGCACGCTTTTGTTTTGCTTTTGGAAATAAAGCAGGGGAAACAAAAAATCAATGCCAGCCAGGAATAAGGAACCCATTCAGGGAATGCTAAAGTGACAACCGGTAGGAAGGTCCATGCTAGTGGTTTGGTTTGGTTTTCGGCTGAGGTCTGTGCCTGTCTCTCTGTTTCAGCAAGCGATGCCTCCGGCGGGGGATGGGGGACACCCCGCCTAGTGGGTGGCACCACCGCCCCCAGGCCAGGGGCCCCTCGGCTTTCGGCAACGGCAGCCTTGGCAAGAACCGCGGGAGAAGTTCCTCAGGTGGGTCTGAGTGGGACGATGCCGCCAGGTTTGGGGTCTTGATTGCAGTTTGCAACGGCTTCCACGTCCCTGGGTGTTTGGCGGAGCCTCAAAGGACACTTTCGTGCCCAGGAACACCGGAAGTCCATCTACAACTCTTTATCTGATGCCTCTTTAACAGTTCAAATCTTTAACAGGAATGAGTCTCTCTTAAGGAGCAGAAAGGGAGATTTTCCATGATTTTGCACAGCTGGTTATAAGCTCTGCGATTCAGGAAGGGGCGACACTTGCCCTGGTCTTTGCAGTGTTTGAAACATCTGCTTTTTTGTTCAATGGCAAATAATTAGAGTCTGTGGTTCCTTTCCTTTCTACCGTTCATTTCCGGGACAGATTTGCTTTGGATGTAGGTTGGAGGTGACCTGCAGAGATGTTCTTCCTTTGCTTTCAATGGTGAAGTTAATTTTTAATGCCACCATCACTGGGGCTCATAGCCAGCATGCTGCTTTAAACCCTACCCGACCCGACCCTTCGAAAAGCTGTGCTGTTGGCAATCATTCCATTCTCATAGTTGCACTCTGAGCATCAGAACGATGGCAAACGTTCCATGACTTCAGCCAATGTCGGGCGACTTGTTATTATTGTTTTTACTCGCTTACAGTCAGGAATTAGCGTATTAAATTATCAGGAAGATGGTCTTGATGGCTGCTTATGTTTTAGACTAGGGAGGAGGTGGTGGTGGTGGTGGAACTCTTCAGCCCTCCAGATATTTTGTACCACAGCTGTCACAGTCCTTTATCATTGACAACACAAAACTCAGAATTCTGGGAGTCGTGGTTCAGAACATAGGGCAGATTGAAGGCTCCCCAGTCCTGTTTTAGGCCTTCTGAGGACACGTTTGTGTGTACATGTTCCCCGGCCACAAACTCCCAGAACTCTCCAGTCAGCCAAGAGTGACGGTTCAAAGTGGGTTTTTCTTTTACAAGCATCACTGCTTAAAGACTTGGATATGCCAACGTGCCTTCATAGCATAACCCCTACCCTCTCTCTCTATATATATATATCCCGCAGTTGAAAGCTTCCGTAGCCGTCGGTCGTCAGCAAGCTCGGGGAGTGAAGCAGATGATTATTCTGAGCCTGTTGTATCAAGGTAAGGAGACCGAGGCGGGGTGGGTGGGTGAGGTGCCCTCTGGAACGTCACAGGGCTACCCGTAGATGTTTACGCAAACGTTTGAGTTTCTTTCGGCTAAAATCCCCGAGGTTAATTGGTGGGTTTTGTTTTCCATTCTGAGTGAACCGACTTTTTTGGCACGGGGGTGTTGGAAAAATATATTTTTTTTGGGGGGGGAGGCACTGGCCTCTTTTGGAAATGTCCTTCCCCGCCTAGCGTAGTAGTGGTCCAAATTCCGCTGCAGTTGCAACAGCTTTGGAGTGCAAGGATGCCACAGCCACCCCTCAACCCCAGAACCTCTCAGCAGCCCGGATCAGCCTGTTTCTCCATTCTGCCTTCCAGCCCAGTTTTTCATTCATCCGTTGGTTCCATTTACATCTCATCCTTCCTCTGCAAAACTCCCCACTTCGATCTTCCCAACCGCCCTGAGATGCAGGCCAGGTGGAAGGCGAGCTGCGAAAGGCCCAAAGTGGCCAAGTGGGGAATTTTAAACCCACATCTGCCAGATCTTAGCTGAATATTCAGAGGCTCGGTCTTGCCGGCTTTCTGAGGAGAGGAAAGAAGAGAGTAGGCAAAGCCGAAGAGAACCCGAAGGCTCCGTTCTCCCTGCTAGTCCTTAGGGATAACCCAAACCAGCTTTCGTTTTACCGTCACAATATTTCAACCTGGGGCAGGCTTGTCTGTTCCGTTCTTCTCCCTTTGGCATCCCGGATCAAGGACAGTGGGAGCTTTGCCCACCCCTGAAGCAGGTGCTTGGATCGGAGTGCTTTCTTATTCCTGACCTGCCCCGATTGCTGCCAGGGAGGGAGGTAGGTGTTTTTTTACCGCTGCTTCATCTCCCGTTCAAGCGTCCTGAGATTTCTTTTATGCTCGTTTACCCCTTTAGGGGCCGGAAGCGAGGGGCGACGAGCAGGAAACCTTTGAGTTCCTCATCCTGGAACGGCCCCACGGGGGTAAGTGCGGATCCGGCAGTGGGTCTTTTCCAGAAGCGTGGCTCCAGGGCGGAATTTGTGGCTTCCCTCTGGAAGGAAGCTTGGGATGGGGTTGTTTACCCGAGATGGGAGGAAACGACAGCTGCCTGTTACCCCCCCCCCGGTTACAGGTTCCCCGGGCAGAGAGCGGCCACAGGAAGCGCTTGGCCAGCACCCCCACCCCAGGCGAGCGAGGAGATAAAGGTAAGCCCTTCCGGGTCTCCTGGATCGTTTTGGGCTAAAACAAAGCAAAGACAGCCGGGGAGGGCGGGAATCTCTCTGGTCCTCTGGAGCAGGCCTTGGTAATACAGTAGGACCCCCATATCCACTGACTCAGATATCCACGGTTTGCAGGGGGGGAAATAATAATTCAGCCGCCGCCAAGCAAGCTACTGTCACAGACAGCAGCTAGAAAGCAAGCTATTGTCATGAAACAGCAGTGTGGGTGGGTTGTGGGTGTGGGCATTCTCTCTTATCCATGGATTTCATTATCCACGGGTGGGCCTGGAACCAATCCGCCAGCGGATATCAGGGTCCTACTGTACAGCTGTTTTCCCCAACAGAGAATCTCTACGAGGAACCGTCCGCCGATCTGTCTGAGATCGACGCCCGGCTGCAGGCGCTCCAGGAGTACATGAATAAACTCGAGACGAGAACATAAGCCGGGAGAAACCAAGCGGAGCCCTCCAGCGGACGGGGCATCGGCGTGGCAGCTGGTCTGCTCAGCGACGGGCCACGATAACAGACCCTGCGCTTTCCCGCCCGTCATTCCGATGCCTTTTCCGTTCCAAATGGAGCCTTTCTCAGCCGCCACCTTCCTTGCCGTGAACAAAGTGAGGCTCGATCAAAAGACTGCACCGGGGTGGGACTCACCGATGTGTTCACAACAATGCCTCTCTCAAAAACACGTGTGCCTCTTTAGAGAAATAGAAGCTGGTGATCATGTTTCCCCTTTTTCTTCTGGTGCCGCTTAGGTTTTAGGGTCGGGTCTGCAATGTATCGAAGGAGACAGGGAACTTGATAGCCATACTTCAACCTTACCCCGTCTTGCCTTAAAAGTTGGAGGGGGGGCAGGAAAAGAGAAACGCTGTAGGCCGTCAGACTTCCTTTGTCGAACCCTTTCAGAATCAGCTATTCCATGCCTGCTTCTTGATCCATGAAAAACCGACCACTCTTCTGGCTGAACATGAAATTCCAGGTCTGCTTTCATCACTTTTTTTTGCCAACAGTCTCTTCCCTTGCAGTCCTCTGCCTGAGATGGACATTTCCTTGAATGGCATTGCTTTTTCTTACATTTTGGGGGGGCTTGAAGAGGTGAGGAGCTACTGGGTCATCAGCAATCGAATCTCTGCGAGGAGCAAAGCCCCCAGCAGGCGTGGGGCAACCTTCCCTCTCCCCCCCCCACCCCACCCCCTGGCCATCAGCCCCACTCTCAGCATGGCGCAAGTTGTACTTTAAAACACGTTTGAAGTTTCATAGGAGGGAAGGCTGTCGGCGCAAGAACTGGGGATTCTTCGCCCAAAGAAATGATGTGTTTCTGTGAGTTGTGTGTGTGTGTGTGAGACAAGATTTGACCGCAGATCTTCACCCGGCCAGCAAGAAACGGAAGAGCTCCCAAACTCTTGTTCCACTGGACAGTTTAATCTCTCTTCACTGCAGCCAAGCTAAAGAAAAGACCAGCTTGAATGATCTCACAAATACTGGTTTTGTCTGTTGGCGTGGCCTTGAGACTTGAGATTGCAATGTTGTGTGTGTGTGTGTGTGGTTTCCTTACAAGCCACCCTGGCATCTTAGACTGGGTACCTGCTTCCCTGGTGCCACCATTGAGCCTCTGTTCCCTTTAGACACGACGACCAACCACCAGACGGGAGCTTTTTTTAGCGTCTCCCGTAGCACCCTGGTTCGTCAACGTTTTAAGGATGATCTTTTTAGAGTTGGGTTCTCCTTGAAATGTTCCTGAACCTCTCCCAGCAGTGGCTGCTTCTCGCCCTCCCCCCCCCCCCCGTCCTGTCTCTCATGATTTTTGGTGTGCGGTGTACAGCAATCCTTTTCTGTAAATAAACTATTTTTCTTGACAACTATTTCTGAATGAAACGGTGGTCCCCCCCCAGCCTTGCAGAGTTCTGACATTTTTAAAAATATGTGTGTGTGTTCCCTAGATCACACTGAAGGTCCATCCATGCCAGCCTCTTCAAAGGAAGATGCTCACAAGACCACCAAATCCCTCCTGGACACCCACAAAGGGGAGGCATAACAGTGGTCAATCTCTCCCATGACTGATGCTCAAGGGCAGCTGTCCTTGTGGCGTGCTATAGCCATGATGAGAATTGATAAATTCTTGTGTCTTTCTGGTGTTTTGCACAGCCCATCTCAGGAAACAGTTCTCCACCCCATCCTGCGACCACCAGTTCCACCCCCCCCCCACACAAGTTCTCCAGAATTCCAGATCATCTCAATTAGGCATGCCCAAACTTCGGCCCTCCAGATGTTTTGGACCACAACTCCCAGAATTCTAAGCTTAGATTGCCAATGGCAAAGGACTGTGGGAGTTGTGGTCCAAAGCATCTGGAGGGCTGAAGTTTGGACATGGCTGATCTAAGGGATTGGTTTTTAATAGGGAGGAAACAGAAGCACGCCACACTGTGTTTTGGCAAGATGCTTTCAGCGACAGCAATCTAGGATTAAACTCATTTTCCAAGATGGAAAACGTGGGTCTGATACAGAGACAGTGTGACCTTCTGGCCGCGAAAATATGCAAAATATGAAAGCAAATATGCAAGTCCTCTTTCTTTGAAAATGCCATGGCAGCTGCGAGCATGACAAGTTATAAAAGCATTTCAGACTAGGCACAAAAACATAGCATTGTAAGTGGAACAGACGAGGAATTTCTAATGACCAATCAACCACTCAGGCTCGGGAGATAAAAATGGGATTGTGCGCTTTTCAATAGGGGAAAAAACAATGCTTGGCTTTTTAAACAAAGAGTGACCGGACAAAAGAAGGAAAAAAAACACTCCCTAAAATACAATTATGCACCTTAAGAGACACTGTTTTCTCAGTTTGCCTGCTGAAGGATTCTGTGAGGCTCAGAAATCTCCAGTGCTACTTAAGGCAAGGGGGAGATGGGAGAGCTATCCAGGGTGCTGAAAGAACAGATTTAGGGTCACTTTCCATTCGGAAGCCCGCCTCAGAAACTCGCAAAAACACACACTCCAGCTCTTTAGGTAGAGCTCAGAGCCAGATTTCAAGGTTCTTGCCTTCTTCAGACCCATTGAACCATCCTGGGCTGTATGGTTCTTTTCAGTGGCTCACCCCTACAAAAATTGTCAAACACCCTCCACCCCCCCCCTTGATCAATGAGAAGGAAATAAGGGGCCCAGCATTTTTGCATATGATGCATTTGTTGGGGAAGTTATTGGAATTTGGAAGCCAAAAACATGCCAAGAGAGAAAACACGTGGAGCTTGAAAGAAAAGAGTCACATTTTATTGGACGGTTTGCTTATTAAACACCCCCCCGCCCGAAAAAGAGGGGTCACAGGCTTGCAACACATAAGCAGCTGCAGAGAATGACTGATTCCTGAGACAGAAGAACAGAGCATGCTATTTCAGATGGCAGGGAATTGAGAAATTTGAAGACCCTCCTTAACATGTAATGCAGGCATGTCTAAACTTCGGCCCTCCTGATGTTTTGGACCACAGCTCCCAGAATTCTAAGCTTAGCTTGCCAATGGCAAAGGACGGTGGAGGGCCGAAGTTTGGACATGCCTGATGTAATCCAACAGCTCCTCCCTAGAAACAGAAAGGTAGTACTGCAAGGAAAGGCAGAGCCCCAAACCCTCCCTGATATGCTAGTTTTCTACTTGCAGGGTCCCCTTTCTCCAAATTCAGCATTCAGAAATGGCTCTTCGTCCTGCTCCCACAGGCTTCTAATTACATGCCTATGCTTGATCTCGGGGACGTTTTACGGATTGCAACATTCCTTCAATGTTGGCTCACCCGTACACAAAGCTTGCGAGAGACCTGATTAACAATCCCCTACGTATAACGCTACCTCTGCGTAGGAACTTTTAGCACCTCTCCAGTCGCCTTCGGACTGGACAATGTCAACAGTAGTAGAAGCCCGTTTTCCTTGGTAAAAAACAGAACGAGTTGCGGGGGGGGGGAGGCTTGAGAATACTCTGGACCAGCGGTTCTCAACCTGTAGGTCCCCAGATGTTCCTGGACTGCAACTCCCAGAAATCCTGGCCAGCTTAGCCCGTCTTGCAGTCCAGGAACATCTGGAGACCTACAGGTTGAGAACCACTGTTCTGGACCCTGATTCCTCTTTCCTCCCCCCCCATCCAAGTCACAACCCAAGCACCTGCACAACCAAAGTACGCTGCACTTAAAACCGTTGTCTTTCCAAAATGGCTCAAGAAGCGAACTTCTGTGGAAGAACTGGGATGGAATAACACCTGCTTTCGGGCAACCCCTGGCCACGCTACCTGTGGGATTCTGGGAGTTCGCTGCAGTCAAATGAACTAAACATTTCCCATGGCTAGCAACGATGACGTCTATCAGCGTCTATAGCGGAAGGCTCAGAGGCAAGCCTTCGGCCCTCCAGATGTTTTGGACCACAACTCCCACAGTCCTTTGTCGATGGCAACGCAGGCTTGGGATTCTGGGAGTTGCGGTCCAAAAACATCTGGAGGGAGGGCCGAAGGCTCGCCACCACTGCCTTAAAGCCTTCCAGCTCGGGCCTACCTCCCCGGCGAGCCACATTTAAGCGTCAGTGTCAGGGAGAACTCCCAGGATGGAGAATGATGGGATCTGTAGTCCGTGAAGTACAAAAAAGACCCCCCCCCATCCTTGATAGTGCCAGCCTCATGGGGCCACCAAGGACGGAATTGCTGAAAGAAAACACCGCTCACAAGCCTGGTCCCATGAAACAACACTGCCACAGGGAGCAAGAGAGAGAGCCAGCGCTCCTCTCAACCGTCGACAAGGACTGCTCCGCCAAGAAAAATCCCCTGAGGAGGAAGGACGTTCCTCAGTTCTCTTCTCTGTCCTCCCAACTATTTGGGCTTCCTGAATTGGGCCACCAACGTCTGGGATTTGTCTCAGCTTGGACGCCACCCTCTCCTCATCCTGCGGCCTCCCAGACAGGGTTGGGTCAGGTCATCTTCCCGCAACGCTCATGGCTCCATCTCACACTCCACGCGGGGCTTCCCTCTGCCTTTCTCACTTCCCTGGGATCTCACTTCCGAGTCCGTGTGTGTGTGTTTCTCTTGCAAAAAAAAAAAATCCCTTTTGTTGTTGTTGTTTCTATTCCGCGGTCTCCTCGGAGAGGGTCTCAGGTCGCCTGGGTCTCTTCCGCCCTAGAGTTTCAGGTACTCCGCCAAGAAAGTAAGGAGGATCTTACTGAGGTTGCCAACGGTGGGTGGGTGCAGGTGGCCCTCCGTGTCTTCCATGTGTGCCAGACATCGGGGAAAGGGGTGGCGATGAGGTGAAGCACAGGGACACCTTTCACAAAAACAGAGCGACACCCCCTCCCCATGTAAGTCCAAAGCCAACCGGTCAACGTATGTTCACGAATATTCCTAGGGAATCCCAACATGAGGTATTTATTTATTACTGCATTTATATCCCACTCCTCTGGCCTAAAAGGTGAAGTCGATCGCGTGGCAGACAAGGACTTTGGAGAACAGGGTTCAAATCCGTGCTTGGCCCTAGAAACTCACTGGGGGAGCGGAGCCTGTCAAATCACTCCCTAAATATCTCACTTACCTTTAAATTAGAGTCGCACAGAGTCTGCACAGAACACACACATGCCTAGAATATGACTAATTTTATTGTAATTCTGATGTTAAATGGTTTATTTTCATTGTGAGCCGCCCAGAGACCTTTGGGTAATGGACAGCATACAAGCTATATAAATAAATAAATAAATAAATAAATAAATAAATAAATAAATAAATAAATAAATATCCTATGCATCTACTCTCTGTGCCACCCTCCGCCTTTCCTCTTTGGCATTTGGCATCAATATTCATTCATATTTGGAATCAATATTCATTAATATTGATTCATCTTAGTCAGTTCAGTAGGTCATACGCAAACAAGTCCAAACTGGCTTATAACGATCCAAATAGGCCTTTCAAGGTAAGAGATCTGGAAGGAGTAGTTTTACTACAAGTATGTGGGGATTTGAACACATTCTATCCATTACACTACACTGAGTATCTTTTCTCCCAGGAGAAGGAGGACAGTCACCAAGGGCTCCAGGGAATTAAACAGGTTTGTATATAATACGTAAGGTTTTGATCCACTCTTCTTCTTAAATCAAAATCAGGCCCCTTCAAAATATAACCCCCACAAAAAAACCCAGTAAAGGAAAGCATTCTGCTTCTATACCACCCCATAGTACTTAATGCACTCTCTGGGTAATTTATAAGTTAGTTATGCAGGGTTACACATTGCTCCCCCTCACCGCCCACCCCACAGCAAGGAATGTGCTCATTTTACCCACCTCAGAAGGATGGAAGGCTGAGTGAACCTTGAGCCAGATTGAACCTGGGTCATGAGCAGAGTTTTGGCTGCAGTGCTGCAGTTTAACCTCTGTGCCACAATGCCAGTGACGGAGGGAACCGTCGGGGAGGGAAAACCGAGTAATGGGGTCAAGGTACCTTTCCGGAGGAAGGGCACGTGATCATCCTCAATGAGGCTAAAGATGGGGTCCCGGTGGAAATACATTTCTTCCCTGGGGTGTGACTCCAGAAGTCCTAGCCGATGTAATCGCTTTTCTGCAAGAGACAAAGGGAGGTGGCACTTGTTAATTTTCTTTTCCTTTATTCTATTTAAAATATATTTACCCCAACTTTCTCCTTTCAAAGGGCCCAAGGTAGTAGACATCATGAAAACACAATATTTTAAACCTCAAAGAGTAAGCATACAAACACACTGTACTGTACACTATACAAGAAATCTATCTTGCTAAAGCAGAAAAATAAGTTCAGATTTACTATGGGATCTTGGATTGCTATGCTTCCAAAATCTCCCAAAATTTCTGGGTATTTTTTCCAATAGAAAAATAGTGGTGGTGGTGCGATCTACTTGTTACCCAGGCCTTTACAAACCTCATGCCTCTGTAGTATTAATGTTATGGTCCCTGCCAGCCCATGGTTCATTGATTTCCAAAAAGTTGTATAGTTTTGTTATTTTCTGGAACCTGCCCAGAATAGCGGCTTGTTGACTAAATGGGCAAGGTATATGTTCAAACAAACAAGCAAACAACTTCCTAACCCAATCAGTGTGTTTCAACCAACTACCGCTGTGTATCACTGGTCCTAAGTATTGCCAATTAAGTACTGCATTAATAATGGTCTAAATTATTATATTTCTGCTTCTTGCCCAAGCTTTAGAGGGCAGGGAAATCCAGGCACAGAAGAAAACACAATTCCTTATTCCCGATAACCTCCCCGATCAACACCATTGCTGCAAATTCATTTTTTCCCCAGACCTGTTTCCTTACCGATGCTGAGAAGCCTTTCGAACCATCCAGCAGTTGCTGCAAAGTGGTTCCGGATGGTGGGCTCCCGAGCACCCAGCAGGTCCAGGAGAACAAAAAGGTTCTGTCAAGAGGGAAGGGCGTTAAAAGACAACAAAAACAATGTGCCACTAGAGCTTTGTGTTGCAGAGTTTTTTAATGCTGATTAGATTCCTCTAACCAGAGGTTCACAGAGCTCAACAGCTTCGCATGCCATAATTAAGTTCATCGGTTCTCATCCGCTGTCACTTACAGTCTCAATCGCTCGCCCTGGCACCTTAGGATAAAAACCATTTTCTTTACTTACAGTAAGGCTAAAACATTTGGGGCTCTTTAGTCTGGAAAAAAGGCGCCTGATTGGGGGGGATATGATTGAGACGTACAAAATAATGCAGGGCATGAGTAAAGTGGATAGAGGGAAGCTCTTCTCCCTCTCACAAAATACCAGAACTAGGGGACATCCACACAAACTGAGGGCTGGGAGAGTAAGAACAGACAAAAGAAAATATTTTTTCACCCAGCGCGTTGTTAGTCTGTGGAACTCCCTGCCACAGGAGGTGGTGATGGCATCTGGCCTGGATGCCTTCAAAAGGGGATTGGACAGATTCCTGGAGGAAAAGTCCATCCCAGGTGACAAACCATGATGGAGATGTGTCATCTCCAGGCTTAAAACCAAGGGTACTTCAAGGGCCAGATGCAGGGGGGATTGGTCTCAGGAGACAGATATCTAGTTTCATGTGCTCCCAGAGGCATTTGGTGGGGCCACTGTGAGATCCAGGAAGCTGGACTAGATGGGCCTTTGGCCTGATCTAGCAGGGCTCTTCTTATGTTCTTATGAACAGGTTAAACAGCAAACTGGCAGTGACGGCTGATTGGTTTTCTGCCGCAGGACTCAACCAGCTACGGGCTGCGTCAACGGAGAAAACATCAGAGGGAAAACCGGAGCAGACAGGCAGAGCGCTCTTTGGAATCAGAGGCAGGGAAGGAACAGCTGGCCAGAACTGGAGAGACTGGCAGCCACCTCCCAGCCAAAACTACTAAAGGCTGCATGGGAGATTGCAGCCACCGCCAACACTCTGAAGGGTCCCTTCTGCCTCCCAGCATTCTGGGCGATGTAGTCCAAAATAAGAGAAGAACTTTTGCAAGTTCTGCGGCCGAGCCACGAGAGTTCAGCCGATAAAGGGCGCTCTTCACACCCCACCAACAGCAGTGCACCAGAAATCAGAAGGAGGATGATGATGATAAAGTCCATCTGCTGCGAAAACCTTTGGTCACCATAAACTGCCCATGAGCTGGACCGGTTCTGGTTTCCAAATCCTTGACCAGGAACAACACTCACGATGGCTTGGAGCTGGGTGATGCCCGAGTGGTGCGGGGCCTTGGCCATACGTTCCGCCAGGTGACGGGCTCCGTAGAGAGAGTCTGTCGCACTCCATTCTCTGAAGGCTTCCTCACCATCAAAAAAGAACAGTTGGAGTGTCGTCTCGGCACCCTAAACCATAAAGAAGATGGCCTGTTAGATTTCAGTCAGTCGGGAGTGTCACAAAATGAAAACCTGCCGTGAAATGCAAAGTGACTTCTGGTTTGTTTTTGTCCTGGAGTCCATCATTGTTAAAAAAAAAATGATAACAAGCCCAATGAATTCCAGTGGATGGGGTGGGGGTATCAAGTTAAAGCCCTTCAATAAATACCACTCAAGTTTCCAACCGCCTCAAGGGTAAAATAGTACTATCCGGTTTTTCTAGACTTCTGGAGAGTGGCGTTCCAGCTCTCTAAATCATTTTCCTCCTTAGTCTTCCCTCCCTACAAATAACAAGCCCAAATATGTTAACCTTTTCTCCTTTTTCTGGGGAGGACCCTGTAATTTGCACAGATCTTTTAAGATCAAGTTACAAGCAAGGACAGAGGTTGGGTCAAAGTTCAGTGTTTCGGAGGGGGGGGTGCGTGAGAGGAAAATCAATAGGAGTCTGGCATTTGTGATGGCTTTATTGTTGACTTTCTTTAAATCCCTTCTGTTTTAAAATGTTTTTGCTAATTTCCTTGACTAGCAAACCTAAAATCATAATAAATATAAAAACGTAAATATAAAAAAACAGCAAATGAAAATTAAAATAATAACAGTAGAACAAAACTTTAGAAAAAGCCATTTTCTGGCCCAGAGAAAGTCTTACCTGACCATTAAGGGCGTGCACGCAGAACGGCCCATTTCAAATGCAACTTCACCCTCTACTTAAGAAATGCAAACCATCCCATTTATATCTCAAACCCATTCTTAGCTCATTAAAAAGACCAAATTGAAATCGGAGTGGAGCATCTAAGATCCCCCCTGGCGGCTCTTACCACTAGGCACGACTCCTACCGTCTCAAGACTCCAGTCTCCCCGTTAGGGTGTCTGCCTGTGGAACACCATCTTTGACTTTTCTCACCTGTGTTTTAGTTGTCAGGAGCTCCTTGTCCAGCGCCGTCACCAGCTCCAGCAGGATCGAGCAGGGCACAGCCGAATCCGTGGCCCCCACGAACGCTCGGCCATGCTCGTCGTGGGGGAAGTACTTAGAATCATAGTGGCAGGCCAGCACCAGGCGCCGGGGCGCGGTCGGATCCAACGTGGCCACCACGTTGGCAAAGTTCACAGTGCCGTGGGGTGTGTGGTCCTCAAAAGTGTCCAGTTCCACGTGCCACGAAGCCTCCAGCATCCGTAAACTTGCAGCAATGAACTAGGAGGGGGGCAAGCAAGGGGGGGGCAACATGAAGAGCTATGGTATCATATACAGTGGTACCTTGTATAAAGGAATTGATTCCTTCCAAATGAAATTACGTTAAGCAAATTTTCCTTTATACACATTTCCCATAGGCATGCATTGAAAACAGAGTGATCCCATTTTTATGTTGTACAGTTTCACCCCATAGGCGATTTTGTTAAGCAAATTTCCCCTACCTCCGAAATTTTTTATGCTGTACAAATTTTATGTTATAGAATCATAGAGTTGGAAGAGACCTCAAGGGCCATCTAGTCCAACCCCCTGCCATGCAGGAACCCTCATCACAATAATTCCGACAGATGGCCATCCAGCTGCTGCTTAAAAACCTCCAAAGAAGGAGACTCAACCACCCTCCTTTGTGGCAGCATATTCCACTGCCGAACAGCTCTAATTGTCACGAAGTTCCTCCTAATGTTCAAATGGAATCTCTTTTCCTATACTGTAGTTTGAAACCATTGCCCCGAGTCCTAGTCTCTGAAGCCATGGAAAACAAACCATTTGTTATACAAGGGTCCATTGTACTTGTTGTGCAGGACTCTAGTCCTCAGTGATTCTCCTGCAAGCCATTTGCAAATAAGGAGAAAGGAAAAAAATAAATAAAAACCCCTTTCTTATACTGTTTGGAACAGCAAGACTGTTGAGGTTGTATGGGGGTCCGTGGCCAGTAATCAGAAAAGCCCCGAGTCCAAATCCCAATTAAGAGCCTTAGGCCAGCGTCTACTGCTCTGTCTCAGCTCCAACAGAAAGGAAACAGCACAATAACAACATTGAAAGAGACTCTCTTCTTTCCGTTCCAAGAGGCTTGCACCCTGGACCAGGAACAAGGGTGTGCCCTTGCTTTCGGAAGTTGTTTCTTTCGGAGGCGACGGAAGGTTCCGGTCGCTGCCCGTTCCTCAGGCTGAAGTCCTCTTCTCCTTGCCGTAGTCTTCCTCCCAGAAGTAGAGAAGATGGTGTAACTTTCCCAGCAGTGATTTGGGCAACTCGATCACCACCGTCCTACCTCGCAGGGCGGTGGTAAGATCAGCTGCAGCAGTGGTGTCCAATAAAGCCGTCCGGATGTTTTGGACCACAACTCCCATAGTCCTTTGTCATTGGCAATGTAGGCTTCGAATTCTGGGCGTTGTGGTCCAAAACATCTGGACAGCCAAAGTTTGGACACCCGTGAGCTGCAAAAAAAGAGGGGGGTTTGCAATGTGTAGCCTGCATACTGTAATTAAAACTGTAAACCGCCCAGAGAGTACTTGAAGTGGTATGGGGCAGTATATAAGCAGAACACTTTTTTTGCTTTGATTTGCTTATAGAAGAGTAGAACTGGTTAAAAGCACTCCTTATCTACCTCCTGGACCTTGAAAACCCTGTTAGGGTTGCTGTCGGTCAGTTCCAACGCACAGAGCCAGTGACCCGGGGCAGAATTTGACAGGTGGGATGGAAAAAAAAATGGGAGCGGGGGTGTGTGTGCGGCTTCTTTGGACTACATCTCCCAGAATCCACCACAGAGCAGGACCCTGTTGGCCGCCAGGCTGATCTCAGGACCCCACTGACTCACCTGCCGGACTCTGTGGTTCCCAGGGCTGCCGGAGTACCTCTCGATCAGCATGGGCCGCAGGTAAGTGTCCCATAGGCGCTGGAGATCCACGAGGGAGACTAGGTGTTTCAGGCGACTGCTGGAGAGACTTCGGGGCTTGTGCTCTTCCTGCGGGGAGAGGAGACCTTTAAGGTTTGCGACAGGTCGGTTTAAGGCATCAGAAGGCAACCAGAAGGCGGCTGGCATGAAAAGCGGTCATAAGAAGATAAGAGGAGCCCTGCTGGATCAGGCCAAAGACCCATCGAGTCCAGCTTCCTGTATCTCACAGCAGCCCCACCAGATGCGTCCGGTAGCGCATGAGACTAGGTATCTCTCTCCTGATCCCACTCCCCTGCATCTGGACCTTGAAGTACCCTGGTTTTAAGCCTGGAGATTTACACATCTCTATCATGGTTTGTCACCTGTGACGGACTTTTCCCTCCAGGTCACCCAGAGAGAGCCCTTCTCAGGTCCAAAGCTGTCCATCCAAAAGCTCCCCCTTCCTCCAAACAAGGGACCTCGCCATTCCTCCTTCCCGCTGGCCCTAAAACCCACATTGTCCTCCCCACTTGGGAAAGGACCCCCAGCACGTGGGAACTGTCCCACGCCATATCAACCTCTGTCACGTTGCAATGCAAAATCCATTTGTCTAGGTGCATTGTAATTCTAAACTTAGGATTTGGGGGATAGGCGGAGCCCCCCTCCGCCGGCTCCAGGGAGACACCTCCTGCTTCCTTGAAAACAGGGTCGCCTCTTGACTAGACCCCCCCCAAAAAAAACCTCCAATTCTCAAACCACCGGCAGCTTTCGTCTCCTGCAGGCCTCTTTGCCGGGCTGGTGGGCATCCAGGCAAATGTGGAAGCAGGGGAGCCTCTTACTTCCTCCTGCAACTCCGAAAACGACCAGCCCGACGAAGGACCTTGCCGGACTCGAAAGCTGGCTTGCTTTTTCCGGATTTTACGCCACCGGCAGCTGTTTCTCTCGCTTCGGGAGGTTGCCAAGGACCGCCCAGAGCAATGCATCTCTCTCTCTTTTTCTTTCTGGACCTACCGGGGCGTTGGGCAGGGGCTTCTCTTGTCGCTCCTGATGCTGCTGCTGCTGCTGCTGCCCCGTCCTGTCTTGCAAGGTCGACCCGGGTGATTCCCTTTCCCAGGAGGAGTAAAGCCCCAGCCAAGCGGCCCCAACCAGGGCCAGCAGCACCACCAGCACCACCAGCAGCAGGGCAAGGAGCCCACGGCGGCGCAGGTGGATCGGGCCCCCTCCGCGCCTCGACCCGGCCAAGGAGGGCCAGCCGGGATCCGACCCTCCTCCGAGCGCCCGGACGCCCATCCCTGGCCGGCTCCGGCGGGATCCTTTCCGCATGACGCCCTCCTCCAGCCCTTCCTGGCGGGAAACCGGCCTACTCGCGGGGGGCGTGGCCGCAGGGAGGAGCCACGCCCACGCCACGGAAAAGAGAGGGGAACATGAATGAGAGGCAGCCACGCCCACTTGGAAGCACGCCCCCTTCGGCTCCGGCCTATCAGAAGGGGGCAAGGGAGAAAGGGGCGCGGCCCTGCGGAGCCACGCCTCCGCCGCGTCCTTAAGGACACGTGGCTTAAGGGACGGAGTAGGGCAGAGTATTTATTTATTATTTATTTATTTATTTATTTATTAGGCTTATATACCGCCCATCTTCCCAAAGGAACTCTGGGCGGTTTACAACAGGAAAGAAAATATAACAATATCAGACAATTAAATAAAACAATTTTTTAAAAAAAGAGACAAAACCAAACAACTGGTAAATAGCAGATGGGGGGGGGAAATATTTTTAGTCACCAAATGCCTCTCGGACGGGTGGATGTTTTTCGAGCCTCCCTGGGCGTGGCCACCCACAGCATTTAGGAGAATTCTTTTTTTGAATGGTCGTCCAGGCAAAAAAATCAAAGAAAAATAAAACAAAATATACAAAAGACGCAACACATGTGGCACCTTAAAAGACTAACTTTCATATTTTATGTAAAAAAAATATATGTGGTTTGAGCCATGTGACCAGAAGAACAAATTCATAAATAGACTAGGTGACACCTTTATTGGTCACTACTAAAACAAATAATGGAAGCTAAGCTTTCGATAGCTTATTTTAATATTTTAATGGAACGTTTCGCGGAGGTGTTGTTAGTCTATGGAACTCCCTGCCGCAGGAGGTGGTGATGGCATCTGGCCTGGATGCCTTCAAAAGGGGATTGGACAGAGTCCTGGAGGAAAAGTCCATCACAGGTTACAAACCATGATGGAGATGTATCATCTCCAGGCATTAAAAAACCAGGGTACTTCAAGGGCCAGATGCAGGGGAGTGGGATCAGGAGACAGAGATCTAGTCTCGTGCGCTCCCAGAGGCATTTGGTGGGGTCACTGTGAGATACAGGAAGCTGGACTAGATGGGCCTTTGGCCTGATCCAGCAGGGCTTTTCTTATGTTCTTAACCCAGGTTAAGGGGGCAAACCAATTCGGTGGACCCATAAAATGGCTAAGACAATGGGTTTAGAATCAGTGGGATTGAGGTGGTGGCCACCTCAAGTTGGCCGTGAAGCCCACATTTGTTGCATTTCGGTTGCATTTTGGCAAAACCCACCGTGCTGTTGTCGTGAAGAGAAAACAGGCAGGGTAGAAAACCCACTCTCATGAATTCCTGGGAGTTAAAACAAGAATACAAACGGAATCAATATCGAAGCAAGGCTGATCCGTACAGCTTCTCCGCTACGAACCGCCGCATCTCCGATAGACAAATGGCATCTTTAGAAGATGATTCTCTCCTGTTCTGGTTTCTGTCCAAACACTAACACAGTTGGGCTGGAAACCAGCCCAGGCCGCAGGGAGATATAGTTTTAGCTCCCATCTTTAGGAGGCATCTTCTCAAGGTATGCCCGGTTGCAAGGCCAAGCAGCGGGCTGTCCGATGCTTCGGCTGGGCGCCTGCCACAGCCCAAACGGATCATCACAGAGCCTAACTACAGGCATGTAAAAGGGTACCATAGGATGCAGCAGCGGTGGGTCGGAGGAGAAGGAAGGGGTGGCAGAGATATTGGATTGGGCACAAAGTGTGTCTGATGATGGTTTCGCAGGAAAGAAGGAGACACCCACCGAAAGGCCAGGTGCAGATGGGGACATTATTTTTAGGCTGGACTGAGTCCAGCTTCTGTGCCCAAAGAGGGCTGCATACTTCATGTCGCAGAAACTCTTATTATCCAACACCAAGGAGGCTGCATTACATCGCCTTAACTCTGCCCTGTTAGTCAAAATGCAGACGCCGGACTCGCGACACAGGGAGATGGGGCTGGCTCTTGAGTCAGCCTTTTCCTACCAAGGGGTTTTTTTAAAAAAAGACGGCAAAACGATGTTCAGAAATCAAGTCTTTATTATTGTTTTTTTTTTCTCCTGCTGTTTTCCCCCCCCCTCCTTCACTCAACAGTCATTTGAAAATGTCACACGGGTACAGAGACAAACAGGTATATAAATATCAGTGTGGATGGGAGCCGGAGGGGTGGGTGTAGGGAGGTACCCCCTCTCACCCCACTCCAGAGCAGTGCAGGTTAGCTTTGAGTTCAATCTAAGATGAGGTTGATAATGGACAGGAAGACAGCAAAGAGGCTCCCACGAAATCCTGGGGAGGCCATCCGGGAGGGAGGGGCCGCTGTTGACCAGGAACTCCAAACTCTCTTTCTGTGTGTGTTTAGAGATGGATAGAACAGCCAGCGGGTAGGAACAGGGGCTGTAGTGCGTGTGTAGGGGCGGTGGGTGAGAGAGAGACACACTCGAAGGCAGCATGCAGAAACTGAGGGTTCCAAATTGGAAAAAAAAAAAAAAAGAGGATGAAGATGGGAGATTCGGCGTTGAAAACAGGGAGCTAGGATCATCTATGAACCAGGAAGAGCTTCTGAGCGGCTGAGTGATGGGTCCACCAAAAAAAGCCCCCTGAGAAGGGTGGAAGTCCCTTGAGGCATGCAGCAAAGAGGGGGAGACGCTGCAGAACAGAGAGAGGACAAGATCCCATGAAAAGATTATTTTTCCTCCAAGGAAGGATCGAATGATTTTATAGCGGGGTAGTTTTGCACGTCCAGGATCTGGCCGAGAGCTGAGCTTGCTTCCAACCCCTACGAGCCGGACTACTGAGCTACGTGATAAGCGCTGGGCCGGGCCAGAAGGTGGACTACTCAAAGCAAAAAGGCTGCCGACCAGATGACATGGCGTGGCCCCCATCCGATCTGCAAGCTAGACGTTTCCGATGCTTGAGCTAAGACTTCGCCAAAGCAGGGAGCCCTTGGAAAATATCCTTTGATTCCTCGGTGCCTGGCAGGGTTTGTGGGGGCGGGGGTTACACAGTGGGGCGAGACCACCGTTTCTCTACCGACGAGTATATCTAGCCTAAGAGATTTCCCTGTATTTGGGGGGGGGGGGCTTTTTCCCGGGAGCCAAATGGGCCAACACTGGGAAGCCACATTTTAAAAAAGTGGGGGGGGGGCAGCATTGGTAAAAGAGGAGGAGCCCATAAACCCCATACTGATGTTTAGATTTTCCCCCAACTGCATTTGAGACAAAGACCCCCCCCCAAAACCCACAGAGCACCCCCATCAGGAGCCCAACTCCAGCAAAGCATGGAAAGAAAGCGATGAAATATAAAATCAGCCCTTCCTTAGCTGGGCTGGAAAGCAGTCCAGCCACATGGCGGCAGGGTGGCGGCGGTGGTACCTTGGCATGGAGGGATGCTCTCCCAACCTGGTGCCCAGAGCCCTTAAGACAGAGTCAAAAATCCATAGCCCTAAGACGATGCAGGCGCATCAAAAACAATGGGATAAAGGAGCAACGTGTGTGTGTGTGTGGGGGGGTCACTCCTTCCCCAGGAAAGTGGTTCTGGGGAAAACAGAGGTCCCAGAGCACGGCAGGGTGGATATGCACAGCAGCATGGCTGGGGCTCCTCCTCCTCCTCCCACCACTAGGCAGGACTGCCAGGTAAAACCCGGTGGGAAGGAGCCCATAAAACAGTTGGGTGCAGCAGAGGGGAGTCCTCGCATGTCCCTGAGCCCAGTTAGCTGTTAGCAAAGTCATCGGATGATACCATGCTGAGATGCCCAGTGCAGCAGTCAAGCCAGTCTGAGAGAGAGATATATATATATAGCACCAGCTGTCCTTGCCTGGGAAATTCCAGTTTAAATCTGAAGCACGGTGAAGCCGGCTGTCCTAACAGGCAGCTCACAGCCAGGGTCTTGGGGCTGAGCCGCAGTTTTGAACGGCAAATGGAAACTACGCCTTTAAAGCTGCATCCCAGGCAGAAACAAACCTTCAAGCTCAATTCAAGTCGCAAAAAATTGCTCCTGCAGTGAGTCCGGGCGCTAAGAAAAGTTTGTTTATTTTCTTTTTTTTTTCCCTCTCTGGAGAGTGACAGCCAGAATCCTGCCTTCAAGGATGGATTTATCATCTTTAAAAAACACCGCCTTTTGCTTCCTCAGAGAAACAACCTCGTTCCACGTTTTTTTTTCCCATTTCTACGGAAAGACGCTGACTCTTCCGTGGGGGCTTCATCAGGGGTTGGAGCACCGAGTGCCCCATTAGCTGAGGGGGCCACTGTAAAAACTGAGTGTGGCTCAGAGTGGAAATGACTAACCCGGGAGGCAAGTGGGGGTGGGTGGGCGGGTGGATGATTTTGAAGACTCCGAGGGATGCAGGGGTTGGGGAGAGATTTAAGCTGTGTGACACTCTTAAACCCAGAATTTACTAAGAAGATGAAATGGTGCAGGGAAGGAAACTTCCAGAACAGAACGGGATATGAGCGAAATAGAAGGGCCAGCAACCCAATACCACAAGGTGGTGGAGATCGGAAGCACTCAGAAGGAGAACTTGGGGGGGACAGCACGGCTTAACAGCCTTTTTTTGTTCTGGGAGGGGACTACACCTCCCATACTTCCCAAGCCAGCATTCTGGGAGCTGTATTCCCCCCCCCCCCAAAAAAAAAGCAATGCTCCCAAGCTTCCGCTGGCAGGTGAGAAACAGTCGTTGCCAAACAGAGCAGAGGGTGGGTGTCAGGATCCTATCTGCCAACAGGGTATATAAGAGCGGAGGAAGAACACTGAGAAAGACAAAAGGTTTTGTCCAGCAACCGGAATCACCCAGAGGGCTGGATGTCTGCAGCTGACCATGGCAGGGAAGTCAAGGCTAGTGTGGGATCAGGAGGCGGCTTTGCAACAGGGAAATCTATGACCCTCCAGAAATGGCGAGCTTCTCCGTTCCCATCAATCTCAGCCACAGGGCCCGGAAGGGTGGGACTCCGTCATCCAACCAGGTTGGGAGGCCATGAAGTTCTCCGCTATTGCTTTCAAGAAGCAGCTATTTCATGACCGCCGCCTGGAGGGTTTTGTTGCGACCACCAAGCCTGCTTGAAACCCGTTTCATTACTGAGGTTGCCTCCAAAGGATCTTGGCCATTTTTCTTCCTACGAGGCCAGCGAAGCTTCTAGGTTGCTCCGAGACAGAAACTCCCTCCACCACCATGCAAATTTTCGAAATTTTTTGGCAGCAGCGAGAATCAAGGCCAATTTCAAAATCCATTTTTTTACATAGGAACTCTTAGGCGACGAAGGAATTCCGCCTCTCAGGATTATTTCTCGGCTCTGCAAACAGAACTGCAAACAGGAAGCCAGAAAATGCGTACATCTTATTTTGCAAAGATGTGTCTTCCTTTAGATTGTTTGGGATGGCACCAAGGTTCAACTTGACCATTTTTGCATTATTGTTAGAAACCTGATGGTGAGCTGCATTATCGGCTGATCCAAGATCGGGTAGGTCACTTTTCCAGAATGACAACGGCCAGAATAACTGGGAGGTTCTTAGAATTCTAATCTGAAGAAAATTAACTCCCCCCTACATCTCGTGGCAGATCAAGACAAACGCTCCCTATTCCTCTCCCCAACCGAGAATGTTTTCAACGGAATCTATCGCTCTTGATTAGAAACGGGAATGAAACTCAGTTCAGAGGTTCGCTGCTGTTCTCCCTTGCCTCCATCAGCCACTCACCAGGCCCAGCGTGCTCCCTTCCTCCTCCACCACAACTGATCATCCTCTCTCAGCAAACAGCCCAGGCTATTCTGCTCCTCCCTCATGGTTGATTTCCTTCAGGCAAAAGGGCAGGGAGGAGGCATCAGTGCTCGGAGGTGGAGGAGAGAAGCGCGCTGGCCCTGGTGAGTGGCTGATCAGCTGAGGAACCATAGGAGGTGAGCAGCAGCACCTATGCTGCCCCTTTTACCAACTGGGCCTAACCTCCGAAAAGAGGTTTGTGCCCATCTCTACTCTTTAGACATCCATTTTTTTTCATCTCCCCCCCCTCCATATATGAGTTGTTGTCTTTTCCTTCTTAAACCTCTTGCTGAAACTTAACAGGGTGGGGGAGAGGCAGACAAAAACCAAACCCAAAGTGGCAAACAAAACAATTCTCTTAAAATTTAAAAACAAAACAACAAAAAAGAAATCCACACAACAAAACCAACCCTCCGCCGCAACAGGATTCCTGGAAAGCGCAACCCACGCCACACAGCACGAACCGAGAAAGGGGGAGGGAGGGGGGGGTAGAGGCAAAGGACACCCCCCCTCTTTTCTCTCCGCGCCCCACCCCCTCACCTCCCATCCTCCCTCCGGGCAGCCCTCTCCCGCAACATGTCGCACGGCTGCACCCAGTTGTTGTCATGCAGTCCCACCCGGCAGCCCGGCGTGTCCTTGTCCGTGCGCCGGCAGCACATCCAGTAAGAGCGTCCGTAAGGCAGGTCATGATGGTAGGGTTTGGGGTGCCAGCGGCAGAGGGAGACGTCCCCTTTCTCGTAATGCTTCTTGCACTGCTTGCAGGGGTCGTCCCGGTACAAAGGGTCCCGGTTCCACTTGGAGTCCGTGGCCTGCACGCCAAACGTCTCGATGATGGACTTGAAGTAGTGGCAGGAGCACTTTAAGGCGGCCAGCGACTGCGTGGGCAGGTAGCTGAAGATCTTCACCATGATATGGTCCGGGAGGAGCAGCATGTACTGGCGGGGTTCCAGCAGCCGCTGGATCTTGAAACGGATCTCCAGGAAGTCGTGGGAGACGTGGCGGTAGAGGCGGCACAGAGAGGTGTCGGAGGCCGCCGGCTCCAGCCCCGAGGACCCGTCAGCCCTCTCCAGGCCGCCCTCGCCGCCGCCGCCAGAGTCCATGAAGGACCCCTCTGCGTCTCGGCTCTCTTCCGGGCGGGGAGCTTGAGCGTGGAGGAAAAACAGCTGCCCCGGAGGGGGGTCGTCGCACGACGAGCACAACCCCTCCTGGGTGGGCGAGCTGACGGTCAAGCACACCGTCTCCTCTTTCATGTTCTTGGTGCTGTCCTTGCCGAAGAAGACGCACTGGTCCACCACCCCGGTGACCACCACGTCCACGTGGAAGCCGGAGATGCAATCCCGGGCCGTGGCCGCCGCCAAGCCGGCCACCTTCTCCGCGCCGGCCCTGCCGCTTTCGGGGATGGCTTCCAGTTTGCCCGGAGGCCCCTGGCTCTCCCCGCAGGTCATTTCCACGTCCGGAGGTTCAGCGCCGGCCCCGTCGGCCCCTTTCGGGGAGGCACTTGCCAACAGGAAGTCCACGTTGTTGGGGAGGGTGTCCCGGGAAGGGCTGATGAGCTGGTAGAGGTCGCAGGTGATCTTGTCTTTGGCACGGGCCGAGGTCCCGGCGGGCGACCCTCCGCAGGTCATGAACACGCAGTTGGGGCGGGCGCCGGAGCCGCCCTCGGCGGGCGAGCGGGGGTCTCGGCTGCTGGAGATGCGGAAGGCGATCCGGACCTCGCTGGGGCTCTGCTGGGAGTTGGCCACGCACTCAGGGGGCTCCCGGCAGAGCCCGTTCGGCCGCGGGACGCTCCTCTCCCGAGACTCGAAGTGGGCCACCGCCTCGGCCACCCGGCTGCAGTCCGAGCCGGGTCCCCCCAGAGGGGCTTTCTTCTCCCGACATTCCTCTTGTTCGGTGGACACGAAGACCATCGGGGCAGGCGAGGCGCCAGGTAGGCTCGGCCGGGCATAGCTCTGCAGCGCCAGAGCCGTCCTCTGCTCCACCAAGGCCACCATCTCGGCCACCGAGAGGAGGTCAGTGGCTTCTCTGCCGGCAGGGTCACCGTCGGCACCCGGGCAAAGGCACACATCTTCGGCTTCCTTGCTGCCTCCGCCTCCGCCCCGCCCTCCTTGGCCTTGACCGGGCAATCCCTGTTCCTGCCCGGGTCGTGAGACCTCCTCCGGCGCTTGGCCTTGGAGCTATCACTCCCCCAGTGCCCTTTCACTTTCATGGCGCTGGCCCGGCTCCCGCTGCTGCACTGGTGAGCCACGAAGAAAGCGATCTTCTCCTTGGTGTTGCCCGGTTTGATCACGTACCACGTATCCAGGAGCACCCGGCCTTCTTCCAGCTGGCTGGGGGTCGGGGAGACTGCGGGGGGCGGAGGTGGGGGCGGCGGCGGAGGCGGCGGTGGCGGGGTGGGGGGCGTGTTCTCTGAACGGTCCTCACCGCCCCCTTCCTCGCCTTCCTTAGCTTTGCAGGCAAAGTCCCCAAAGGTCTTTTTCACCTGCCCTCCGGCGCACTGCTTGTTCTGGGAGTAGGTGCCGAAGGGGCGGGGGCACCATAGCTGGAGGTGGGAGAAGGTGTTCTGATCCATCACGCTCGCATGGCAGAAAAGCAGGGGGGAAGGCGGGCCTTCTCCCCTAGCTCATGATGTCAGCGGAGCGCCCGGATCCTCCCGGGGCTCCTTCGAAGAAACCTGCGGGCAGAGAAGGAGAGAGAGAAACAATACAAGTGGGTTGAGCCGTGTGACCCGAAAAACAAATTCAAAAGTTTTGATTCAGGGTATTCCCAAGCAGATGTCTTCACCTGCTGACGATTCTCTGCAAATGGTATTGAGAGAGATCCTGCCTCTTTCTCCAACCCGGAGGTTGTCCTTCGGCATCCATCCTTAAAGATAGCCATGGATACCCTTGTTCTCCATGAACTTGTCCAATCCTTTCTTAAAGCTGCCAAGGCTGACAGCTGCCACCACTTCTTCTGGCAGGGAGTTCCACAGACCAGTGATCCTCTGGGTGAAAAAGGACTTTCTTTTATTTGTTTGAGATCTAACACCCCAAAGTTTCATGGAGTGCCCCCTGCTTCTAGTGTTGTGCAATAGGGAAAACAGCCTTTTCTGATTTACTTTGTCCACACCGTGTATGATTTTATAAACTTCAATCAGGTCACCTGTTAGGCGCCGTCATTCAAGAGTGAAGAGGCCCAGCCGTTGCAGCCTCAGATGGTAAGGAAGGTGTTCCAGCCCCCTGAATCATTCTGGTTGCCCTCCTCGGCATTTTTTCCATTTCCGTAATATCCTTCTGGAGGTATGGTAACCAGAACTGGACACAATACTCCAGATGGGGCCTCACCATAGATTTATAAAGAGGCAAAAATGACACAGAAATGAAGTTCTGGACTCAATAATACTTTCATTATATGTATTGTTTGGTCTCTCACTTTTTTTTAGATGTGGACACAAACCCAGAGGAAATACAAACAAGATATTTCTTTCATTTTATCCCAGGACATTTGTGGCCATGGAACGGGATTAAAAGTATCTGACCACCCCCTACCCAAGATATCATACTGGGGGTGGGGGGGAATCTACACCTCCAAAGCAAGGATTCTCACAGGCTGTACATACACAGGTCCTTCTCCCCCAGCTTGGTTTTAAACAAAGTTCACTTTTGTTCTCATGAACAACTTGGTAAAAAATTTAACGTTGAGTGAGAGAGCGCCCTGAATTGAAGACAAGAGGTCTATCCTTAATTCCTCTTGGCCTGTTCGCTCACGAAGGCCTCCTCGGGTCGAATTCATAGCAGACACATAAAACAATCATGGGGTGGGGTGGGGGATGTTTCCTGAGGAGGTATGTTGGCTGCCCTTCTGCATCCATGACTTCCAAGCTTTGCGCAGGCGGCACTGGCTGCTAAACAAGCAGATAAGTCTGAAGTGGGTGCCATAACAGGTCTCCAAAGCGTGAAATATGCAAGATAGCTCGGCCTGGCCAACATGGGCTACCACCTCAACGTGCAATCTCCCAAATGGCCTTTTTTAAATTAACAGCCCTGTTTGGGTCTCGCAAACTGAAGGTGGACTCCTTCTTTCCCACATCTGATCTTCCTCCTTTCCGGCAGCCTTCAACTCGGCACGGTCCTGATTATTATTCCTCAGTTAAAAACAACATTATAATAATCTCTAAATGGCAAAGCGGGAAGGCAACATTTGGGGCACTTAAGTCTGGAAAAAAGGCGCCTGATGGGGGGATATGGTTCAGATGTACAAAATAATGCAGGGCATGAGTAAAGTGGATAGAGGGAAGCTCTTCTCCCTCTCACAGAATACCAGAACTAGGGGACGTCCACTCAAACTGAGGGCTGGGAGAGTAAGAACAGACAAAAGAAAATATTTTTTCACCCAGCGCGTTGTTAGTCTGTGGAACTCCCTGCCACAGGAGGTGGTGATGGCATCTGGCTTGGATGCCTTCAAAAGGGGATTGGACAGATTCCTGGAGGAAAAGTCCATCCCAGGTGACAAACCATGATGGAGATGTGTCATCTCCAGGCTTAAAACCTGGGTACCTCAAGGACCAGATGCAGGGGAGTGGGATCAGGAGAGAGATATCAAGTCTCGTGCGCTCCCAAACGCATCTGGTGGGGCCACTGTGAGATACAGAAAGCTGGACTAGATGGGCTTTTGGCCTGATCCAGCAGGGCTCTTCTTAGGTTCTTAACTTCTGGATCGTGGAGGCCGGGGGGGGGGGGGGAGAATTGAACCGGCAACTTCTGTCCCTCCAGTAAGTTCTCTCACTCCTCTCCTAACTCAGGGCTTTTCCCTTTACAAGGGAGGCCGGGCCGAGAGTCCTCAAGGAGCCTCACGTCCCCGTGAGTTTGTAACGAAACACGGCCTGCACCACAACACAAAAGGAGGCCATGGAGAGGAGAATTGCCCCTGTCATTTTGCAAACAGGTCTCTTTCGTTTAAGAGGAGGATGTTTGCAGGGGAGCCTTCTCCCTGGGACACACCATAGGGGAGCCTCCTGTCATGTCAGAATTCACCCGCAGGCCGGAAAACAGGCCAGAAGCCGGGACCCAACGTTGGCCAATGGGGAAATAGGGCTCCCCCAAAAGGGAACCAGATGCCGTTTCCTCCCTAGCAGATGTTTGGCCGAAGCGCTACTCCCCTGTTTATCAGCAAACAAACTGGGTCATGCAAAATCTAACTATTTATACTTCTGAAGCAGCCCGCCCTGCTGCTGCCAGGCAGATATCCACCCCCACACACACACACCCGCAAAATTCCTTCCAAACCCAGGTTGGCTTTAACCTTCGAAGCAAATGATCACTGCCATGCTGCAGATGTCAATGGCACATCTGTTTTCTTTCTCTCGTGGAGACAGGTGGGGGAATAAGCTCCTTAGCGAGGTCTCCCCACTGAGCAGCATGGCCTCGGGTCTACCTGTAGCACCCTTTTGCCAAGAAGACAACCTGATTCTGACACATTCACCGTCTACAAAGGCAGCGAAAGGGGGTAAGCCAAGAACTGCCAGATAGTAGTTCAGTGGTTTAGGTCTCTGGCTGCAACACTACAGGGTTGGCAGTTTAGTGCCACACCATGATTTCTTGAGAGACGATGACCTCCATGACCCATAGGGCCCCTGCCAGCCCTGCAGTTCTAAGATGATGATGATCATCATCATCATTGTCGTCGTCATCATCATCATCACACAGCAGACAAGATAACTATGCTGGATTTTGCATTACAAATAATGAGTCGAACGCTTCCCAAGCGTTTAGGACTACGTGGTGTATTGGCGAATTATGCGAGCAGATCCCAGTCAGGCGGCTTTCTGCATCCAACTGATGGTGACTTTTTTGTCAACTCCAATTTCTTCTAAATACTTGCTTAGCTCTTTAGGCACCGCACCCAGCGTGCTGATTACCACTGGGACCACCTATACCGGTTTATGCCAGAGTCTCTGAAGTTCAATGTTCAGATCCTGATATCGGGTAATTTTTTTCAAGTGGTATTATTATTATTATTATTATTATTATTATTATTATTATTATTATTATTATTATTATTATTATTATTATTATTATTATTATTATTATTAACCACACCGCTATCTACGCTGGATTTTGCATTACAAATCACTAGTCGAACGCTTCCCAAGCGTTTAGGACTCAGTGATGTATCGGCGAATTATGTGAGCAGATCCCAGTAAGGTGGCTTTCTGCATCTGACTGATGGTAACTTTGTCCACTTCAATTTCTTCTAAATACTTGCTTAGTTCTATTATTATTATTATTATTATTATTATTATTATTATTATTATTATTATTATTATTATTATTATTATTATTATTATTATTAAAAACCAGGCAGTCAACCAAAATAGTAAACCACTAGTACCAGAGTAAATATCAATGTAGTTAGTATATATGCTGTTCCTAATATTGCCATCAATCAATCAATCAATCAACCATCATCATCATTGTCATCAAAAATAATAAGCACAGTCCATCAAAATTATAAAAAACATAGAGTGGCATTCTACAACAGATACAAGATGTTGTTCATTTGTTTGTTTGTTGTTTGTTTGTTCATTTGTTGTTGTTGTTGTATGCCAGGCAGATGATGCCTGGGTAGAGGTACAGGATAAAACCCACAGCATCTACAAGCATACCCAGTATTCACACACATACACACATGCCGTACACACACCCTTCTGGTCACCCCCACAAGGAAATCCCCACCACTGGGGGAAACCAGGCTTGGCATCTGGCCTTGGCCGGCTACTGCTTGCTTTGCCCCAGAGTCCTTTTCGTTAGGAAACCAAAAAACAAACAAACCCCAAAATAGCGACAGGCAAGAAGGCCAATGCTTCTGGATGATTATTTCCCCTGCCCGCCTGCCCCCCCCCAAAGCAACCAGGAATGTCCTTGCACAGGAGATGGGTGTGTAAGGCACGGCAAGCATCACCACCGGGATCATGGGTGTAACGGCACCCACACTCTCACCAGGACGGCAGCCTTCCACCAAAAGCGCCAGCCTGTCCACCCCGAGCAGCTGTGCAGCTTTCCAAGCAAAACCCCCACACTCAGGAAAATAAAATAAAAACCTTCTGGTGGAGGCCACCCCCTTGCCCCCCCCATCCGCCCCACATGCCCAGGGTCCTTACCTGTTACCCCAAGGCCATGCAGAGTGTGGGTGGATGGAGTGGAGTTCGGAGGGGGGGGGGGGGCAGATCTGATCTAGGGGAGGGAGGCCTCCAGGAAAACCTACATCCCGGGGCTTGCAGCCTGCAAGAGGTGCCTTGGGAAACATTAAATTAAAAATCGAGATTAAAAAAAAATCAATCTACAGGTTGCAAGCAACGCCCCCCCCACTCCCCCAAAAAGTGGTGGTTTGCAAACACAAGGGGGAGGGATCAGTGCAAAGTGGGGGGTGGGTGGGTGGGTGGGCGGTAATGGATTTTCTTGGCAGCTAACCCCCCCCACTCCACTCCTGTATGTGTGTGTGTGGGTGGGGGGGGGTGCCTATGGGGTGCATGCGCAATGCAACCTGATCTCTTAAAGGGCTAGCGCCACCCTTCCACCAGCCTCTTGGTGCCCCCTTCTTGCAATCAAGAGTGCCTTTTAATCCACCATGCGCGCACACACACTCCTCCCCCCCCCACTACTCACACACACACACACACACACACACACACACACACACACACACACACATCAGCCACCCTGCTCAGCCATTTGTTGACAGACATATGCAAGGAGCCTGGCAGCCAATCGGGAGGCTGCGTTTGGGGCATGCCCATATATGGATGACAGCAGAGTCTCAGCCTACCACTTTAAAAAAAACAACACACACACACACACACACACACACACACACACACACACACACACACACACACACACACACACACACACACACACACACACACACACACACACACACACCCAAAAAATCCTCTCCTGGTAAGGGACCCTGGAGCAATTCAAGCTGCAAATACAGGAGGAGGCACATCTCAGATTGGCCACTTCTTTTATGGCCATATTCCGGGGCCTCTCCTGTCCCCAAAGCTAACCACTCTGGTTTAAAAACAACCCCCACCAACAATGCAAAGGGATGATCGTACAGGACCAGGGTCCGATGTGGGTCCTCGGACAAATCCAGCCTGAACTCAATTTGGCATGCAAAACGTGCATGACGACGACAATGTCGAAACTGATGCTGTAAGAAAGCAGGGTTCTTAGGAAAAGGCCACCAGGCTGGCAAAGGTGGTGGAGGGGGGAGCAGGAAGAGAGGAAGACCAAAGATAAGATGGACTGACTCGCTAAGGAAGCCATGGGGTTGCGTTTGAAAGAGCTGCGAGGGGCTGTGAAAGAGAAGGGCTTTTTGGAGAGCGCCCGTTCACGGGATCACCATAAGTTGGCGGTGACTCCACAGAACACAGCAATTAGACAATGTTCGTTAGAAACCACACGTGCCAAGATCCCGGGTTCAATCTTTATCATGTTTCCAGGGAGGGTGAGGGCAGGCGGCTGCAGCCCTCGAGAAAATAAAAATTAAAAAAAAAAAACGCTTCCCAAACAGGCAGCCACGCAGTGCAAGCCTTAATTGCACTGCTGTCAAGGAACAGGACAAGTTCACCGCTGCCTTGAAAAATAATAATAGCAGGGAGGATCACCTGCATTTTCCTCGCCTCCCACTCGCCTGCAGATATGGCTATCTGGTTGGGAGTTCGATTCCCTACTGGGCCTCTTCGAGAAGGGTTGACGATGTTCTCAAAGGTCTCTCCCAGCTCTGACCTTCTAAGGTGGGGGTGGAGATTATTTGCAACCTTTACAACACACTGTGGGAGGTTCCTTGTGTTCAAAATAAGATAGACAAAACCCCAAAAGATCAAATATAAGGAACAGTATTCTTCTTCTTCTCCACTTCCTCTATTATTATTATTATTATTATTATTATTATTATTATTATTATTATTATTATTATTATTATTATTATTATTTATTATTATTATTATTATTATCATCACACAGCAGACTACGCTGGATTTTGTATTACCAACCACTAGTCGAACGCTTCCCAAGCGTTTAGGACTATGTGATGTATCGGCGAATTATTATTATTATTATTATTATTATTATTATTATTATTATTATTATTATTATTATTATTATTATTATTATTATTATTATTATTATTATTATTATTTCCTTGGCCTTTCCCAGTGAGCCATTTTTTTAAATAACAAGAGCATCTATTCAGGTAGGTATGCCGGTAACAACGCTACCGTCGATGCACGAAACCAGCAAAGCACCAGAGATGCTCCTAAAACACACGGCTTGCTAGCTTGAGCTATTAAATGTAGAGGCTTGTATCTTAAACTTAACTACATGCAAATGTGTGTGTGTATGTTGCATCGCTATAGTCGTGTGACTGACTCTTCGTGACCCCATGTCCGTGGAGTTTTCTTGGCAGGAATACTGGAGTGGTTTGCCAGTTCCTACTCCAGCAATTGGTCTACACAATTTCCCCAAAATTATGCATTTTCCCACCTACTCTACCGGATTCTTTCCTCGCATGCTCTGCAGTGGATAAAAGTGCCCTGGCTATCAATGGTTTGCTATTAGGACAACAGGTATGCATGCACGCACGCTCGCGCGCAGGGCGGGCACACACACACACACCCCATGTTCTCATGGCAAGCAAGCAGTGGCTCTGCAACCACGGCGTCTCATTTGATCTGTATTTCTGTGTCTGCATAAACATGCTGCGTGAGTCAGCTCCATGGACCAGTTTTAATGGCCTTAGAGACTTCATTTCCTCCTTGTGACTCAACGCCTCCTACAATCCAATGCCACTGAGTTCCAAAGGTTAATCATTTATCTCGGAGATACAAACAGAGATAAGGTTCAAAGCAGTTCAGCAGCAGCAACGAAGCTTTCAAAACATTAGAAAAGCCCCAAACGCACTACTAGCTCTTGTCATAAACATGGCCATCATTACATTAAAATCTATTATATAAAGAATTGGTGGCACTGGCAACCCTCATGGGGCAGCAAGGAGTGAAATAGTACTATATATAGAAATATATAGGAATAAGGTATGGACAGTGGTATTAATGGAAAAAATGACTTATCAGGTCAGGCTGTACAGAGGGGAAATTAAACAAGACCTTTTTATGAAAATATGGTCCCCACTGTTAAACTCAGATATTGAATCTAGTGACAGAGTAAGCAAGATGGAACATGGGTTACATTGTGGGTTGTTATAAACTGTACTAGTATAATTGATGAGGAAAATAATATACTATATTATGTTACAATATGGTGTTAAATTGTCTTTGATAAGCAAGACAAATCAAAAAGAAAATCAAAGAAAAAAGAAAGCATGGGTATCATTGCTACATTCCAAAATGAAAATGGAGATGAGACCAAGACCTCCTCTGTCCACGACCAAGGTGAAATCCGTACTCAGGACTTCGATCTTGGCTTAGAGACGCTTAGGATATCATCTTCAACAGGATGGTTCAGAGAGAATTTCCATCATTTGGGGAAGCTTCGCCCTGCATAACTAACAGCACGGCGTTGCAGCTGCAGGTTTTATGAGCAGCATTGGGAATCACCGTACCACTGGTGAAAGAGTCGTGAAAAAGTAAAGAGTGCCGGAGACCAGGGAAAGCATCAAGAACGCTAAAAGGCGAAGTGCCCGGAAGCCGGGAGGTGCACCACCAAGCCTGCTGGCCGTAACTATGCAATTAACCTGTTTAACTGACCAACACAGAACAGGGAGAAACAAATGGCAGAGAAAGCTGGGAGGCCGGCCGTCTGTTCTGGATTGCGTAAGGGAAGGTAAAAATTAATACGGGCTCGAGAAGTGAACGCTCCTGGGCATTGTCGGGCAAGCTGAGTCACGGCACACACCTTAATTATTTTCAAGGCACTTTGACTGCGGTAACCACTTCTTGCATTTCTCAGCAGGACAGGAGCGTGTTCTCTGTCAGCTGACTTTGGATGAAAACAGGACGAGCAATGACAAAGAGCAACACATAATCTGGATAGGACGGGGCAAACAGATGGGGGTGCTAGTGATTCAAGCAATAAATGTGCAGGGGGGATTCCCTATACAGTATATTATTCTGTGGCCTGAGAGAAGATTATCTCTTTTGGGTTTACTTTCGGCTGAGAGAAGAGAGGGCATTACAACAATTCATTGTTTATTGTTACATTTTAATAATACATACCTGGTCAAAGACTAGCATTTTTTGATCCCAGTTTGTAACTTTTTTTTAATGACTTCCAGATTTCTCCCAGGGTGATCCATCCTAGAAACTGTTGTTCTTCCTCAAACATTTTCCAGGCTCCATTTTTTTTAATTTTTATTTTATGGATACAACATCTCTCCACTTCCTGAGAGTAGGATGGAAGGATTGAACCCGTAGCTGCTATTCTTCCCCGCTGCATCCCTGTTCGTATCTGAACCGGCAAACAAGATTTCGGGGTGTTGTGCTGGGACTGACAGCGAATTTCCTAAAACTTGCTTACGAACCCCAACTAAGTCCTGCCAGTGTCCTCTGCCTTTAAAGGAAAGCTCACATTGTGGAAAGACAAAACTTCCCGAGCGTGCACCTTCCACAAAAGTCCTTGAATCACAGCAAGAAGGAAACGTACACATGTTTCGCCTTCATCTCTAAGGCCAAGATCCTCTTTCCAGACAAATGCACGGGTGGGGGGTGCCTTTGATGGGACCACTACAGAACTATACAAATGGCAGTCTTTTTTTTGGGGGGGGGGACACCACCCTTGCTCCTCAGGCTCCGCACATCCCTGCTCCTCATGGACCACTCGAATGGCACTGGGGAAAGCCAGGAAAAATGTATTCCCTAAAAACACAGCAGGGCTCCTCTTATTAGAATCCAGGATCTAAGCCAGGGGTGTCCAAACTTCGGCCCTCCAGATGTTTTGGACCACAACTCCCAGAATTCCAAGCCTGTATAGCCAATGACAAAAAATGATGGGAGTTGTGGTCCAAAACATCTGGAGGGCCGAAGTTTGGACACCACTGATCTAAGCTCTCTCATGGCTGGGATGGCAAGACCTTCCTTCCTCAAGTAAGTCGGCCACGCTTCTTTCTCTGCCTGCACAGGGTCCTGGGTACCCCACCTGTAGCTGCAGGTGAAAGGATCGAGGCAGTTAAACCGTAGGTTAAGGCGCTAGTCCTCAACCAGCCTTGGAGAACCTTGGGGCCAATTCTGGAGTGATGAGTCTCTCCGTGTCTGGCAAAGGGGAAAATAAGCAAAGGAACTTGCGCCCACCCCATTGTTTTATACCCCCTGATCATGAAGGCGTTGGGCAACAACCTATGTCCCAGGTGGCTCTTAAAAGCAGAGGAGCAGGGCTCAGGAAAGAAGGTGGCAACCCCCCAGACCGACCCTCCTCTCAGGCTATCCTTTTCTTCCAAGCTGGGCGAGTGATTTCTCCCCCCATCTTTTTTTTTCCCTCCCCCACTCCGCAGCTCCTGCCCTCCCCTCCCCTCCCGGTCCCTTACCTGCCCCACCACCTGGACCGCCGCTGCACACACCACGCCGCCAGGTTCCCCACCTCTGCCCGGGCAAGGCGGCCGACTTCCTGGATCGGCATCGCGCATGCGCCGAGCTGTCTGGCCCACCCGCAAGAAGGCGATTCCCCCGACCTCCCTCCCGACATGCCCCGTTCCTCGCGCGGCGGCGGCGGCGGCGGCGGCGGCGGCAAGGGAAGGAGGGGGGGGTAAAGAGAGAGAGAGGGAGAGGGAAGGCTGCCCCGCCCTCTCTCCCTCACCACCCTCCGCCGCCGCGAAGGCGCTTGGGAATTGTAGTTCACATCTTCGCTCCCTTAGTGGGAAGAGAGACCTTTGGGTAGTGGGCGGCATATAAGTTGAATAAATGAATAAATAAATAAATAAATATTTATTTATTTATTTATTTATTTATTTATTTATTTATTTATTTCTATACCGCCCGTCTTCCGGAGGAACTCCGGGCGGTTAACAACATTAATAATAATAATAATAAATAATAATAATAATAATAATAATAATAATAATAATAATTTTATTATTATTAGCGGTCCAGGTGGGGGGCAGGTAAGGGACCGGGAGGGGCAGGAGCTGCGGAGGGCGGAGGATTATTATTATTATTATTATTATTATTATTATTATTATTATTATTATTATTATTATTATACAGTACAATATAATATAATATTACTATAATTATAATATAATATAATATAATTAATATATTATTATAATAATATTATTAATATATTATTATAATATAATATAGTATAATAATATGATATAATATAATATAATTCAAATAATAACTAATAGTTACTATTAGTAGTACTGTACTGTATTGGTCTTTGATTCTTTCTTTTTCATATGTGCTTGTAGACCGCCTTGGGTCCTTTCAAGGAGAAAGGCGGGGGTAAAAACATTTTAAATAAACATCAAATAAATAAATAAATAAATAAATAAATAAATAAATAAATAAATAAAATGCTCGACAGGTTTACGCGAGCCTTCCGATTATGCAAGGCTGTCCCAGGATGGAACTTTCGAGGGTTTTTTTTTAAAACAACAACAGCAAACCCTTCACACCAGAGCCTATGAGCATGTACAGGGTGCCTTCCTTCCTTCCCACCCTAGGCTATTAGGGGCAGGTAGGAACACAGACATATTTTTTCCCCTGAGTGATCCCTTCCCAAGCATTCCATCAGGGACTACCCAGCGGAACACACCTTCCCCCTCCTGCCAGTCTCGGAATAATAATTCTGTGCTGGATCAGATTTTTTTACTGTACCTAAATTTTTCAAGACGTTTCCCGAGGAATCCTAAAGGGCAGCTAGGTAGGGCGAAGAATAGACTCAGCAGCAGATCCATCCCAACCTCAACTTTTATATCACCACTGCAAAAAGAGGTTACAGGCGATACCTTTTATATCATGCAACCTTTTGGGTTGCAAAATCCTACACATGAAAGGGAGGGGAAATCCTTTGAAGCCCCACGCCCAGCTCATGATGATGGGATCAGGGGAATATAATCCAGTCACCTCAATTCTGATGGCCGTAATTACAGTTAAGGATGATAAGATTAGAATGAAATCACCCACCTCCCCAAAACCTGGGCAGTTACTTTTTAACCACGGCTGTTCAAGTACAGTATTTAAAACATTCTTTTATTGCTAGTTTCCGTGTGGAATGTTTATAGAGTAACAAATGCGATTCCTGGCATTGATCATTGGTGGGTGTTTTTTTCCCCTGTGCTTTTTAAACAGTTTTTGATGAAATTTTTCTAAACATAGCACTCGGCAAAAGAGGCATAAAAAGTAACTGGGAGTCATTTACCTCTGCCAACCACACCTCCAACAGGTCTTAAGTTGCTCCAGGGAGTGAATTGCATTACCAGGAACTTGTTCTTGGCAAATTGTGTCCTGACCTCTCCATAGGTTCAGATGATGTGACTAGGGGTGTGTGTGTGTGTTTGTAATATATAAGCTGTATACAATAAAGTGGTACCTTGTATAAAGGAATTAATTCGTTCCAAATGAAATTGTGCTAAGCAAATTTTCCTTTGTACAAATTTCCCATAGGAATGTATTGAAAACAGAGTCATCCCTAATCACGACCATTTTTATGTTGTACGGATTCACCCCATAGGCGGTTCTGTTAAGCAAATTTCCCCTATCTCTGGAATTTTTTATGTTGTACAGATTTTATGTTACACTGTATATATAAGCTGTACTGTATATAAATATATATAGCTGTTGATTCTTGGAATTTGGCACTTGGTGACCTATATATATAGGTCACAACGAGGCAAATTCCAAGAATCAACAGGTACAGTAAATGCTTCATCGCTGGTGAGGTAGCGTGAGGAGGTATCAGGTTTCCAGAAAACTTGCAAAAATAAAATGAAATGGAACCTGTTAAGTGACCCTACAACCACGTTGCTTTTGGAGGGTTTGAGTTTGGAAAACTTTCACACCGTGCCTGTGACCACAAAACTATCCATAAGTATTGGTTTGTTTGTTTTTTAAATGCCAGAGGTCATTTGGAAGAAGGCCGCAGAACAAATACCAGATCCACACAGCCTATGGACCCGATCCTTCTGTAGCGCTACTCCAACGGAGAACAATATGTTTATGACGTCTCTGTGCAGAAGGGGGAAATGGCCATTTTCTGGGCAAGGGAGAAATGCACAGAGGCAGACAGACAGCCCTGGTGCCTGGGTCGGACACACAGCCTTTAAGGTGCTGACCAACTTTATTTATTATTTATTTATTTTGAATAATTTTACCCCACCTTTCATATTGGAAAACTTTGGGGTCGGAGGTAAGACTACAGGGCTCTGGTAATCTAAAACCTAGGCACCCGCCCCCCACCCCCCACAAAAAGAGGAAGATGGAATTGGTTTTAATCCATGAGTGTTTGGGTGGTGGTGGTTATGAAATGATTGTTTTGGCTATGACCTATTCAGAAGGCGCCTCTCCCCTTCCTGAAGGTTTGGTAAATTGAGTTAAGCCTCGTGGTGCAGTGGTTAAATGCCTGTACTGCACGTAAAACTCTGCTCACAACCTGGGGTTCATTCCCAGGTAGCTGGCTTAAGGTTCACTCAGCCTTCCATCCTTCTGAGGTCGGTAAAATGAGTACCCAGCTTGCTGGGAGAGGGGGGGCAATGTGTAGCCTGCATAGCCTGTGTATTAAAACTGTAACCCAGTACTATTTGAAAACTGTAAACCGCCCAGAGATTACTTGAAGTGGTATGGGGCGGTATATAAGCAGAACACTTTTCTTTTTGGGATCTATATTTCACATATTTTTCCCCAAGGAATGACATCATTGCAGGAGGAATCCAGCCCCCCCCCCGACCTCACCAGGTCCTTCTTTTTATGTGACGGAGGACTGGGGCTTAGCACCCTGGCGTTGACGTGCGATTAGGAGACAGATTTTTCCAGCTTTACTGTCATTTGAAGAGTGGCTTTTCAGGAGTTTGACAAGACTCGGGTAACCGACTTACCTCTTCATGCCGCAGGCCAAGTTTGGAAAAGTTGTTATTATTATTTTTTTTCAGCATGGGGGCTCAGAATACCCCAGCCAACATGGCTACGGGACCTCAAGATGATGAAGAAGAGAGGCGGGGTGATAAAACGCCGAACAAATAACACTTCTAAACCCCAGGACTTTGAATAGCTCACACACTAGTTACAACAAGAGACCAGACCCAGAGGGCAGAATTCATATAATTTATAAGTCATCATAAAAATCACTAAATCTTTATTAACCACAAACATGACTGTACCAGGCAAATGGTTACTAGCAGTCTCCCCCGGCTCGCACACAATCATGTGGAATTGTTCCTGGTAGGCATGTCCAAACTTCGGCCCTCCAGATGTTCTGGACCGCAACTCCCACAGTCCTTTGTCATTGGCAATCTAAGCTTAGGATTCTGGGAGTTGTGGTCCAGAACATCAGGAGGGCCGAAGTTTGGAATGCCTACGTGTAACATGTCCAAGGAAATGCTTTTAAAAGAAGAAGAAAGAAAGAAAGAAAGAAAGAAAGAAAGAAAGAAAGAAAGAAAGAAAGAAAGAAAGAAAGAAAGAAAGAAGATGAAACTGTATCAACCCTCTTCCAGTTCACACACTCCAGGCTGCCGGGATCAGAATGCCACATGTGTGTTTGTTCGTTGTGACTCTATAGGGCACGTCCTTTGCCCGCAGAGTTCGCAATAGGGGGGGGGGTGTTGTCTCTTGCAGACATGCTGTACAGAAAACCCATGTGGAGCAACCCCCCCCCCAATCCACCGGGAATTGAGGAAGACCCCCAGGATCAGCAGATGTCCTCTGGGCATTTGGGGGTGCACGCAAGAGCCTTCTTGGCAAGGGTGGCAGTCTCTTCTGGCTGATCGTCCACCTTCATCCTGATAGGGACATAGCCATCAGGTCTGCTGCCCTTCTGGGCTGGCGGCGGCATCCGTACACCTCCTGTGTTGTCCAGGCCCTTCGGAAGGTGGGTTCGTTCCCGGCGGGCAGGAGGGCAGGAGCCGCCAGCTTTTTTGCCATGACTGCTCCGGCTGCGCCAAGACGCCCAGTGGCTCCAGCTGTGCCCTTGCTTCTCAAGAAAGCCTGCGCCCAGTAGGCAACCCTGCCACTTCCTTTGGATCTCAGACTGGACCTGGATTTGGGGGGAGGGGGGTTTAAACAAAAAGAGAGGTTGGTACCAGTGGCATGCCAGAGCTGGGACTTGCAGGGGTTGAGGTAGAAATTGCAGCACTTTTTGATCAGCCCGGGTGGGGGCATCATCTGCCATGCCTAAGAAGATGACTTGATCCTTTTAAATTTTGTTGCAATGCTCAGAAACATCGGGAAAGATTTGTCCAGCCTTGTGGTAGGGCTGCAAGCTGTCCTTTTTCAAATGCAAAGTATTTTGAATACAGAGATGAACACTGCCCCTAGAGTCCACACGCTCCTAGCATGCATGTGTGTGTCTTGGGGGGGGTGTAACTTTTGCTTTAACCTTTACCTTTAAAGGAGAAGGAAGTCTCTGATAAAAGGCAAATGTGTGTAAGATATAATGGTCCCTAGGAGGCAGGGGGGGCACTTGTATCTTGAATTTATGTATTACTGTATATACTTGAATAAAAGCCTAGTTTTTCAGCCCTAATTTTGGGCTGAAAAAAGGGGTCCTCGGCTTATATTCGGGTCAATACTTTTAGCCACTGAGGCAAGTTTGGGTCGGTGGCTAAAAGTCATTTTAAACATTGTGCACCACTTCTCCTGACCCCCCCCCCCGCAATGTTTAAAATGACTTTTTAAAAAGTCATTTTAAAACAATGTTTAAAATGACTTTTAGCCACCAACTCAAGCACTTGCCTCGGTGGCTAAAAGTCATTTTAAACATCACACACACACACCTAGCTCACAAAGGAGGAGTTGCCAGGCCCTGTTGCATTTCCCACCCTAGGTTTTTACTTGAGTCAATAAATTTTCCCAGTTTTTTGAGTTTAAAGTAGGGCCCCCGACTTATACTCGGGTCGACTTATACTCGAGTATATACGGGGTAAGTTTTATGTGTATTTAGAAAAATAAACTTTTAGGCCTGTACAGCTGGGGTGTGAATAGGCGGGTTTCCCAAGGACCTACCTCTTTATTGATGAAGCAGTAAAGGATGCTCACCAGAAGACCCTGGAAGATTTAAAAATAAATAAATAAATAGCAGCACCAGTGGGGAGGGGGAATAACCCAGGGCAAATGAAGGCTGATGCACCCACCAGGCAATCGGGTGTGTTAGTTTCACAACAGCTTTATTTTTTTCTAAGTGGTTAGAATATTGGACTAAGACTCTGTGGACCTGGGTTCAAATCTTCCCTTCAGCATGGAGCTTGGTAGGTGGTTTTGAGGCCCCATCACATTTTCTCAGCTTGATCTCACGGGGTTGTTGGGTGGGCCAAGTAGCAGGGAGAAGCCTCGAGCTCCCTCAAATAAATATCATGTACAGTGTGCCTTTTGGTTTTTGAAATTGGACTCTCTCTTTTTAAGGTGTTTGGAATTCCCTCCTGTCTGTTTTGAGCAGGAACGCTGGTGAAAAGGGAAGCAGGAGAGAAATACTTCTTAACGAGTGAATAAATCTCATAGGTGTTTTTTCCGTTGGGTGGCTTGGACCAGTAGCCCATAAATAAAACAGACAGGCAAGCACATGGCTTGCACTTCAGAAGTCTTTTTTTTTTTAGCAAAAAGCTTCTGCTTTGCTGTGTCAAACACTCCTGTTTCATTGCTCAGTCAGGAAGCAGCCATGTCCATAAATCTCAACTACAGTACAGTGATACCTTGTATAAAGGAATTAATTCATTCCAAATGAAATTCTATTAAGCAAATTTTCCTTTACACAGGTTTTCCATAGGAATGCATTGAAAACAGAGTAATCCCTAATCGCGACCATTTTTATGGTGTACTGATTCGCCCCATAGGCAATTCTGTTTCGCAAATTTCCCCTATCTCCGGAATTTTTTATGTTGTACAGATTTTATGTTATACAAACCGTTTGTTATACAAGGGTCCACTGTACTCCTATGGACTCTGTACCTGCTTGGGGAAGGGTGCAGTTCTATCAAGAGGTTGGAAAAGGGGACTTTTAAAAAATTGCAACTCTCCAAATGTTCTAGCAGATGGGGAGCCATATTCCAAAAAAAAAAAAAAAAGTGACCCCCCCCCCAATGCTAGGAAGAACTTGTGCATTGCATTCAGAAGGTGCCATGTGTAATAACACCTCTCCTGAAAAGAACTGGGAAAGACCCCCTGCCTAAAATGCCAGAGGGCGCAGGCCACGCTCAGCAAGGCGGGCCAATAAAACTCAGAATCCCAGAAAGCAGCTTCCTTTAAAGTTCGGAGCAAAATCCGGAGCGCCTTCCTCCGTGCCGCTGATTTCGGAGCCGCTGGCCACAAGTGGCAGCTTCCAAAGTGGCCAAGCGCCCGGATGGGCCTCTTACCTGGAGGGAGTTGAGGAACAGCTCGAAGAAGAATTTGACGTAGCGCACAGTTCCCTGTGCTTGCTCCTCCGTGAGCAGCGCAAACACCACCTCGTGAATGCCCAGCAAGGGAATGAGGGTCAAGGTTGACTTGGCCAACCTAAGAAAGAAGATGGACAAAGATCAGGCTCTGGTCGGTGTCCCTTGCCTCTGGGACGTTGTGCATTTGTAAAAATTATGAAGAGGAGAATTTGAAAGCGCCCTGCTTGGCTGTACATGACACCAAGCCAGCAAGCTTTACACATAAAAGAGACATTTATTTATTTATATTTATTTATTTTCACATTTATATACCGCGCCTGTTTCCCTCATAGGGGACATTGCTTGCCACAACAGCCACATCATTCCACAAGGGCTGAATCTGGTTTCAAAGCTGCCTTTTTTTTTTAGAACTCTTCCTGAACTGTCCTTAAAGGGCGTTGACCTCCCCCCCCCCTTAAATTGCCTCACAATTTGGCTTTTAAGAATGTGACGTTTTGTCATTAGGCCAAGACCCTCCACGCTGTTGCGTTTCCAGACTCGCCATGTATGGATGTGAAAGCCGGACAGTTAAGAAAGATGTCAGGGGGTTAAAAAAAAAACATGATTCATTTGAAATGTGGTGCTGAAGGAGAGCTTTGTAGCTATTTGGGACTGCCAGAAAAGACAAACAAGGAGGTCTTAGAGCGAATCGAGCTGGAATCATCCAAGGAGGCAAAAATGAAAAGACTTTAAGGCTGGGAAAGGCAGGAGGCAGTAGAAAGAGAGGAAGACCAAACACAAGATGGACGGACTCCCTTAAGGAACCCACGGGGTTGAGTTTGGAAGAGCTGGAGCAGGGCAGTTAAGGGCTGGCCATTTCAGAGATTGCTTGTTCATCGAGGTATGTTGCTTTAAATAATCTCTCTTGCACACCCAACCACGCACACCGTTCCTGTGCTCCTTCGAGGCCCTAATCACCAATTCCCACCTCCACCCCTTCTGTTGAGCTCCTTCCTTCTATCCTGCCCTGGGCATACACAGGAAAAGATCCTCCTTCCTCCATCATGATTCCAAGGCTTCCTGGCTTCCCTTCCCTACCTAAATTTGTAATCCATGTAAGCCATCTGTTGGGCCCGCAGCTTGGAGACCAGAATCTTGATAATGCGGATAAAAATCACAAAGTTGACCTAGGAAGAAGGAGAAGAAAGATGAGTGCTCAGCCTTAGAGGTTGTGCGGTTCCAGCGTTCGGAAGAGCAGATGATCAGCCATACTGGATCGACCCCAAATTCTCTCCAGTGCAATATTCTGCTCTCATTTTGACCAGTCGCGTACCTGCGGGGAGCCCAGCAGCAAAACACAAATGAATCAGAATCAGAATACTTTTATTGGCCAAGTGTGGTTGGACACACCCAGAATTTGTTTTGGTAAAATATGCTCTCGATATAAAAGGAAGTATAAGAATCAGATAGTCAACAATAAAAACACAGTAGAATAATACAATATAACCTATTATTTAAAAGGAAGAAGAGAAGTAAAAATTAATTATTCAACAGATTGATAGCACTTGGAAAGAAACTATCTTTATATCTAGTTGTCCTAGTATGCAATGCCCTAAAACGCCGCCCTGAGGGTAACAATTGAAACAGATTATGTCCAGGATGTGTAGAATCTGTGTATATTTTCATCGCCCTCTTTTTAGCTCGTGTAGTATACAATTCCACATAGATGGCAAATTAGTAGCAATAATTTTTTTCTGCAGTTCCAATTATCCTTTGAAGTCTATATCTGTCATGCTCAGTTGCAGAACTAAACCAGACAGTTATAGAGGAACAGATAATAGATTCAATAACACCTTTATAGAATTGAATCAACAGTTCTTTTGGCAGTCTGAACTTCCTAAGTTGACTCTCCTATTTCTCCTTCCCAGCCATTCCTATTCAGCCTTGGGGGTGCTGGGGGGGTGATTGCCCATGAGCCTTGGAAAGCCCTCTGGGGTCCCTCTACATAACCGTGGTGGCTTATGCCCACTGGGACTGGTTGGGTGCAGCTTCCAACCGAGACCATATTGGTTCAGGATCAAACGGAGGACCAGTATTCTGACACATCCAGGGTCCCCTTCTCTATTTCTGCAAAACCCAAAACAAAGCAAAATGAGACACGGCAAAAGCGTGTGGCACCTTAAAAGCTAACTCATCTGTTTTACTCTGAACTTGGCTGGGTCAAGTCTACTTGGGTGTGTACCTCCCTGGGACTCTTAAAGCCAACGAATGTTTTGAATCTTTTGCTTGTGAATTCTGTCTTTCATTTTATTCCATAGGCCTGAAGAAGTGGACTTGGTCCACGCAAGCTCACATTAAAATAATAGTTTTTTAAGGTGCCACAAGAAGGTTCAAGCCTCGTTCTGTTTTTCCTTTGGCTTTGGCCTGATACGTTTCCACTTACGAAAATGGCGAGCAGAATCGGGCTACGGATGATCCACCAGTAACCCATGTTGTCATTCCTTTCCCAGCATCTGGAAAAAAAATGCAATTAAAGAGGTGTCAACAGAAGGCAGGGATGGGAGAAGAAGAAGCTATGATTTCTCTTTGATGGAGATGGGGAGGCGGTTCAGTGGTAGAGCAAAGAACCCAGCACTTCCAAGCGGGGCTGGTCATAGGGGCCCCCTCTAAAACTCCAAGCCGCTGCTGGAATTTACTTTCTATGGGTGAGCCATGGATGATCTGGGGACAAAAGGACTCTCATCGCCTGATCTACCTCGCCAGGTTGTTGTGAAGATAATGTGAGGAGGAGAAGAGCCGTGGAGGACACCTTGAAGTCGTGGGAGGGAGGGGAGGCAAATCATGAGCGTGACAAATAAGCCTGCTATGAGAATGTTCTTTTTAAATCCTTCGGCAACATACTAAGCAGCGAGGTAGACCTATATAAGGCTCCTCTATGAGAGCTGTAGTAGCCAACCTCGCCAGACAGCTGTGGTGAGAAAGATGAGTGGGTGAGGACTATGCGTTCCGATATCAGCTCCTTGGACCAAAAGGAGGATGGTGGGGGGGGGGGATGAGTGAGTGATGATGAGGAGAGGAACTGGGCAGCTTATTGCTGTTAGACTTACTCGTTGTTTTCATAGAGGTATCTTACAACTGTCCACGGGACAACAAATAGGATCGGCGACCCTGTGTGGGAAGAGAGGCAGACGCTGATGAAAAGCCTCACCTAAACTGTCTGGAGAATGGGCACAACTGCCTCTTTATAGAACAGAAATTCTGTCTTCCTTTCATTCCTGGACTGAACAGACCCCTTGTCTTTCCACTCCTCACGTTTCTTTCTGGAGTGCCATCAATCCTCTGCCTAAGTAAGCCGTTCTAGTTAACCCAACCACTTGTAACTTGTGATTCCCATTAATAGTTTGGCACTTGCTTATCTGGAGAACGGTGTTGCACTCTTATCTGCCAAACCACGGGCTTGCTTTATGGGCCTTTCAGCAAGAGAAATCAGGCAGGTAAGTGCCTATCCCTTAGGCTGGCTCCACTGCGGTGCAGCTCACCTTCCAGGGCGTTAGAGGCTGAACAGAAACTAGGATTTGTATTTTTTTTAAGCACGTCGCTGCTGAAATCCAGGAGCAAACTGAAACAGGAGTAGACCCACTGAGCGCTTCTACACGACCCCTAAGATCCGCTGGCGACTTAAATTCAGACCAGAGATCTTGGGGGTTTGCTCCTCTTGCTGTGTTCCCACCCCTCCGCACTCCCTTGCTCCTGTCTGCGGTGAGGGGAGGGAGAAAGAAAAGGGAGAAAAGAATACAGGCTCACCTCCACTCTGCTGGGGAGCAGCCATGGAAGCATTCCAGTCTCTTGAAAGGGGCAGCGGGGACAAAAAAAAAAAAGAAGGCGAGGCAGCCCGGCACTCACTGCTTTACAATCCGCATCAGAATATTTTTTACCTCCTGGAGGCCAGGTACTTGGAAAGTGTGCTGGGACGCACTTAGGTAGGCGTGGTCGTACTTAATTTTTTTTAAAAGTCCGGAGCTGGTGGGAAAACATTTTTAAGCTCCGGATCTGGGAGCCCTTTGCCTCGGATTTTAGGGGTCGTGTAAAAACGCCCTGAATTGACGGATCTTACGGAGATCCAAATCACACGTGACTCCCATGGCGCGGATCGTAGAGACTCACCCCATCCAATGAGGAGGTAGCCTGGGAAGTAACTCTCTTCGGAGAAGGTCATCGGCCCCAGCAGGTTGTGCAGATAAAGCCCTTCCACCAGGAGCCAATAGTAGTTGCCACAGACGCAATACTGAGTCAGGACCTGCGCCAGGCGACAGCTGGTCACTGCCTGAACAGCCGAGAAAGAGAGAAAGCGAAAAGAGGACACTCAAATGAATGTCTCGCCGATTCTGCGTGACCTGCATTGGTTACCAGTTGTTGCCCGAGCTCAATTCAAAGTGCTGATTCAGTTATCCATGGTTGGCAGAGTAAAAAATTAAATAAATGATTCAGCAGCTGCAAAGCAAGCTACCGTTGCAAAACAGCAGCCGTAAAGCAAACTACTGTTGCAAAACAGCAGTTTGGGGAAAATTTTGGTATTCTCTCTTATCCACGGTTTTCATTATCCATGGGAAGGTGTGGAACCCATCCCCAGCGGATACCGGGGTCCTACTGTATAAAGCCCTAAATGACTTAGGACCTAGATACCTGAAGGACAGCCTCCTTCCATACGAACCTATCCGGCAATTAAGATCGAGCCAGGGAGCCCTCCTGAAAGAGCCATCTTTCAAGAAGGAGATGAAAGGAATGGTTTGCAGGTACAAGGCCTTTTCGGCAGCTGCCCCCCAGCCTATGGAATGCCCTCCCAAGTGAGACCCGCCTGGTGCCGACGTTGATGACACTTTGGCGCCAGGTAAAAGCCTTCCTGTTCCAGAAGTTTTAAAACTGATGATTGTGGGTTCCTGATGGCAATTTTAGTGTCGTGCTTTAATGTATAGTATTTATTGTACTTAAAAAGTTTTTATTGTTTTAATTTTATTGTAATTTCGATGTTTTTAATTGCTTACTTTGATTGTGAGCCGCCCAGAGACCTCTGGGTAGTGGGTGGCATACAAGCTAAATAAATAAATAAATAAATAAATAAATAAATAAATAAATAAATAAATAAATAAACTCACATTAGGTCATTTTCGACTATGAATCCCAGAATCCCCCATCCATCATGGTCCATGGAAGACTGCTTGAGAGTTGCAGTCTCTTCCTCTTTCTCTCCCCCCACCCACCCCCCTCGGTCTATGGTGCTTTCTACCACTACCACCACCCCATCTCTGCTGCCCTCTGAATAGGGAAGAGCACCTGTCCGAGAGGAAGTTGAGTCAGATCGCCTTCCTTGTGGTATTCCTCTGGGAAGCGTAAGCGGAGGATCGTGTCCCGGACGAGAATGGAGAGGGCCCGAAGCACGTAGGACAGGAAAAGATTCATGTGGATGTAATTGCGGATGCACCGAAGTCTCCTGCAGGAAGGGATGGGAAGGAAGGAGTCAGCTGTGATGCAAACTGGAGGTCGAATCAGGAACAGAATCAGAATCAGAATCAGAATCAGAATCCTTTTATTGGCCAAGAGTGCTTGGACACACCCAGAATATGGACTAGCTAGTCAAGGGTTTCATTTGAGCTTGGTTTTTTTTTGGGGGGGGGGCATGTCTTGGTATTTCATGGACAGCACCAAGCTCTAGTGATCTGCATCATATCATTATAATTCCTTAATTGTCAACAGGGGGAGTTACAGCTTAATGAAACAGCCTCTGTGCCCAGTTTTGCGCAACTCAATTTAAAAAGGATGTTGACAATCTCGAACGGGTCCAGAAGAGAACAACTCGGATGGTTGAAGGTCTGGAAGAAATGTCTCACGAGGAACAGTTTAGGGAGCCAGGTATGTTTAGCCTTACAAAAAGAAGGCTGAGAGGGGGATAGGATAGACCATGTTTAAATATATAAAAGGATGTCATATCGGAGACAGGGCTGGCTTGTTTTCCATAGCTTCAGAGACTGCAACATGGGGTAATGGTTTCAAACTACAGGGGATCGAACTCCTAACTAGATACCTTAACCACTGAGCTACACAGCCCGCTTAAGAGGCATCTGGGCAATGGACAAACTAAACCCTAGATCCACTGTGGGGAACCTTCGGCACTCCAGATGTTTTGGACCACAACTCTCAGAATCCCAAGCCTATATTGCCAGTGGCAAAGGACTGTGGGAGTTGTGGTCCAAAACATCTGGAGTGCTGAAGGTTCACCACCACTGTCCTAGATAGATGCAGATCAGGGGTGAACAGCCACGTCTCTGCTTTGACTAGCAGGATACAGTGGTCCCTGCCTTGCCTTCAATCCGATTGGCCAGAGATGTTGAGGAGCATCTTGACTCTTAGGGCCGTGATGCTAGAAGACACGGGCCAGTGAGAAGTCTGCTGTTGCACACCTCTCTGACCCATCAGGAAAAGGAGGCATGAGGGATGAATGAAGAGAGTCATCCCAATGCTGAAGCGTTCACGGACCTTCTCAATCCCAGCAGCAAAAGATGCATCTTTGAAATGACAGATTGCCAATTCCCAATCTTCCATGCAACATGCTTAGCTGTCCCCATCTGATATTCCAATGATTCCCAACCTCAGGTGCCCAGATGTTTGTGAATTAAAACTCCCAGAGAGCTTCTCCACTGGCTGTGCTGGCCAGGACATCTGGGAGCTATAGTCCAAGAACAGCTGGGGACCCATGGTTGGGAATGCCTTTTTTTTTTTTGGCAATACCTGAAAGCTGCCAACAGTGCCAGGGCCACCAGGAGAGACACCAGAGATAGGGAGTAGCCCACGGTGTACATCATTCGAAATTGCTCCAAGATCCATAGATGTTCCTGGAAGAAAGTAGAAATACCCATATCAGAAAAATGATACACCCACCCCAGATATCCTATTCCCTTTCCTGGGGCACAACAGCAAACAGCCTACAGGGCTTCATGGTAGAAAAATCTGAAAACAAAGTGCTTTTAAAGGCAAGGTGTTCTTCCACGTTCAGCAGGTGCTCTGTGCAAGTTTAGAAGCTGGCATAAGCATTTCCTCTTCCACACCACCTCTAGGAGTCTGTTGTGTGTATGTCTTGACTTCCAAACTGGTGGGAATTTGCCCCTGAAAGTGACATTGCTGGCAGATTTGCTGGCAGGAAATAGAGAAGAGAATTCCACCCAACAGTTCAAGGAAAGAGAAAGCAGCTTACAATAGAGTGGCTGGAATCCTGTCGCTGTTAATTATGCCACGTCAGGCCGACGGCATGATGAGCCTTACGCTGCGTTACTGACAGCAACAGGATCTCAGCCCATCAGTAAAATTGTCCATCAGAAGGAAATTGCTGTCTTTTTAATTGATTCTTTTTTTCATTCTCTGTCAATAGAACAAGAGGCTAGTCCAAAACAATCCCGGTTTCCCCCAAGTATAACTCACTCACACCTTTTAATCAACAAAAACAACCGTTGATTGACCCGCTTCATTCATTGAATCGGCATTCAACTTAAATTGACTCATCAATTTAGGAAACAGATAATGAGTTACGGCCGGTGTTTTTGATCCCAGAATTATTATTATTTATTTATTATTTATTTATTTTTTACACTTATATACCGCTCTATTTCGAATGCCCGAAGCATGCATCTGCGAGGGAAACCGTGCAATCGATTTGGCAATTTGTCGTTAAGAAGCCCTGCCCTCATGTTCCCTCACAACTTCAGCACGATCTCCTGATCCAACGTTTTTGGCCAGGTGGGGCTTACCTGGAAAGGGAGCTCTTTGTTCAGTGCCTCACACTGGGAATGATCACGCCAAGGATGGCCGGACTCGTCCACCACCCACTGTCCATCTGCTCCACATTTCTGGAAAACAAAGCCCTCTCGGACTAGAGAGCAAAGAAGATAAGAGGACAAATGAGACAAAATGAGGATAATGAAAAGCTGTTTGGTTGGTAGATGCTCTGTTATTTATACAGGGCCTTATTAGTGTACCTGGGTGCCTTTTGGAATATTATAGGTCCATGCTGCCCAATCTTGGGTGTCATCCACAGATGTTATTGGACTAGAATGCCCAGAAGTCCTGGCCAACACAGCTGGAGGTGAAGGCTCCTGAGAATTTTCGTCCAAGAACATCTGGGGACCCAAGTTTGGAAACCACCATTACAGTGAAAAGGTTCAGGTTTCGGCACTCAAGGAGCTTACAGGCTAAAACTGTCGATAAAATCATATAGACCAGGCATGTCCAAACTTTGGCCCTCCTGATGTTTTGGACCACAACTCCCAGAATTCTGAGCTTAGATTACCAATGGCAAAGGACTGAGGGAGTTGCTGTCCAAAACATCTGGAGGGCCGCAGTTTGGACGTACCTGATGTAGACCTTGGGGAGGACTACTTTTTTGGACTACGACTCCCAGAATTGCCAACCACCGGCCAGGTCGGCTGGTGCTGGCAGGAGATGTCGTCTCAGGTTGGTCAAAAGTGGCCAAGCTCAGCCTTGGCAAGATGGCGGGACTGCTAGAATCGGCCGCAGAAGAGATTCAACATGGTTTCTGTGTGGTGATTAAGCCTCTGTGGGTGCCCGAGTGTGGGAGAGTGTGTTTGTGGGAGTCTGTGTGAGGCAGGCTTTGTGTCAGCTAGATTTCTTTCAAAGAGATCAGGTGGAGGGGACAGGAAGTATTAAAACCTAGCCCTCAAACCAAGATCCTGTGCATTATTGCTATTCTTAATCCTTCTATTTAGACCCATTCCCTATAAGTAGCTAGCTGTTTAGGTAAAACACACAGGCCGTTAATAAACATCCAGTTCATCCCTCCTTGCTGTCCCGCTTGGGACCGGTACAAAAAAATCTTACCTCACATCCATAGCGTGACAGCAAAACCTTGTCTCGCCCATGCCCCCTGAACCGGGAACAGAGCGTGACAAGCCATACCTGCCCCTGGGCTGGGGAATTCTCTTGTCACGGTTGGTTCTCGGTTCCTGTTCCGAGACAAGGGACCATGGGGTAACAACTGTAACATAACAACCAGTGTCCACCTAGTGGTGAGAGGCTGAAGTGGCATTCGACATTAGTTTCCCTATGGGAAACACCATGCAGTGCAAATGTTTATTACAAAAGTACTGAAAATTCGGTAGCATTGAGGTGTAAATCCTGGAAGACCAGTAAATCGAAATATCAAAAAAGTTTCATTTACGATATTTTAAAAAGGGGGTTAAGAAAGCAAGACAAATTCAGAATTTGTCACGGAACAAGGACGTGAGGTAACAGTTGTCACGAGACAAGTAATCACGCCCATGAGGGAATAGAAACAGGGACTGAACAGGGACAAAACCATGTGACCGCGAACAACGCTGTCATGGTACAAACGTAATCGCGGAACAAGGTCGGACATAAAGTAACGGCCACAGAGAACACTGCCAGTGCCACCAATTATATAAAATTATAAGTGGCCAAGGTCTGCTCAAATACATATAAGCAGCCTAGAAAAAATAATATAAAACCTATCAAACAGCTCCTGAGTTCTACAACATGTCTACAAGTAGCTATGTTTCAGCCGGGTGAGAATTTGAGGGAATATCCAGGGATCTTATGAAAGGGGGTTCCATAACCTAGATGTGTCTGGAGCAAGCCCTACATAAGCAGGCTAATGCCTAATGCTAGAGATGGAGCAGTACTAGCTGACTTTCTTCAGACTGTGCTTACCTTGGTGGTACCACGGTAGGTACCAGGGGCAGGGGACTTTGGCAGAGGTATTAGGAAGGGCATCATCCCAGCAGGCATACATGTCAAAGGTACGGTTGCAAACCAAGCCTGGAAAAAGAGCAGAGGAAAGGTAGGGTGAGACACAAGCTGGAGGTCAAATTATAAGTTACAATCAGCACATCTTTAGAAGCTGAAATGGATTCATATTCCAGAAACGTGTTTCTATCCATCCTCCGCGATCGAGCCCTCGTAGACCAATCACAAAAACAAAGCACACTCATTTGCAAATTAGAGGTGGGGAAAAACTTGTCCCGTGACAACCAGATATCCCTCAGCACTTACTTACAACCTGTTCTATAATGTATAGTTTGACCCTTAAGCAATAGCTGGACATGGAAATTCACATTTGAGAAGGCAAAGTAGAGAGAGTAGTCTGTTAAAGTCCCTTGGGGAAGGTCCAAAATATTTTGCCACCTAATGCAGAGCAAGAACTAACATTCCAGCCACCCACGTCAAAACACGCTTGTCCCTTCAGCAATACTGGAGTTAGGAGTGCTGGATCTCCTGTTATCCATCCATCCATCCATCCATCCATCCATCTGTCTATCCGTCTGTCCGTCCGTCCGTCTGTCCGTCCGTCCGTCCGTCCGTCCGTCTGTTCATTCATTCATTCATTCATTCATTCATTCATTCATTCATTCATTCATTCATAACTACATATAACTGGAGTTAGGAGTGCTGGATCTCCTATTATCCATCCATCCATCCATCCATCCATCCATCCATTCATTCATTCATTCATACGTAGATATAACCAACATTGTGTTGTTCCGATCCATGCCATTCAAAGGAGAAGGGGAGCCAAGTTATGCTAGCATGTGAGATGGAACATCCCTCGTGGAAAAGGTTGTGTAAATTTGTTGCAAGCGGTAAACGTGTGACTGAAAAATACAATTATGGGAGCTATCAGTGGAGGCCAGGATGAGTGAGCTTGGAGAGGTGATTTTTCTCACCTGTGGCTTGAGGGTCCTCTAGCATCTTGCGGAGGCAGTCCTGCCGATACCGACGCCAGGCTTCCAACATGTCCTTGGCCGAATTCTCAGTAGCGCTGCTCTGTGATGGGGAGAGAAAAGAGATAACAGGGCAGATACAAACTCAGTATCCTAGAAGCTCATGTTTTTTTCCGGGTGGGCCATCTGCCCACCTCTTATATTCTGGTGCTTAGTGCTGGAAGAGCTTGCAGTTTTTGTATCCAAATATACCTCCCCCCCACACAAAAAAACAACTTTCTTTTATATTTTTGAAAGAATCTCCTGGGAAATTTTAAAGAAATGAACATCCAGGCTCTATCTTCTTTGCTAGAGATATTCTGTTCTATTTGGGGTTTTTGTTTTTTTGGAAGGATGGATGGCTTTTTTTTTGAAGTGGCATTTCAAAACTTCCTACAGGGATTTATCATCATCATCATCATCATCATCATCATCATCATCATCATCATCATCATCATCATCATCATCATCATCATTTGCTGCAAAGTTACTTCATTGAGGAGTTGAAGGCACTAAACTCCGCCGCTCCTGGTACAATGTGATGCTAAAAACAAGCCGTGCTTTTAGGAAAGGTAGAAAAGAAGGCTGGAAGTTATACACAGAGGAACGGCAGAGGAGCTGGAGAAAAGCGGCTAGCAGGCTGTGCCTTCCCCCTTTTATCTGCTGCCCGAGGCCATGGCTGCCTGTAGCTAACAGCAGGGACAGGCCTGTCCATTTTCTAATCTACTTTGGAAATGGCCCAAGTTCAACTGGAACGAAGGTTGACCGCAGTCCAACACAGAACAAAATTCCACCTCGAGAAAAGAAAACGGAAGGAAATCAACCCTTCCACCCTTCATCTCACCTCTGCTTTCTTCTGGAGCAAGGCGAACAGAAGGAAGAGTTCCAGGGGTTTCGGCATGCTTGGAGGGCAACAGAAGCAGGGTAAAGCAAGCGGGAAGCATCCATCTCAAGCCTGCCTGCCTGGGGTCCCTTGCCATGGGTCTTCTTCTCGGTTCACGGACGTCCACATCGGACCCAAACCTGGCTGAAGCTTTCTACAGGAGAAGCCACCAAAGAAAAGACCTGAAACCAGCTTTTCCATTTGCAGATCCTGGGAAAGTTGTGTTTCTCGGACCAATAAATAGGTAAGGGCCATCAAGCCCATGCTGGCTCTTTCTGGGGTTTCCTTGGTATACAGTAGGACCCCCGTATCCACTGATTCATTATCCACTGATTCAGTTATCCATGGTTGGCGGGGGGGGATTAAATAAATAATTCAGCAACCACAAAGCAAGCTATTGTCACAAACAGCAGCTGTAAAGCAAGCTACTGTCACAAAACAGCAGCCGTAAGGCAAACTACTGTCATCAAACAGAAGTTTTGGGGCTTTTTGGTGTTCTTTCTTACCCACGGTTTTCATTATCCATGGGAAGGTCTGGAACCATTCCCCAGCGGATACCGGGGTCCTACTGTACTCGGAAGTAGTTTCCTATTTGTTTTGTTTGGAGGGACCGCGGGGCCACCTGGCTGGCCCGAGGCAACACCTGGTGGCTGTTCTCAGAAAAGGCACAGCGGAGATTCGAACTTCCAACATCAGGCTCCACAGCCATGTCCTTGAGCTGGCCACACTATCCAGGCACCCCACTGCTGAACTAAAACCAATAGCATTGCCTGACCAGCATGGTCGGCATTGCCAGAAATGTCTCCGCTTCCTTGCCATCGCGAATAATTTCCCTGGCAAAAGAACTGGTGACGAACCTTTAGCCCTCCAGATGTTTTGGACCAGAATTCCCACAGTCCTTTGCCACTGGCCATCTAGGCTCGGAATTCTGGGAGTTGTGGTCCAAAACATCTGGAGGGCCGAAGATTCACCACCACTGTAAATCGCAGTTTGGGCACTCGGTCTCTAAAATGTTCTAGGCCACTCTTTTATTTTCTGATTTCTCTAGTCACTGCATGAACCGTCTCATGTCACCCGATGAAAAATGCCATTCTAGGAGCTGGACATTTGAACTTAGGGCCTCTGTCCAAAACACACCCATTTCTTGTTTCCACACACTGATGTTTATTTAGCTGAAAGCCGCCAGGAGGAAACAAAAATTGAAAAATCAATGTTAACTTCTCGGCAACCCTGCGCCTAAACCAGCTGTACTTTTTCAGTGCCAAGTGGGGATTTGAACCCAGGTCTTATGGGTCCTGATTGGACACTGCAGTGCACCACACCACGGGGCATTTTAAAACACAGCAGCCTTGGTTTTACACACCCAGCATTATGAACAGATAGTAACGCAGCCCCCAGTATTCTGAGAGAATCCAGTCTCGTCTTTAAACCCTGTTCACTCATTCCAAAAGATAAAGCATTTTCTCTTCTTTTCTAGAAAATGGAATATTTATCTTGTGGAGAAAAGGAGAGGGTATATAGATTTTTCTCAAGAATTTTTCTCCCCCTCTCACCTTTCTTTCCCTGAAACCTTCACCTGACTCTGCCTGAAGGCTGTCCAGGCACATGATAACCTGTAAGGACAACCTCATTAGAACTCAGAATCTTGATTGAATTTAGGAGAGAAAAACAGGTTATCCAGGTACTCGAGAAAAGAATTTCCTTCCTTTAGTCTCCTGCATCTCCTCACAAACAGCGGCAAAGGGCAAATCAAATTATCTCACTGATATCATTGACTTTTTCTCTTGTCTTGTCTCTACACCTCTCCTGCCCCCACTGGAGACTTGTGGTCACTTTAATTAGAGATGTACAATTTCTGGAAATTTTGAAGCTATGCGGCCGTGGGGAGGGAGCTTTGCTGAAAGAAACATGGGGGGGGGGGCGGACAGCCTCCCTATTTCACCAACCCAAAAGTTTCTGGAAGTGTTATCTTTCTAAATCCTGACCACAAGCATATTTTGCCACATCTTGTGCCAAAAAAGCGAGGAAAAACTCTGAGCATGTACAGAGTGCCTTTTCTCCTTTCGCCATCACGATTCTCCTGTCCATTGCTGTAAGGAAGCCTCAAGATCAAGGCTTCCTAACAGCGGAAGATAGCAGGGTTTCCATGAAGGATCAGCATATATTTGCAGTGTGCAAAAATTAAATGGTGATCCTCAACTTCTTCTATCCATTGCGAAGACCGTAATGGGTGTCTGTGGGTGGGTTTTTTTAAACTTCATAACACTGTGAAAGAACTATAACCTTCTTCCTCTTATCTGGCTCACCCATGTTGCCCACCAGATCCTACAGAGACATATGCCTTGTTTGATCCTCATGTATAAACTAAATAAAAACCTTTTTATTTGATTAAAAAGGGGGGAGAAAGGCAGGCAGAGAACAGGAACAATAGGAAGACATGCAACAGATATTATCAGGAGCACCGCGGTCTCTACTGTCTTTTTTAATTTTTAACAACAAACTAATCCACGACAGAACCAAAGCAAAGAGAGGGGGGCCAGCTCCTGACCACGGTGGGGGGGGGCGATCCTGAGAGGTTTTGCCTCGAATCAGAAGGGAATCTCTCAAGTTTTTTTCAAATTTATTTCTCCAAAGTAAGTCCATTAGAATAGGGGTATGATTTAGGGTCAAAATATGGGCAAAATCGGAGGATAGGGCAGGTGGAAGAGACCCGTAACCCCGCTTCCCCCATGGCTAGTGGGAGAAAATATAGCTGCCAACTTTCCCCACTTCTGCAGCTTCTCTTGTTGCTATACACCTCAGCTGAAATCTCTGTCTCTCATTTTAAAAGCACAGCAACTTTCTTCTCTTTTACATCTGGCGGCTTTCTGCTCCCAAATCCATTTTAACTCATGTCCACCCTCACCGCAGAAACAGGAATCGGTGTAGATGCTTCCGGGACCATGGAAAAGCAGAGGAAAGCACCCGTTTTTTAGGGAACTCAACGTGGAGGGAAGGTTGCCAACTGATCGGTTAAAAAGAAAAGAAAAGTGGAAAGTGGACCCCTGATTACGCCTCTCCCAGAAGCTTTGGCCACAGTAATCCACCGGTTCAAACTTTTGGAGCAGAGAAGAATACCACAGCAGCAGCCCACGGACATTGGTTCACAAAAAATGCAGTTTTAAGTCTGTTTTTAAAGCTGCCCTAGACTACTTGGAACCGGGGAATTCTAAGGACCTCGGAAGCATCTCCTTTCATGGTGATCTTGAACCAAGAAAGAGCTTCAAGAATACATTCTCCACTCCAGCATGCAGAGAGAGCGAGAGAAAGAGAGACAAACACACACACACACACACAGAGGGTTGGGGGGGCTCCAGTTGTCATCTGTACAGTTGGGAAGAAAGAGACAACAGGCCAAAAACTAGGAAATGAGCTCTTACCTGTCGCGTTGAAGGTGAGCGAAGGTCTGCCTGCTGTTCCCACCTGCCTTCGGCAAATCTGGCAGACGGGTGGCTTGGTGCTCCTTGGTTTAAAGGCAGCGCTTTGCCCGGAGTGGGTTGCGGGGGAAGAGGGGGCGAGGAGGCAACTGTGAGCTGGCGTCACCTTGGTGCCTTCCCCTGGGGAGACCTTGGGGGTGGGTGGCCCGTCTCTGAAGGACTGCTTTCAGCTGCAGCTGGTGCACGTCTGGGGAGGCGAGGGGATGAGGGAGAGGTGCTGTCCAGCAACCTAGCAGGGAGGGGAGTGTGCCAAGGGATACCTTGACCATTGGCGTAGGCATAGGCTGCGGTTTTTATTTTGTTTTGTTTTTCACTCTTCAAAGAACAGGGAAGTTTTTAAAGAGAGAGAACTCCCCAAAAGTGATAGGGAAGAAATTGCACGCATTTGTAAAAGTACAACAGAAATTGTGACTCACTGAATATTACCAGGGATGACACACAGCTAGATGAAAACATCTGGACCATATATCTATATGATTAAGAGGAGAACCCCTGTCTGTACTATATATATGTTACAATATCTAACAATGCCAATCTACAGTGGTACCTCGACTTACGAATTTAATCCGTTCCGAATGCATGCTCTTAAGCCGAACTACTCTTAAGCCGGGGTACTATATAATTTTTTTTAAAAAAGTTAAAACAATAAAAAAAGAAAATATTATTTGTAAGTCAAGCTGAACATATCCAAAATTTGTAAGGCAGCAGTTAAAATGTCAACATTTTCCCACTCTTAAGTCAAATTGCTCTTGTTAAGCTGTACTCTTGAAGGCTTTCATGGCCGGGATCTGATAGCTGTTGTGAGGTATTTTTGGGCTGGAAGTTTTTCTTCCTGATGTTTCACCAGACGCTGTGGCCGGCGTCTTCATAGGGCAAGGAACTCAGGGAACCAGGAGTTCAATTAAAATTAAATTAAATACAGTACAGAGAGAACCAGAGCACAGAGAGAACACCTAGTTCCCCGAGTCCTCCTTGCCCTCTGAAGATGCCGGCCACAGCGTCTGGCAAAACGTCAGGAAGAAAAAATTCCAGAACACGGCCAAACAGCCCGAAAAACTCACAACACCTAATAAGTTAATCCATGATAGAAACAAAGCTAAGATTCTCCTTGCTTATGGCCCAATCCTAAGAGGGTTTTTTCTTTAAATGGAGTTAAATCTCTTCATTTTCTAATATATTTCTCTAAAGTAAGTTCACTATGGACTTTTAAATATTGTAGTACATTGTTGCAAGCCACCTCGGGTCCTTTTCAAGGAGAAGGGTGGGACAAAAATATTTAAAATATTTAAATATTTAAAACAAAATAATACTTATGTAACAGCTATTTCTCCACTCCCACTATTTTCCTCTCTCCACCCTCCAGCTGAAATTTATTTATTTATTTATTTGCTCTTTCTCACCTTTCTCCCTTCATTTTGTCTTTGGTCACACAATCCCAACGCTGAAAAGTACATAAAAATCATTGCAAGCTGCACAAAACAGATCACCGCATTAAAACAAGCAACAAACTGAACATAATTCAGACACCTTTAAAATAAAATAACACACTGCATATAAAACATTTAGAAGCTCTGGGGGTTGCAATCCAAAAGCATTCTGATGGCCACATGTTCCCAACTCCTCTTGAACATTCAGGAATTTAACAGTTTTCCGTTAGCTGAGGAAAACGTAACGTTATTGACAGGACCTCCCAGCTTTCGCCTCATAATGGTTGGAAACTGTGTTTGGGTGACCTGTTTGGGTGATCTTTTACATTCCTAATTGCTTGGCTACTAAAATCTTCCAGAAAGATAATTTGGTTTTGAAAATGCCACAAGACTCTTGGTTGATTTTACTGTGACAGACAGTTCTCCCAACTATACAGAGCATGTTGGGTTTCTTTTAAGCCTCTTTTATGTTCTTTTTTTTGTCCTAGAAATTTGACTAAAAATTGCTAGAAGAAGAGGTATTTTTGTGTGTGGCGTTTTCGTGAGAATGGTTTAGTCGAGCCTATAAATAATCTCCCCATCTCTTGTGGGGGTTGAAAATTTCCCTTCCCACAGGTCAGAAATTGAACGTATTTTGTGAGGAAGAAAAGTTTCAAAGATTGCCAAAGGGGGCACCAGGAAATCTGAATGGGAACAGCAGAGATCATGCATGCTCAAGAGAGGAAAGTCCTTAGGGGAATGGATGATGCTAGAGAACAGCCAGATAAACACATTAATAAAATGGCTGGGTTTTAGAGAAAATGACAAAATTGCTTATGCTTTCGTCTCTATTTATGGACTCGGGTTTGGAAATGTCAGGCTTGTTGTGGAGTTACAAAGCAGATCCCGAGAGAGAGAGAAATGGGTTAGGAATATGCAGCGTTCCCTTGGCTGGATGTGTCATCACAGAGAAAAACCTACGTATATCACACTTTTGTGGCTTCATTGTTAAAACATAAGGATTTCAAACCTGGGTTCTAAAACAACATCATTTGGTGAAGGGCAATCTCCTTATCCAAGGATGACACCTAGTTCTTTGCTTTTTAACATGACTCCTAGAAACGTGCCTTTTAAACTAAAGCTAAGAATTAAGCTGGATGATATGTTTCGCATGTATTTAGAGGGGTTGATCCTTCAAAAAGTGAAAGAGGTCTATTTGTCATGGTACCTTCATTTTCTCAAACTTCTCTGTCTTGGACTCAGTTGCACTTTGTTTTGCCAGTGTTCTCCTAACTCTCCAGAGCATGTTTGGTTTCTTTTTAAGATAAAAAAGTCTATACCTCATAAATGTTTTCATATTCTATACTGTATATTCTTCCCAGGCAGCCACAAAAGTGGAATATTACAACATACATAGTAGGTTTGGGGCTTTTCATACAGGGTTCCAAGAACCAATGAATACAGGCACTTTCCCACACCTGAAGGGACTAGCATATGTCAATTTCTAAACTCTGCAAGGTCTCCCTTCTGGGATTCTTTTTAAAAGATGTTGATTGGCTGCTTCTGTTTAATATGAACATGTATACTAAAATATTTCCCCACAGATAGTTTACATTCTTGGAGTCTTCCTGTAGGAGGTCATCAGTCCCTGTCATTAATCGAAAGAAACGAGCCAACATTTCCCAGAAGCTGGAGAGGCCCATTGATGGTGTGTGTGTGTGTGTGTGTGTGTGTGTGTGTGTGTGTGTGTGTGTGTGTGTGTGTGTGTGTGTGTGTGTGTGAGTGAGAGAGAGAGAGAGAGAGAGAGAGAGAGAGAGAGAGAGAGAGAGAGAGAGAGAATTGTGTTTTGTGTTTTCACACAGTTCCTCTGTTCTGGTTGCTAGTGGCGTAGTTGAGTGATTTTAAAGCAGGCATGTCCAAACTTCGGAGCTAGTGTTTTGGCTTAGAAATGGAGATGAGTGCCATCCCTAGAGTCGGACACAACTAGCATGCATGTGCAGGGGAAACGTTTACCTTTACCTTTTGAAATGCTATGGTTGCAAAAATTTCCTGATTGGGCTTATGTCTAAGTGTACCCCCCCCCCAAAAAAAGCAGCAGGTGCTCCAGTTCTGCACTTAAAATTACCTTTTTAAATAAAAAAGCTGGCCTGCTCAGACTTAGTTTAAAATAACAGCAGTAGCAACCACCACCACTGCAAGGGCTATTCATTTGTTTACATAAAGTATTTGTATCAGTTTCCCAACCCTATAATTCTCTGGACAGCTCACAAAGATAAACTGACAATGCATGATTTAAAAAATTAGGATGCATGGTCCGAGAAATTCTCCTAGAAAAAGGGAATGCTCAAGCAATTCTGTGTATTCTTTGTCTGGTATTCCACATGGTGGGTGTTGCCAAATAACTGTGGGATGGAATTTAGGAAATGTAAAGGCTTGAAGCTGTTGTACTCTCAAAAGGTACATCTGTGCAGTCATGGCGAGCGTCAATATGGCATTGTGTTTGTTATCCTTTTAAAAGAACTGTAATGGGACTACAAAGCAAAGCTAGGTCTGCCCAGTTTGATTGCTGTTAGGAATATGCCCGTCTATTACTAACTGCAATGAAATTGGGCAAATACAACTTCTGATCTATATATTTAGATTAGCCTTCCTCAAACTAGTGGTTTCCAAATTTTGGACAATTCATTCCAGCATCCCAGGATAGCAGACACAACAGCTAGGAATTCAGATTAATCCTAAACCTGCATTTTGGAAAGTTCCTGTTTGTTCTTCTTTCTTTGTTTGTTTGTTTGTTTGTTTGTTTGTTTGTTACAAAGCATATCACCCCGGGTTGTGCTTGAAGGTTACTAAGTGTTATATTAGTTTTAAAATGCAAGTTTTTGAGCTGGATTCCAAATATCTGGAAAGCACCGCTTTGGGAGAGCCTGATCTAATTGGTGGAAGTTTTTAAAAAAACCCGTGCCTCCCGAATAAGATTCAAGGTGTTGGTTTTGGTTTACAAAAAAATTTAGATCTGGCCCGACCCACCCGAGCCTCGGTTTATCATGCGGACGTATCGAGTAAGGGAGCAAGCCTGAAGGATGATTCTGTTATAAAAGGGTGTGTTACATATAGAAAGAAACGTTGTTTCCGACTTTTGAAGACAATCCAGTATAAAGTTAAAAAGTTGCATTTTATTATGCACAATATAAAGGGAAAAGATTGCATCTTAAGATGCAGAAACAAAAGGTGGAAAGGTTGCATTTTACGATGCAGGGAATCTGTGACCTCCGACATTATTTTTGCACATCAATTATTAACAGAAACAAACATCGCGCGTTCTCCGCCTCAACCATAACTGCCACTATTTGTCCCCATGACAACCAAGGAGAGGAAGAGCGCGGCGCTACTGGCGCCTCCGATTGGCCCGCCGCCGGACGCCTGGAAGCAGGCGCCCCGTCATTGGCCAACACTCCTCGTGTCACGTGAGCGGCCAACATGGCGTCGCCCATGGGCTTCTGCCGGGGAGCGGGGCTGCGCTGGCGGCTGCTTCTTCGGGGCGCTTGGAGGCAATGGGGGAGCCGCCGCGCGGCCTCCGCCGGCCTCAAGAGCCACTTGTACGAGAACGCGCGGGAAGGGTGGATGGCCTGGCCGCAGCTGAACATGGAGGCGCTGGGGGCGCAGCTGGAGGAGGCTGAACGGGAGCTGCAGAGGCGCAAAGGTCCCCTGGAGCCGGGGGACCTGCGGGAGATCGTAAGTTAAATGGGGGGGGGGTCATTTGGACGGGCGGTGACTCCGACTCCGTTCAGTATTGCCTGCACCGGCTGGCAGCATCTCTCAGGGCTTGCTTACTTAAAATATTTTTACCCCGCCTTTCTCCTTGGAGAAAAAAACCCAAGGCGGCTGACGAGATACAAAGTTGGAGACATTGAGGGCACCGCGGTTGCCACGGAACCTTAAAGACAACAATCCAAAGCTAAAAGCAACGAGTGTGAAAAGGCCTCTTACATATTTAAAAACGCAATATTAAAGCACCGCCAGGCTCCCTCCCCCACCTCCCTATGGATCTGGGGTACCCATGCTAAACAGATGTCCTGCCACAGAGGGAAAATCTCAGCTCTGTCTCAGAAGGGAGTCCGTTTCCTCCTGCCAAGTTCATTAAACGCAGGGAACACATAATCCTGTGCCATAATGCCGCCTAATAAAGAGGAGGAGAGGGCTTCAGAGCTTGTGCAAAATGTCCTGTGATGGTTTAAAAAGCAAAGCGTGCTGCTAATGTACTGCCTCATAGTGCTTCAAGCATTCTCTGGGCAGTTTACCATTTGTTTGTTGAGGCTACACATCGCCCCCTCAGCAAGTCAGGTACTCCTTTTACTGACCTCAGAAGGATGGAAGGCGAAGGGAACCTCAAGCTGCTTCCAGGTGATTGAACATGGGCTGGGAGTTTTGGCTGATGTTTTAACTGATTGAACCACAAGGCTTGTTTTTAATAGCTTGTTCTCCTTTTCTTTACAGCAGCATTGCTGAGCCTTTTCTGTATGCAAGATTTCAGTAGGTCAAGGTTGTTTCTTCCCTTGCTGTGTTCATCTTTATACCGAGAAATGCTGCTTGGTTAAATCCTTTTCAGCCTGTCTTAGTTCAAGGCTGCCTTTAAAAGCAGCACTAATGTTGACCCCCAAGTTCTGAGTGATAAGAGAAGAGTTTCACCTCTTGGAACCCTAGCATAAAACTCTCATCATATACTGTATTTTTGATTTCCATCATTTCAGTTTTTCCTTACTATGGCTTTAAAGAGGGTACCAGCCGTAGGCTTTCTTTCTGAATTATTTTGCAAAAACACTGTTGGGTTATATTGTCCTTTCGTTTGCTTTCCTGATGCCTACCAGGTAGCCATTTGGCAGCGATTGGTCAAAGTGCGGGAGGAGGTTGCCAAATTCGAAGTGGAGAAAGAGAAAATTGCTGAAAGTGTGAAGGCGCTTGTGGTGAGTCCAGAAGACAGCAGTGGTCACAAAACCATAAAGTGTCACAATTGCTACTGAAAATAGATCTGCAAAGATTCTCAGTCATCCAGGTGAGGTTATCTGGAAGTTGAGTCCTGGCAACTGGACCTCTTTTCTTGTTGGAGACCAGACCAGGTTGAAGTGAAACCAATGTGGAGTATGAATTGGAGGTCTTCTACCAAACTTCATCTGACTGAAGAAGCTACTTGAATGGGTAGTGAAATGTTTCGATCTCACAATAAAAGAAGTCCAGTTGTCAGGACTCAACTTCCAGATGCTTCTAAAATATACGTAAACAAATTAAAACATAGGACTAGGTTAGGTTCTTTTCTTTAGAAGAGTGAATACTGTGTTTGAACTTGTGTTTGGACGTAGCAGTAGAAGCCTTCTTTTCTTTGAAATGGGGAGTAATTGAGATGTTTTGTTTTGTGTCTTTATACCTGAGTTATGAAACATTCTTAGATTCTTGAGCTGGTAATTACTGATTTATTTCTTTAAGGGAATAGTTTTTAATTCACTTTTCAATCTCCCTGTTTTAGAAAAGCCACGACAGCCATACTTTACAGTCGGTAAGGACGATCTTCTCTTTTTTTGCTTTTGTTTTATTAGACGAACTAGAGCGTAGCTTTAGCCTTCAAGCTGTGTGGTAACTTAATATGGCGACAAGAAAAAGGGGTGGTTTATGAAATTTGTTGGACTACAATAAAAACTCGAAAAACGCCTTTCTGGGACAGAAAGCCACTTTGAGTCTCCTTATCAGGAGAAAGGCAGTCTATAAATAAGACAGACATGTGCCCATCTGAAAAACAAATCTGGGTCAAACAGCTGTCTCTGAGAAGCCCTTATGGGGGAATGTGAAAGCAGCAGGAACACTCTGGTCATTTTCACAGATGTGCTGGGGGGAAAATGAAGCAGGAGAGCTCTTTGTATCCGTGTCTCCTAGAAATAGTAGTCAATTAAAACAAGCATTTTAAGATTCTTAAAGTCGGCATCTCTCTTAGAGCTCCCTGTTGCCTAATTGTTCCCCATGTGTCCCTTCTAGGCAGGTTGCTGCTGTTAAATGTATGGCCCTGGTTGGGCGGGCTGTTGTTAAGCCAAGCCTACTAATCACTACTGTTAAGCCAAGCCCTGATCACCACCACCTCTCTTTCCTGCCAGCTCCCTCTTTTCCACACTTTGCGTCAACAGGGGAAGGAGGTTCGTCATCAGCTCCAAACCTTGCACCAGGAAGAGGACGCGTTGGATGAAAAATACTACCTCCTAGCCCTCAAGATGCCCAACAGGACCCATCCTGATGTGGTAAAGCCGCATAGAGAGATTTATATCCTTGCCAGGGGGTTGGAGGGGGAGGGGGATCAAAGGCCGGGAAGCATGCCAAAGTTTTCTCAAAGTGTGGAGGTCGTGTTGTGTAGCAGCTCTCTCGCAGGTGAGTTGGAGAATGGCATCACATCAGTCCCCATTGCTCTCATCCCTTGTGAGTGACAGGCTTTGATCCATGGGCAGAACTTCCTCCACCTTCAGGGCCTTCCCCGTGTCCTTGTCGGAGGGCGCTTGACCTCCAACAAGGTGTCCTTGACCTCTCGCCGAACGACAGGGCCCACCTTTCCTGTTTAGTGGTGCCAATGTCATACACTGCACGGCTCAGTGAAGGCAAATCCGCTGGCTGACGTTGGCTCGGGTGCCTGCCGGCTGTGCAGATGGGGCTTGGCCTGCCATTGGCTGAATTGCTTACCTGGTGGTTGAGGTTGGCCGTGACCAGGTAGGACACAGCCGACCTGGCAGGATGCAGATTGAGGTGCCAGCAATTTATTTATTTATTTATTTTACTTTTGCATTTGTAGACCGCTCCCATTTCCCAAAGGAACTCTGGGCAGTTCACACAATAGGCTTAAAAACAGACAACAATAAAACAATATAAAATAGTAAAATAGTGCTGGGCAAGAGGCAAAAACTTAACGAGCATGAAAAAAGAGAAGGGGGAAAAAGCCAACAACTTGGTACCACATTATAGATCAGCAGATCTAGCCCGACCCACCCGCTCCTCGATGGCCCTTTCGCTGAGGATTGTCGCTCCGAGGGAGGCCCGTAAAACAAGAACTCGAGGACGGGCCTTCTCAGTAGTGGCACCAACTATGTGGAACAAGCTTCCCGGTGAATTACGGCTGGCTCCCTCGCTGGCGTCATTTAGGAAAAACCTAAACACCTATCTTTTCCATGACGCCTTTGGTGATCTCTAGGGATCCAACTGGTTTTTTTTTAAACCCGCCAATTTATTTATTCTTGGAAATTACTGTTTAAGCTGTTGTATTGACTTATTGTTTTATCTTTATTGCTGTAAACTGCCCTGAGTCCTTTTTATGGGAAATAGAGCGGTATATAAGTGCAAATATAAATAAATAAATAAAATAAATTAGCAGTCGCCAAAGGCATCCCTGAACAACCAGGTTTTAAGGGCTTTCCTGAACGATGCCAATGAAGGAGCCTGGTGTATCTCACCGGGTAGCTTGTTCCAAAGCGATGGACCAGCCACCGAGAAGGCCCATTTTCGAGTTACTACCCTGCGGGCCTCCCTGGGGGTGGCCACCCGGAGTGAGAGAGCCATAGAGGAACGGGTGGGTCAGGCCAGCTCTGATCGTAGGGAGATACGCATGTCAATGTCGACATGCATCTGCCTGCTGCTGCCTGCCCCTGCCGGCCACATCGCTTTAGTGCTTTTCCTGCTCCCTGAGCTTTTTCGTGTCTTGTGGGTGGCTTTGTCTCTGCTTCCCTGCTTCTCCTCCTATAGATGAAGCCAGAGTGGCCACGCAGAGCCACTTTGGTCTGTCTTACTGACCGCAGGTGACTCAGTAGGTTGCCTCTACCCGGTTTGGGACAGTTTGTGGAAGTCCCCTTCTTCACTTCCGTTGCTTGAAAGTCTGGCATTATTCAGGCAGAGCCTTTCTGATCCAAAGCACCGTAGCCTGGCCCTTCTTCTCCTCTTGCTAGGGGTGGCTACTTCATAGGAAGACGTGGGGGTCTCCGACCCATGGACGGCGCGGAAATTACTCTTGTTGTTTTTGTCCCTGACGGTCTGCTCTTTTCCTTCCCTAGCCGGTTGGAGATGAGAGCCAAGCACGGGTGTTGGAAACGGTGGGCTCGAAGCCAGGTGAGAAGCCGTAAGGAGTCTCCACCTGCACCGGGTTCGAGGCAGGGCTGACCACGCCTTCCAGAGAGAACTTCCCTGCCTTCAGCCAGCTGGATCTGTTGCCCAGGAAAGCTCACATATAAGCGTTGCTCTTTACGGCGCCACACGTTTCTGTCTTTTGTTTTGTTCCTTTGGATTATGTATGGATCTGCTTAACTCTCCTCCTTCCTTGGGTTTAACCCTTTTTTTATTATCGTTATTAATTTTTTTTTTTGGAAACAGCGTTTGACTTCGAGGTGAAAGGGCATGTACACATTGGAGAAAACCTGGATATCATAAGGCAAAGGTGAGTACGAAAGGTTGTTGTTTCAGAGGCGGATTAAAACCCTCCTCAGTCTTTTCTCACTCTTACTCTCCATGATGGAGCAGATACTGATCGCTAAGTAGTTTAGGTATCCAGCCAGAGAACCAGAGATCAGGAGTTCAGAAGCTTCACTCTGCCTCCCCAACACTGGCTGGATTCAGTGATCCGTAGCATTCCTTCTAAGACTGTGGGCGTTTTTATACACGACCCCTAAACTTCGCCGCAAATGGCTCCCAGCTCCGGAGCTTAAAAATGTTTCCCCACCAGCTCCGGAGTTTACAGGCAATTAAGTGCGACCCCGCCCACTTTAGCGTGACCCAGCGCACTTTTCTTGTACCTTCTCTCTGGAGGTGAAAAATCTTTTATGCGGTGCAACGATAGTGAGTGCCGGGCTCTCCTCGCTTCTGTTTGCTGCTTTTTGGCTCCCGCCCCTTTAAGAGCTACTTAAGAGTTACTTAAGAGCTACTGGAATGTTGCGGGGGGGGCAAGAGCCGGCAAGAGAGAGAGGCAGAACGGGAGGTGAGCCACGGTCTTTCTTCCTTTTTTTTCTCCCTCCCCTCACGCAGGCAGCAGCCAGGGTGGGAACACAGGAAGAGCAACAAGCCCCTAAGATCTCTGGTCCGAATTTAAGGGACCAGCGGATCTTAGGGGTCGTGTAAAAGCGCCCTGTAATTACTGTATTAGATTCTGCAAAAAATAATAAATAAAGACGTGGGATGATGCCCTGAAGACTAACTAAACATGGGTCTGTTGTGGAGCCGATGCTGCTGGCTGTGGCTGATGCTTCCTTTTTTTCTAGGCCAGATAAGTGTTTCCTTAGAAGTTAAACACCAATTGTGCTGCCAGTGTGTTGTCCAAGACTGGATTGTTCTGGGTTTTTTTTTTAGAATTGAAGTATACTTTCTGTGTACAAGTGTGTGCAGGTGTGAACCAAAGGTGGCCGCTCAAGTACTTATAGTTTTTATTTTCCCCCCCTCCGTTGTGAAGCTTGTGTCGGTAATTTCTGCATCATACATAGACTTCTTACAGACTATATAGGGCAGGTGGCTCCCAATCTTGGGTCCCCGGAATGTCCTTGGACTACAACTCCCAGAAGGCTTTGCCACTAGCCGTGCTGGCCCAGATGTCTGGGAGTGGTAGTCCAAGAGCATCCATAGTTGAGAACCACATGGCCTTATTTACTCTGCCAGGTTTGTTTTTGCCTAAAAACAAACGTGAGAGAGAGAGAGAACAAGGTTTTTGCTCCAGGTTATTTTTGAAACGCCAAGGAATCTTCGTGACTACTTCTCTTGAAATCTTCATGGCCTCCTCTCAGAAAAAACAGGACGATCCCTGAGTGTGACAGCACCCCTTAAGAAACTTGATCTCTTCTCTCCTTTTCCTAGGCACCTGTCACACATCTCTGGGTATCGGTCGTACTACCTGCGTGGAGCAGGAGCTCTCCTCCAGCAGGCTTTGGTGCAGTTTACATTCAACAAGCTCCAGAAAAAGGTACGGAGGGTGCCTGGTGTGGACCCAACCGGGCAGGGGTCTCTTCCCAGGAGCTCTTGCCAGTTAAGCTGAACTTTGTCTGGGCGCATACATCTCTTCACACAAAAAGAGCCAAACTGGCTCCCACCGACATGCGCATCATCCAGTATTCTCTTCCAAAAAGGCCCAGCCAACAAAAGGCAGCTCTCAAGGTGACCCAGGGTCAAAAAACTAAGCTATGGTTAAGCCAGGGGGCTGCCTTCTGCCTGTTTTGACTCAGTGCACTGGAAGCAGCCAGCCGGAAGGGCATTTCTGCAGCTCCCTTGTCTTTCTGTATATTCTCGTAGGGCTTCATCCCAATGGTGGTTCCGGATCTGCTGAAGGCCGTCGTGTTTGTAAGTATCTCTCTTCCTTCTCTCCCGCGCCTCTGCTGCGAAAGCAACACTGGACGGAATGTCCCGTAGTTCAGGATGCGTTTACCTGCAAAGATGCCCACCTACATGGCTGCACAAGGCATGGCCTGGGTTCCCTTCTGGGGGGAAGACATTATTAATCCAACTGCTAGGTCTTTGCACTTGCTGCTGTTTCTAGAGGCCAGTGGCCCTCTTGGTGAGAGCGATGGAAGAGCAGGGAGCCAGCTGGTGGCGGCGGTTACGCACAACCTGAACAGAGAGAGACTTAAAGCAGACGAGTAACTATTTTGTGACGGAATATTCCTCCCCTTCTCCTTTAATGGAGAAGATCTGTTAATATCTTTGCAGGATATCTGCGAAACCTCCCACTTCCATATAATCCAGCCCATTTCTCTTAGGTCATCAGAGAAGGCCCTTTTATGAGTGCCACCGCCCAGGGAGGTGCGTGGGGCAGCGGCAAGAAACAGGGCCTTCTCAGTAGTGGCACCAGTATTATGGAATTCCCTCCCCTTTGAGCTGAGAATGGCTTCCTCCCTGGAAAGATTTAAGTGAGGCCTCAATACTTTTTTATTTAGACAAGCCTTCTGAGCCTCCAGCCTTTTACACATTCTTTATAACATCTTAATGCTCGTTTTAAATTCTGCTGCTACTGCTGTTTTTGTATTGTTTTTTGATAGTGTATTATTGTTTTTAGTATTGTTTTATTGTCTTTAGTATTTTAATATTGTCATGTGAATTACTGTTGTAAGCCACCTTGGGTCCTTTTGGGGAGAAAGGCGGCATAAAAATAAAATTATTTATTTATTTATTTATTTATTTATTTATTTATTTATTTATTTATTTATTTATTTATTATTATTATTATTATTATTATTATTATTATTATTATTATTATTATTATTATTATTATTATTATTATTATTATTAGACAGGCTGTTTTTCCACGCAGTGTCCTTAAGAGTTGCACAGCACACAAGGAACAGTGGTACTAAACCAAAATACGGATCAACATAAAACGGCAGTAATATGTCATTATAAGATCACACACCCCAGATTTTCTCTGGCACTAAAAGTATGACAAAAGAGATGTAGCAGCACCTCACAGATTTGTTTCCTGGTGGGCTTTCATGGATTGCGCTCTTTGGGGAAGTGGGTTGTAAATGTAATCTACTAACTCTCCCGCTTGGATCCATGTGTTTTTTTCTTCTTTCAAGTGGCCACAATGCCTTTGTTTGTACTTCTCTTAACACCCGCTGAAACAGACTAGCGTGGCTGCCTCTTTGAAAACGGCAACAAAATGGCCACAACGCTTCCAGGGGGGGGGGGGGGGGGAACGGGACGACTGGCAAAGGCAACGAGTTGATGTTATTTGTTTCCCCGATATATGCACATCTGGAGCAGATGCACTCAACGTTTCCACATGGCATTAATAGGAACAGAAGCAACCTGTTTTCCAAAAGTACCTGAAGCCTCAGGGCACACAGTGTTCAAGCTGCAGCACTGCAGTGTGTCATCATGGCCCCCTTGTTCCTTCTGCTTTCCCAGGAAGGCTGTGGCATGGCTCTGGATGCAAACCCCACCCAGGTGTACAATATTGACCCTTCCCGTTTCGAAGACCTGACCCTGGCAGGAACCTCTGAGGTTGGGATTGCAGGTACCGCCTGAAAACAAAGCAACCTATGTCGGGCCTGGGAGGGCACGGGTAGAGGAAATGTCGTTCCTGAATGGTCAGCGCTCGCAGAGTGGGTGCTTTCCTTTTCCAGAACATGTATTATCTTTATTTTTATCAGCGGTGTGGTTTTTGCCTAGATGCCTTCAGCACATCCGATCTGGCCTGATTTCAGAAGCTAAGCGGGGTCGGGCCTGGTTAGTACTTGGATGGGAGATCACCAGGGAATACCAGGTGCTGTAGGCGCCTGGGATAGGAATTGGCAAACCACTCCAGTATTCCTGCCAAGAAAACTCCATGGATATGGGGTCACGAAGGGTCGGTCACGACTGTAATGACACAACACACATGGTTTTTGTCAGACTTGCTTTTTGATTCACAAATGTTAGTGAAAAGATTCTCTCCCCCCCACACACAGACACACATCAAAAGCATCTGTTTCGGAACAGCTGTTCAGTAAACAGGGCTTCAAACAAGATCAAGTCCCGTCAGTGTGACTGATATAGAGACATGTGTGTAGATGTTTCTTCTGAAGCTCAGCTCTGTGAGCTTAGCATACGTGGGAATACAGAATTTCCAGGGACTTAAATTCCCATCTGTTCTTCCCTAACACTGCTGAGTCTTTTTGATTTCAATTTTTCAAAAGCCTAGCTAGTGTCTTAAGAGCCTTGTGGCGCAGTGGTTAAATGCCTGTCCTGCAGGTAAAACTGTGCTCACGACCCGGGGTTCAATCCCAGGGAGCCAGCTCATGGTTTATTTATTTATTTATTTATTAAGCTTATATACCGCCCGTCTTCCCAGAGGAACTCCGGGCGGTTTACAAAAATAAAATAAAAAATGGTTGACTCAGCCTTCCATACTTCCAAGGTGAAATGAGTACCCTGCTTGCTGGGGGAGGGGGGCAATGTGTAGCCTGCATAATTAAACTGTAAACCACCCAGAGACTACTTGAAGTGGTATGGGGCTGTATATAAGCAGAACACTTTGCTTTGCATTGCTTTGAGTGGCTTTGGGGCAGCGAGTGAGTGAGTATTGACCTAGTGAAAGGACACGGGAACCCTGGGACAGGATACTTGGACATCTAGTTCTTAGACTCCTGATTCTGAGACTCATTCTCATTCTGAGACAGAAAGCCACCTGGAGCCTCCTGATCAGGACAAAGGCAATCTACAAAGAAGACACAAAAACAAATAAACATTTTCAAAGGAAAACAATGCTTGGAGTGTGGCAGGAGGGCTGGGCTACAGTTCATGCGTGGTCATTAAATGGGCGGTATAGAAATTAAATTCGAATGAATGAATGCCTTGCGGGTGAACAGGACTCCCTCTTCCTCCTTATAGGGGAACTGTGAGTTAGCTCTTGGAAGGAGAGGGAATCTAAGGACAGATGTTGCTCTTTCTTACCCCAATCCTTTCCTCCTGCTTCCTGTTCCCAACAGGGTATTTCATGGAACACGCCGTGGATTTGAAGGATACCCCTGTAAGGTGAGGAGGGCCCGACCCCTTGGATGGGATGTTTAAACGGCTGCTCCGCAGATGCTCAGCATCCTAAACAGCTCACTGCCTCCAGACCTGTGGTTGCCGACTTTGAATGACAACTCCCAGAGATCCTTGCTGGCAGAGCTCATGGCAAAGGCTTCTGGGAGTTTCAGTCCAAGAACATCTGGGGACCTGGGTTTGGGAACTCTGGAAGCCTTGGGAATTTTAGATGCCCAAAGAGCTCCACTCCAGTTTTGCTTTACGGCAGCGGTGGCCAAACTTTGGCCCTTCCAGATGTTTTGGACCACAACTCCCAGAATTCCAAGCCTAGATTGCCAATGGCAAAGGACTGTGGGAGTAGTGGTCCAAAATATCTGGAGGGCTGAAGTTTGGTCACCACTGCTTTACAGCATGGAATTACAAAAGTGGGACATGGGAGACCGTCATGGGCCCTTGGGAGGTTTAGGAAGCTGATACTGCAAGGCTGGACGTGGGCATTACAGGCTGAAACACCCAAGTGCCTTCTACTCATCCTCCACTGCAGCTTCCAGCCTATGAGCCCCTCGGGCCGATTGGCATCCGTGGCGAGAATGGTCACCTCAAAGCATTTTTATTGTTCCATTTTATTTAAAGTAATTTTTTTAAACCTCGCCTTTATCTTTAAAAAGGAACCAGGGTGGCTTATCTCACTTAGAGATGATATTTAAAGCTTAAAACTGTCAAGTCCACACTTATGGAGAAGGATCGAGCAAGCACCATTATTTATTTATTTATTTATTTATTTATTTATTTATTTATTTATTTATTTATTTATTTATTTCATTTTTATACCGCCCATCTTCCAATCTGGAACTCTGGGCGGTTTACAAGTTAAAATAATACTAAAAGACAGCAAAGAAAGCAAGGCCAAAAGGGAGTCAGACGCCACCATCCATTTAGAAGCCCTAATCAGGTAGCCAGGGGGAAGCCAGCAGAAGCTGATTCTGCCATGAATCCGGCCTGGGTTTTAGACCGAACTTTAAAGTAGCTCTCTGACCCACTGGACCAGTTTAGGAGGTGGTCGAGGTTCCTCTGGCTGGCCTCCTGACTTGGTGGTTCTCACGTTCTCGTTTTTGCCTCGGGCAGGACAATGTGCTGCAGTAGCTGTTACCGGGCCGAAACCGACAACTCCAAGGAGCCGTGGGGGCTGTACCGTGTCCACCAGTTCACCAAGGTGAGGGTGGCATGAGTCCGCTATTAAACTGAAGCTGGCGAGAGAGATGGGAGTCTATATGGTGGGTGCCTCTGGATCTAGGGAGGGCGGGGAAGAAACAGATTCCGCAGGAGATGACAAGAGCCCGGCAGCCGTTTGGCCATTCCCTGTGGCCCCCTGGGGGAAAAAAATGTGGTTTTCAAAATAGTGGACACACTTGGAGGATCTTTGTTTTCACCCCAGAGGACATGTCTAGACCAAGCATATCCAAACTTCGGCCCTCTTGATGTTTTGGACCACAACTCCCAGAATTCTAAGCTTCGATTGCCAATGGCAAAGGACTGTGGGAGTTGCAGTCCAAAACATCTGGAGGGCTGAAGTTTGGACATGCCTGGTCTAGGCTATATGTCATGAATCCGGAGCAGTGGATCCTTATAGCCTTTTGAAATTTGGGGGGCTAGAGCAACAGCATGGGTAGGTCCCCGTTCTCCTTTACTTATGGGGACAGAAGTATGGCGGCATAAGGGCTGCAGAATTTAGTCTCTTTGGCCGCAGCCTTTGGATGGTGTGGGAGTGGATGAGCCTCAGCCTGCGGCTATCACAAAAGAGAGTGATCATGTCTATCCAGTGGGGCTGTGGGTGGATCCACCTCTGTACAGTGATAAATGGAATCTCTCTTCTCCCCCTCCCCTCTCTCCCTTCTGCCACCCCAGCTGGAAATGTTTGGCGTGACCGCCAACGAGACCGGTTTAGAAAGTGCCGCGATGTTGGAGGAATTTCTGATGATCCAGAAAGAGATTTTCTCCGACCTGGGCCTACATTACAGGTGAGGAGACAGCCTGGGCAGAGGGGGGCCAGCCTCGGGCCTGTCTGGGAGAAGCTTGTGTGGGGGAAAAGGGAGGCTCGGAGGCCGTCCAGGAGGCGTGGGGATCCTCCCACGTGCTGGTGCAGAAAAGGGGTGCCTTTGGGGATACGTCACAGCCACTCCTCACTTAACAACCTGCCTGTTGAATGACCAACTCAGACTTGGAACTTGTGGCTGCCTGAAGAAGAAGCTGCTGGTTTGGCCCACCAGGCCTGGGCCGAAGCGTCCGGCCTACGTCTGCTTGCCTGCCAGGGGGGCAGCTTCAACACCCCACAAGTCATTTGCTTTCAGCTCCATGCTTAACAACCAGTCCGTGACTGTGATTTTATTTTGCTTGTCTTGCTACCAGCATCTTGCCGGACTTTTCCCACGTCATGTTTGTTCCAATGTGACTTCTATTTTATTCTTATCGCTATAGTATCTTTATATTAGTATTTTTATATCTATTTGTATCTTATTATTATTTTTTCATGATTTGTATTGTGTTTGAGTATGTCTGGGGTAGTTGACTTGGGCAGTTGCTGTTATTGTGGAGCGTGCAGTACACCGCCCAGAGTTCCCCTGGGAAAATCGGGCAGTCAATAAGCTTAAAAATAAATAAAATAATAAAATAAAACCAATTTACCGAATGACCGAGTCATCGGAATGGAATGGAACTCCGTCATTAAGTGAGGAGCGCTTGGATTTCACACGGTTAAGCTAAATTCAAACTGACCGTGGGCGCGAATGATACAGCCGCCCAAGGTGGCCAGATCTGCCCTTCACCTCCTACCTTATGTGCCTGATGGCTTTCCTCTCGCATGCAGGGTGCTGGATATGCCCACCCAGGAACTGGGTCTTCCTGCCTACCGGAAGTTTGACATTGAAGCTTGGATGCCCGGCCGGGGCAAGTACGGAGAGGTGAGTGGGTCTGTCTGGCGGGAGCTAACCCAGAGAACATCTCTTTGTGAAAGCAGAGCTGGTTCCGGGTCTCCTGGCCTCAGTCTGGAAGAATTCTTTGAGAGAACCAGCTGGTTTCTCTCACCCAAACCTTAGAGCAGTGCTGGCAAACTTATGGCACGGGTGCCAAAGGCGGCACTCGGAGCCCTTTCTGTGGGCACCCAACATCGCCCCTTCATAGCCACCTGTATACAGGTTAAATTACTGTACTGGCACTTTGCTAAAAAAAAAAATTAGTGGGTTTTCAATTGCAGTTTGGGCACTCGGTCTCTAAAAGGTTCGCCATCACTGCCTTAGAGCAGTACTGGCGAAGATGGGGGTGGTAGAACTGCAGAGCCAGGAGGGATCTTATAGATCAGTGTTGGCGAACCTATGGCACAGGTGCCAAAGGTGGCCCTCGGAGACCTTCCTGTGGGCACCCGACATCGCCCCTTGACAGCCCCCTGCATTCGGGGTAAATTGCCGTATTGGCACTTTGCAAATAATTAGTGAGGGTTTTCTCTGCCACATTGTTTTGAGCTGCCCCAGGTGCGTGCTCTAGCTTGATCCCTGTGCCTCGATAACCCCGTTTGCTTCCTCCTCGCTTCCTGGCTAGATCTCCAGCACCTCCAACTGCACGGACTATCAGAGCCGGCGGCTGAACATCAAGTATTACAACCAAGAAGGGCATCTGTCTTACGCCCACACAGTAAGTCCGGCTCGCCCGACGGGGCCAGAAACAGGGAAGGAACGAGGCCGATGCGGTGGAGGGGAGGAGAAGGGAAACTGGAAGCCCTTTGGCCGTGCCACCTGATGGTAGGCCTCCAACTCCTGTCGGTGGTCTTGGTCTTTTCCCAGCCGGCTTTCTCTCTTGGCAGGTCAACGGCACGGCCTGTGCCATCCCCCGCCTGATCATTGCCATTCTGGAGTCCAACCAGTGCCAGGTTTGTTTTGTCAATTTTAAGGCAGCCCGTTTTTTACGTAGTGGTGGGTGGAATGACTGGGGCCTGAATTGCACCTTAAGAAGGTCTGAAGCACTGAGAACTCGGGCGATCCTAGGGGCCAGTTTTGACCCCCTTCACGGACTCAGGCACTTGGCACAAATGTGCTTTTTAAAACGTTTCCCCCCTAAACCTCAAAGAAGGAAGGCCCCTGCATGTTGCTGCTGCAAAGGAGAATACAGTGGTACATTGTATAAAGGAATTAATTCATTCCAAATTAAATTTTGTTAAGCAAATTTTCCTTTATACAAATTTCCCATAGGAATGCATTGAAAATGGAGTAATCCCTAATTGCGACCATTTTTATGTTGTACGGATTCACCCCGTAGGCGATTCTGTTAAGCAAATTTCCCCCTATCACTGGAATTTTTTGTGTTGTACAGATTTTATGTTATACAAACCGTTTGTTATACGAGGGTCCACTGTATATGGTCTTTGAGGCTTCCGGCAGAACTAATTCTCCTCATGGGCGAGTGATATTTTGTATCAGAGAGAGAGAGAGAGAGAGAGTCAAAGGTAGAATTATCAAGCCAAAAGGGACACACTGATTCAAGCCCAACTTTCTGGCAAGGCAGACAACCAACAGGGGAAGCCTTCCTAGCAATTGGCTACTCAACCTCTGTTTACAAACCTTTAGTGAATTAGGAACACCCCCCCCCCGGATAATCAAAGTTCAGACCTCTGCCCTCCTCCTCAAGAAAGACTCCCCCACCCCCAAAAAAAGCATTCCTAATTAACTTTTCCAGCAAATACAATTGGAATTGCCGGGGGGGGGGGCTGAAAAGAGGGATGGTTTAGCATCCTAAGATACCATTTTTTTTAAACTGGAATAGACTTCTGTTTGTTTTTCTTTCCAATTCTGCTGTTTTTAGCGTGGGGGCGGCAGCACTGATTTTAGTTTTCTGTGCCACTTGCAAATCCCCGAGGGCAAAAAAATATCCCCTAAATCAGCAGAATTCGCCTCCTCTCGCCTCGAGGTCGTACCTGGGACCTCTCGTGCCCTGGTTTATATGAAATTGAGCCCCACCTTCTCAGTTGCGTCTCATTTTACATTGCTTAAAGCTGGCAGGAGGAGGGCCGAAGCAGGCATTGCATTTGCTCGGGGTCCCGATTTAACCTGGCCCGCCTTTCTCCCATCTTTCCTCCTCCTCTCAGGATGGCACCGTTCGGGTGCCGGACGTCCTGCAGCCCCTGATGGGCATGGAAAGGATTACAAAGCCCAGCTACAGCCCGCTGAAGTACATCGGCCCGAACCAGCCCAAGAAGCGCTGAGTCCGTGTAACCGGAACCCTCAAGTCACCCTGGAAAGCCAGGGGACCGACTGATCCGTGGAAAGCTTGTGGGTTTCTCCAGGAAGAAGGGTGGATGCCCCCATTCCTGCAGCGTTCTGTGTGTGGCTTGTGGGAGATGCGTCTGAATGTTGGGGGAAAGGTGACCTGGGCCTTCAGGTTTGACCTGTGCAGTGGTAGAGAGTTCTCCTCTGATTGGAGGCTTTTCTGTAGACAAGGTTTATGAACCCAAGAAGGGTTTTTCAAGGTCTGCGTTCCCATTCCTTTCTGCCGTCTCAAAAACACAACACACCTGTGCAGCCAGGATGCCTCTGTCCAGTTGCCCAGAAGATCCAGTGACTCCCCATTGGTCAAAACCGGCCTCCCTTTCTTCTGAGCATCTCCTTTGTTTTGTCACACTTGGGGGGGGTGTTGGGGGGTGCAGCTTGACCTCCATCCCTTACCAGCAACGACTTGTGGTGTAAACGGCTCAGAATCAGGGACACGGCAGAAAAGATGTTCAGCCACACAATAAAGGTCACCCATGAAAAAGTTGGTTTGTTCCTAGCAGTGCCGTTTCTGGGTGTGGCTACTTCTCTGAGTGGCAGGAGGAATCAGGCATTGCAATAAGGGGTGGGGGTGGTAGAACTGCAGAGCCAGGAGGGATCTTATAGATCAGTGTTGGCGAACCTTTGGTGCAGGTGCCAAAGGTCGCCCTCGGAGCCCTTTCTGTGGGAACCAGACATCGCCCATTGACAGCCACCTGGCTTCAGGTTAAATTGGTACTTTGTGAATAATGAGTGGGTTTTGAATTGCAGTTTGGGCACTCGGTCTCTAAAAGGTTCGCCATCCCTGTTATAGGTCATCAAAGTCCGGCTCCTCTCAAGGAGGCCCAGTGGGGAATCGAACTCTCGACCTCTAAGCCGCTGAGTTCTCCAAGCCAGCTGTCCTTCCTCTGGAGCTTGAAAAGCTTTCTTTCTTTCTTTCTTTCTTTCTTTCTTTCTTTCTTTCTTTCTTTCTTTCTTTCTTTCTTTCTTTCTTTCTTTCTTTCTTTCTTTCTTTCTTTCCTTTGCTTTGCTTTGCTTTGATTTCTCTTTCTTTCTTTCTTTCTTTCTTTTCTTTCCTCTTTCTTTTTTTCTTTTCTTTCTTCCTTTCTTTCTTTCTTTCTTTCTTCCTTCTTCTTTCTTTCCTTTTCCTTTCTTTCTTTCTTCCTTCCTTCCTTCCCTCTAATTCCTTCCAAATACAATTGGCAAGTGCAATCTGGAGAAATTCCACCGGGCAGCATGTGGAGATGGTCCTCATTAATTGGCAGTGGGTGGAGGAGACTGCTGCGTAAGCCAGTCTATAGTTCTAGTCGATACAGAGTGCTCCAGAAAAAAATTCAATTTTTTTTTTAAAAAAAATGGACCTGCTGCTCTCAACCATGTAGTAGCCAACTTTGGAGTCACACAACTCTCTTCTTCACCAGAGTTGAACACATGACAACAACAACGACCGGGGCAATGCATAAGGGTCAGAGTTTTGAAGGAGGATTTGGAAGCGCTGGGTTCAAAGCCCTCCTTGGCCGTGGAAACTCACTTGCAAGACCTTGGTGGGCCAGCCAAACGCTCAGCCTGAACTACCTCCTGCGGTGGTTGTGAGGATGCAACGGGGTGCGGGGAAGGTAGAGGGCAGCCCTGTTTCCCTTCCTTCTGCTCAATGAAGCAAAGGCAGGAGAGAAGCCCCAGCCACCGATCTGTCTGCTAGGTGCTTAAAAAAACAGAACCAAGTGTTGTTAGTCGTTTGGGTGCCGGAACAGTCCATTTGGAAACAGTGCAGGATCCGCCTGCCTGCCCCATCCTTGAAAGCTCCTTATAATTTTCAACATCATCTCCCCCACCCCACCAATCCATCCTTTCTTTTGCACAAATGCTTCTGGACTCCTTAGCTTGTGGCAGGGACACCCGAGTTAAAGCAAAGTGTTCTGCTTATAGACTGCCCCATAGCACTTCAATCCCTCTCTGGGCGGTTTACAATTTAATTATGCAGGGGACACGTTGCTGGGCTCTCCAGCTGTTCCTCTTTTGTTAACAGGAATAACGGTGTATATCCTGTATGGACTTTTCTGAGCCTCCCGATCAGTTTACCGGTGCCTTGTGTGATGGAGAATGCGGATTTAGGCAAAGCATTGTAGTCAGCAGCAATGCTACCCCCTCTTTCCTCCAAAAAAAGAGCCTCCCCTTACCCCTGCGTTTGCTCCGTTTCCAGCAGTAGGAAAACCCCCCCTCCGATGACCCAGCCCCCTCCTTCCTTGCAGCCGCCCCCCCCCCTTCCAGCTGGAGATGCTGCAGGCTTTTGCAGGCAGCGTTAAAACCGTGCATGGCGATTGCTATTCCTCGCCCAGATGGCTTGGGGATTTTATTTCAGGGAGGAGGGAGAGAGAGCTTGTCCAGTGCATGGAGCAAACCCCCCATCATCATCATCATCATCATCTGCTCTAAGTAGGTGACATCACTTCCTCCCCAGCCTGCCTCCTATTTAAAATCCTCCCCTCCCCTCCATCACCACCACCAGGTCTTGGATACATCTCCTGGAGTTGCTTTTGTCTTCCAAATCCTTCAGCGGCCAAGGACGTTTCCCCGTGCAGGGCTTCCTTCTCCCCATTCCGGCGGGCTTCCAACTTTTCCCTGCCCCTCTGACCCATCATCCCCTTCCCCCCCCCCGCACACCTTTTTTCCAAAAAGAAGAGGCGGCAGTGAGAAACCCTGCAGCTTTTTGGGGTGACCGACCGCAACCATGCGCTCGCCTGCGTCCCCCCTGCTGCTGGCCTTGTGCCTTTGTCCAGGTAAGGCTGCCAAGGGGGGGGGGATAAGTGGAGGGTTATTGGGGGGGGGGCAAGAGGGAGAGAGGGTGAAGCTCTTTATTGCATAAGCTGAAAAAGTATTTCCCCCGCCAATCCAGCCCCCAAAACGCCTCCCCCCAGATGCTCCAAACATGGGGGGGAATCCATTTCAGTTCCTGCCTCTTGACTGTCTAAAAAGGCGTCAGGTCTTTTTGCATCTCTTTCTATTTTTATTTTTTGAAACGTGATTTTATTCTCATCGCACCCCCTTGACCCACCTGCATTTCTTTCTCTTCAGGTCTGTTTTATTTCGTTTAAAAAGTTTGCATGCCTGTTTCCTAAAGGACTCGGTTTACGGTACTAAACTAAAACGCACCGCCTAAGGTTCGGTCTCCCTCCTTGGTTGGTCCTGGAGGCTGAATCCCGTCCCCCCCCCCCATGTTAATTTTAGTTTAGCTCCCTTTCCTCTCTCTTTGGGCCTTTTCACACGACCCCTAAGATCCGCTGGCCACTTAAAATCAGACCAGAGATCTTAGGGGTTTGTCGCTGTTCCTGCGTTCCCACCCCCTCTGCACTCCTGGCTGCTGGCTGAGTGAGGGGAGGGAGAAAAAAAGGAAGAAAAGAATGCCGGTCACCTCCATTCTGCCGTCCCTGCACTGCATTCAGATCTCTTAAAGGGGCGGGGGGGGGGGGCAAAAAAAGAACAAACAGAAGCAAGGAGAGCCGGGCAGTCACTACGTTATATCCGCATCAGGAATTTTCACCTCCAGAGAGCAGGTACCTGAAAAGTGAGCTGGGACGCGCTTAGGTGGGCGTGGTCGCACTTAATTATCTATAAACTCCGGAGCTGGTGGGGAAACAATTTTAAGCTCCGGAGCTGGGAGCCATTTGTGGCGGAGTTTAGGGGTCGTGTACAAAGGGCCTTTCTTCGGCCCCGAAATCTCAAGGTCTCTGTGAGTGTCGTCTCCGAATTAAGAGCGGGTGGTCGGAGCTTCCAACCCCTTTCTCTGCAGTTTCGGTTTGTTCTCCCTGGGAAGATCGTCACACCTTCTGTCCCGTGTGAATGCTCTGTATTGAGTCGCTAAACGCCGTGTAGTATACACTCCATTAGCCTCCCGTAGTCCTAACCATTTCCCATCATCCACTCTGAACCCAGTTGGCTGCGGACATGGGAGTTGTAGTCCGATGCATCTAGGAAGGATTGTGGGGCCAATGACTGTATCCTTTTCCTTCTTACCACCAAAAAAAATATAAATAGCTCTGAATTCTTCACACAGGGTCAAGAATTTCCTCTGTCACTATTTTCAAATGGCTCTCTCTAAGAACATGGCAGGCCTTCCAATATTTCCCCTGTGGGATTTTTTTTCCCAGTTGTCTTCTTAGTGCTGAATTAGCTGCCTAGATGCCAGCACATCTGATCTCGCCTGATTTCGGAAGCTAAGCAGGGTAGGTCTTGGTTAGGACTTGGATGGGAGACCATCAGGGAATACCAGGTGCTGAAGGTGCCTGGAGTAGGAACTGGCAAGCCACTCCAGTATTCCTGCCAAGAAAACTCCATGGACATGGGGTCACGAAGAGTCGGTCATGAGTGTAACCACACAACACACACACAGTGCTGAATGGTTGTTTTTAACATATGCTCTCTCTTTTCCCCACCCCCTCTTTGTGTTCCTTTGGTCTGATGACCACTTTATTTATTTATTTATTTATTTATTTATTTATTTATTTATTTATTCCATCCATCCATCCATCCATCCATCCATCCATCCATCCATCCATCCATCCTCAGAAGGACCTCAGGTGGCTTGCATAATCTAAAAAAAGTCTTTAAAAGCTAAAAAAAACAGCCCGTGTACAATATTAAAAACAAATTAAACAACCTTTATATTAAAATGGCAACTCACATCAGCATGAAAACCCATCTAAAACAACAGAGCAGAGCAATCCGTTAAAAAAAAAAACCCTCTCAAGGAAAAACCTGTCATGGTCATAATGCCTTTTCAAACGTTTTGACTTTGGAAAGACCATCTGGGACGCTGCAGGAACCAGCTGGTGCGTTTGCCAGCTTCCCCCTGAACTAGATTTAAAAAAAACCACACCACCACCGCACTCCACGAGTTTAAAATAGCACCAACTCCCATTCTCTCTCCTCGAAAGCAATCTTCGTGCATTGGGGGGGGGGGGATGCTGCCTATAATCCAGGCATGTCCAAACTTCAGCCCTCCAGATGTTTTGGACCGCAACTCCCACAGACCTTTATCATTGGGAAACTAAGCTTAGAATTCTGGGAGTTGCGGTCCAAAACATCAGGAGGGCCGAAGATTGGACATGCCTGCTATAAAACCTTCAGGTTGAGGGCTTCAATCCCAGCCAGGAAAACCTTTCAGGACCCTGGACAGCAGCCGCTGGTGCAACACTTTGGTCTCCGTTTATTTATATCTCTTGGCTATTATAACTGCTCCTTTAATGTACGATTACTATAGGGTTTAACTTCTTTAAGCCACCCAGAATCGTCCATCACACTAATGGGGGTTTGGGTCTTTTTCCAAGGAGAAAGGTGGGGTAAAAATACTCTAAAATAAATGGATGGATGGATGGAGTTTTAAAAGAGGGGTATTTTAAGTCAGGAGCTGTATAAAAATCTCTTGCAGTCATTCTTCACAGTATTCTTTTATTCTGATGCTTCTCTTAAGGTATGTCCTTGTGACATAGGGAAGTGGGTGGTGGTGGTGGCTGATAAACCCACACCATTAAAATATATATCTTTTGCTAGGGGTCTCCAAGGCATTGAACCCTCGTCCTAAAATAGTTGTAGCTCCCTTAGAGAGGTTCTTTAGGGTTCAGAGTAAACTTCTCAGCAGGTCCAGTGCCCTGGCATCAGAGGCATCCCCAGCGTTGACTGATACCCCCTAGATCTGTGTGGCCATAATAACATTTTACAGTCCTAATGCCTGGCCTCAAGGCACTGCGGCTGCTGTGAAAGGCAGCTGGCATCAAGTTTTTTTTTCCAAACGAGCTTCCTTTGATAGAACCAGATGAGGGGAGTTTTGCGTGTGAGCAGAGTTTGGTTCATGGGTTGACAGGCCGGCTTTTGGCCTCTCTTGATGGGTTTCCCCTTGCTGTTCTTAAGATAACTGCTTGGTGTCATATTATTATTTATTAGTAGTATTTAATATATTTATACCTCAACCATCTGGCCATATCCAATATTCTATGAAAACTCTGCACAGTGAGGAAGGTCCAAGTACTAACCAGGGCCGACTCTGCTTAGCTTCCGAGATCAGGCGAGATTGGATGTGCTTAGGTGCATCTAGGCATCTATAACATCAGGTGTTGTTGTTGCATCATTACAGTCGTTACCGACTCTTCGTGACCCCATGTCCATGGAGTTTTCTTGGAAGGAATACTGGAAGTGGTTTGCCAGTTCCTACTGCAGGCGCCTACAGCACCTGGTATTCCCTGGTGGTCTCCCATCCAAGTACTAACCAGGGCCGACCCTACTTAGCTTCCGAAATCAGGCGAGAGCAGATGTGCTGAGGGCATCTGGGCAGCAATGAATTCAGAGCTCACGCTAAACATATTCTTCCTATGGGGTGCTCTTTCTCAAATGCCAAGACTGGAAGCTGACTTAGTTTCAGACAAAACTTAAAAACTTCTACTCTTCCTGCTGCAGCTATAGGAACTACACTTCCCAAAATCCCTCAATGGCCCTGCTGGCTGGGAAATGTGCAGCATTATTGAAGTCCAGATAATAATGTTTTGAAAGTTTGGTGAATGTCCACAATAGCTTCAAGGTCAGCCGTGGGCGCCCGTTTTCTACCTGATTGGGTATAAATCAGGTCAATCTATGCACACCATCCCCTGGTTTCCGAGGTACAATTTGAAGGGGGGCTCTGGAGTTAATTTTGGGGTACAGCACCAGTTGGTCCCCAGGTGATCAGCTGCAGAGTAAAATAAGAAAACTAGTTCCCGTCCATCAAAAGAATGCAACACTGCAGTACGCACTGGTGGTGGTGCTTTAACAGAGCTGCATTTCATTGTTTTGTAACTGGTGCACACTGATGGCAGAGGTGGCAAATCTATCAAGTAAAATAAGCAAGTTAACAGTGCTACATGGAGGAAAAGAGATGAGTAGATCTCACCACATCCCTTTGCTGTTTTGCTGAATCCAGCCTTATGTAATCATCTTATGCAAGGATCACCTTCTCTGGACAGGCTAGCCCTGGCTTATCTTTCTCAGTCCCCTCTGTTTCTCTTTCTCCTGCAGTAGGCAGCCCATGTCCAAAACCATCTCCTGGGGCCTGCTTCAACCTCTAAACTTCCACCTGCTTGGGGACAGCCAACCCCCTACCCATTTTAACTCCTTACTTGCAGCATGGATCAGCCTGAAAAAATCCAGGTCCTGGAGGGGTTGTGTCAATGGATCACAGGAAGAAAAAAAACAAGAACACTTAAGTCATTGCACTATACTTGTTAACAAGCATATATGGTATGAATATGTGTGTGTGCGCACACACACACACACACACACACACACACACACACACACACACACACACAGCTTTGGAAAGCAATTAGGTACATGGCGTACCAGTATTAACAATGCAACCAGCTTGGGGGCACAATGCCTGTTCCTTTAAGCCTCTGTGAACAGCTGTTCCCCATGCAACTTTCATAGACCAGGCTTTTGGCTGGATTATCAGGGAGGCAAATGTACGTACACTGGCCAAAACTCTGGATTATCCTCTCCCTCGTTTAACAGTTGAGACAGGACAAAGTCCTCTTCCCCGTGCAAAATAACTAGAATTTTGCTGAGTCCACAGGTTTTTTTTTGGGGGGGTTTTTTTTTTTGCTTATGGCAAAGATAATTCTTCCAGGACAGAGCTTTATCTGTGCACATGCAAACATTGCTGGGTGAATAAGTTCTGTACATGTGACATGCTAGATAACCCTCCAGAGGAGCCACTTGGTGAAAGCTTTTTCTAACAACATGTGCCTTCTTTGATCTAACTAGCGCAATAATGACGTAATCTGTGATTTTTCAGCCCTGGCACGGCCGTTAACCACTCAGCCGCCCGAGGAAGATGAAAAGGTGAGAGTGCGGAGGGTGGAGGGCACCCACCTATCAGGATTCAACGGAAACAGAAATGAAATACGCGAGTTGTCTACAGAATGCTTCCCAATCTGTTGTTAGTTTGCGGAACTCCCTGTCACAGGAGGTGGTGATGGCATCTGGCCTGGATGCCTTCAAAAGGGGATTGGACAGAGTCCTGGAGGAAAAGTCCATCGCAGGTTACAAACCATGATGGAGACGTGTCATCTCCAGGCTTAAAACCGGGTCCTTCAAGGGCCAGAGAGGCAGGGGAGTGGGATCAGGAGACAGAGATCTTGTCTCGTGCGCTCCCGGACGCATCTGGTGGGGCCACTGGGAGATCCAGGAAGCTGGACGAGATGGGCCTTTGGCCTGATCCAGCAGGGCTCTTCTTAGGTTCTTATGCTGCCCCTGAGATGAGTACGGCTATGATTCTGGTCTTCTCCGATCTCCATAGGAGCTGTTGGCATGGAATGATGGGGTTAGACCAGGGGTCCTCAAAGTTTTCAAACAGCGGGCCGGTCCACCACCACCCAGACACCACTGGGGGCCGGATTACAGTCCAAAAGCAGCTGCGGAGGCTGGCTTTCTCATAAAATGGGGGGTAGGTGGGGGGTTGCAATTGGTCCCAGGGGCCGGTTTCAGGACCTTGGGGGGCCGCATCCGGCCCCAGGGCCTTAGGTTGAGGACCCCTGGGTTAGACCATATGGAATACTCCAAGACGGGAACAGGGGGCCTGTAATTCCAGGAGGGAGAAGTCAAGAGAAGCCATGAAAATGCTTGTTAAAAAGAAACAAGTGGCATCTCTGATTTTTGCAGAGACAACGAGAAAGACTTCCCCTCGCCATCTTCGTGAACGATGGGGGTGAACTCTAATGAAAGGTGAATTTTATCCGATCCGTTGATCGGAATGAAAAAAAAGAGAAGAGATAATAGATAAGGAGAAGCGGAGGTTAACATCTCTTTCGAGCAGGGTGGTGGCATGGACAGGTATTCAACTTTCCCTTATCTACAGGCAGGTGAGAATGAATCAGGCCACCGGGTAACCCAGCCACATACTGTGGGCCAGGTCTCACATTTGAGGGAAGGATTTTACTTAAGTCCCTCCTGGAGATGTTTCGGATTCAGCCTGTAACTGAAGGCTTTGTGGCAGCTTGTGGGGTTTTTACAGAGTGCCAAATTAAGAGGGCGGAAAAGAAAGAAGAGTCCAGCAAACGTAAACTCGCTCTGCATTAACATTCTGGCGCCATGTAAAAACTTTCCTTCTCCAGAAGTTTTTAAAACTGATTATTGTGGGCCCTGATGGCAAATTTTAGTGTTGTGTTTTAATGTATTGTATTTATTGCATTTAAATGTTTTAATTGTTTTAATTTTATTGCAATTTTGATGTTTTACATGTCTGAATTGTTTATTTCGATTGTGAGCCGCCCAGAGACTTTTGGGTACTGGGCGGCATACAAGCTAAATGAATGAATGAATGAATGAATTTATCCTACTTCTTTGTCCAGGTTACTAAGTGCATCACTGAAATCCTAGCAGACACTCTTTCTAGGGCCACCCCGATCCCAGCAACCAAGGACTGCCTGGAGATACTTAAAGAGGGTAAGGGGTTATTTCTCTAGCAAACGTGTGTGTGTGTGTGGGGGGGGGGGGGGAAGCAGGGAAGGTGGCAATTATTCAGGACGATCAGTGGGTTGGTTTCTTAGAAGCCACTTTCCCTCCAAATGCGGGATTCAAGAGAGATTGTGAAGAAAGTGAACAAAACAAAGATATGGAGAACAATTGACTGAGATAGTATATAGGCTTAAAAAAAAGATTCAGATAAAACAGGAAAACAAAGGAGGTGAATTGGAACCTCTGTTTGCCTCCTTGATCTCCGTGATCCATCGGATCCCCCTAGCTCGGCCATTCTAAGAGGACGAGGATGGTTGAAAAAGACCAAGCAGAGTCAATTAAAATTGTAAAAACATTGATGTGTTTCATGCAGCAGGTACACATTTTTATCAAGACCCTACCCATCTGTTAAATATTGCTACAATATATATGCTATTCCTAAAAGTGGCATCTTGGACCCTTTCCCAGAAGAAAAGTGAGGTAAAAATATTTTAAATAAATAAATAAATGCATCTGATGGTGTTATTTGTGAGGTCCTGGGCGGCTCATAACGCTGTGTGAAATTTCCCCACGTTGGGGGACCACTGAGTAGTAACAGTAGTGGAAGTTGTTGTCATTACTTGTTGTTGTTTTTATTGTTGTTATTTAACAGAGTCTCTGTTTCAGACGAGCGAGTCCTGGCCGTGCTTCATCACCAGCACCTCCTGAGAGAACTGGAAGAAGTCGCACAAAAAGGTAAACAGGCTGCCCTTCTTCCGATATCCCTATGGGGATATGATTTGAGACGTACAAAATAATGCAGGGCATGAGTAAAGTGGATAAAGGGACGCTCTTCTCCCTCTCATGAAATGCCAGAACTAGGGGACATCCACTCAAACTGAGTGTTGGGAGAGTGAGAACAGACAAAAGAATTATTATTTTTTAACCCAGCGTGTTGTTAGCCTGTGGAACTCCCTGCCACAGGAGGTGGTGATGGCCTCTGGCCTGGATGCCTTCCAAAGGGGATTGGACAGATTCCTGGAGGAAAAGTCCATCACAGGTTACAAACCATGATGGAGATGTGTCATCTCCAGGCTTAAAACCAGGGTCCTTCAAGGGCCAGAGGCAGGGGAGTGGGATCAGGAGACAGAGATCTAGTCTCGTGCGCTCCCAGGGGCATTTGGTGGGGCCACTGGGAGAGACAGGAAGCTGGACTAGATGGGCCCCTGGCCTGATCCAGCAGGGCTGTTCTTAGGTTCTGATGTTCCCATGTGATGGCATTGACTCCCTGAGCCTCTACACTGCAAGGGCTGTGATGGTAGTATTATCTGGGGTGCCCTTAAGTGGATGAGGTCCCTCGGCAAGGCACCGGGTTCCAACAACACAACTCTGTGCACCTCAAGCCACCAAAAGGTACATAGAAATGCCAGCAAGGGGCAGCTATGGCCAGAATCCTTCCCCAAGGTGTGAAGAGGAGTTTGATCTCCAAATAAGGTGTAGGGGTATGTGTGTGTGGGGGGAAGGGGGTGTATGAGGGGGAAGCACCACTGATTCACCCTTTATGCCTTCTCCCCCAGAAAATATGAAGCACCACCTGGGCGAGGGAGGCAGCCATGCTGGTTGGGAAGGACAAGACGAGGAAGAGGAGGAAGTGAGGAAGAAAAAGGAGATGCCCAGCCAGCCAGGAGAAGCCACCTCTGAGAAGATGGAGGAGCAAAATGTTAGGAGGAAGGAAGGGGAACAGGAGGCGGAAGAGCACCAAAGGACGGAGAAGACGGAAGAGAAAGGGAAGGAAGAACACGTCTCCCATGGCGAGGAAAACCAGGAGGATTTGGAAGAGCAAGTCCAGGAGTTGATGGATGAGGAGAAGAAGGAAGAAGAGGAGAAGGACGAGGCCGGGAGGATGGAGAAGAGGAGCTCCTCTGAGACGTGGTCCTCTAAGGAGTATTTTGGCCACATCAGGAGGAGAGATCCTGGGCGCCCCAAAATCCGGGAGGCGATGTTTCGAGGAGACCAAGATGGCAGGAAGAGAAGCGGCTTGGTGAAGAGGAGACTGGGAGGGGAAGAGGACGGCTCTGAAGAAGAGCCAAGGAAGTACCGCCACGGAGGGCACAGCCAAGGCCGCCATCATGAGGACTGGGAGGAAGACGAGGAGGAGGAGGAGGAAGAAGAAGAGAGGGCTGAACTGGCTAAGAGAGTGGCTGAGAAGACCAGCGATGAGGAGACTGCCCAGTTCGAGGAGGAAGAGAAAGGCCTAAAGATGTCCAGCGCCCAGACCCACCTCCACGGAAGCTGGAAACCCTGGGAAGAAGAGGAAGGAGGGGAGAGGAGGCATGGCCACCGCCCTAAACCCATGGGTTTGGACCTCAAGAAAAGATACCAGAAGGGTGCGTCCTATCTCCAGGACAGGCCTCGCAGCCGCGAAGAAAATGAAGAGGACGGAGGGACCGATCCCAAAGAGGTCAGTATATCCAAGTAGCATTGTTGTGCACACCATCCCGGGGACCCTGAGAGAGATGGCAAGCAAGATTTTAATGCTCTGCATAGTTTCCGAACTCAGGTGGCGTCGGGGCACGGTCTGTCCTCGTAGCCCCGAGAGACACAGAGCTGCCGTTCAGAGAGAGGCTTCCTTTCACGACCTCTTTCTTCCTAGGTCCTGGAGCTGGAGAAACTTGAAGAGATCGAGGGCGAGTTGAAACGGGCGGCTGAGAAGCTAGAGGAACTCAAGAGAGGGTGATGCCTCTGTCGCGCTGGGGAGCAGGGCGGGTGGCGGGGTGGCCGCTGAATCCTGCAGCCCCGTCCTCGTTCCTTCCCCACACGTACCACCTCTGTAGATAAAAAAAAATCTCTTTCTTCAGCTTGGCTTTGGACTGTTAATGCAGCTTTCCCTTGCATTAAACGTAAAAGAAAAAGCACACAAGTGCACCAGCACCTTCCCGAAAGGCAGGGCTTAGTCCTTCCCTGGCTGTCAGGTTGCTCCAGATCCTCTGAGACCCACCTACACACACGCACACACACACCTCCTCCAGGCCCAAACAAGTTATCCAGTGAGAAAAGGTGCCTGGCCGCACTCCTGGGGAAGTCTAGGGAGGACGAGCCAACCTTCTTAAAGAGGGTCGCTCGGCACCCAGCCAACCCCCCTATTAAGGACCAAAGGTACCCATCTTGCTTCTAAGGCTTACCCATGGGGCCTCTATAGGTCCCAAAGGGAAACCAGCCCCGCATCCCCCAAACACCTGCCAGCATATAGACAAAAAACGTAAGCTGCTTGATATTTTTTTAAAAATTTCTCCCTTCCAAACGATGCATTTTGAAGTAGTTTTTAAAAATTCCCATTCTCTGGGGTTCTGTGCAAGCTTCTTACTGTGCCTGTCATGGTCCCCTCTTCCCACCTCGTCCACCTTTTCTGGTGCTTACTAACATCCGTCCCCTTTCCCCATCTGCTGCTTTGACTGTTCCCTCTCTTCCCTCTCCTGGGGCAGACTTCCTTGGGTATTTCTTGATGGCTGCGTGGGGCCAGTTACAGGAAGCTGCACCTGCAAGCATTGGGGGCAAGGGTGTGTGTGTCTGATTTTGTTTAGCTCTCTCTGTGTGTGTGTGTGTGTGTGTGTCATCTTGGAAATTTCTGTTCCTGGTTTGTAGTTTGCTTTCACCACGAGTGCAGATTTAATGATGCAATAAAGTGAAGCCTAGAAAGAGTTTTACTATTAGCAGTTTATATGTTTTTTTTTAAAATTGTAACTGTTATTTGTCTGCTGTTGCTATGCCAATAAAGGTCTATTGATTGATTGACTGTGGTGAAAACGAAGATTGCTTTTGTGAAGATCCATCAACTGGTTTCAGAGTTGTTATTTTAAATGACATTTTGATCCTGTCTCACACACACACAAACTGGTCTGTTTTATATTTTTATAATTGGAAAAAAGATCCTCCTTCAACTATTCCCAAATGTGGGTCCCAGATGTTCCTGAATTAAAACTCCCAGAAACCTTTGCCACTAGCTAGGATTTCTGGGCATTGTAGTCCATCTGGGGACCGAAGCTTGGGAACTAACTGCCCTAAGCCAATGAAATCCATCTTCAATACAACAACGAAGAGCCTGGTTTTCAATTTTTAAATTGTAATAATAATGACAATTAATACAGAGGCACACAGAAATCCACAGCTTTTAGTCTGATCTGTTTCAGCGCGACCTACATAATACAATAAACACAAAGAGGCCGAAAGACAGAACTGAGTCACGGCATAGAATAAAATAACAGGTCACGGGGGGGTGGGGGGTGAAACACACTGCAGCTTCAAAAATACCCAAGCGACGTAGAAGCAGCTCTTTGAGAAGGGTTCAAAACCTGTACGGACTGGGCGTGAGCCTCCTCTTCTTCTCTCAAATGACAAAACTTGTGTGCATGGTTGTCGTGAGGCAGCATGTTATCGATCACACACACTCCCCCCCGGGGATTCTTTGCCACTCCAAAGACCATCTTGTCAAATAATGGTAGAATCACCCACCTTCTGTCGTAGTCACGTCACTGCCTCCAACACCACCCCTCTTGGGGCAGACTTCTTGAACTCTGCACCCTCCACCCATTTAACTACAACTCCCACCCCACCCTCGATCCTCAACCACCGTGGGAAAGCTATGCAACACCCCTGTGGCTTTGCAAGACCTCTCTGCCCCCCCCTCACCCGAGACCCTGGCACCCGGCCCCAGCTCAACCTCTTGACACAACCCAAAAACCACGTCTGTTCCCAGATTTAGCTCTTAAAATCAACATCCTGGTTGCTTCCTCGTCCGTCTTCCAGCTCGGCTTTCTCCTTGCTCGGCCTTGGGGAGTCCAGAATCAGCTGTAGGAAGCAGCTTTAATCCGGAATCAAGACCAGGGGGGGGGGGGTGAGAGATGAATCCAATGGGTGCCATTTCCGCCCCGGAGCACAGGTCCTGGGGGAGGGTTTCTTCCCACTTTGGGATGAAGCAGTGTTGCTTTGGAGCAGTCCACCCTGGAGACTCAAAACCTTTCCAAGTGATGGCCAGTCTTCACAAAGGCGCTTCATCTTGGGGCGTTTATACACGACCCCTAAGCTGCGCTGCAAATGGCTCCCAGCTCCGGAGCTTAGAAATGTTTTCCCACCAGCTCCGGAGTTTGGAGACAATTAAGTGCGACCCCGCCCACTTTAGCGCGAACCCAGCGCATTTTTCATGTACCTGCTCTCTGCAGGTGAAAATTTTTTGATGCAGATAAGAGTGCCGGGCTCTCCTGGCTTGTCTGTTGTTTTTTTGCCTCCCGCCCCTTTAAGAGCTCCTTGAGACGGAACCAGGAAGTAACGGGGCTCGTGGCAAGTTCGACCGGCACCGGCAGGTTAGTAAAGGCTTCTTTTGTCCTTTTTTTTCCTCCCCCCCCCTCATGCCGACAGGAGCAGGAAGTGCTGAGGGGTGGGGACGGAGGAACAGAAACGAACCCCCAAGATCTCTGGTCCAAATTTAAGGGACCAGCGGATCTTAGGGGTCGTGTGAAAAGGCCCAAAGGCAGGCCTTTTGGGCTCCCTCGGTTGTGTCGTTCCCATCCGACTGGGAGATGTCGGCGTTCCCCGGCGGGAGAAACCAGCCAGAGTGGTTGAACAGGGTCCCCTTCTGGGCGCTGCCCGAAGCAGAAGCCCTGCCGCCAAATCCAAGAGAAGGACCCAGGGTCTCATACAGAAATGCAAATTAAAAGCACTGCCCTTTTCCTCGTTCTACTCCACAATCCTGTCTGGGTCAGTTGAGAGGTGGGTGGGAGCCCATCTTAAGGCCGCCAGGCCACCTGTCTGGCCATTACAAAGGAAGAAACAGTCAGACTACAAGGTATCTTAGGCGGAAACACCTCCAGCTGCTATTAGGCTCTACCCGACCTGCCTAGTATGGGAGGTGTTATCAGACAACATCTGGAGAGCGAGATGCCCTCTTCCACCAGAACAAAATGGGCAGGGCTCAGAGGAGAAAGATGCACAAAGGCAGAAGATTTTTTTTTGGGGGGGGGGTCAGCAAAAGGCCAGAAAAACATTTGCATAGTTAGAATCAGCTCTCACTATGTTTCCCTGTTAAGAATTCCTTTTCATTACTCAGGTAAACGCCGGAATTCATTTCCAGATGCGTTTTTAAAACGGGAAGGGAGCCCTTGCTCCCAACAGCTAATTCATGTCTCCAATCGGCACTGGTCCCATACAGCACATATCCTGTACCTGCCTCATTTCCCTTCTTCGGAGTCTGCCCGTTCTCACTGCAAACCTTCCTTTAGCTTTTAAAAAAGGAAAGGGAGTAGCCTGAGAAGCAAGGTTTTGGAAAACGTCTGGGAATTAGCACGGACGAAACCCCTCTCAAATCATCCACGATGCAAGACCTGGAGTCGCCAAGATGGCCCGTGACTGCAAGATTGGGGGGGGGTTAGCATCTCAAGCGTGGCGTGGGGGTTAGGAGGGGGGCAGAAGACCTTGGATCTACCAGATGCTTGCGTCCGAAATGCAAACGCCGAAGCTGCAGGGAGAGCAGTGGTGTTCTCTGCAAATATACATGTTTTTTTTATCCAAACTTAAACGCTGAAGGACGGGGTGGTGGGGGGGGGGAGACGAGTATGAGAAGAACTTCAGAAAACAGACAGAAAAATAAACCACCAGTGTCTGGGAGTTCGGAATGGGTTCTGGAGAAGCTGTCCTCTGCTGGACACAGCAGCTCCTGGGCGACCCTTATAAATAAGTACAGTCGAGCTCACAGTGAAGATGCAATTGCTACGGAAATCACACCGCCGCCAGCCGCAAGGTGGAGGCTTGTCGTCAAACGGACTGCAGGCCAAGGAGATTCCGGGATGTCCTCCTAGTGTCCACAGTTGAAAACAATGTCGTCATATTCTTCCTGGCAGAGCAAAAAAAAAAAAAAAAAAAAAAGGCCACAATCAGGTTCACCTCCCAGGGGCTGACTCGGTCACAGGAAGTGTGGGGGGGGGGGAAGCATGGGAAGCTTTCACGACATCTTTCCGTAACCACTCCAGGGAGGGAAAGGGTTATATTCCTGTACACAGAAGGCTTCAGGAATATTGGGCAGGACGGGGGGGACGGGGACGGACCAGGACATGCCGAACGTGTTCCACCCACTCGTGCATTCCAGAAATGAGGTCGCTAGTAGGTTCTTCAGCTGCCTAGATGTCCTCAGCACATCCGATCTTGCCTGATTTCAGAAGCTCAGCAGGATTGGCCCTGGTGAGTACTTGGATGGGAGACCACCAGAGAATACCAGGGGCTGTAGGCTCCTGGAGTAGGAACTGGCAAGCCACTCCAGTATTCCTGCCAAGAAAACTCCATGGACATGGGGATCACAAATAGTCAGTCACGACTGTAGCGACACAACAGTGGGTTCTTCGCTAATTGGACTGAAGGAATGCAGGTTTGCGTCAAGAGAAAAAGAAAAGCGCTGAACGGCGCGGGATGGGGATAAAAAGGTGCAGAAAACCTCGGGTGGCATCTGTCACACACTCCCTCCCACCCATTCTAACTCAAGACGAGGCTCTCGCCTTTATGGGTGCTAAAACACTCTTGGAACAATAGGGAGAATGCTTTGTGAGCCCCAGAACCTAAGAGGCATCCAGCTGGACAAGGTCCCTGCTAGGTCATGGAGCAGGTGTTTTTCTCACCTCCTGCAAGAAGATGGGAAAGTATCGGCCTGTGTGCGCGGGCACAGAATTACTCAGGGAAAAAAATTGCTGCCCATCCTTGGTTTTTGTGCAGCGACTCAATGCTGAGCTGACACAGAGATCCAAGAAGCCGATTTTACGGCCAGGACAAAACTCACCTCGCTGTTGCTGTCCAAACTCTCGTCCGAGTCCCAGTCGGGCTCCTCCGAGCCAAACTCCCGCAACAGCTGAGGGATTTTTTGGTCAGGCCGGTGCATGGCGCTGTACATGGGTGTGTAGCCGACATACATGCGGGCTTCTGGGTCGGCTCCGGCATGCAGCAAGCGCTCTACCACCTCGGGGCACTGCGACTCCACGGCCAGGTGTAGGGGGCTCCGGCCACAGCTCAGCTCCTGACAAGAACGGAAGGGAGGAAATAGTGAAGGGACAACAGCACATCCCAGTAGCTAGGAGTTCCACTGACTCGCAGTGATGACGAGGGCTGCTCTGAGCCAGAAAGACTGATCCAGCGTGATGCAAATACAGCACATGTTACCAATTCAAAGTAGGACAGAACAAGGTTTATACAATAACGCTGTAGGTCCCAAACCCACAAAGGAATTTGGAAATGCTATGAACTCAGAAACAGAAGTAAAGTTCTTAAGGGTTGAGAGAGGGAAATTCAAGATTTTGCACTTTTAAATTAAAAGTTTTTTAAAAAAATTTTAACTCTATCCTGCCATCTTACTGAGTATTTTATTTTTATTTTATTTATTACTAATAGTATAATTCTTCTATTTTACATACGTTCTTGTTTTTTGTTTGTTATACTGTTGTATTCTTATTTGTTCCTTCAGAAGACGGGCAGTATAAAAATAAATAAATAAATAAATAAATAAAAAATAATTTCCACCTGAGAGTAATGTGATTTCTATAAAGTTTTCATGACATCCTGCAAAGAATTTGCACATTAAGAAGAGCAACACAGCTCTCTCTACCTTGCTGTGAGTGGGAGAGGTAGAAAGAATAATGGTCAATAATGCCAGCCACACACGCAACCTCACCCTTGAGCCTCTCTCTCACACACACACCTGTTCCACCACCTCTTCCAGCACTCACCGGCTTGTTGAGATCAGACCCGGCAGAGATTAAGAGACTGACCATCTCCACGTCCTTCCGCAAGACGGCTACATGCAATGGCGTGTACCCTATGCAAAGAGAGTAAGAGAGAACAGGTCACTGGGTGAAGGTCAGGCCTGATTTGCAAGCAGAAAAACCACCTCTTTGTTGTTATTTTTTTAAAAAATAAATTCATATCCTGCACATGGAAGTTCCAAGTGAATATATTATCGAGATTCAAGGCAACTGCATAAATGAGAGGACTTTTTTTTTTGAGGGCCACATTCAGATTTTCCCAAAGTTCAAGGAGATCTGTGGGAAGAGCAGAAATCAGGAAGAAAGGGAAAGAGTGGTGGACTTTTTAAAACAAAAAAATAAGAAACAGTGGGCAAAATAAATAGGGTGAACATGTGAGAAACACTCCACTATAGGCAAAGGTCCATACACTGCTTCCTCAACCCCACACTGACTTCTCATAAGAACATAAGATACTTTACATTTGGCTACATCAAAACGCATTTGCCATTTCGCAGCCCATTCCCCTAGTTTGGAGAGATCCTTCTGGAGCTCTTTACAATCTTCTCTGTTTTTTACTACACGGAAAAGTTTTGTGTCATCTGCAAACTTGGCCACCTCACTGTGCAAACTTGGCCACCTCACTTCTCAACCTTGGATGTAAAATCATAAGCATTTAGAACATTATCTACATGTTTACCCATAAACCCCAGATTCTTATTTATCTCAGGCTTCCTGGCTAGCCTAACCCTACATAAGAACATAAGAAGAGCCCTGCTGGATCAGGCCAAAGCCTATCTAGTCCAGCTTCCTGTATCTCACAGTGGCCCCACCAGTTGCATCTGGGAGCTCACAAGACTAGATCTCTGTCTCCTGATACCACTCCCCTACATCTGGCCTTGAAGGTTCCCCGGTTTTAAGCCCGGAGATGACACATCTCCATCATGGTTTGTCACCTGGGATGGACTTTTTCTCCAGGAATCGGTCCAATCCCCTTTGGAAGGCATCCAGGCCAGATGCCATCACCACCTCCTGTGGCAGGGAGTTCCACAGAATAACAACAGTAACCCTACGATGGGGGTGGGGGTGGGACACTGAACACACGCAGAGAAGATACCGTCGTAATTGGTGCAGTCCAGCTGGGCCTTGGAGCTGCTCCCCTCGCAGGGCCGTTGCGCCAGGGCTGGAGCCAGGAGCTGCTGGGCGCATTCCCGCTGCCCTTCCCGACAGGCCAAGTGCAGGGCCGTGTGACCGCCTTTCTCCTGCACGCAGAGGCCTGCTCCTGCGGCCACCAGCTTGCTGACGAAACCGGACGCGCCAAGGATGACGGCGATGTGGAGTGCGGTCTGAGGAGAGGGAACAGCGAAACCTTTTAGGGGGACAAAGGGCACCCTTCCCCGGCGTTCTCAGGCTCCAGTCTAGGCCCTGCGCTCGGCAGCTTTGATTTCAAAGAGAGAAGCAGTGACAATAAGACCTGGGCCTTGGCGGGCTGAGGGCCCCTCCAGAAGGGATCGGTCTTCTTTGTTATGCCACACAAACAGCTGCTCTAACTTGATCTACCACCCTGCTTGTACGTTTACCCAAAATTCTGTGTAGCCTGCATACTGCGATTAAACTGTAAACCGCCCAGAGACTACTTGAAGTGGCATGGGGCGGTATATAAGCAGAACACTTTTTACCTCTGCTCTCCAAGCTGATATTCCTAGAGCAGTGATGGCGGCGAACCTATGGCACGGGTGCCAAAGGTGGCACTCAGAGCCCTTTCTGTGGGCACCTGACATCGCCCCTTCACAGCCACCTATATACAGGTTACTGTATTGGCACTTTGCAAAAAAAAATTAGTGTGTTTTGAATTGCAGTTTGGGCACTCGGTCTCTAAAAGGTTCGCCATCACTGTTCTAGAACTTGCTTTGCCTCTAGCCATTTATTTATTTATTTATTTATTTATTTACTTATTTATTTATTTATATATATTTATATTTGTATACTGCACCGATTTCCCAAAGGGAACTCTGGGCAATTCACAAAAAAGATATAAGAAATCCCAAAACAACAATAATAATAATAAATAACAAGGAAGAAAAAAATTTACAACAACAAACAGGTAATTGGCAAGAGGAATAAAACAACTGTTAACATGCACAAGCTTCTTTGGAACATTTCAACCACCCTCTGCGATTGCGCAGCATCTCAAACTTTAAAACAAAAAAATGCCACATATTTTAATTTTAATTAATTAAAATATATGTCCTATACTAATCAAAAGATATATTGATTCATATCAAATATAATCAAATATATTTCGATAGATATAATCAAATATATTTTGATTAATGTTATCAAAGAAGAAATTTTGCTGGGTTATTTTCTCAGTTTTGTTTATTATAAGGGCCCTGGGCCGGTCCTGCTGAACTGCACGGAACGTTAGGAAGGTTGAAGCTCAAATGAAGCAAGGGGAAAATGTGTCTCTTTCTAACCTGTCCCAGGTCATTCTGAACATCCAGATAGTCGGTTCCTTGGGTGTACTGAAGGATAGAATCCAAAAAAGGCTCATGTTCATGGATGACAGCCAAGTGGAGAGCTCTGGAGGCAGGAAAGGAAGAACAGATGCTGTTCAGAACCACACCGCTCAGGAAAGCGCTTTGGAAAATAAAACAGGAGATAGAAAAGAGGGCTGCAGTTCCCTGTAGTACATCCACTGCCCTTCTTTCCAACTTTTGAACCAAGTTCTTCTTGAACAAAATGCTGTCTGCTGAAGAACCGTTTCCAAAAATGTAAGGCACATTTTGCAGCTCTGTTATTTTATTTATTTGTTGTACTTTTATACCACCCATCTGGCAGCAAGGTCACTCTAGGCAGTTAGTTCATGTTTATTTAGAATTAAGTCCTTCATGTTTGAAAAGAGTTGTCCCATGTAATTCCACTTAGGACTCTTAACTTCCCTTTCCTGATATAACTTTATGGGCAGAGTGGTGATGAGCGTTTCCAATAAGCTTTTCAGCAGCTATAAACTGATGTGTTCCCATGTTTTCCCCCTCGTCAAAGCAAAAAAGGTAACTAAAACTGAACTCAAACCGGTTTGAAGGTTCAGCGTCAATGACATTTAGCACAACCTATACTGCCCTTTCTTTCCATATGTTCCAAATTGCTTGACATCGTGGTGCAAAGACAAACGAGACTAGAAATAACCTGGCATCAGAAACGGTGGCATTTAGACCAGGCACGCCCAAACTTCGCCCTTCCTGATGTTTTGGACCACAACTCCCAGAATTCTAAGCTTAGATTGCCCATGTCAAAGGACTGGAAGTTGTGGACCAAAACCATCTGGAGGGCCAAAGTTTGGACATGCCTGCATTAGACAGTTCCTTAGTTTAATCACAAAGCATCCGAAGGGGGAAGAGCCACTCTTTCAAACAGAGAGCTGTCCCAGGGGCTGGTCATGGCTGACAAAGCCAGCGCCCACGACCAGCACTGGGTGCCTTCTGCGTACCTACTGGTCCCCCTTCTGAGGAAACCATGTGAGCTGACAGAGGCAGCGCTGTACACATGAAAGCTGGCATGTCCAAACTTCGGCCGTTTGCCATTGGAAACACAGGCTTGGAATTCTGGGAATTGTGGTCCAAAACATCAGGAGGGCTGAAGTTTGGACATGCCTGCATTAAAGCCGGCCCGCTGGGCCATCCCAGCATCCAGACCAGGCGCCATGGCTTTGAGCGGAAGGCAGCCCTGCAGCCGCCCTCCACATTCATTCCAAATTTCACCGGCAAAGCATGCCGGGGTCCGTTTCCTTCTGATGCCACGTCCCACTTTCGAACCATCAGAGCTTTCCTGCGCCGCCTCGGCCCACGCCGGGCACTGAGGTGCGTGCGTGCGTGCGTGTGTGTGTGTGTGTGTGTCCACGGCCAGCTTCCCACGCGATCTGCCGGCGTCCTGGCGTCCGACGTACGTGTCACCGTCTTCGGTCACGAAGCCCAGCACGTGGTGGAGCCAAGCCTCGGGGGCCACGGCCACGGGCTCCTTCTCCAGGCGCACGGCCCCCACGCCGGCCACGAGGCGGCCCACGCCCTCCTCCTCCTCCTCCTCCTCCTCCTCGTCGCCCCCCAGGGCCGAATCCAGCCGCTCCAGCTGCTCTTCCTCCTCCTCCTCCTCCTCCTCTCCTCCTCCTTGCAGGGCCTTTTGGGGGCCACTCCAGGGCGAAGGGCAGGGGTCAGAGGTCAAGGCCCAGGTTGCTGCTCCTGCCTGCTGGTGCTGGTGCTGGTGGTGGGGGGGGTCCCTCCTTCTGGCCAGGGCTGGGGCCACCCCCACAGTTGCCTTCCTCCTGGAGCTGGCCCAACTGGGCTTCGCTGAGGGAGCCCAGGCCGCTGTCACACCACTCCTCGGCCCCTTGCGGGGTGGCTTCCTTCGCCCCCCCGGGCAAGCAGGACATCATGGGGCTTCTTCCCAAAACCCCCCACCCCTAATCCCTACCCCTACCCCTACCCCTACCCCGCAGGCAGGCAGGCAGGCCCGTCAGTCCAATGTTCCCCCCACCCCGCCACCCCGAAAGCCCATCCGGGGGGGGGGGGGAAAGGCTTCCAAGAGCCGCCGCCAAGAGCCGCTTTCAAGCCCAGCCAAGAGCCGCCGCCGCCGCCGCCATTGAAAGGGGAGGCGGCTGAGAGCGACCTGGGGAATCCCCACCCCTCCCACCGCCGCCCTCCCGAGGCACGCCGGGAACGGTAGTTTTTCTTCCTCGCCCGCAAGGCCTGATGGGAATTGTGGTCTTGGCGCAGCCGGGGCTTTTTTTATCTTTCCTCCCGCAAGGCCAGCGGGAATTGGGTCCTTGGCGCAGCCATTTTGCGGGAGGAAGGAGGCGCCAGGCGCCATTTTGTGTCGCCCCTTCGCCGCCCCCCTTAAAACACCCCCCTCCCCAAAATAGAATCTCCCATTTGATTTATTTGATTATTGAACGAATAACTATTTAATTATCATTATTATTTAATTATTTCACGAAGGTCTTCCCTTGGCCGCCAAGTTCGTTTCCATCCCTCATCGTGGATTTTTTTTTCCTTTTTTTTTTGGGTCCATTTCAGGCAAACATCAAAGAAAAGCAAAACAAAACAAAACAAAACAGGCACAAACATGTGGCACCTTAAAAGACTAACTTTCATATTTTAATGTGGCGGTTTCGTGCACAGGTGCACTTCTTCAGACAGATATATAGCAGCAGAATGAGGTGTGCGATATAATATGAGATGAGATATAATTATGTGGCAGCCAATGATATCTGGGCATGACATTTATATCTCATCTCATATTATATCGCACACCTCATTCTGCTGCTATATATATCTGTCTGAAGAAGTGCACCTGTGCACGAAACCGTCACATTAAAATATGAAAGTTAGTCTTTAAGGTGCCACATGTTTGTGTCTTTTGTTTTGTTTTGTTTTGTTTAGCTTTTCTTTGATTTTTGCCTGAAATTCTTGAAAAGACTAACACGGCGATCCTCTCTGAAATTCCTTTTTGGCGCTTCTCTTTGTAGATCTTGTGTTACCTTTTAATGCTCTAATTCCAAGCTTTAGGCATGTCCAAACTTGGGCTCTCCAGATGTTTTGGACCACAACTCCCACAGTCCTTTGCCATTGGAAATACAGGCTTGGGATTCTGGGAATTGTGGTCCAAAATATCAGGAGGGCCGAAGTTTGGACATGCCTAAATGCTCTGGGCTGTATATTGTCCCTCATTAATGTAAGCCGCCTTGGGTTCTTTTCCAAGGAGAAAGGTAGGGTATTTATTTATTTTTATATTTAATATACAGATAGATTTTCCCAGACGGAAACTCAGGGCGGTTAACAAGAAAAGGCATACGGCAATATAATAATAATAATAAATAATAATAATAATAATAATAATAATAATAATAATAAAATCCAATAATAAGCTGTGTGGTTAAATAATAATAATAATAATAATAATAATAATAATGATAATAATAATAATAATAATATAAAATCCAGCGTAGATAGCTGTGTGGTTAAATAATAATAATAATAATAATAATAATAATAATAATAATAATAATAATAATAATAATAATAATAATAATAATAATAATAGCCATGCCATGCCATGTTGCAAGATGTGTGCCTCACTGAAGGCAAGGGTGGCCTTGTGGCTCCAAATAAAAAAGGCAATGATAAAATGATAAAAACGGTGATGCCCTTTATAAACACCTTTTTAAAAAACCGCTATAAAGGAGGCTCCGTGGATTGGGCCTTGTGTGATTTTTTTCAGCGCTGTACTCTGTTTGGATAACCCTTTCGTTCAGCACGGATCTCCGCGTCAAAACCACTGCGCAAAGCACGCCGGGAGATGGAGTTCCTTAACCCACCCAACGACCCACCCACCCACCGCCTCCGAAGCCGCGATTGGTTGGCCTCTTGAGGCCTACCCCCCCCCCCACTGAGGGCCGTGGTTGACGTCTGGGGTTGCTTCCCGCCTACCCACCCACCCACCCACCCGCGATGCATTCTGGGAACCCGTCGATGCCGCGATGCAGCATGGGGGTTGTAGTTTTCCCCTCAGGGTGAGCCGGGCCGGAGCCGGGCAAGGGGACCCTTTGCTCCGGGGCTCGTCCGAGAACCGGAGCCGGAGTCCCCGATGGAAAAACGGGAAGGTAACGACGAGGGGGGCCCGTGAGGGAGGCTCGAGGAGCGGGAAAGGCCCAGGGCTCTCGGCTTCCTTCTCCCTCCTTGCCCGCTGACGTATCGGTGAGGTAAATAAGGCTTCGTTTTTATTGTTATTCATGCTTTTGTGGGGATTTTTCCCTCTTTCTCAGACACGGAAGCCGAGCCACCCGCCGCCGCCGCCCCTGAAGTGGATGCCGCCGCCGCCGCCGCCGCCGCCGTGAGGGACTCCGAGTCGGACTCGTCGGTGAGAAGCAGGGAGAGGGAAGAGATGCGTCCGTTGTCCTTTAATTAGTGCCCCGTTCCCTAATTACACTAAGGCGGCCCCTCTCCTCTGCCCCACTACCTTCGAAGGGAAGCCACAAACTTCCCGCGGATGCCGAAAACCCGCGGATAATAGCGAACCGCATAACATGGCATGGTCTCTGGGGGTCCCTAGTGGCCAGTTCTGGTCATTACATCGTATAAATACAGCAGGACCCCCCTTATCTATGTGAATGCATTCCGACCCACATATACAGAAAAACGTGGATAATAGGGAACACTGTACGGAGCGTGGGTGGCCTGTGGCACCCTCCAGTGGCTCGCTCTGGTAACTTTACCTTTAACAATATATTTTTGGACATTTTTTTTTTTACTGTGGGTAAGTGAATCAGCCAATACTGATCCTGTGGATAAGAGGGTACATATTTCTGGGTATCCCCCCCCCCCCAATTTTAATATGTTTAGATTGTGGATGGTGATCCCACAGAAACCTGGGTCCTACTGCCTTTGGGGCAAAGATTAAAATATGGATTGTAGGGTAGGAAGGACAGCTGCAAGATTTTATTTCTGCATTTTTTTTTCATGTATATCCACTTCCGAGGAGTCCACCCTGGGTCTCTTCCTCCTCCCTATATCATCCTCCTAACAGCCCTGTGAGGTGGGGCGGGTTGAGGGAAAGCAACAGATGCCAGGTTGCCGGAGGCATTTCACAGCTCAGGGCAGATTTGAATCCAGCTGTTAAAAAAAACAATAAGCCGGTCCCATGAAAAACAGGCCTGGGTCCTATACTTTTAATAGATGGGTAGAAGTACTTCTTGCAAGGTGAAATTTATTTATTGTATTTATATATCTAGTAGCAAGCCACTACTCTGGGCTGTTTTATATGTAAAAGCCCCTGACAACCCCCCCCCCAACCAAAAAGACAAACAATCCAAATAAGAGCTCATAATGGAAACAGCCACAGTATTTTAAAAAATTAAACATAATGCCATAAGAATTTACCAAATGTCCTCTTCCATGGAAGAATTAGAGAATTAAGAGCTCTGTTATTTTCTTCCCGAAAGCAACAAGACAGTTGATTTATCCTGCTTGTCCCTCTCATTCACACCCGTTCCAACATACATGTTCAAATTGAATGTTTGTCGTATGTCAGAACAAAGCCATGTTGCACCACGGAGAATCGATCTATCTTTTAAAGTGCCATCGTATTTGCCTCACCACCCATCACCCGCCTCTCTAATTTTGCCAACACGGTGAGGCAGGCAAACCCTGCTTCTCTGTTAGACATTTCCCCGAGACCTTGAATACAGAGTGTTTCTAGCAATCAGCTCTTGGGTGGTAGGGTGTCATAATAGCATCATGTAACACTTCAGAGGGGCCACCTTATTGCATGTACTGTCTGTGACCTTGGTGACATTTCCACCAATCCTATAAAAGCAGGTGAGAATTATTATTGCTGCACTGCAAAAAGGAGTTCCATGCTAGGATGGATTGAATGCATGCAATGTATGTCTAAGAACACCAAACACCTTCATGGCAATAGTGAGTTTGCAGTGGTGGTCCTTGATTCAGAGCTGCTTTGCTCATGTCGCTGAGGAAGGGCAGAGCCCTACCAGAGCAGGAAACAGTTGGTCTCAAATTGATTTTGCTCACTTATTTCCCCTCTTTCATTCTTGTTTTCTTTTCAGGAGCCAGATTCTGATGAAGAAGGTGGAGCTTCTGGTCTGACAGAAAGTAGGTGTTCAGTCTAGGGTGCGCTTACATTTGAGGCTGTGGGAGTACAACTCTTAACTTTAATGATGTGGGAAAAGCATGGTATTGGTAAATTGTCATGTTTTGTGTTTGGGACCTGCCTGGCTTCTCAATGTCCAAGAAAGGTGTTGCATTTGTGCCGAGTTATTTGGGTGGACGTCATGTTCAAAACAGAGCACAGATTCCCGTTATTTCGAGAGACTCGCGGTAGCTAGCTTTAAAGCTGTATCTCTTGTTTGCCAGTGGACTTTTTGAAAAATCTCTTGTCCCGGACGCTGAACCTGGGGAGTGAAAAACCCGAGAAGGTGCTGGAAGAGCTGACGTTGGAGGGCGTCAGCAGGTTCATGCTGAGTGAGAAATGTAAGCCTGTTCTTCTTCTCTGGTTGGATTTGGGTGGGAGCGACTGTTGTTGTCAGGGTGGTCAGTTTCACCAAAAGGGAATTAAACGTAGCCTGAAAGAGTAAACTCGTGGCTAAGCAGAGCGTATGAACCTTTTGAGTCCCACTGGCCTGGCTGCCTTTCTGTGGATGCCTGCCCTAAAGCACAGTGTGGCTGCCAAGGAACGTAGTTGGGAATAAGCATGGAGCTGTGCCATCTAGATATCGTAGCCTGGAGACTGAAAAGCACCACTCTCGTTTTTCTTGCAGGCAAAAGGGTAATATGTATGGTGGGGGCCGGAATCTCAACTGGTGAGTATCAAACCATAGATGGAGCAATTCTGGTCAAAAGGAAGGGATTCAGACCATCATTCTGGCTAGCCTAATCACTGGAAGTCATCCCATTCTGTTGTATTCATTTTTTTTTAAATGACAGATGAGGCGATACTAGTCAGTACAGTTGAGTTCTTAGTTTGCTCCACCAGGTCTGCTCTTGTATAGGTTTCTTGTTCATTACCACCTGCCCCTAGCCTAGTCTTTCTCCAGTGTGAGGCTTGGAACAAAAGATAGACCTCAAACATTCACATCTCAGTTTATCTAGCGTTGACTTCTTAATGTATAGATATACTCGACGGATTCTAACCAGTTTTGTGTTTTGTTTCTTCGTTTGCTGGTTTGGAGATGTAGTCTATGGAAGAATGTTTTTTTCTGCTCCAACTACTTTTTCTTTGTCCATGTTTGCTCCGATTAATGAATTTTTTTGTGTGGCTCTCAGCTGCTGGGATCCCAGATTTCCGTTCGCCGGGCACGGGACTGTACGCCAATCTGCAGCAGTACAACCTGCCATATCCTGAAGCCATCTTTGAGATCAGCTACTTCAAGGTATCATGCGGGGTCCGCTCCTGGCTGGATGCTGCGTGATGTCAGCTCTGTACACCATGTTGTACTGGTGTTCATTTTCTTCGCACACCAATTCCGCTTTTCTGTCTTGATTTAGGAACACCCAGAGCCATTCTTTGCCTTGGCCCGGGAGCTGTACCCAAGTCAGTTCAAGGTAAGCTCCGTTTATAAGATTGCTGAGGGAAGGAGTCGGAAATCAGGGGTTTTGGAATGATTTGCCTTTAGGGGCTGGATTCCCAGGTTCTGTCCCCAGGTTTGTGCCAACTTGTTTTGGGAATTTCCTTTTCTTTTAATGCTTGGCAGATTTTGATTTTTTTTTCTTTCTTTTTTGTGGCTTTGTAAAAAAAATCTTGTCCTGGAGCCGCAGATGGTAGTACATGGGAAACTGAATTTTCCCTCCTGTTTTTAGCATAGTACAAGAAATGTATCATTGCCTGCAAGCCCTCTGAAAATACAGAGCAAATGGTGAACGGGTTCCCCCCCCCCCAGCTTCTGTGGATAAAAAGCCATTTAGATCCCGGGTCCAAGGAAGGGCCTTTGCAGCTGGCAGAATCCGGGGCTCCATAACATTTCTTCCTTATTCCGTATTTCAAACGTAAATGTTTTTAGTCACATGTTTAGTCCTCAGCCATGCTGGCTGCAGGTTTTGGGAAGCTCTCATCTCCTTTCCAAGATAGATCTGCTCACTCGTCGTCCCACAGAATCCCTTGACTGGGTTCTGGGAGTTGATGCCCAATAACAGCTAGCTACTAGCGCTTGGGAGCTTCTGCTCTGGAAAAAAGAGAAGGAGGGAAGCGGAGGCGGTGAGTCTTCACTTCCTCACCTGTCTCCCATTTGGGAGTTGCCGCAGGCCCAGAAGAATCCAGAAGGTAGTCGTGCACACGCATGTACACACACAAAAGTACCAACCCCGATGCTTGTTTTTTGAGTGGGGCAGGCTAAACCAAAAACCGTGTTGCTTTTTCAGCCCACAATCTGCCACTACTTCATGCGGCTTCTCAAGGAGAAAGGTCTGCTTCTGCGCTGCTACACCCAGGTGCGTAAAACTGCCGTTTGTGTGGCTAAGAAACACAGCCCCTTCGTGTGTGCGTGTGCGTGCGTGCGTGCATGCATGCACGTGTGTGCTTCCTATGCAGTAGGGAGCAGGGGATCGATGGAAAAGTACCATAGGAACAGAATTATGGCTCCAGTCTAAGGCATTCAGCACCTAAGGATAGGTTGTGTGAGGAGGTGGCACTGGAAGATGGAGGGGGAAAGAGGTGACATTCACATGTGAGAAGAAATTTGGAAGCCAAGGGAAAGTTCCCCCAAAACTAGGAGGGAAAGGAAGGGGGGAGGGCAAGAGGAAAGACCCCGTGTTAAAGTAGGTTAATGGTCAGAGCAGAGGCAGCAGCAGAAGGGAGTTTACTTGCAGTGTTGCCCGAGGTTTATTTTTGGGTAAAACCTCTGTTGATCTCGTAGGTTTCTCCTCAGTCTCGGGTTTAAAAATTGCAATAATGGCTGTGGAGATTTCTTCGCAGCGAATGGCCCACCTGTCGGGGGTTACATAATTTGCAATGTGTCGGTGAGGAAGAGCCCCCGATTCAGTACTCGGGGTGACCGGTTTCCAGGAGGGGGATGAAAGCGCTCCGTGCCTTTGTCTTCCAGAACATCGATACCTTGGAACGGGTGGCAGGCCTGAGTAACGAAGACTTGGTGGAAGCTCACGGCACCTTCTTTACGTCACATTGTACCGGCTCCTTCTGCCGGAAAACTTACAGCTTGGATTGGATGAAAGGTGATGCTTTGGAAAAGAATCTGGGGTAGTTGGGAGGGGCCGGGCGGACAGTCACCATGTATGCTTGCAAGGTGGGCTGAAGAGGAGGAGAGTGGAAACATAATTTCCTTCAGAGACATCCTGTGGTCTCTCTTGAGCATTCTCTTGCATCGCAGAGGAACCCATGTGTTTGCTTTGCAGTGACCAGTGTTTATGTGGTTGTGTCAGTGTCACCGATCCCCTGTGGTCTCACCGTGTCACCTAGGGTTGCCTAACATCTCACACCAGCTTGCTTGCAGAGAAAGCTGAAAGGGTGCTTGTTTAGAGAGTGAGGAATGCTGGGTGGCTATGCTGTGGAATAAACCCGCTGCCAACTGACTATCTTCAGCGACCATTTCCAGAGTTCTAGACCTCCTCTTTTTCTTTTTCCAGAAAAGATCTTCTCTGACATTCCCAAGTGTGAAAAATGTCAGAGTGTAGTGAAGCCAGGTAAGCGTCTCTTTTGAAAAGTCTATTGCCCCTTAACTACTTGTTCCTCAAAAGCTGGGTGGTTTTCATTGGCCTGGAATGCCATCAACCTCAGTTTGAAGTTTATTCCTCAAAGCACATTTTAAAAAAATTATGTGTGCGATGATTGGTAATTCACAACTGACAGGAAACAGCAGCCTGGGGGTTACCAGTGCCTGTTGTTTCAGAGGTGAGGAGTGTTAGCTTTTGTCTTCCGTAAGGCAACCCTGAGCTGCCAGGTTCTTTATGCGGCAAGCAAGGAATGGCCAGTTCCTTTTCCCTCTAGTTTCCTGCAACTGCAGTGAAATAAATTGCATTGTTTATTTTATTGTGAACTGGGAAGAGGAACAAGAAACTACACACGATGGTGAAACCATGCCCTAGAAATTTTCAGCAACACCTTCAGCTTACCTTCAGTCCACAAATAGGTCTTCATGGCCACCCAATTTAGAAATTTGCTCCTTTCATTTTTTTCCCCCAAGAAAGCTGAGATATTTGGGTACCTCCGCCCTGTGTTCCCACAAAGGTGCATCCCACGTGTGCAGCCCTGAAGAAAGGTTAAGTCTCTTTTGTTTCCCCCTTCTTTACTTAGATATCGTGTTTTTTGGGGAGAATTTGCCCTCTCGTTTCTTCTCTCTGATGAAGTCCGTAAGTGCCTTAGTTATTTTGTCCTCAAGGTCAGGACTTTTGTACCCTTGCTTGCTCCTATCCCTGAAAGTGTGTGGCCTTGTGCTTGATTCTAAAATGTGCATACACTTGATGGAGATTGGATCAGTGGTAGTTACTTTGTGCCTTTCTTATTAGGGTTTTAAAAAAACAGAACTTGATACCATTATGCCAGTTTATTACATACAAAGTGGTTCTGCTTATATACCGCCCCATGCCACTACAAGTAGTCTCTGGGCGGTTTACAGTTTAATTACAGTATTCAGGCTACACATTGCCCCCCCCCCAGCATGCTGGGTCCTCATTTTACCAACCTCGGAAGGATGGAAGGCTGAGTGGACCTTGAGCCTGCTCCCTGGGATTGAACCCCAGGTCATGAGCACAGTTGTAGCTGCAGGACAGGCATTTAACCGCTGCACCAGGGGGCTCCACCTACAGTTTACAGTTTATTAACTTCCTTTGTTCTTATCAGAGTGTTGCACAATCTAAAATAACAGCAGGTTTACAGTGCTTCTGGAAGTGAGGGATTGACCAACTGCACCCCATTGCCCAGGGGGCACCTAAGTGTATTTGCAGTGCTTTCCCACCCCCTCAGGGAGGCTCCTTCTGTGTCCCACCGCTTATTAACAAGGATGCATGGTTTTGTATAGATTGCTTAAAAACAATAGAGCTGGCCTGCTATGCTTTGATGTGAATGTAGAAAAAGTGCTCTCATTCAGCAGCTTCATAGGATAAGCTTGCAGTAGTCCCGCATAAAAGTGTTATTTGTCTGCACACCGTCATCCACTTGAGAGTGCAGCAGAGTGGTCTGGCTGGTTGGATTCTTTCATGTGACCCTCTCAAGGAAGCATTTCATTTGATCTTGTCCCTGCTGCTGCATAGCCAGAGTTGGCAGTGTGCGTGCCACGGTAGCATAAGGCTTGGGTTCCTAGCAGCCTGGGACGTGTGAAACTTTAATTAAGGTGGCAAAAATGGTATTGAAAAAGCAGTGGGTTAGTCTGCAAAGAAGTCCTGAAAAGATGAGGGAGGGGCAGTCTGTCATTCCAAAGGCAATAGTGGGCAAGCATTCAATATAGCTCTATAAAAATCCATCAAGGCTATTGAATCCTTCACTCTGGGCTCTTTTTCAATCAGATTGCCCTGTGCTTCAGTCTTGTGGTTGGAAATCATCCTTGATGGAATGAATATGTAAAGCAAAGCAAAGTGTTCTGCTTATATACTGCCCCCCATACCACTTCAAGTAGTCTCTGGGCGGTTTACAGTTTAATTATGCAGGCGACACATTGCGCCCCCCCCCCCCAGCAGGCTGGGTACTCATTTTACTAACCTTGGAAGGATGGAAGGCTGAGTCAACCATGAGCCGGCTACCGGGATTGAACCCCAGGTTGTGAGCACAGTTTTACCTGCAGGACAGGCGTTTAACCACTGTGCCATGAGGCATTCCATGTCCTTCAGTCCCACCGTAAATAAAACCAATAGCTTCCCTCTTCTTTGCATACAGCTAATGGCTTTGTAGGTTTTGAGATAGCAGGCCTCCTGTGAATGATAATGAAACTTACCAGGAGTTAGCCTAAGCTTGGCATAAACGATAGCTAGATGCATAAAATTTTAGAAAGATAAGATATGAAGAGGTGTAGAAACTCAAGCAAAAGAGCCCTTGGTAGTATTTCTCTGGTGCCCACGGGCCTTCATAGCCACTTTTAATCTCCTTTTTCTACTTGTAGGATTTCCACAACGTGGACTTGCTGATTATAATGGGCACCTCCCTTCAGGTCCAGCCGTTTGCCTCACTGGTTAGCAGGTGGGTGAACTTCTGCAACGTGGTTGTCAGCCTTTTGCTGGCTAATTTATTTATTTATTTATTTATTTATTTAAATACTTATATCCCGCTCCATCTTCCCAACGGGAACTCTGGGCGGCTAACAGCGCAAAAAGCTAAAAAGCTAAAAAGCTAAAAAGCTATAACTAACAAGGCCACCAAGCAAGGGCAGCGGAGGGCAAGATGGCGGCAAACGGTAAGGCAAAGAAAAGAAAAAGAAACTAAGTAATAAGGACACCATATGTCCTCTGCTTTCTTCTTCATGTTCTTTGTCCTTTCTCAGGGTGCCCACAAACACACCACGGCTGCTCATCAACAAGGAGAAGACCGGAGAGGTAAGCCCAGGCTGGGGGGCGGGGGGACAGGACTGAAATTTTTAATAAAAACCGTTGAAGGCTCATTCATTTAGTTGCGTGATAAAGAGAAAGACGGTTAAATATAAACAGATAGCCTGTTTGTTTGCACTGTTTTCCTCTGTTCCAGACTTTACTTGAGAACATAAGGGAATTATCTTTACTTCTTTTTTTTTTTACCTCTCTCATTGCAGAATGACCCTTTCATGTCCCTGATGGGCTTTGGCTGCGGGATGGACTTTGATTCCGAAAAGGCATACCGGCAAGTAACAGGGGACTTGGAAAGGGGCATCGCTGGTGATGGGAAAGCGAGACCAGAGCTGTCTTTGTCAGCTGGTCCGTGGGGTATTGAATGCCATACTGACCCCTCCCTCAAAAAAAGTAATTTTGCAAGTGTTGGGGTATTCCTGGCGAAAGGAGTTGGAATTGAATGGACTGGAATTTATCTCAGTAATAACTTTGTGTAACTCCCAAGATGGTAAGATACCACTTTGTAAGAGAACCAGCGGGACCTTGTGGCATAAATGTAGGCTTTTAATGAGATGTGCTAGGGAATCTACTGTCCTGTTGCCTTGCCCTGCCTCTCCATAAAAATGCTGGCTTCCCTTGCAAGGCTCGGACTGGAGCATTCACGGAGGAATGTGCACAACCTGTGTGTGATGCAAAGAAAGCCTTTTTATGAATGCTAAATCACTGTTCTTCCGGGGACCCTCCCACCCTCCTCTCTTAGGGATGTGGCATGGCTTGGAGACTGTGACCAGGGCTGCCTTGCGTTAGCGGACCTGCTGGGATGGAAGGTACGTGCGTTCCTAAAATTCTCTGGGGTGCAGCTCCCGGACTTCAGAAGGGCATTAAAGACCTGGCTCTTCAGGGAATGCTTTGGGTGACCTTTGAACACACAGTGGTTTTGTTATTAGTCTGTATGTTTGTTGGTCCCAGCCCTTTCTTGCCGGGTCCTCCTTATGTTATATAGTTGTTGATATGCTATGTCTATCTTTATTTTTATTTTTAGTCTATCTATGATATTATTATTATTATTATTATTATTATTATTTTCTTTATTACTTGTATTTTGATTTGCTATGTTTGGGGGTTGTATGACCGGGCAAGTTGTTCTCTGCAACGTGTTGTACACCGCCCAGAGTTCCTGTGGGGAAATTGGGTGGTCAACAAATACAAAAATAAATAAATGAAATTTAAAAAAAAAAACGCTGGAAAAATCAACTGAGGCTGGCTATGCTTCCATCTTGTATCCTAGAAGGAGCAACTTTCCATCTTTAGACTCCCAGCTGTCTCTTGGTTGCGTCCGTGCTATTTAGTTGATTTTCTGTTTTCACTTTAGAAAGAGCTGGAAGAGCTGGTGAGCAGGGAGCATGCAGCCATAGATGCCAAATCGGGCCAGGCCGTTGGTGATGGGGCAAGCGCCTCCCATCCTTCAGCAAAGGGGCAGCAGCAGCAGCAGAAACCCTCCCCAAAGAAGGAAGACCCTCCTCCCAACAAAGAAGAATGAAGCATCGGGACGCGATAAAAGGTCCCTCTCTGTGGATGAATTAAACATCACAATTGGCTAGAGAAGGAGTGATCCTTGCAGCTTGCAGACTTGTCTGACTGGATGCCCTTCAGAGACTTGGCTGCCAGAGAGCAACCATGGGAGGGTACGCTGTGGGGAGGTCAGGGGAAGCTGATGAGCTGTGTCAAGTGAAAGTCGAGGAGGCCAAGCTGCAGCCTACCACCTCGTCTTCTGACTTGGGAGAGTGCTTGATTGAAGTCCCAAATTCCTAGAATTATGGCTGAGGCTGGACCGGTCAGATCAGCAGTATGGGTATTTCTTTCGGCTTTTTTTTTTTAAATCATGTTAGGTGGGGATGTTACATTAACTCCCAGTTAATAGCTGAAATAGAGTAGCTGTCATCGGAGGGGATGCAGGGTGGGTGAGGTGGGCAAAACCCACTGTGTTTTTAGTCCTCACATTTCTGCTCGTCTTCCTCACAAGTTCTTTATCTCTTTGGCACTGGCTCGGCCAGACAAAATAATTGCGGGGAATGTTAGCTGGGGGTTCCTGAATCAATCTTTAGGTTCCGGTATGATAGCAGTCTTAACAATGTGTTTCAAATGTTTGGCTCTGTTACTTGCATTAATCGATTATAAGCAGCAATTAAACATCAGCACCTTAATATCAAAAGGGGGTATGGTCTCTCTTTCCCTTAGTGCCACTTTGCACCTGCAAGGATTTTCACACCTGCAGGACCAGTTTGTTTCTGGATAACTGTGCGTGGTGGTGCAAGCAGGGCTTGTTGGACTTGTCTCTCGTGCCACAATCTGTCCTAAAAATATAGGTTGAGTGATAGCAGTAGGTTAAAGTAGAAAAAAGAAACAAATCACTTAGAGTTACATTAACATTGAAATTAGGTGGGGGAAATTCACACCGACCTGTAAAAGCCATCAAAACCCAGCTCGCCAGTTCAAAAAAGCGGTTTGGGCTTTCAGGAGCAGCCGCAGACGTGGCTGAGACGTCCGTCAAAATGTGGTGCAACATCTCGAGAGCCTTGCTAGGCACACAGAGGTCCGCAGCCAGAGTGGTACAAGACGGAAGAGACATCCCCACTCTTTCGTCGCTATCTTTTCTGCTCACAAAAGGGGTGTTTTATGGGGCGAGGCGATGTTTTGATTACCCTGGGCGGACAGGTTCATTGATGAGGAGGTGGGTGTGATTTTCCAATGTCCTGCTCTCTTTGCAAATGGATTCAGAAAGTCCGGCATTTTCTCTGCCTGCTTTAGCTCTGAGCATTCAGACCTTCTGTTCAGGAGCAGCTTGGGGAAAGTAACCTCAGGCGGTTTCCATGCGCCATTAAAGGCTGGGCCTGTGGAAAAGCAGGTTACTATCAAGCACACACGTTTGTTTATGTTGTCACACCAATCTGGATCAAAGAAGAACTTGAAGGAAGTGGCTTGTATGTCAAGGGTTGGAATCGCTTAGATGGCAACGTACACAGACGGCCTCAATGCGGTTTCCATCAAACAGGCAAAACTGCGAGACAAACGCACTGCATTGATCTAAAGACGATCGTCTTTTAGTGATTCGACATTTTAGCACATAGGCGTCGAGAGAGGTACGACGGTGGGGTTATGTCTAGAAATCTCTTACGGATTTATTCCCTATTGAATGGAATGCAGGGATGAATGTACACAACATTACCAGGTAGTAGCTTTCAAAGTACCGTGTTCTTAAGGGTAAAGCTGATTAGAAAAAATAAATAACAAGACTTGGGGGGGGGGGCTTTAGGGCAAAATGTTGAGTCAGAAACAAGAGCTATGGCGGATGTGAAGCATGAGGGATGCATGAATTAAGAATTTATTTATTATTTATTTATTTATTTATTTTTTACACTTATATACCGCTCTATTTCCCATAAAAAGGACTCAGGGCGGTTTACAGCAGCAAAGATAAAACAATAAGTCAATCTTTCGTAACCATCACAGAGAAGCCAGCTGTTGCTAGACTCAGCACAGACCACTTCTGATGGAGCCCAGGAAGGACCAATAACTTGATGCTGGACCTTAACAGAGACTCCATAATAGTGAGAACTTGGAATCCCATTTGCAATTTTTATTCCTTTTGTGCTCTCAGGAATAACGGTCACTCTAAAACATTTCACTGTTCAGCTCTCCATCCCTCACCTCACTCTAACATGCAACAAATTCGGATTTCTCGGGATGAAAACAATGGCAACCCCCAACACTAGGTTGCAAACACCTTTGTCATTTTCAGCCTACCTCATCATCAGGCCTAGCTCAGGAGGAAGGGGCTCTCGGTCTTCTCTTTCTGTCTCTTTATTTTCGTTTGTGGTCCAAAGGCTAGAACCTAGTAGGACTGGGAAGTTTGGGGCAGAACTTGATTACGTTTTGCTGACATGGTAGATAGGAACATGTTTTAGATGATTTTGATGTGCAGTCTGTAGATGAAAATTATTTCGGATCTGACGGCTCAGAATGGCAGGTTACTTTTTTTTTTTTTAAAAAAAGGAAAACATCCTCACTCAATGTGGACCCAAAACATCAAATGGGTAAGTAAAATGCTGGCTTCTACCAGCCCTAAATATGTACCTTTTTACTCTGCTTGTATTTTCTCTTCTGTTGCCTTCTTTCCACAATGTCAATGGCGAGGCAGGTCACGTGAAGGCAACTAGCGGAGGTGTAAACCACATCCCTGCCTTTTGTCTCCTACAGCTGCCGTCCTCCATTTCTGCTCACATTTCGTGTTCCTTTTTTTTTTCTTCCCTCCACCTTTCGCTATTTCTTACCAAGCATCCTGCAGGGAGAACTTTCCGCTGGCCCTCCTCGACCCTCTGCATCCGACATCCTTGGGCACCCATCGCGAGGTAAGGCCTGTCGTGTCCTTTACCTTCTGTTCTGCCCATTGGATTTCCCGGCATGTTCATGATTTTCTTGAAAGGAAACAACACCCATAGCCTCAACTTAAAAATGAGGGGCTTAAGCCCAATGAAGCAAGAGTGAATTGCGGGGTGGGGGTGGGGTTGGGGGGGTGGAAACCATGGGAACCACATAGACCTTATTTTCCCACCCACAGATGATCTACACTTGAAGAACAGATGCTGAGAAGAAGCTGGAAGACCAGAACCTGAAAGCCCAGCTCCAGAAATGGGAAATGGGCACAGGACTAAACATGCCTTTTGATCTCATCTAGAACTTAGGCAAGTTGTTTATTATTATTATTATTATTATTATTATTATTATTATTATTATTATTATTATTATTATTATTATTATTATTATTATTATTAAAATAGTAGTATAGAATCATAGAATTGGAAGAGACCTCAAGGGCCATCCAGTCCAACCCCCTGCCATGCAGGAACCCCCATCACAGTATTTCCGACAGATGGCCGTCCAGCTTCTGTTTAAAAACCTCCAAAGAAGGAGACTCCACCACCCTCCTTTGGGGCAGCATATTATTCCACTGCCAGACAGCTCTAACCGTCATGAAGTTCTTCCTAATGTTTAAATGGAATCTCTTTTCCTGTAGCTTAAGACCATTGCCCCAAGTCCTAGTCTCTGAAGCCATGGAAAACAAACCTGTTCCCTCTTCAATATGGCATCCTTTCAAATATTTAAACATAGCTATCATGTCCCCTCTCAGTCTTCTTTTTGTGTGTCTCCTCATTAGCCCAGAGGAAGGGGTTTTGTTTGGTTTTTTGATGCTGTGGCATCCAATTCAAAGATGTGTTAACTGCTCAAAACTGACGTTGAGAGGTCCCCCGTGGATTTTCATTCGGGGTGCCCGATCTTAAGCAGCAGCCACAAGGGAGAATTTGGCTGTTGGATAGCTCAAACGGGGGCGCCATCTTTCCTGCTAAGTCGGCACCACGTGGCCGGCAGGGGACTTTTAGAGTAATCCATCAGGGTTCATTTCATAAAATGGATTAATGTAGCTAGACGGCACTGAAATAAAAGTTAACTTTTGGTGAGAGTCCTTCCCTTAACTAGGGTTATTTTTAAGTGTGGGTTCTCCTCCTGCAGGACTCTGTTTCAAAGAAGAAGAAGAAAAAGGAACCCTGGCCTGACCAGTCGTGCGTGAAAAAAAATGGATGAAATTACCTACAGCACCAGCAGGAGCCTTGTGGAAAAGGACCCAAGGTAAGTGAGCAGCTGGGGAGGCAGGGGCTGTAATTCATTTGTAGAATATTGGCCTTATATGCAGAAGGCACCAAGGTCTGTGGCAGGTATCTTGAGATCTCCGCCCTGAAACTCAAAAGAGGCCATCAAGTCAATACTGAATGATAGCGACCCTCCTGGGTCTTTCAGGATAACTCAAATATTTAAAATTGAAGCAAAACAAGTTGAGGAGCTGTGTAGCCCTCACAAAAAAACAAATGCAAAAGTGGAACAGGTGATAGCTTTAGGCTACTAGGTGATACCTTTAGTAGCCTAAAGGTATCACCTGTTCCACTTTTGTATTTGGTTTAAACATTTAAAAGGGTGCTTTTACCAGAGTTTGTAGTAGTATGGGGCGCCACTTTGCTTTTGCCTGAGTTTTATGGCCCCAAGTGGCCAAGTGAAGCTTCAAACCCAGCCTTCAGAGTTCCAGGCCGTCCCTCTTTCTATGACACCACGCTGGGGACATCCCTGAACCCCCCCCAAAAAAAGAGCCTTTCTCAGGAGATATAAGGCCGCTTTCCCCAGCCTAGCACCCTCAGGAGGTCTTACAGGACGAGCCCCTTTGGCTCGTCAATGTTCCTGCTAACTCCCATTTCTTCCTCGTCGGTTTCGCAGGGCACAGACCGCGGTCACGAACGGAAGTGGCGAGGCCTCCGTCACACTTCTGGACAGGCTGTCTATCACCCGATGCGTTTGGGAGCTTCCGGATGCCCAGCCAGCTCAGGCGGCAGAGCTGCTCTCCGCACAGCTCCCCGGGGTAAACAGCCAGCTGAGTTTTTGAACCACAGTAAACCTAACACAGGCAGGATGGTGTGTGTGTGGGGGGGGGGGGAGAGAGTTTTCTGTAGTTTTCTACAGAGATCCGTGGCGCAGCGGTTAAATGCCTGTCCTGCAGCTAAAACTGTGCTCACCACCTGGGGTTCAATCCCCGGTAGTAGCCGGCTCATGGTCGACTCAGCCTTCCATCCTTCCGAGGTCGGTAAAATGAGTGCCCAGCTTCCGGGGAGGGGGCAATGTGTAGCCTGCATGCTGTAATTAAAAACTGTAAACCACCCAGAGGCTACTTGAAGTGGTATGGGGCGGTCTATAAGCAGAACACTTTGCTTTTATTTGTGGTGATCTAACCTTTCTCGATTAAAACTCCCACCACCCGCAGACAGCAGGACCACCACCAGCAGCCAAAAGCTAGTTGACACATTTCCTTTCTTTGCCACCGGCTCTTGTATCTCTGCAGGAAGTAGGAAAAACAGTTATAGTTAACCTTCCAACGGAACCTGTTTCCTGTTGTCAGGATCTGAGGGTGGTGGGGGGAGCTCTTTCATTTTCTCTGGGGGTTTTTTTTCTTTGTCATGTTTTGTTTCCCCCTCGTTTTGTTTTTATTCATTCATTCATTGACCCACCCACCCCGGACGACCAGACCTTCATCCTCAGCAGAAGCCGAACAGCAGGTGCCCCTACGCTCACCCTCCTGGTGCAAGAAAATGAGAAATCTGCTGTTTGTCACTTCCCCATGAAGGAGGAGAGTTCCGGTGAGTGGGCTTTCAGTACTTATGGGGTGTTCTGCACAGTCATAACAATTAGATCTCCAGCACAAGAAAAGAAATATATTTATTATAGGGAGAAGAAGTGGGTTCAGGGCTTCATCGGTTCCTACTTTGCAGCAGCCTGTGCTCAGCAGTTAAAGGGGGAGAGGAAGCAGCCTGATCCATCTGTTGTTGTTGTTGTTGTTGTTGTTGTTGTTGTTGTTGCTGCTGCTGCTGTGCTGCTGCTGCTGCTGCTGCTGCTGCTGCTGCTGCTGCTGCTGTTCAGTCGTTCAGTCATGTCCGACTCTTCGTGACCCCATGGACCAGAGCTCGCCAGGCCTTCCTGTCTTCCACTGCCTCCCGGAGTTTTGTCAAATCCATATTGGTTGCATCGATGACACCGTCCAACCCTCTCATTCTCGGCCGTCCTCTTTTCCTTTTGCCTTCCATCTTTCCCAACATCAGGGACTTTTCCAAGGAGTCCTCTCTCCTCATGAGGTGGCCAAAGTACTGGAGCCTCAGCTTCAAAACCTGTCCTTCCAGTGAACATTTGGGGTTGATTTCTTTCAGGATGGATAGGTTTGATCTCCTTGCAGTCCAGGGGACTCTCAAGACTCTCCTCTGATCCATCTAGCCCAGGATTTTCAATCTATCCATGGCTTTCCAACTTCCAGGCCGCTTGCTATCTTAACTCCCCAGGTCTTCACCTGGTAGCCTCCCATCTGTGAAGTAACCAGGTCCTACATAGCATCCAAAATCAAATGAGAGCTGGTGTCCTCAGGACTGTACATCCTTGGGTTAAGTTTGAAGTTACGGCCAACGCTAAGCTAAGGAAGGAATGTCCTGTGTAAAGTCTGTTACATTTTGGAGGCCAGACACTCGGCTTCCTAGTGATTTCCATCTTGCCAAGAACTTCTTGACTTGACATCTATGAGTAACTTTCCTAGCCAAATCCATCTTGCCATGATCCTGGTCATTTTTAAGACGGTAAGAACCTGATGGAGTGGATTTTTGTGGTTGTTTGGACTGCACACATTATTTGTTTGGACCACATAACTCTCCTTCATTTCAAGCATCTTTTGTCCCCATTTGAACCCTGGGGACCATCCTTGGGTCCAAGGTGCCAAACAATGGCTTGGAAGAGGGGTCATCAAATTGCAGAACTCCTCGGTGCTGATACTTTTAATCAGTTCTAGAAGGTGGTCTGAATTCTGTCGCCTGCACATCTACCTTCATCCTGGACGATGTTTCCTGTCTTCAGTGTGTATGAAATGGCACACAGGAGTCCAGTTTTTTCTACCCTAAGGACTCTGTAGCCTCTGGCCTTTCCTTCTCTTGTGTTGAGTATGACTCAGAAATCCTGCAATACTGGATCGCTCCTTGCGTTGAACCACAGCTCCCTCCTCCACGATGGTCTCTGCCGTCTGACTAACTCCTTCGCTTGTGTTCAGCCGCACACCACTTTTCTCCTTCTCTCGTAATGCCTGCCCCAACATCCATCCTGTCCTTAACTCGGTCATTTTGCAACAAAGCTTCCTGCTGTAGAAAAGGGGAAGAAGGTGGTTGAGAAGCGTTGGGGGTTTGGCGTTGCAGGTCGCCTGGCTATCCCAGCTGCATCCACATTGTGGGTTCCTTCCCAGCTTGCGAGGCTGTTTGGAGGGGCTAAGAAAAGCCTTCCCCTCACCGGACTCGTTGCGACCTTTTACCGACCTGTTGGGGGATTACCATCTCTCTCCTTGGAACTCAGCAGCCCCTCCACCCCTCTGAGCTCAGCAACAGGTGAGGAACCCTTGCGTCTAGTCTGTGATGCTTTTAACCTAGTGGTTCTCCACCGGTGGGTCCCCAGATGTTCCTGGGCTGCAACTCCCAGAATCCCCCACCACTCGCTGTGCTAGAAAGGGTTTCTGGGAGTTGCAGTCCAGGAACATCTGGGGACCCACAGGTTGAGAACCACTGTTTTAGCCCATCTTGTATCTGAGGATTTCAGGGCAACATGGGCGTTGATCCTCTCCCTTTTTTTCTCTCCACACAACAGTCCTGCAAGGTAGCCCAGGTTGAGAGCCCATCCAGTAAACATGTGGAAATGAGTGGGTGTACGGCATTGCTGAGAAGGAAGATGAGAAGCACCTTATTAGGATTAAGAGGCAATTATGGTGCCTTGTACTTCTGGAGAGAGTAGGTTTACAACTCCCAAGTTACCCCCAAGGGGAAAAATAATATTGCCTTGATATCTGTTTGTTTTAAAACGGCAAAACAGTGGGTGAGTGGGTTTTAAGGAAGGCTCCCAAACAGATTAGTCACTCACATAATGAGATTTTACACTGAGCCAGATACTTACCTGGAGCCTTAGGCAAAAAGTCTTTTGTCCTTGTGAGTATGAGTTTAGAGGTGCGTGTGGTTGAAGCCAAGATCGTCTCTACACTCAACATCTGGTGGACTGTTGATCTGGGAAAGACTTGGTCTTGTTAGGATACTCGGCTGCAGTGAATGTAACTCGCTGCTGTCCCCTTTGAAATGGCAATGAGTCTCTCATGGGCTTTTTTTCTAACTGTTTTACCGACGACTGGAAGATAATGCCAGAGAGGGAGAGACTCCGGAGTGGAGGGTAAGGTAGAAGGCGGAGACTTCCAAGGCCTTCCATTAAAAAAAATAATAATAACAGGGAGACATAATTCTCTGTTCTGTTCCACCTCACTTGCACCCTCCCAAATAGTTCAAGAATGCAAAGAGCTCAGAAAAAAGCACCCCCATGCAATGCAAAACCACACACGGATTCTGTTCTTAGAGGAGCCTTGAGGCAGCTGCCTCACTTTGCCTAATGGTAGAGCCAGTCCGGGGCCAACATTCGGAGTTCGAACATCTCATGGCAAAGGGGCTCCAGGCTGCTTTGTCTAATGAGGAAGAAAAGCACCGTGCTTCTAATATTTTTTTTTTACAAGAAACAGTTTTCCTCATTCTTTCTTAGTAATACTACGCATGTTTGTGAACGTGCATTCGTTGCACGCAAGAACTGTCTTTTCTGGTCCTCCATTTCCTCTTCCTTGTCTCATTTATCAATTGGTGAACTTTCAGGCAGGAGCTTTTGAAATTGAGGGGGGAAGGGGTTGTTCCGAGATCGTAAGTACTTGACAGATCAATGATATCAACTCATTAAGATAAGAGGAAGTAGAGAGAAAGAGGGACTGAGTGGAAGGTGGTGACAGAGGGAGCTTTGTTGTCTGTTGTTCCGTTATTGAGAGCTTTTGATTAGACACCAGGCTTTCTAAGCCCCATCCTGGAGGGTGGGGGTGGGGTCTGTTGCATCATAAAATCTTCTCCCTTGTCCTCGTTGGGCATATAATTTGAGTTGAAGCTCAGCTTCCATGTCTTATTTTGGTGCTAACAGGATTGGCCCAGAGACAGTTGAAGGAAATGAAGACTCCCTGAGCATGCAAATAATGTTTTTTAATACTGTATTTTATTTTACTTTTTTTTGCAGCTCACTTCTGTTTTCAAGAGAAGACTTGGGGTATTTCCAGTCCAGTATCCCTCTGTAGCTTTTCACTGACTTCTGTTTATCCCAAATAACTTTGCAATCTATTTTAGAGGAACAAGGGAACTCTAGAACTTACTTTCACCCGGAGCTGCACTTGGTCGGACAAATTTCTCATCTTGCCCTGGCTCAGTGTGTTGTTTTCTCTTTCCCACAGCTATTTATCTCCAGGGCTCCCAGCTGCTCTTCAGAGATGTGTTGGAACTGGTCAGCTTTCACCTTGTGAGCCGGTGAGTGTCGAGAAGAGGTGCTGGCTGGTGGGTGGGTGCTCTGAATGGCCCTCGGCCCTTTGCCCCAGGCTCCCATCCCTCGGGCAGGGTGTTGTTTTTTCCGAATGTGTCAGCCTGTCCTTCTTTCCCAGGGATATCCTGCCCTGTCCCTTGAGACTCCCACATGCCTTTCAACTTCCAAGCAGACACGAGTTAGATGCTGTCGCCGCACTGGGCATGAGTGAGTGAAGTTGCGGGAGGAAGGGATGTGTGGGGATACACGGGGGTGGGGTGGGGGGGGGCGGGACAGTGGATGGCATCTGGCCTGTTTGAGTTGCTCCTCCTTTGAGTCACTGACAGATTGCTTGGCCTTTTTGTCTGATCTTAATTGTGACTGGATAAGTCATCAACGTACAGTATTCGTTAAATTGGCCACTGTTAGCTTCCTTGACCCTAATTGCTAATTGTTTAAACCAGTGGTTCTCAACCTGTGGGTCCCCAGATGTTCCTGGACTGCAACTCCCAGAAATCCCTTCCAGCACAGTGAGTGGTGGAGTTGCTTCTGGGAGTTGCAGTCCAGGAACATCTGGGGACCCACCGGTTGAGAACCACTGGTTTAAACTGTTCTAACCGACGAAGATGCTGTCTGACTAAGCTGTTTGGAAACGTTTCAGTCTCTCAAGAAAAGAAGTCCAGTTGCCATGACTCAACTTCCTGGATGGCTGAGAATCATCACGTTGTTGGTTTTATTTACCGAAATACTATCTCAATGCAAAAAAAAAAAAAAGGCTTTTTAAAAATTAACAGGGCATGTGTTAATAAACCAGTTGCTGCTCAGAGGCAGGCTGTAAGTTATAACAGGTTTGTTGGATTCACCGCTGCCTCAACCCACACTGCTTTGGCAGTTTTGTGTTTTCTATTTATCTTCCAGTTGGTGGTCAGGAGATCAAATTATGGGAAATGTGTTTTCCTTCACATTGAATTTGGTGTACTCTATTCCCAAGCTGGGAAGTTGCAATGGCCTCTGGCCTGGATGCCTTCAAAAGGGGATTGGACAGATTCCTGGAGGAAAGGTCCATCCCAGGTTACAAACCATGATGGAGATGTGTCATCTCCAGGCTTAAAAGTGGGGCACTTCAAGGGCCAGATGCAGGGGGAGTGGTGTCAGGAGAGAGAGATCCTGTCTTGTGTGCTCCCGGACACATTTGGTGGGGCCACTGTAAGATACAGGAAGCTGGACTAGATGGGCCTTTGGCCTGATCCAGCAGGGCTCTTCTTAGGTTCTTATGAATATGTTTGCCTCTTAAAAGAACAGGAAACCTACCTACAAAAATAAAGCAGGTAGTCTTGGAATTCTGGGCTCCTCCTTTCACTTGCTTTTTTGCTTGTTTGTTTCCTTGGCAGAATTCTGGACCATGCCCCTTAAATCTGGCTGTGGGCTGACCCCTGCCTTAGCGGACGATTCGCTGCCAGGGCCCCGTGGAGATCGTCCGGAATCCAGTCAGCCGGTGTGCTCCATCCAGGTGACGTCTGAGGAAGGGGCGCTGTGCATCATCAACCCCTTGTTTCTCGTGGTACACAGCGACAGTAGCTGGCTTGACATCGCTACGGGCCGGGGCCGACCGAGCAGCGGGACAAGAACCACCTGGCAGGTTTCAAATGGCTCAACAGTAGCGGCATCCAAGGAGGAAGGGTCCCTGGAGGCCTTGGCTCACCTGGAACCTCAGGAGCAAGAGATGGAGGTGGGAAAATGTAAGTCAAAGCGGCCAACGTTTGTGGTAGAGCCGGTCCCAACCATTAACCCCCCCAAAGTTAAATGCTTTCACCATTCCTTTTTAGATAGATACTTTATCGTCGTTGTACATAGTACAACAAAAGTGAATACTCTCCCTGGTGCAATTAAAAAGGAAAAAAATCATTTAAATGGTAAAGTGAATGAAAAGCACTCATACCTATCCATCACAACTCCTCACAACATTTAAGATGGTTATGGCTCTTGGATAGAAACTTTTTTAATCTGTTTGTTCTTGCTTTTGTTACTCCGTATCTCTTGCCTGAAGGCAAACCTACAAACAGACTATATCCAGGATGAGATGAATCCCATAAGATGTCTTTTTAAGGCAACGGGAACTGTTTGGGAACTTCCAGAGATGGGAGAGGGTGACTGATGACCTTCTGGGCTGTGGCTGTCACCCTCTGGAGCAAAGCTTTCCTCTCTGTGGCTGTGCAGCTGGAGAACCAAGCACAGACACAGTACGGAGTATTGGTAGAAGGGCACCAGCAGTCTCTCGCTCAGAGTGTTTTTCTTTAACTCGTTGTACCTTGGAGGACGGCTGTTAATCCCTGCCAACGCGTGTTTTGCTAACCAGCCAATAAAGCTTTATTCTGGGAGGTAACTCGAGGTTTAGAAAACTCGTGGTTTTTCAAAATTAAAGATTAGTAGTTCATAGGCTTTTTAGAGAGAGCTTTTGAGATTTGCACGCAGGCCCCGTTTTGATGTGTGAGCCTCGTGGCGCAGTGGTTAAATGCCTGTACTGCAAGTAAAACTGTGCTCACGACCTGGGTTCAATCCCCGGTAGCAGGCTCAAGGTTCACTCAGCCTTCCATCCTTCCGAGGTTGGTAAAATGAGTACCCAGCTTGCTGGGGGGGGGGCAGTGTGTAGCCTGCACTCTGTAATTAAAATTGTAAACCACCCAGAGACTACTTGTAGTGGTATGGGGCGGTATATAAGCAGAACACTTTGCTTTGCTTTATCTGCAGCAGTAGCTACATTAAAATTGGAATGAGCCTCCATTTGCCCATCTGTGGTAAGTATACACCATTCCAGTTGCTTCTCCGATGAGTCAGACAGGCTTCATTTGCACAAAATACCTACAGGGGAAACGTCAGACTGCTACAATCTATTCAGCCTGCCTTTTCCCCCAACCTGTCCATACCCCCAGGTGGCCCTCTGAATTCTTCAACCGCTGCTCAGAAGAAACACTTTGATTGCCATCTGTCCGCACACAGTGCTGAAGCGGCCTCGGAGGATCTGCTCTTGTCCTCCGATCCCCCCCGGAAGGAGGTCCGATCCCCGCACCGCGTGTCCTGGATTGAAGGCGTCCCTGCCGAGACCCCGCCTGCCTTCCCCCTGAAAAACTCCTGCTCCGAACTGTCCCTGCTGAGCGAGACCCTCTTGCTGCCGCCGCCCCTCCCCGAACTCGATTCGCTGTCGCTCAGCAGCGTCGAGGAAGACGCCGACGGCCTCTCTCTCGCCCCGGCCGCTTCGCATGCCAGGCCCCGCCGCTCTTCCTCCATATTGACCTCCAAGATGCTCCACCGCCTCTCGGCGGTCAGCAGCACCCTCGGCGGCTTCCTCTCGGCCGAGCGCAGGGTCTCCAAGCGGGTGCAAGAGCTGGCCCAGGAGCCGACGTCATACGTGGGCGGCCTGGCCCAGAGCTTCGTGGGGCACCTCCTGCGGGGGGCTGGCGCCCGGCATCCCACCAGCACGGACATGCTGCAGGAGATCCGGCAGATGATTAGCAACCTGAAGACTTATTTGTGCGAAAGCTCGGAGCTGCACGCAATCTGCGAACACAGCGGGGCGGAGGAGATGGACCTGGGTAAGTGGCGTTGGAGGGTTTTAGGACGCGCGCTTGAGGGGGCCCCCGAGGGGCCTCCATTCTGAGTGGGTGGTCCTCGCTAGGCAGCAGGCTTTGTGGAGACAAAGCGGCTTCTGCCCCACCTACTTGGACAGCACACCCCCCATGAGCCTTGGGGAAAAGCTGCCCCCTTTCCCTCCCACTGCATCTTCCAGGATTCCCCAGCTGCTAGGAACTATAATCTTGAAAAAACAGTGTTTTCCACTGATCATAGCTCAGTGGATTAGGTGGTCTGTCCGCAGAGCCAAAGTCTGGGAATTCCATTTCCGTCTTGATCTTCTGGGAGAAGAGCCAGCCTGGGTGGCCGTGGGCAAGCTGCACCGTCCCAGGGCACCCTTAGGAGGAAGGGGAAGGAAACCTACTTCTGAGTGTTTTCTATCTAGAAAATCTCGGAAAAGTAAGTAAGAATTGACTTGACGGCACGTGTGATTATTCCGAAGCCTTCTAGAGCCCTACCGTTAGGTTAATAGCCGTGTCAGCCCCGTGGGTTGTCCAGGCCCGTGGTCTTCGATGCCACAGAAAAGGACATCATTGCTGCGTGCAGATATCATTGCTCGGGGGCAGAAATGTGCCTAAATCATTTTCTGCTGCAACTCAGGCGGCTTTCCAGCTTTGACTGGTGGGCCGCGTGGAGTAACGTCTCGCTTGGCCCCCAGAACAGAAGGATACGGGCAAAGGACTGGAAGAAAGCAAAGTGTTCTGCTTATATACCGCCCCACCACTGCAAGTTGTCACTGGGCGGTTTACAATTTTAATTACAGTGTGCAGGCGTTATGGTGCCACATTCTGCCTGTTTCCTTGTAGAATGCTTAGAGCCGCCCATTCTGTTGGCTTTTTAAGCACAACTTGACGTGAGAGGGGAGACGTATGATCTTCCGTTTCAGCCGTTTCTCTCTAGCTTCTTGGGATTTAGACTCAAGAAAAGGACAATGTGGAAAGGTGCAGGGCTTTTATTCTCACCCCTTTTTTCCTGGAGCAGGCTGCTTTTATTAACACCAAACAAGACAAACCTGGCTGCAGGTTTTTATTTACCAATAATGTATTATAAGGGTCATTTTTGGCTCCTACGGTGGTGCCAGCCATCTTATATTTTTCAAACGACCAGGCTCTCGTCCTGTCTCCATCATGCTCAGGATCATTTACGTGGATTAAGGTTGTCTTGTTTTGACTTCACAACAGTCCTGCGAAGTAGGTTAGAGAAACTCAGAGGGGAGAGACTCTCACCCATTACGTTTGGGAAGGGCTTTTAAATTCTGTTGGCCCTTCTCAAAGTAGAGTGGGAGAACATACCTGGAACCCTGGGTCTTCTTCCGAGCAAGCTGGTTATAAATATCTCTTGCCGTATCTATGAAGAGACGAAAATACCTCTGTGGTTTCCACTCAGAGCCATGGCTGGCTTACGACACCCATCCGCTGACGTGTGAGCAGGAGTGCAGAGCTGTTGAAACCACAGGCTTCGCAGGGGTTGGACCACAGTGGATGCATGCGGTGCCGAGCTTGGCAGAGACAGCTAGAGGAGGAAGGGGGAACAGCTTTGTAGAAATGGGGGAATGGTCTTTGCATGCCTATTTCTAGATTAAGCTATCCATGCCTGAGTTTTTGATGTCAAATATAGTCATAGATTCATAGAGTTGGAAGAGACCTCAAGGGCCATCCAGCCCAATGCCCTGCCAGGCAGGAACCCCCATCAAAGTACTCCCAACAGATGGCCATCCAGCCTCTTCTTAAAAGCCTCCAAAGAAGGAGAATCCACCACCCTCCGTTGTGGCAGCATATTATTCCACTGCCAGACAGCTCTAACTGTCATGAAGTTCTTCCTAATGTTCAAATGGAACCTCTTTTCCTGCAGTTTGAAACCATTGCCCCGAGTCCTAATCTCTGAAGCCATGGAAAACAAACCAGTCCCCTCTTCAATATGACATCCTTTCAAATATTTAAATATCCCCCCTCAGCCTTCTTTTTGAAAGGCTAAACATTTCCAGCTCCCTAAGCCGCTCCTTGTAAGAGATTTCTTCCAGACCTTCAACTATCCTGGTTGTCGTCCTCTGGACCCCGTTCAAGGTTGTCAACATCTTTTAAAAATTGAGGCGCGCAGAACTGGACACAGTACTCCAGGTAGGGCCGATCAGAGCAGAAGAGAGTGGTACTATCACTTCCCTTGACCGAGACGCTCTGCTCCTGCAACCAAGAATCGCGTTGGCTTTCTTGTAAAATAAAAGTAAAAAAATAAAAGAGGGCCTTTGCTTGTGTCATCAAGGCACCTGTAACTGATGGTGACCCAGGGCCTTTTTACACGACCCCTAAGATCCGCTGGCCACTTAAATTCGGACCAGAGATCTTAGGGGCTTGTCGCTCTTCCTGTGTCCCCACCCTGGCTGCTGGCTGCGTGAGGGGAGGGAGAAAAAAAGGAAGAAAAGATCGTGGCTCACCTCCGTTCTGCCTCCGTTCTTGCTGCGGCAACATTCCTGTCTCTGTAAAGTAGCTCTTAAAGGGGCGGGAGCCAAAAAAACAACAAACAGAAGCGAGGAGAGCCCCGCACTCACTATCGTTACACCACATCAAGCAATTTTCACCCTGGAAGAGCAGGTACTTGAAAGGTGCGCTGGGACGCGCTAAAGTGGGCGTGGCCGCACTTAATTTCCTGTAAACTCCGGAGCTGGTGGGGAAACATTTTTAAGCTCCGGAGCTGGGAGCCCTTTGCCCCGGAGTTTAGGGGTTGTGTATAAACGCCCCCAGTGAATGCGCGACCTCCAAAATGCTCCTGTCCTCAACAGCCCCGACTCAGTTCCTGCGGACTCAAGACCGTGGCTTCCTTTAGGAAGTTCGTCCATCTCTAGTCTTTCTCTTTTCCTGCTGCTTCCGCCATTCCCAGCATTATTCTTCTCTCCCTCCTCCTGCTCTTCCTCCTCCTCCTCAGGTTCTGTGGTGGAAGATGCCCTGTACAAATGCATCCTGAAGCCCCTCCGGCACGTGATCTACGCCCAGTTGCTGGACTTCCGTTCCCGCGACGGCACGCTGAGCAAGTTGCGCGAACACCAGCTCGCCATGAGGCAGCAGAGCCTGGCCCAGCTGGGAGTGGCGGCGGGCGTCCCTGACGCCGCTGCCTCGGAGCGGATCCAGGCCAGGCTGAGTCTCATGCACCAGGCCTACTCGCCCAAAAAGAAGGAGACCCAGATGCTTAAAGTCTGCAGGATGCTGTACGAAGCCATGAACCAAACAGCAGGCAAGGCAGGTACGGGGAGGCCGATGTGTCTAAACAGAGCATAAGTCTATTTGCCTGCTGCAGTCGAAGGTGGGAGGGAGACAGAAAAAAAAGGGGGATTTATCAGAACATGAGAACTCACTGAACCAGAAGTCCAGCGTCCTGGTTTCCCAATGCGTTGGAGGTGTTAGTTAGCGTGTACAGAGAAATTAACTTGTAAAATGAATATTCTTTTCAAACGGTATCCATTTATCAGCTCCTCAGCCTCCGAGAAGGTATCTTTCAGTTTTGTTATGGAACAGTTTGTTGGGAGAAGTGGCCTACTCGCATGTAAGGGGGTAATTCCCGACGGTGGCTGACATGCGCAGGTGTCATTGGGCTCCGGTTCCCAGAAGCCTTCACCACCAGCTCTGCTGGCTGGAGTTTCTGGGAGTTGCGGTCCGAGAACACCTGGGTGACCCAAGAAAACACTGATCCAAAGCAGTGTCCAACACAGCTTTTCGGAGCTGTTTTGGATCCAGAGTTTGTTGATTATATTGTTTATTTTGCTTAAATAATGGTCGTAAGTTTACATGCCACTCCGCTGGGCTTTTTTTCCATAGGTAAGCTTCAGGAGAAGTTCTTTTTCTGTCTCCACACAATGTGCACCGCATGCCTTCTCTGAACACAAACGGCGACATATGGCCCTCAGTGACATGATTCCTTTGTTTCCTAATTTTTGGAAGAGCCCTTTGGAGCGGACGACTTCCTGCCAGTTCTCATCTACACGCTGGTGAACGCAGACATTGGCTCCGTCCAGTTGGATGTCGAGTACATGATGGAGCTGATGGATCCGTGTCAGCTGCAAGGAGAAGGTAAAGGGGGTGTATCAGGTTGAAATGAATTCCTAAGGTTCTTCCGCTATGGGCATGACCCTGAGATGCAGTTCCAAATGCTTCCAGGTGTTCCTACCAGGGGTATGAGTTTTAAGGAGCATAAAGCATGTGGAAGGCAGGCTTTCCTTGATTCGATATGCCACTTTGTTTTCATACGGTGTATGCAGTGTTTTTGACCTGGAGTGCCAACACTGAAGCACTGGTTAAGAAGTCCCGACAGAGATTATATCTTCTGAGACTTCTCAGGAGGGAACAACTGTCTAAGAAACTGTTGGTAACCTTCTACCAGGGCTTTATAGAAAGCACTATCACTTACTGCCTCTGTATCTGGTTCGCCAGTTGCAAAGTGGCAGATAGAAGGGCACTCCAGAGGGTTATAAACACTGCTGAGAGGATAGTGGGCTGCCCTCTTCCTCCTTTGGAAAAATTAGACAACTCCAGATGCTCAAGGAAGACATCTAGAATTTTGAGAGACCCTTCGCATCCTGGCCACCAATTTTTTGAACTGTTGCCGTCTGGCAGGAGATACAGGACTCTTAGGTCAAGGACAAATAGACTAAAGAACAGTTTTTATCACAGAGCGGTGTCCAAGTTAAATGCGACAGTTTTAGCACCATCTTAATCAGATTTTAAGTAGCGTTTTAAATTTTGTAAGCAATTTAAAGAGTTTTTAATATTTTGTGTGGTGTTTTATGTGTTTTATGTGTTTCGTATGTTTAGAGTGTGTACTGGAACAGCACTCTAATTTCGTTGTGCAAATCTTGTGTATGCATAATGACAATAAAACTCTATTCATACGGTGTATGTTAGGGTTAGTTGAACTGGTCTGAAGTACAGTGGACCCTCCCTCGTATAACAAACAGTTTGTATAACATAAAATCTGTACAACATAAAAAATTCCAGAGATAGGGGAAATTTGCTTAACAGAATCGTCTATGGGGAGAATCCGTACAACATACAAATGGTCACAATTAGGGATCACTCTATTTTCAATGCATTCCTATGGGAAATTTGCATAAAGGAAAATTTGCTTAACAGAATTTCATTCGGAACAAATTGATTCCTTTATACAAGGTACCACTGTACATAGTGATGATGAGTCTTTGCTAGCAGTTGAAGGGCTGTTTTGCTGAAAGGAGCATTCCAGCTCAAAATTGGTTACCTTCATGGGGTCAGAGGATAATAATAAACATTATTATTATTGTTTTTGAATGTTTTTACCCCAATACGCATCATTAAAAGACAAGATTTAAAGCTAAAAATGAGTTTTCAAAGGTAGCTTGCACCATGGAAAGATAATATTTAAAGAAAAAACCAATAAGAATCAACATGTATACAAATAATTTTAATTTTGTTTAATTTTATTCATTTTTTCCGCCCCCTGATACATCTTGCTGAGGGTTTCCCCTCTCTTTTTGCGTATATTGTTGCTTTTACTTGTTTATTTTTAACTTGTTGTAAACCACCCAGAGTTCCTGTAGGAAGATGGGCGGTATAGAAATGAAACAAACAAACAAACAAATAAATAATATTAAAAAGGAACAAACAAAGGGCAATCTGAGACGTGGGAAACAAAAGCAATACTAGAAACACATTCAAAGCAGCAAGGGACTTAAAATGAGTTGAGCTGAAGCACTCATGTTTGTGATTAAATGCTTCGTGCATATGGACGGGCCTCCGTCCTGTTGTGCGCAGAGTGTCCTTTACGTTGTGTTCTCCGTCCTCACGCTGCCTTCCCACCGCTTCCTCCTGTGACAACAGGTGGCTATTATCTCACAACCTGGTTCGGGGCCCTCTATCACATTGCCCACTTCCAGCCGGCGGCTATGATGACTCGGCAAATCAGCCTCGAGGCCCAGCGCTCCATCCATCAGTGGCATCGCCGGCGTACCATCTACCACCATCACCACCCCCAGGCTCATAACCGTCATCCTTCCCAGGTGCGTGACTAGGGACCAGAGAGCCGTCACCGTAAGGACTGAAAAAGTAGGTGTGAGCACAGAGAGTCTTGGGAAGCACAGGCCACTGGCTCTTATTCTTTAGCTGTGGTGTGTGTGTTGTGTTTATTTATTTTCTTGAAGGCTGCCAGTGAGGGAGCCTGGCGTCTCTCGCTGGGAAGCTTGTTCCACAACTCTGGGCCGGCCACCGAGAAGTTACTACCTTACGGGCCTCTCTAGGTGTGGCCACCCGAAGCGAGAGAGCCATGGAGGATCGGGTTGGTCGGGCCAATTCTGATCGTAGGGGGATACGCTCTGCCAGATAATCAGGACCCAGGCCATGGAGGGTGTTGTGTCGTTATAGTCGTAACCGACTCTTTGTGACCCCATGTCCATGGAGTTTTCTTGGCAGGAATCCTGGAGCGGTTTGCCAGTTCCTATTCCAGGGCGTCTACAGCACCTGGTATTCCCTGGTGGTCTCCCATCCAAGGACTAACTAGGGCCGACCCTGCTTAGCTTCCGAAATCAGGTGAGATTGGATGTGCATTAGGGCATCTAGGCAGCTGTGGTAGGAGTAGAACAAAAGCAAACACCCCTGTGCAGAGGTGGTGCTTAGCTAGAGTCCAGATCGATGGGACGGGTTGCGTTAAAGAGACTTATTTGTTGCATCTTCTCCAAACAAACCGTGGTCCGTCCAGATCCCTGCTCTGCGGGGGGCATGCGGTCTTTAAGGCAAGGTGGCCTGAGAATCTCTTGGAATGTGATAGATTGACTCTATATGGTTTATGTTTTGAATATGTTTGTTTTTCTTTTGTATATAAAATTTTCTAATAAAAATGTTTAAAAAAAAAGAGAAGAGAATCTCTTGGAATCGCTTTTCTACATTTGATTTCTCCGATGGATGAAGCTCAAAAAATGTGTTTGGAAATGGAGAAAGCTGCTGCTTGAAGGCTGCCTCCAAACTGTAACTCTGCTTAACTATCTGTCCGTGAATTCCTGACCTAACAATTCCCAGAGTATCCTATGCCTTGTGACACTTGTCTCCTTCTGGTGAGCTCAAGGAGGGCAATACAGAACTCTCTGTATCCTCACGACAGCCTTGCAGGGCAGGGCGAGCGGAGAGACGCCGCCTGAGCCAGTCAGCCTTATTTAGAAGGTGGTAGTCGCTAACCACTTGCTCTCCCTTCCTCCAGAACACCCTCTACGTCTCCCTCCACGAACCCTTCAGCAACCAAAAGACCGTGGCTGTTTCCAGCGAGACGACAGCGGCGGCGGTGTGCGCAGCTTGCGCTGAGAAATACAATGTCTCCGATCGCCAGGCTTACGGCTTGTTCTTAGTCTCGGAGGATGCGTCCCGGCTCTTGGCGGAGAACAGCTACCCTCAGAGGATCCACCTGAAGAGCCTTCAGTCGAAAGGCTCCCCTGTGAATTTTGTTTACAAGCCCAGAGAGGGAGCCCTGCCCACGGACACCCCTCTTCCTCACCAAAACCCAGGCTCCTTGACGGTCTCCCAAGGAGGCCATGAGCCCTTGGACTGAGGACCATCGGAAGCAGATGGGATCTGAGTTTTTATACTCGCCGAAGACTTTTCAAAGCGGAGGAAAAGTCCAAAGGTTCTGGGTTTCTGGCTTGGTTCAAATGTAAGGAAAAGCTCAAAGACTCCCCCTAGGAATAAAACTCCCTTTCGAAAATGCTCAGTCTGAAATTCCAGTAACAAAATGACCTGGATGGTCTCTCTCTCTCTCTCTCTCTCTCTCTCTCTCTCTCTCACACACACACACACACACACACACACACACACACACACACACACACACACACAAATAGAATGGAATAAGGTTGTGTTGTCCCACTGATGTTGCAGTCCAAGAACACCTGAGGACCCAGGATTGAGAAGCGCATCTCAAGTTTAATGGCCATGAGTCCAACAGTGGTCAGTTGTCTAGCTTATGTCTGTGAAGATTCTCAGTCATCCAGGTTCGTTTAACTGGGAGTTGAGTCATGGCTACTGAACTTCTTTTTCTTGAGAGATAGAAACGTTTCGCTGTTCATCCAAACAGCTTCATCGGTCTGACCGATGAAGCTGTTTGGATGAACAGCGAAACGTTTCTATCTCTCAAAAAAGAAGTCCAGTAGCCATGACTCAACTTCCAGTTGTCTAGCTTCTGCCGTCCTGTCAACCGAGAGCAGGCCATTTGTGAGAGCTTCCCCAGTGTCTTTGAACTGCAACGTTGAGTGCCTCTTCCCATTGTTATTCTCTCTCAAAAACTCACGGCAGCCTCGCACTCCTCTCAGGTTGTTGGCCTCGCCCTTCACCCTCAACAGGGTTGCCTTTTGTGGCGTGGTCCCTTCCTCTCTGTTGGGGTCCGTGGTGGCCACGAGCGTGATTCTTACTGGATGAGCAAATTCGGCTGCTTTCGTGGCCTCTGTGACCCCCCCCCCCCCCCGTGGGGGTGTTGCTGGCACCTGCCTGAAATTTATCAGAACGTTCTAGAGCTTAGAGCAGCGGTTCCCTACCGGTGGGTCCCCAGATGATGCTCCTGGACTACAATTCCCAGAAGCCTCCCCCACTTGCTGTACTCTAAGGGGTTTCTGGGAATTGCCGTCCAGGAACATCATCTGGGGACCCACCGGTGGAGAACCACTGGCTTAGAGGAAGAACCATTAGAACAGCACTACCACCACCACCACCCCGGCCTCCTCTGTGCACATGCCCCTGTGCCTAGTGGTTATCTATCACTTCCCTCTAGCCAGCTCTGAGGAAACCTCTCAGGATGTTTTGCTAGAGCCTGTGTGGCCTACTTCGTTTTGTGTTATGTCACTCTGGGTGTTTTTCCCCCTCCCTCCCCTCCCTGCCCCAAAGGAAACATAAAGAGGGGGGGCTTCCCTGCCCTGTCACACCACCCTAGCCAGGAACTGCAACGATGAACACTTGGTGGTTCCTTTGTAAGCTCGAGGGTGGATCCCTCCCTGTCCTTGTCATTGCCTGCTCCTGTCTTCTGGTGACAGGAGGAGGAAGTGGCAAGAAAGAAGGTTGGTGTGTGTGTGGGGGGGGGAAGGGGGCGTATATATTTCGATCTCGACACCCAACCTGCCAGCTGCTGGAGGCCTCTAGTCCAGGCCTGCCCAAACTTTGGCCCTCCTGATGTTTTCGACTACAGCTCCCAGAATTCTAAGCTTAGATGGCCAATGGCAAAGGACTGTGGGAGTCGCGGTCCAAAACATCTGGAGGGCCGAAGCTTGGGCAGGCCTGCTCTAGTCTCTTGCAGAGGAAGGGCTGAGGCCGTTGCCGAAGGCCTGCCCGATTACTTGGCAGAAACAGGCTCTTAACCCCCCAGGGCTTGCTTGGAGGTTTCTTAAAAACTTACAGGGATGTGTCGTCGTTGTTTTGGCCCAGGAGTCAGAAATCTAAGCTGTAGTACGAGACGGCCAGCGGAGGCACCGAAACAGAGCCCGTTCCTCGAATCTTGATCAGAAGGGCCGTGTAGGATATAGTACAGCGTTTGGGGTCACGGCTTCCTATGGAACTTTAGGATCGAATCCCACTTCCGTCAAGGGGTTCAGTCTCCCCCTCCCCCCAAAAAGCGGACAAGCTTGGGAGGCTCGGGTGTAACTCCCCACTCAGCCGTGAAGCTCCCTGCGTAGCTAGCTTGGATCAATCTCTACCTCACAGGTTTGTTGTGACGATTAAAAAAAAAAGTGGGGAGGAATGCCGTGTACGACGCTTGGAGAGTCTGGACCAGGAGAGGAAATCGAGGGGGCAAAAGGGGAGTGTCAGTGAGGGGTTCCCCACCCCACCCCAGGCAAAATTGGTCCCAAAGTCTTTGGTTTTCAGGAAGGAAGGAGATCAGGGATCCAAGGTTTTGGAAGGAAAGGTGGAAACTGGAATGTCTTGGGGGAGCCGCTTTATGGCTTTGAGGTGACTCGAATGTTTCCTTGCTGTGATATAGCAGGTCTGATGAAAGCAGACGACGCCCAAAGTGAAAATTCAGCTCTTTCTTCCATGACGAAAACACAGGTTGCATAGGGATAAAAGCAACTCCTATAAGGGCCCAAGGGCCTGTTTATATTCACTCCCAGGATATCCCCATGGCTTGGCCATTGGATGGTTTAATCATCCTGCTGGCTCCCAATTGGACAGGTCAGAATCCTGCCCTTCAATTATTCTCCAGCTCCCACATCCCACACCTGTCTCCCATTGCCTGTGCTTGTGGGAGCTTCATCCCTCTCTACCTGGCTGGGGCCCTGCTAGAGCTTGGCTGGAGCTCAGGTAAGTTTAGAGGCTTCCTTTCTATTTATTCATATACTCCAAATTCAGGCAGTTCACGGGTGACACAAAGAACGCAACGCTTGCCTTGAGCCACGTTATCTCCTCCTTCGCCTTAGGAAAAAAAATATCCTTATATCCAGCCAGCAGAGGGCAGTTTATATCTTCAGCTGGGCCTGCACAAGGTTGTGTAGTTAGTCCCCGATGTAGGGGCTGTGACTGCTTTCACACTACCACTACAATCCGCAGCAAACTTTGATCCAGATCAACCCCCCCAAAGTGGTCACCTGGTTGATGTCGCGGTTCGGGTGTTCCCACGGGTCACGTTGTGAAAACCCGCAACCGTTCTGATGCCACGACTGAGAACTGCAGCAGGCAGCAAAGACACCGTAACGGGGGCGAAAAGGTTTTTGGCTAACGCCTCTCCCTTTTCCTGGCGGGGGGGGGGGGGAAAGCAGCAGCAAGGACTTGGAGAACTAAACTTTCATGACCCCTCAAATGAGCTTCCGTGGAGAGCAGCCTCCCTTTATCTCACGGCAGGGCCAGCCTTGGGGTAAAGCTTTGCGCTCAAGCATGGGGTCGGGGCTGTCAGCCGGTGTCGAGGTGCATGTCCTGGGCCCGGATGGTGGTGCAACTGGATTGAGAAAAAGGAGGAACACTTTCCCTAAGGTGTAAGGGAATCCCACTTCACTGTGCCTTGCCTCTCTCCGGGAAAGGGCGAGGGGCTTCCCGAGAGGGCCTCTTCTCCCTGCCTGCCTGGGAGGTTGCGAGTTCAGTTTCTGACACATCTCCCAGGTGTGTTCCCCTGAGCCAGGGCTGGGAGAAGAGGCACCAGCTGTGGGAATGGAGATGGGGCGATTTCTCCTCTGCTTCCCCCCAACCCCACCCCGCCCCACTTGCCCCAGCCTCTTCCGAGACAGCATTACCCAAAGTCGGCTTTCCAGTCCACGGGGCCCTGTACAGGCGTGTCTGCCGGCAAGCACTCCTGAAATCAACACTCAATCTGTTGCAACAGGTCTTCCTTCCTTCCTTCTGCTTTTCGCACAAGTAGCTGCGAACAGGTGTAAGGCTGCCTGCGGGCAGGGAGGCGAAGGCAGTCCATAACCAAATGTTTCCGATCTTGCCTCCCCTGTGTTGTTTCTCCTCCTCCTCCTCACCACCACCCCCATCTACCACCCCCCCCCAAAAATCCTGGGAATTCCCAGCCACGTGGAGCATCATCCTCTGTTATACCAGGTGGCGGTCTGAAAAACATGTCCAAGAATACGCATTATTTTGAGAAGTACAAAATAATGCAGGGCATGAGTAAAGTGAATAGAGGGATGCTCTTCTCCCTCTCACAAAATACCAGAACTAGGGGACATCCACTCAAATTGTGGGCTGGGAGAGTAAGAACAGACAAAATATTTTTTCATCCAGCGCGTTGTTAGTCTGTGGAACTCCCTGCCACAGGAGGTGGTGATGGCATCTGGCCGGGATGCCTTCAAAAGGGGGATTGGACAGATTCCTGGAGGAAAAGTCCATCCCAGGTTACAAACTATGATGGAGATGTGTAATCTCCAGGCTTAAAACCAGGGTACTTCAAGGGCCAGATGCAGGGGAGTGGGATCAGGAGAGAGATATCTAGTTTCATCCGCTCCCAGAGGCATCTGGTGGGGCCACTGTGAGATACAGGAAGCTGGACTAGATGGGCCTTTGGCCTGATCCAGCAAGGCTCTTCTTATGTTCTTATGTTCTTAATCCACCTGGATTTAAAACGGCCAAAAGAAGCTTGTTCGTATTCCAGGGACTCCTTTTAACATTGATTCAGCTCCCATCCCCTCCTGCTTCCTCCCCACCCCGTAGCTCCAGCACGGAGCTGTCCCACATTTTCTGTTACGGATTTTGGTGTCTGGTACTTTCTTTCCTGGCTGGTCCCGAGGCCAGTGGATTAGTCGGCCTAGCGGTAGGGCTGGCCATATTCCCCATCACTCAGTGTTGGCTGCCTGCAGTTAGAATAGCCAGTATCTATCTATCTATCTATCTATCTATCTATCTATCTATCTATCTATCTATCTATCTATCTATCTATCTATCTATCTATCTTTCTTTCTTTCTTTCTTTCTTTCTTTCTTTCTTTCTTTCTTTCTTTCTTTCTTTCTTTTTCTTTCTTTCTTTCTTTCTTTCTGGGTTACACTCCAAATCCTCTCTGCCCAAATCAAAGCACATGAGAGATTTTGGGGTGGAGGATCCCAGGAGTTTCAGAAAAACGGGAAGTTTCCAAGCGTTGACTCTTAGCAGGCAACATATAATCTAAGCCAGGGGATCCCTCTCGAGAGAGGGCGCAGGATTTGGCGCAGGGCTGTCTGACGATGGCGAATTCCTGCAGCGGGGATGGAGTGGTGGTGGTGGTGGGGTGGTGGGGGGTAGAGCAAAGATGCCGAGAAGCGAAGCCAGCCGCTTTTAAATTCAGGAGTCCTTCTGGCCAAACGCGGAGGTATTTCCAAAGGGGTGGCGAGGTGGGATGAATCTCAATTTCTGCACGCGATGATCAAGACTTGGAAGCGTCCTCCCCCCCCCACCGTCCCCTTTCTTTTTTTTTTTTTGGGGGGGGGGAATCACAAATCCCATCATCCCCAGCCACCACCCTTCTCTTGCTCATTCATGCACCTTCCAAGGTCCAAGCTTGGCGCGGCTGGAGGCCAAACCTGGACCGGCATGATGATTCCCCCGGGGAGTCTCTCTCTCTCTCTCTCTCTCTCTCTCTCTCTCTCTCTCTCTCTCTCTCTCTCTCTCTCTCTCTCTCTCTCTCTCTCTCTCTCTCTCTCTCTCTCTCTGTGTGTGTGTGTATGGATTTTTTGGGGTGGGGGTGGGGGTGGGGGAAAGCTCTCCTTCTCGTCCTCCGCTCCAACCCCCCCCCACCCCACCCGTCTGGCCACCAAGGGGGGGGGCGTGGATTCCTCTCCAGCTGTTGTCGGTCCACGTGGTTTTTGGGACCACCGTCGGGAAAAGTGCCAGGACATGCGGCATCGGCGGTAGGCGGGAGCGACTGGGGGGCTGGATCCGGCCGGGCTTTATAACCCTATAATATGCAGCCAGCCGGCGGCGTCCACCCCTCGTGCAAGGAGGACCGAGCCCCGTCGGAGCGCTGCTGCCTGGCGCTCTTGCAACCATGGCCGGGATGCATCTGCTGCTGCTGCTGCTGGTGGTGGTGGTCCCGGGGCTTGCTGCGCCTTTTCGGCTCGACGCCTCTCCGGTAAGGACACTCGGCAGCAAGCAAGCAATAATAATAATTCATATTTTTTATTTTATAAAAACGATGTTTCAAAGGCACCACGCTGTCGGAGGTGGCAAGCTGGTAGCTGGGGTGCGCGCTGCTGCTGCTGCGAGGTGGGAGGAGAGGTTGGTCTAACGGGAAAAGCTGCCCTGGATTCCAAATCAGACCCTGCCTTGCAAAAAAAAAAAAAAAAAAAATTAAAAATTAAAGGGCTGACCTGGAATCAGAAGCGTGGGTCCCGGACGTTTGGAGACTTCAGGCACAGAAGAAGAATGATTTTGGGTGTGTGTGTATTTTTCACACACACACACACACACACACACACACACACACACACACACACACACACACACACACACACACACACACACACACACACACACACACACACACACACACACACACACACACACACACACCTTTGGTGTTCCCGACCTTTGCTGTGAAACAAATGCTGCATGGATTCATAACTGGGTGACCGGACTTGAAATGGCAAGTGTGTTAGAGAGAGAGAGGGAGGGAGTTGAAATAGTTGGACTTTGAGAACACAGTTTTTCTTTTTCTTCAAAAAGGAGAGAGAGAGAGAGAGAGAGAGAGAGAGAGAGAGAGAGAGAGAGAATCAATGTTTGGCATGAAACTCCTGCTGTTTTGCTTGGCACAGCTGCGCAGCCCCATCCAGGGTCGGAAACCCCCCAACGCAGAAGAGCCTTCCTGAAGTCCCTTCTCCTCTGGATGCCAAACCAGAGTCACAGGACTCTCTTCTGGTTTGTTTGTTTGTTTGTTTGTTTGTTTGTTTGTTTGTTTGTTTGTTTGTTTAAACATGGGGGGAACTGTCACAGCGTTGTCGCGAGGCGAAGATGCCAGGAAGCAAGTAGAGCAAAACGAACCAGGGGTTGATGAGATTGGATTTATTTTTAGTTTTGCATTTACTTGTGTCAACATTTCCAAGGGGTTCTCTCTCTCTCTCTCTCTCTCTCTCTCTCTCTCTCTCTCTCTCACACACACACACACACACACACACACACACACACACACACACACACACACACACACACACACACAGAGGGGACATTTCATGCGACTGCTTGATTGCTTGATGTAAAGTTGTGAATAAATTTGGGTTTGGATCTCGATGTCTGCTCCAGGTTGCGCGACCTTTTTAATAACGGTTCCCTCCAGCGGACCCGTCTGAAACCCTACCGTCCTGGTGTTGAGAACTTGGGAGGGAGGTTTCTGGCATGCCCGTTCCTTCACTTTCCAAGGCTGCCAACAGCTGACGAGTGAACCTCCCTCTTAAGTGGTGACACTAATACTGTACAAGAAGCTGCAGTCAATGTTTGAGACCAGACCGATACAGACAAGTTAGATTATTACTGGATTCCTCCTTCCGAAATTAATTAGGGACGTTGCTTTGGATAGGTAATACAGTAGGACCCCGGTATCCACTGATTTGTTATCCACTGATTCAGTTATCCACAGTTGACAGAGGGAAAAGTTAAATAAATAATTCAGCATCCACAAAGCAAGCTACTATCACAAACAGCAGCTGTAAAGCAAGCTACTGTCACAAAACAGCAGCTCTAGTGATTTTTTTGGCGTTCTCTCTTATCCACAGTTTTCATTATCCACGGGAAGGCCTGGAATCAATCCCCAGTGGACACTGGGGTCCTACTGTATAAATAATAATAATCCTCAAACAGCAGAGTTGGAAGGGACCCTAGAGATAATCTAGTTCAGCCCTAGTTTAAGAGTCCCAGTGGGGAATTGAACTCCCAGCCTCTAGCTTCAAAGCCAGAGACCTAAATCCCTGAGCTTTCCTGCTGAGTCTGGCCATGGTGGGTGGAAATTCAGCAGGTCAACTTTTCCTTTGCTCTGGTTCTTTCGCAAAGGGCAGGATATGGGTCAGTGGTCCATTCTTCACCCAGGTGTTTCTAGGCTTAGCCCAGGTTCTCAGTAGGACTCCTGATTCCTGTCCTTCCTGAATGCGACAGCTGGGCGAGCTGGGGTTTTAAATGCCTGAAGACGTTAACTCAAGTTGCTCTCCTAAAATTAAGGTGGACATAAATTCAAGTCAAAGCCAAGGGAGATCCCTGCACCTGTGGATAAATTAATTCAAAGAGCTTGAGTTGTCACGCACGCACTTCCGTACTTTTGACAAAGCGATTTGTAAGATAGATTCTCCTCTTGGCAGAAACTGTGAACGTCTACACACACACACACACACACACACACACACACACACACACACACACACACACACACACACACACACAAATTTGGCTTACGCGCAGTTCCATCTGGCTGGAAATATTGCACCACGGTGACATTTAATGTCATCCTGAACCATAGCTGGCTGATAGTTTCAAATAGACATCGGTTCTGCTCTGTTTACAAAGTTATAATCTTAGGTGTGCGCAGGGTCACCTCTTGCACCGCGAATCACTGAGCAGCTGGACTCTTGCAAAGCTCTTGCACCTCTTCCATGGGACCGAGAGGGCGTGTGTCCAGATGGACAGCTCCTTGGGTTACCCTGCAAAAGCCAGGGTTGCTCCTTAGCGCAGGGGTGGGGAACCTTCACCTGTCCAGATGTTTCAGACCCCAACTCCCACAGTCCTTTATCCCTGGCAATATAGGCTCAGAATTCTGGGAGTTGTGGTTCAAAACATCTGGAGGGCCGAAAGGTTTCACACCCCTGCCTTAGTATATAAAGGTGTGTGTGTGTGTGTGTGTGTGTGTGTGTGTGTGTGTGTGTGTGTGTGTGAGAGAGAGAGAGAGAGAGAGAGAGAGAGAGAGAGAAATTGTGTTTTGTGTTTTCACACAGTTCCTCTGTTCTGGTTGCTAGTGGTATAGTTGAGTGATTTTAAAGCAGGCATGTCCAAACTTCAGCCCTCCAGATGCTTTGGACCGCAATTCCCACAGTCCTTTGCCATTGACAATCTAAGCTTAGAATTCTGGGAGTTGTGGTCCAAAACATCAGGAGGGCCGAAGTTTGGACATGCCTGTTTTAAACCCTCGCAGGCATGTCCAAAACTTTGGCCCTCCAGATGTTTTGGACCACAACTTTGTCACTGGCAATCTAAGCTTAGAATTCTGGGAGTTGTGGTCCAAAACGTCAGGAGGGCTGAAGTCTGGACATGCCTGCAGGCCAAAAGAAACCGGCGTGTAGGTTTTCTAGCTGGGTGCCTTGTGCTGCCCACTACAAAACAAAGGAAGATGCCCCCTTCTCGCTCGCTCGGCTGAGAGGCAACCTGGACCTCTGCTCAGGCCTCCCGGCCTGATCCTCCTTCCTTCCGTTGTGAGCTCCATGCCTGCAACAGCAGTGGCAAACACCACAAAATAGAGGAGGGTCAATGTTTTGGTTCCTCTTCCTTGCCTTAACTCTGCCTCTGGCCGTGTGCGCTCATGGTGTGGCATCGTAACAGCAGCCTGTTTCAGCGAGGCCTTCGGAGACCCTTGAGACACTCAGCAAAAGCCTCTCTTGCATTTGGGAAGGAGAAATCCTTTGCAAGAGGGGCCTCTTTTCAGGAGGCAGAAAGAGAAACCTGGCAGTGGAGACCTTTCTCCTTTTTGCCTTGGCCTCAGCCAAGCATCTCTCCCCACCCCGCAGCCCGTGGGTTTTGCGCCAACGTTTTGGAACGCTCTCTCTCCGGCTGCCGATCACGCGTGCTCCGAAATACAGAAGCCGTTGCCAAATTGGGAGCAACCGTGGTCCATATTTAGCTCCCGACGGTGGTGTCCCCTGCCGGGGAGCTAATTCGGACGAGAGGCTGGTTCCTCTCCCCCCTGATGTCATCCCTTCTCCAGCCGCTTAAAAAAAGATCAGGATTAGTCAGCTGGAAATCCAGCCCATCGGGCCATGGATCGATAATTCCTCTCCGGGACGTGACAGATGGCGAGGGCTTGGGGAGAGAGAGAGAGAGAGAGAGAGAGAGAAGATCTACCCTTAGGACGGACAGGAATTGCCCGTATCTGAATCTGACCTCAACCTAACAGTGTAGACCCTCACAAACACACCCGTACTTAAGAACATAGGAACATAAGAACAGCCCTGCTGGATCAGGCCAAAGGCCCATTTAGTCCAGCTTCCTGTATCTCCCAGTGGCCCCACCAAATGCCCCTGGAGGTGCACGAGACTAGATCTCTGTCTCCTGATACCACTCCCCTGCATCTGGTCCTTGAAGTACCCTGGTTTTAAGCCTGGAGACGATACATCTCCATCATGGTTTGTAACCCGGGATGGACTTTTCCTCCAGGAATCTGTCCAATCTCCTTTTGAAAGCATCCAGGCCAGATGCCATCACCACCCTCTGTGGCAGGGAATTCCACAGACTAACAAGGCGCTGGGTGAAAAAATATTTTCTTTTGTCTGTTCTCACTCTCCCAGCCCTCAATTTGAGTGTACGGCATTCTTTGTAGGCCTCCAGAGTTTGGGGAATAATCCTTTGGACTACCGTCTCCATGATCCACCCACTCACCACCAAAGCCCCACTAACCACCCTTGATGGAAAGGAGGTTTTCCTCACAATTTTCGGCCCACCCAAAAAACACTTTTTGTAGACGCCTTGCTTCCTAGCACAAAACAGCAACACAAAAAGACCCTTAAAAGTGTGCAGGTGTGTATTTCTCCATTTCTTCTGCCCGACGCCCCTTTTCTGCTGCTCCTCACCTGCTGCTCTGGCTGAACACAGGTGTGCAAACCCTTAGGCCTTTTCCCCCCCTCCATGCATTGAAGAGGGGAATTTGGCATGCACGCAAGTTCTCCTTTTGATGCGCCCCTTAACACCCCCTGCCTTTGCTCCTTGTTGCTAGGAAAAAAATAACCTGGTCCTTCTTTAATTGCGAGAAAATTTGTGGTTCCTGAAACTATACTCGGTGTGTGTGTGTGTGTATGTGTGTTTGTGTGTGTGTGTGTTTGTGTATGTCTTTCTGTACACACATAGACACACACATGCATGATGTGGCCAAGAGAGCTGTAATTTTCTTTCTTTCTTTCTTTCTTTCTTTCTTTCTTTCTTTCTTTCTTTCTTTCTTCCTTCTTCCTTCCTTCCTTCCTTCCTTCCTTCCTTCTTTCTTTCTTTCTTTCTTTCTTTCTTTCTTTCTTTCTTTCTTTCTTTCTTTCTTTCTTTCTTTCTTTTCTTCCTTCCTTCCTTCCTTCCTTCATTTTCTTTCTTTCTTTCTTTCTTTCTTTCTTTCTTTCTTTCTTTCTTTCTGCTGAAGGCCGAGGTGCTTTGGCCGGCTGCCTGCCCTCCTCCTTTCCAATAAGGCCCTCTTCATCATAAGCCGTCGGGCCGTCCTCGCTTACTAACCAAAGGCTTGTTGTCGTCTGGTGGCAGGATTTTTTTTCGAGGGGGGGGGTTGATGGCAGGTTGCAGGGCAGCGCAGGGGAGGGCGAACTATAATTGAGGCTTTGAATCTGGCAGCCACGTTTGCTCCGAGGAGCGGAGTGCCTTTGCCATCTTTGCTGGAGGCGCTGACAAATTACGCCGGCTGACAGCTGAAAGAGCCGTGTGTGCGCGCTCGGGCAATAATTGGCCAGGTGAGCCCAGATGTCCAGGAATTGAAGGAAAACTCACAAGAAGCCAAGAGGCAGCCACAGCCTGGGGACTGGGAGATAAAGTAGACCTTTATGCACAAGCTGGCTGCTTAAAACATTCAAAACAGCCTATTGTGTCTGTTCCTAAACTTACATTTCCAGGAAAGCCGGACTCCTGCCAACCCCTATAGCTACGGCCCTTCAGACAAAAGAAGAGTGCAATGTGCCCAGAATTCCACGGGCTTATCTCCGTTGCACAGTTTTGATTTTAAAAACGGCTCAGTTCCTATAGCTGCGCAACCAAAGTGCAGGGTTTTGTGGACTAGATAGAACAGCTTCCAGTTCCCCCAGAGTAGCCCATCCCTTTGTCTCATCCGCTGCTGGCACTTGCAGTCTCAATACCTACCTAGAACCCGGGAGGTTTCCATTTTGGATGATCAGACTACAGGAGATGGGTAGCACGTCCGGCGGAGGGGGAGGAAATTTCCCCATCCAGAGGTGCAATTCCTTCAAAGCTCTGTGGCCAAGCAATCAGCTTGCAAACGAAGCCCTTGCTTGCCCTCTCCCAGCCAATCACAAAGCAAATGCAAATTGACCTGCAGCAGGAGGAGGTGAGGAAAGCCAGTGTTCGAATCAGCTGATCTCTGAAGGGGGGGGCATTTCTAAGGAGGCCCATCGGTTCTCGCAAAGAAAGCTCCCCGTTTGATCATGGGTTTTAGGCCGTATTGACGTTAGGACTGGCTGCTCATGTGTCGCCGTGCACGCGCACATGTACACGCGTTTGTGCGTCCAGGAACCTTGCCGAGCGCCCGTCATAAATTAACACCTCGGCATGGGGGCTCATTTATTTCTGGCCGCTTTGAGAGGGTGTGAAAAATATTGAGCTTGAGGGATAGTTTTATTATTTTCTTCTGTTTTTTTAAAAAAAAAACCATACACACGCAGGCACAAGCCAGCATTCTGTCTGTCTCAGTATTGACGGCATCTATTTTTAAAGTGGGACGATGGGGAGGCATCATCCTGTCGATGGTGCCAGTCGAGGGTGGAGGAGGGAAGGGAAAGTTGTACAAAAAGAGACCAAACCTTATTCAGCAAGAGTTTGGTTTCGAAATGAAAGCTGGAGGAATGGGAATGGAAAGAAGGACATAAAGGACCTAAGAAGAGCCACGCGGGATCAGGACAAAGGCCCATCTAGTCCAGCTTCCTGGATCTCACAGTGAGATGCGTCCGGGAGCGCACGAGACAACTAGATCTCTGTCTCCTGATCCCACTCCCCTGCATCTGGCCCTTGAAGGACCCTGGTTTTAAGCCTGGAGATGACATATCGTCTCCCTCATGGTTTGTCACCTGGGATGGACTTTTCCTCCAGGAATCTGTCCAGTCCCCTTTGGAAGGCATTCAGGCTAGATGCCCATCACCACATCTTGTGGCTGGGAGTTCCACAGACTAGCAACACGCTGGGTAAAAAAAAAATATTTTCTTTTATCTGTTCTCACTTTCCCAGCCCTCAGTGTGAGTGGATGTCCCCTAGTTCTGGCATTTTGTGAGAGGGAGAAGAGTGTCCCTCCATCCACTTTACTCATGCCCTGCATTATTTTGTACATCTCAATCATATCCTCTTAAGGTGTGACCTGTGGCCACGGCAGGTTCAGGTGGACACTCCATTTCCTCCCCTCCTGGCTCACAAAAAGCCAGCTTTTTGAAATAAAGTGCCTTCAAATCAGTTCTGACTTAGCCCGCCTTTTTCAGAGTTTTCTATGCAGAAAATTTTCAGAAATGGCTTGCCCTTCAGGGGTGCCCTGGGCCTGCGCTGTTTGCCCAAAGCTACCCAGGCTGGCTCTGATCTTGGCAGTAAATCGTTTGGTTCACAACCTTTGCCTCCCCATCCAGATACCTAAACCACGAGTTAGGTTTATAATCCTCTTTACTTGCGAGGAACCCATTTGAGTGCCTGTTTATTTGTCACCCAAAAGAAGGACCCTTCACAGCTACGCATGTGGTGGTCTTGAAAGAGGACACACAGGTCTGTAATGCGATTAACTGTCCTGATTTTTTATTTAAATGGGGGGGGGGTGTTTAAAAGAAAACAGTTGCAAAACCCGAGGTGAACAACCGCTTGTATCGTCTTCTGTCACAAGAACGCCAACAAAACGAACAAGTTGCATTCAAGTTGTTACGTGGAGCACACTTATTCAAGAACAGCTTAAACTGTCTTTAGTAAACAAAGTGTATCCAGAAACAATATACAGTATCGTTGTACAAAAGGCTCGTGTTACTAAATGCTTACATGGCGAGAAAGTACCAAGTTCAGTGGTGAAGAAGTGGTATATACAGTGGGACCTTGTATAAAGGAATTAATTGGTTCCAAATGAAGTTATGTTCAGCAAATTTTCCTTTATACAAATTTCCCATAGGAATGCATTGAAAACAGAGTAATCCCTAATCGCGACCATTTTTATGTTGTACGGATTCGCGTCAATGGTGATTCTTTTAAGCAAATTTCCCCTATCGCCCTAATTTTTTATGCTATACAGATTTTATGTTATACAAACTGTTTGTTATACGAGGGTCCACTGTAAACAACTATTGGGCTTGTTTTTCTGTCGGACAGAAGACGAACTCTCCAGCTGAAAGTCCTACCTGGTTTCTGGTCTTCATTGCCACCATCTTTATGGTAGAGCTGCAAAAACTCAAACCATTGTGCAGTCCAGCCGTTCTTCTCAGATGGCACCACTTCGCTTTTAAATTGCTGTTGGCCAGCCCTTCCAGCTCATTCCGTTCAGCTGGGGCTAAAATTCTGCACACACACACCCAAAGTTTAATGCAATCGCCCCGCCACTGCACGGCACCCGGTTTCTGAAGCACTGGAGTGCGTTTGGGAGGGAGCCTCCGTTTGGAGTCTGCCTAGCCCTACCCCACTTGGCCGAGGCTGTGCTCAGATTTTCCTGGCCGCGGGCCCTGCAGTTACGAACGGCGCTCGAGAGCCAAGGTAAACCCGAGGGTAAAGCACTTGTTCAGCTAGCCAACGGCCACCGCCCCCCCCCCCCGCCCCCTGCACACACTTTGGGATGCATCCAGATGTCAGTCTGCAGTCTGGCTTGCCTGTCCATGCACAGCAACCAGTAGCTGCCTCTCAGCGGCCTGTCCCAGCCTTCCAAACGGGCTGGTTATCGGTCTGCTGTCTAGGTGCAGTAGTCTTTCCTTACCCTGCCAGCTCTGTGTTTCATGTTTTTGTTTGCTCAATGCTGGGAGTTGTTTTGTCTGTTCATTGTGGACTCTCTCTCTCTCTCTCTCTCTCTCTCTCTCTCTCTCTCTTTCTCTTGTTTGTCTATCTCTTTCTTTTTCTCTCTCTCCAGAAATGGATCTTGCAGCTTTACCAGTGCATGCAAAAATCAGCGAGGAAAAAAAAAAGGCCACGCATTGTGGCCAAGTGTAAATTTTTTTCAAATAAAAAAGGGTGTTCCCACCCAGCTGGGCAGTGGGTTGGTTATTCCAACCTCCTCTGCTCGTCAAACAGGGAGATTTAGGGCCTTTTTACACGACCCCTAAACTCCGCCGCAAATGGCTCCCAGCTCCAGAGCTTAAAATTGTTTACCCACCAGCTCCGGAGTTTACAGATAATTAAGTGCGACCCCGCCCACCTAAGCGCGTCCCAGCGCACTTTTCATGTACCTGCTCTCCAAGGGTGAAAAATCTTGATGCGGATCTGCCGGGCTCTCCTCGCTTCTTTTTGTTGTTGTTTTTTGCCTCCCGCCACTTTAAGAGAAGCCTGCATTCTTTTGTCCCTTTTTTTCTCCCTCCCCTCACGCAGCCAGCAGCCAGGAAGTGCGGAGGGGTGGGGACGCAGGAAGAGCGACAAACCCCTAAGATCTCTGGTCCGAATTTAAGGGACCAGCGGATCTTAGGGGTCATGTAAAAGCCCCCTTATTTCATTGGCTTCCCTGCTACCATTTGTCGGGAGCCCTGGCTTTTGTCCTACTGTTTGCTCTCAGGAGAATCTCAGGGTAACGCTTTTTCCGAATGTAAACACTTGGACCATACATGTGGAAGGTGCTCTGTTCAAGCCCTTTGCTGAAACAAAGCCGTCTCAGGGCCACTGAGAAAACCTCCAGTAAAGGAAGGGCCAGCATCTTATAAGTTAATTCTCATTTCTTCACAACATTTCATACAAATTTCCTTTCTTGCAACCCGAATCCATTGTTACGGTCCTGGGACCTTCACAGCTGGGGGATCTGCTAACCCGAGATGATCCAAGTCACTTCCATCTTAAGAAGTGGCGTTCCATCAAGGTTTACAAAGACATGATTCTCCTAGCTAGCATAAAATTTTCTTAACTCTGCCCTTTGTACCTCAGTTTGCTTCTTCTGGGCGATGGGTCAGAGGGAGGAGTTGAACACCAGGTTCATTTGCAAGTCAGATGCCACAGCCAAGAAGCTCCGTGAGAATTACATCCCCGAAGGGGGGGGGGAGATGTGATCAGCTTCTAATTCATCAAGTCATGTCTTGCTGTACTTGGCTCTGAAGCAATCAGACGGTCCCTAAAATGTTCATCGAAGCCCGCGACTTCTGAGTCAATTCGGAACGAAATCAAGCAAAAACAAACAAAAACCAGCACTCAACCCAATAAGGTTCTTTGGACATCCTAAATAGAGTCTGGATGTTCTCTGAATATTACACCCATTCGGTTGACCTGTCTCTTGTAATAGGTATGGAAAATTTACCATATTTTCTCATCTAAAGGACACCCCCAAGTATAAGATGGCCCTCATTTTACAATCCAAAAGTACAATTTCACAACCATGCAGTTTTCTCTTTGGGTTACTTCCGTGTATAAGACAACCCCCAATTTTAACCATTTTAGACAAAAATATAGTCTTATACATGGGAAAACACTGTACGTTGCATGTGATAGATGTGACCAAAGCAGGTGGGAATTTCCAATTAGAGAGTGACAAACTCCAAGACCCCCGCCTGCAACTCGATTCAACTTGCCCTCCCTTTTGGAGAAATGTAGACCCATACAACCCTGAATCAATCCCGAATGTTCACTGGAAGGACAGATTTTGAAGCTGAGGCTCCAGTACTTTGGCCACCTCATGAGGAGGAGAGAGGAGTCCTTGGAAAAGTCCCTGATGTTGGGAAAGATGGAAGGCAAAAGGAAAAGAGGACAGCAGAGAATGAGATGGTTGGACGGTGTCATCGATGCAACCAATAAGGATTTGACAAAACTCCGGGAGGCAGTGGAGGATAGGAAGGCCTGGCGAGCTCTGGCCCATGGGGGGTCACGAACAGTTGGACACGACTGAACGACAACAACAACAAGACCCATAACTTTTGCACGGACGGAACATGAACCCAAAAGGAGAAAGAGTGAGGAAGCACTCATATAAGGAAAATATGTAAGAAGATAACTGATTTTTTTTTGGTCCATCATGAACATCCCGGGCTTACCAATGGGACTGAGATGGCTGCCTTCACGCCTCAAGAATGACTTCACCGTTGGCTAGGTCCACGGGTGCCACCGAAAGCCGCCTTTGGAAGCGATATTTTTGGGCAGCAGGACGATGGACCGGACAGCGTCCAGGATGGCGCCGACATGGGGGACAGGTGGGGCGAGGGCGTCTGTCCGAAGGACGCTCCGTCCCTACGCCTGGCGGCGGAGAGGTGGTTGGTGGCGCCTTTTGGGCACCGTAGCTACCTGCCCGGGGGAGGAGGGTAGGTGTCGAGGGTGACATCATGTCTGTGCTGGCAAAGGAGAGCTCAAAGACGCTTCTTTGATGGAGAGCCACCGCAGGGTAAGTTGAAGAAGCGTCCGGGTTCTGCTGAGCAGGGAGGAGGCAGACACCCAGCGTCCACGCCGGGAGCCCCAGTGAATCATGAAACAGGATTTAAGAGTCGGGTTTGGTGCCAGGCGACAATGGGGCAGGGGACCGGGCTGGGTTCAAGCCAAGCAAAAGAGTTCACTCCACCAAGCTTCGCCTATGTCGGCTTGGGGGGGTGGGGTGGGGTGGGGGAGAGGCACATTCAGACTGGGTGCCCCATCCTAGACTGGCCTTTGCCAAAGACTCGGTGCCTGTGTTGGACTGCTGATCCGGACGGGTTTTCTTACGGGCCTTTATGCGAGGGTGGTTGGAATCGGCGACCGCTTGGTAGCTGACGTGGAGCGCCCGGGAGTGTTTTGCTGTGTTTCTTGGTCTTTCGGATGCGTGACTCTGCATCTGTCCTGTTTGCAAGACTTTGGGTCCAAGATCCAATACCAAGTGCGAGGCTTTGGTACCAAGTCCCGAGGCTGAGGCTGAGCCCTTGCTTCCAAGTCCAATTCTCTGTTAAAATCAAACTTCCCCCCCCCCCAGAACAAAGTGAGGGGTGGGTGGGTTCTGAGACACAAATTGAGTCTGAGTCCAGTCCAAGTTGAGTTATCAGTGTGATTTAAGTCTGACTGTGACCTGAGTCCCCATACCTGCTTTTTGCCTATGCAGAAATAGTACAGAAGAGCTTTATATATATACAGCAGGACCCCAGTATCCGCTGGGGATTGGTTCCAGGCCTTCCCATGGATAATGAAAACCGTGGATAAGAGAGAACACCTCCCCGCCCACCTCCAAACTGCTGTTTCTTGACAGTAGCTTGCTTTATGACTGCTGTTTTGAGACAGTAGCTTGCTTTATGGCTGCTATTTGTGACAGTATCTTGCTTTACAGATGCTGTTTGTGACGATAGCTTGCTTTGTGGCTGCTGAATTCTTTAATTTTTTCCCTCTGCCCACCGTGGATAACTGAATCAGTGGATACGGGGGTCCTACTGTATTTGTCACCGACTCTGCTCAATGAAAGTGTCCAAGGAGAGTACAGTGACCTATAGGGGAAGTAAATGGGATCAAACAAGATAATAGTTTCTTTGGAACAGAACCACACACATCTTTCTCAGAGGAGGGAAGGCTGCGACCAGGTGAACTGTGTGCCTGCAGTTCTGTCTGAGTGGTGTTTACTGTTGATGACGGACAACTCCTTCCCTCCGTTCCGGTTTTGTTTCCTGTCCTCGCCATAAAATCAAGTTCAGGTTGAACGCTCCTCCAAAACGAGTAGTAAGCCTTTAAGAAGAGAACTGTCCTCCCTAAAGAGAGGGCTTAAGGACACCTTGCCACGGGAGGTTCCAATACAAGGCAGAACGTAAACATTTTTAAATCCTTACCTACAATAAAGTAAGGGACGGGTGGCCTGTAGATGGTCCGCGCAGGACACTGCGCACAGGGTAGATCTACAGTGAAAGTAACGAAGCATCAGCTTCAGGGGCCCTAATTCTGGGGTGGGGGGTGGGGGTGGACCCCAAAACGGACTTCAGTTCTCATTTTTAAAAGAATACCTGTAGCAATCTGCAGCGGCACTACCCCATGGAAGAGAATAACAAGGGTGACACCAACCTCGTTGCTGGTTGCAAAGGGCCCTCCATAACGGTTTGAGCTCCAGGGATCCCCCAAATGTAGGGCTGACACTTAGGGCTTGTGCCATCAGCCCAGAGAATTCCCTGGCTCTATAAATCAAAGTGACTTGTGGGGGGGATGGAAGGGAGGAGGGGGGAACGCCAAGGTGGTTGCTTGGCTCTTCCTCCTCTCCCCTCTCCCCCCCCCTTTGGCTGGGTTCCCTGGCTTCTCAGCAGGGGAGAGGCAGTCTGGCGGTTGGTTTTTGGGTTCGGGCCAGGCAGAGGAGAGGCAGCCGTCCCCGGGGGCGGCGGGGTGGGGATGGGTGGGAGGGAGAATCCAAACAAGAATCTCTTTGCTGGAAAAGCACGCTGTTGAAATAGACGGCTGTTTTGGCGGCGGCTGGGGGCGGCGATGCAGAAGGCGAAAATGAGATGCTCTCCGAGATGTGGTTGACATTTGGGAGCAGGTTTTTTTTGGGGGGGGGGGACAGGTAGCTCCCCTCTAAAGTCCAGTGGCCTCCCTAGTTTGGTACCTGTCGCGTGAGCCCAGACCTGTTACCTTGTTCATCATGAATTTTGTTTTGTTTGAGACAGCCCTGCTGGTTGCGAGAGCTGGCCCTATTATTAAGCAAAGCGAGACAGTGGCCTTAAGTCAGGCATGTCCAAACTCCGGCCCTCCAGATGTTTTGGACCACAACTCCCAGAATTTTAAGATTAGATTGCCAATGACAAAGGACTGTGGGAGTTGTGGTCCAAAACATCTGGAGGACCAAAGTTTGGACATGCCTGAGTCTGGAGGCTCCGTCACTCTTGCGGTGGAGTGCGTCACAGAGGCTGGCTTGTTATGAAGAATGTAAGGGCCATAGTTTTGTGCTTTCTCTTTGCTGGGGAAATATCTTGGGCTGCCCCGTCTATCTGGTCAAACCAAAGCCAGCGAAGGCTGGCGTTCTGTTTAGGGGCAGAGGCGTTCAGAAGAACAGAAGAACAGAAGAACAGCCTTGCTGGAACAGTCCACCGCCCAAACTTCTACAGACTTGTGGTCTGGACCCCTGCCCAGGAGATGGGTATGTGTGTGAATGATCCCTCAATATTTGTTGAGCCAAACAAAGACTCCAGCTGTGGTTGGCTTTTCAACGGAGCCCTCCTTCCTCCTTGTGTTTATTTACTTGGCAATTAGCTAAACCAACTCCTTTCATGGAAGGGGGGCAAGGCGAGAAGGGGGGGCAAGGCAAGAAGGAGGAGCGGAATGGGGAAAGGAGGAGGAGGAGGAGAGGAGCATCGGGGAAGTTCACGTGTATCATTTTGCCTTCATTACGTTGTAAGTGATTGTCGACTCATCTGTTCTCATCCAACACTGGCCCACTTTTCCTCCATCATCCTGGAACTCAAGGCAGCAAACTATTGTGCACTTGCAAACTGTTTTTGGCTGGTCCCAACCGCAGCATCGAACCTCATGGCACAGTAGTCCAACTTTCGTTCTTCAGCCTAAACTCTGCTCGCGACCTGGGGTTCAGTCCCAGGTAGCCGGCTCAAGGTTTGCTCAGTCTTCCATCCTTCCGACGTCGGTAAAATGAGTACCCAGCTTGCTGGGAGGTGGGGCAATACCTAGCCTCCCTCGTTACTTGACGTAATGATGTACGGCTCAGCTGAGATTTGGACCAAGAGCGTCATGCAGAGACAGGCACCAGTGCGGTAGCAATCTCCCCAATTTCTTAAATGAATGAAAACTGTGCTGTCCCCCCAACCCCCCAACCCCATCCTGTCTCCTCGGACACAGAACCAGCCCTGGGTGTGCTTGACCTCGAACTTTTTAACGCCCGTCTCTTCCTCTGCAGTTCATCATCTCAGAGAGCGGCCGGGAAGAGTCGTCCTGCCTGGTGGAGTGTCCCCACGAGCGTGGCCGGCCGATCTGTGCCTCTGACGGAAAGCTCTACAAGTCGCCGTGCGTCTTCCAGAGAGCCCGATGTCACGAGCCCTCCTTGGAAGCCTGGCCTCGCTTCCGGTGTGGCGGGGCCGCCCGCCGAGAGCCCAACAGTAGGTAGAGATTTGGCCCAGTGGAGATACAGAGAGCTCTCGTTGTGACAGTCAGAGGTCTTTCGGCGCTTTTAAGAAATCCCCGCTTCTAACAACGGGCTCTCTTTGAGGTGCAGCTTGACTGAAGCTTTTCTGGGGTGGCAGTGGTGATCTCTGCACATGCTCAGTGGTGTCCTGGTGCTTCCACCGGGACCAACAACTGAGGGTGTCCTTCTTCCGCTGTCTACCTTGCAGGCGCCAACTTCACCCGCTGTCAGGAAGACCGGATGGCTGCTCTCTCGCAAGCCCACCGCCAAGCCCACACCGCTTACATCCCGGAATGCGATGAGGGGGGTGCCTTCCAGCAGGTGAGTGCCAATGTAGAGCTTTCTCTTTGCTCTCTTTGCTCCTCTCCCTGTTTTGTAATGGTTTCCAAAAGCAGAAAGAAAGAAAGAAAGAAAGAAAGAAAGAAAGAAAGAAAGAAAGAAAGAAAGAAAGAAAGAAAGAAAGAAAGAAAGAAAGAAAGAAAGAAAGAAAGAAAGAAAGAAAGAGGAAGGAAGGAAGGAAGGAAGGAAGGAAGGAAGGAAGAAAAAAAAAAAAAAAGAAAGAAAGAAAGAAAAAGAAAGAAAGAAAGACAGACAGATGGGGGGCTTTTTTCTGCTGATCGTCTAAACAGAGAAAATATACTTTTTAGACTGAATTTTCTCTCTCTCCCCCCCCCCTTCTTAGGTCCAATGCCATAAACAAACAGGATATTGCTGGTGCTCCACACCAGAAGGCAAGCCGATCAGTGGAACATCGGTGCTGAATGGAACGCCCAATTGTACAGGTAGGCTCCTTCCTGCCGTATAAAATGTTCCTGGTATTAGCTGTGTTATTCCCTCTTCCTCCTCTGTCACCTTGCAATTCATAGAAATGTAGGATTGAAACTTTTCCTGCTTGAGTTAGTCATTGGTCATGTTCCTGGTGGAGTGATGCAGGTAGAATTTCTCTCTCAAGGAATAAGAACAGGGAGACTGAAAGAAAAAAAAGTTGCAGTCCAGATTAGAAAAGGAGAGAGGAAAGAGAACTGGTTTGTAACCTTACCACTTTTTCCCTCGAACCCAGGGCCCTACTCAGTGCGAACGTCGTGGCAAAATCCAAATTCGTCTCGGAGAGGTAAGTCTATACCCCGTCTTCTCTTATCTTCCTTTAGAGTACATCTCCCTCGTTTTGTACAATTTTCGTTCAGAAACTGGACTGACCGCCTTTAATGCATGGGGCAAATGACAAAACCCCAGAGCTAGCCATCGGACTTAAAGGTGTGTCTACACTGTACAGTTATGTCCGTTGGATCCATCGTTCAGCTGCCGCGTCTCCGTCTCACTTTGTGGAACTGTGGGCTCGGAGGTTTGGTGATGGACTTGGAATCATCTGCTAGAGCAGGGATCCTCAAACTATGGTCCGTGGACCGGATGTGGCCTGCCAGGGTCCTGAATCCGGCCTGCTGGCCATTGCAGAACCCCCCTCCCCCCCACTTGAGCCAAAAACTTGCCATGTAGCAGCAGCAGCAGCTGCTGCTGCCAACTCAGTCACCAATGCAAGGGCAAAGCCCACTGTTGCCCATAGCATCTTGGGGGGTGAGCAGGATGGACCCTCCCCTACCCCCCTTGAAGCCACGGGAGATGTGGGGCCGCCACGTGGGCTGGCAGGCGAGGAGAGCGGCGTTGGCCGGGGGGGTGGGCCTTTCCTCTCCCCCCTCGGAGCCATGCCAGGGAGCTGCAGGGTACGTCCCACAACTGTGTCTGAGGGACAGCGAACCCCCCCCCCCGTTTAAAAAGTTTGAGGACCCCTGTGCTAGAGAGTTCTAGTGCTCTGTCCCTCAAGTTCACCGGGAGATGCTTGGCGCTTCAGGAACTACGAATCCCAGCATTCCATGGGATGGAGTTGAGGCCAACGGTTATAATTGGACCATAGATATACTGTAGTTTAGGGCCTTCGTATCCAGGTGAGATGGATCGCAAAAAGACGCAAGATAGCCAAAAATATAATAATGATGATGATTGCTGTACAGAGCATGGTCTCTGCCTCCCCCTTGTGGTCAGTTCTGGTAACCTCACTGTCAGAAACATACATTTGGGGGATTTTTCTTTTAATATTTTCAGCTTGAATCTCTGCTTCCTGGACTGGAATCTCACAGGCTAGGCCAGCTTACAATAAAGGAGACTAAGCCAGGATATTTGGGGTATAACCCAAGGCCAGGAAAAATTCCAGTCGTTTTATTGTCCCTGTTGAGTGTTTTTAAGCGTCACATCCCAAATGGCTTGTCTCAGCTGTCCAAATAACTAGGTCGACTTTGGGCCCTCTACCCCTTGGTGGGATGGACAATTTGCTACTGTATTTTTCCGTCTATAAGCCACCCCCCTGTATAAGACAGCCCCTAATCTTCTAACCCAAAATACAGTGGTGCAACTGCATGGGTCTCTCCTTGGCTTACTTCCGTGTATAAGACAACCCTCAATTTTTAGTCTAACAAGTTTAGACAAAAACATGGAAAAATACTGTACTTTGCCCCAGGCGGCAAAACGACTTGGGGCAGTCGTGCTGAAATAGGAGGCCTTAGGATCGGCCACTAGATCTGGGTTCAGATGCTGGGAAGGGTGTGGGCCGCGGGATTATGGGCTTAGAAGCCCTTCTTGCAGAAGAAAGAATTAAATCGCATAGCTGGATCCTGTACTCTGGTTCTGCGTATGGCAGCCAGAACTTCAACAGGGTCAACTTTCTCTACCATGAGAGTCTGCACCTGTTGGATTTCTGCGCCTCTGAGCACAGGGAACAAATAATGATAGTGGCCTTAGACTTGGGCCATCCGATAGAGCTCTCAGCCAGAACGTAAGAAGGTGACTTTTTTGGGTGAGGGGAGGCTGCAAGTCCCCCCCCCCCAAAAAGTCCACCTTCCCGAGCTCTGCTCTGATTTCCTCCACCTTTTTGGAACAGAGTAGATGACACTAAAACCTCTGTAATAGTTGCCTTCGACCTCTTTTCCTCCCTGAACGCAGAAGAAGGCGTGCGGCCCCGGCCCACCCAGCCAAGCCCCCAGCCCCACAAACAGGAAGGTAAGTTGTTGGCCCCTTCCTCTCTCACCCGTGCTCCCGGTTCCTCCCGTTCGGATATCTCTGAGAGGTGTGGGTCCTCCCCCCACCCCACCCCAATGCTATGGTTTGTGTTATACAGTACAACTCCTGTATCTGTGACGGTTCACTTGGATGCTGAAAACCGTGGATAACAGTGAACTCTAGCCACACAATGGTCTCTAGCCCCATCTAGTGGCCAGGTGCAGCAACTTCATCTTCCCCTGGTTAATCATCTCCTGATTAAGGAAATATCTGCTTATAATTCAGTTCTGTTTCTACCAGATTGTGGCCACTCCCACCCTGACTGTTTCCCCTCTCCGGCAACTTTTAAATGGACCATTGCCCTTCTGTGGTCCCAGCAGTTGTGGGGTTGTCCCGCCGAACTTTCCCCAGGTGTGATTTGGACTGGGCTTGTCCTTCCAAACCCGTAAATATCAATAAAAATAATAAAAACCTCTAAATGACCACACAAATAATAAAGTAAATGCCAGCAAGAAAGGAAGAGTCTTATGGCACCCTAACAACAAATTTTGTTTTGTTTGCTGCAACCTTTCTGAAACAGAGAACCCGCAAAGGAAGAAATAAACAGATGAAATAATCATGTAGAGAAAAAGATAATTTTAAAAAAGTAAGTTAGGCATCAGTTACATTTAGCTGAGGGGTAAAGGCAGCTCTGTGCCTAGACCAGGCATGTCCAAACTTCGACCCTCCTGATCTTTTGGACCGCAACTCCCAGAATTCCAAGCCTGTATTTCCAATGGCAAAGGACTGTGGGAGTTGTGGTCCAAAACATCTGGAGAGCTGAAGTTTGAACATGCCTGGCCTAGACAGAGCCCTGTTTGTCTAAGATTGATACCTTGGTGCTTTTTATCTTTGGAAACAGGGCCCCATTGCTCAGGCCCCTGCTTCCTGGCATGAGTCTCTACCTGTGGAATGGCTGCCTGCTAGTGGGGTGCCTTGCAAAATTTTGGAATAGATGCCCCCCCATACGTAGAAATGATGTGCCAGGTGGGGTGGAGGTTGTCTTCTCCACAGAGCTGAAAGCGTGTGCTTTGGCCCCAGGTCTCCGGGTTTGGGGTCCGTTCTTTGGGTTTTGAAGCCGAGGTCTCAGCTGGACTGGAATGCTCCCGTCTCATAGCAGGAGGAGGTGCTGTTTGCCCATGCTCAGAGGCACCCCTGTCTTTTTCATTATCAGGCACGCTCCACAGCCGCAGCTGCCGGCACTCAAGGGTTGACCTTTAAATATACAATTGAGTTACTACATTCTCTCTCTCTCTCTCTCTCTCTCTCACTCTCTCTCTCACACACACACACACACACACACACACACCAACTGGGCGAGGCTAAGAGAGGAGGAAAGATGCACGGATGGGAAAGGTGGCCCGTGGCAGCCCCCTAACGCCGTGCCTTCTCTCTGTTTCCAAATGTCTGTGTCTCTGTGTACGCCTGTGTCTCTTTTTCTCTCCCCATCCATCCAGAGGGAACCTCCTTGCCGTTCTTGATCCCCATTATTATCCCGGATTTTAAGCCGAACCGCACAGTGAAGGATGCGCAAGGTAAGGTCCGGGTAGGTTCATATGGAAGGAGGCGGTCCTTCAGGTATCTAGGTCCTAAGCCGTTTAGGGCTTTATATGCCAAAAACAAGCACTTTGAATTGGGTTCGTGCAGCAACTGGTAACCAATGTAGGGCATATAGAATCGGCGTGATAGGGTCCCTGGCGGCCCCTCCACTCACCAGCCGCGCCGCACAATTCTGAACCAGTTGCAATCGCCGGGCCGTCTTCAAAGGCTGCCCCACGTAAAGCGCATTACAGTAGTCAATACGGGATGTTCTTTCTATCCTAAACCACCTGCTTGTCGCCTCCCTGCTGCAGAGTATCCCCTCTCGTGTGAGCAGGAGCGCCGCGAAGCCTTGGAGGAGGCACGCCAGCACCAACAGGAGGGCACCTTCGTCCCCGAGTGCGAAGGAGACGGCACCTATAAGGCGGTCCAGTGCCACCAGGCCACCGGGTATTGCTGGTGTGTGCGGGTGGACACCGGCAGGCCCCTTCCCGGCACGTCTACACGGTCAGTGTTCCCGGCTGCCTCGTTGGAAACCGGTGGCCTTGATCTCATGGCAGGCGGGGATGCGGGGGGGGGGGCGTGTGCCGTGTTTTGGTCCGAACTTTACCGGCACGGTCTTGACCGCTGGATGCCTTCTGACTCAAAAGACTCAGAGCAGTTCCTTAAATGAAAGCTGAAGGACCTGCCACCTCCAGGGCCAAAGCGAAGTGGCTGGACGAGAGCCAGGCTTCTGGGAGAGACGCTTCTCTTTCTTTACTTTCTCTGCTCTCTTGCAGGAACTTCCCTCCAGACTGCGAGGGCGATGCAGGAGCCAAGAGCCCAGAAACGGGCTCCCTCTTCCAGGACCGGACCCTGCCAGGTGGGGCCTGGGGGTGACCAGAATATGCGTCTCTATTAGAGACAAAAATAAATACTGGGTCACCTTTTTCTCCTTCAAAAGATGCCCTAGTTGTCGATTTCTCGCCTCTCTAAAAAGGAAACTTTTTTAAAAAAAAACCTTCATTTCTTCCTTGTTTCTCCCTGTCGTGTCTATTTTCATTCTTCCTTCCTTATTTCTCTCTTTTTGTCTTCCTGCCTGTCTGTTTATCTTCCTTCCTTGTTTTTCCCTGTCTTCCTTCCTTCCTTTGTTTTCACCTGTCTATCTTCCTTCCTTCCTTCCTTCCTTCCTTCCTTCCTTCCTTCCTTCCTTCCTTCCTTCCTTCCTTCCAGGTTGTCCGGGTTCTAAGAAGGCAGAGTTCCTCTCCACTCTGATCAAGGCTTTGGCTTCTGATATGATGCAGACAAGGATGATGCCTATTCCGTATCGAAGGTAAGGGGTCTTTAATGCCATCAAGTCCAATCCCCAGCTCCATGAAGGAATTCAAATCAACGAAGATCTGAGAGGTAGTTGTTTAAATTTCTCTCGAACGCCTCCAGCATTAGAGGCATTCTGAGTTTATTCAAACACATATCCTAGCTCTGTGGTGTCAGGAGACAGAGATCTAGTCTCGTGCGCTCCCGGACTCATCTGGTGGGGTCACTGTGAGATACAAGAAGCTGGACTAGGTGGGCCTTTGGTCTGATCCAGCAGGGCTCTTCTTATGTCCTTATGTTCTTATGAGGCAAGACCTGGCATCTGCTCTCGTGTTGCTTCCTGCTGTTCATCCGCAGGTTCCCGGACAGCTTGGTGGGACCCAGCCTGGAGGAGCGCGCGGTACGCTGGCAGTTTGTCCGCCTGGACAAGGACTTCAGCAACAGCATCAGCGATCGGGAGCTACGCCCTCTCAAGCTGTACATGAAGAAGCACGCCCGGCCCAAGCGCTGCGCCCGCAAGTTCCTGGACTACTGCGACCTCAACAACAACAAACTCATCTCTCTCCACGAGCTCAAAGGCTGCCTGGGGCTTGAGCTAGCCCCGAGGAAAGGTCGGTGTTTTTCTCTCTCTCCCCCACCTGTCTCCTTCTGGCCCCGTCAGCCTCACCACGGGCGGGGATAGCAGGCAAGAGAGTGGTTCTGTTGCAAAGTTCTGTAAAGGGGGGGGGAAACACTCCAGAATGCTGTAGGACCACCTTATCTGCAAGATCAGTGTCTACTGATTCACTTATGCATCGTCTGGAAATATTAAAAAAAAACCCTAGAAAAATATCTTTCCAAGGGTGAAATTACAAGGATTGGCCTCCAGAGGGAGCCAGAGACCAGGTTATCAACAGCACTTACTATTAAAAACAGTGTCATCTATCATACAGGTATTCAAGCATCCACAAAGGGGGGGGGCTTGTAATCAATTCTCTCTGGATTCAGGAGTCCTAGGAACAGGGGGCGGCAGGCAACTTTCTGCCCCAGAGAGACAGAGATCTGCAAGAGGTCAAGGCCCATGGTTCTGATTTCTGTAGAATTTCATCTGCAAAGGGCCAGAGGATGAGTAAATCATGTTTCCAAGTCCTCCTGGCAGTCGTCGTAGGATTGGAATGATGGAAATGCTGTCCGTTGATGTAGGGTGGGTGGGTGGGGAGAGATGGAAATCTTATAGGGTCTCCATAGCACTGCAGTCTTCCCTTGTCCCAGGTAAAGTGAATAAAGCAACAGTGGCTATTTGACTTACATCTTGGCCACAGATATCTAAAAGAGTAGATCGATCCATGGCCAATAATAATACAAGGATCTTTCCAGCATCTTAAATCTCCTATTTATCCTTATTGGACACAGCAGAAAAGAGTTGAAGTCAGACAGGCATGGGAGCTGGGAATCTTAGCTGTCCCTGCGCACCTCTCCACGGGGATGGCGTTCCAGAAGAATTGGCTTGACGGCTTGATGGGAGTGGGTGGGGGGGCTTGATGATTTCTAGTTAGATTGCCAGCATCACAAACCACTTTATTTTTATTTTTATTTTCTGAGCTGCATCTCAGAATCCTTCAGCCAGCTAGCCAGCCTGACGGTACTCAAAACTCCCTTAAAACTTTCCTAAACTCTACCGGTGACCCTCGGGGAGGTGACTTGAGGCCACCAAACCCACCGAGTGCCGCCACTGGGCTTATAATTAAGAGGCCTCGTCCTGGTTCACTTGTTTCGAGGATGGAATTATTGGTCCATGCCTTTGTGAATTCATTGTCCCTTTCTTATTAAGTTTCGTTTCTCTGCTTTTGGGTTCCCCTGGATCTCATAATTTTCCTGGTCCATCTCAACCACCCCTAGACACCACCTGTGTAGCCTCACCTACCTCTGGGTCTCAAAATCCGCCCCCCACTCCCTGATGGAGGATTAAAATTCACCTTTCTCCAATCTACCTGTCCTTCCTCTGCCAGTTTCCATCGGGGACAAAAGAGAGGCCGTGCTTGTTAACCTTACTGTGGATTAAATGGGAATTATCTCCGTGGAACAAGGTATACCCGTTCTCTTTGGGAAACGGGCAGGAGTCACCTGAAACCCACTTTTCCTTTTGTCCACCTCTTAAAACGTATTCCTCTCCCACACATTCCTTGCGGGAAATTCAAAACCACAGTTTCCTAATTAGGAGTTAATTTCAAAAGCAACAACACACACATCGCAATTAAATTGTCAGAGTTTTAGGTTCCTTCGTTTGTTTAATGCGGTTTTGAGATTCGTTTTCCCCTCCGCGCCTTTCAGTCGATTCTCTCCTCTCGGGTTTTCCAATTCGGGTTAATTGAATTTCCTGCCACGCTCTTGTCGGAAAATTGAATCAGAAAACTTTGGGTTCCCATGCACAAATCCTACTGAGGAGAAGCATGTGACGCCGCAGTAAATCAGGGGTCCTTGAACTTTTGCTTTGGGGTGGAATTCTCCTGCCCTTCTGCTGGTCTGGCCATTTATTGTAAAGGACCACCATGCGATTGGCATGTGCTGTCATTGCAAGGTGCTGTCAAATTGCCACTGACAGTGACCTTGTAAACGAGGGACCCCTCAAATGGTCCTGTCCTCACCTTCCCTGGTTAGCTCTTGCAGATTCATGCTTGTGGGTTCCTTGATGGGCTCAGTCCATCACGTATTGGGCCTTCCTCTCCTCCTGTTCCCTTCCCTTCCTCGATCGTAACACCAACCCTGTGAGGTAGCTCAGCTTGACAGAAAGTAACAGGCTTGGGGTTAATACCCTTTTTTTCTGGATTTTTCCCTCTTTTTTAAAATTTTTAAACCATGGGCAAGTGCCTAGATGTGCCATGCATTCACAGGTGCCTCTGAAAAGGAAAATAAAACTTTATCACCACGTTTTCCTGACTTGTCTTTGAGCTCTGACTGCCAGTCTAATGATGATGGATTCAAAGCATGCACCTAAGTTAATTTCTCTTTCTTTTTTCCAAACAGGTTGGCCCCTGGGAAAATAATAACAATAATAATAATTTTAAAAAAAAATTGGAGTTTCCCCCTCCCCTCCAGGACTCCCTGGGGAGGGTGTTCTCTCGCGCTCTGTCTCTGTCTAAGCACTGCATTCCTGCCTCTGATTACAGACTCTTTGCACTTTAAAGAGACTGGCTGGACTTCCCGAAGGTGGATGATGGTTTGCGGAGTGGAATAAATGAGCAAAGGGTAGAGCATGGATGATTTCCCAGTCCACCACCAGATTTCCCCCCCAAAAAACTTTTTAAAAAAGCTTTAAAATGTTGATAACAAAGCCTGCTACTACCCCCTACTCTTCATAGCTGGTTTTAAAAATGACCATGTTTGGATCTTTCCTCTATTTTACGGTGTCGTTTTTAAGGGGAAAACTATGAATGTAAAGGATTTTCTTGTTTAGCGGGTTGTTTTTCATTTTAGGTTTTTTTTTTTTTAAGAAAATGGTTTCGATCTTCTAAGCCGCTGCCTCTACCTAAAAAAATAACTTGGATATAGCCTGTTTATTTGAGTCAATAAATTATAGAAAAGAAACCTTCCTTGCTGCCTGTAATTACCCTCAAACACACACACGGAGCAGAAGTTTCATGGGCATTCTGTGACCAGTGTGCCTCTGAGCGTATAAAGAGCGCTGATGCTATTATTATTACTGGATTTGCCGAGATCTTTTACATCACCTTTTTCTTCCGTTTTTTAAAAGACATGTCCTGTTTAGGCTTGCAAATATGTGAAGTGCAAAAGCGTGGCTCCTTGACAACCACCCATGAAACCTGTTGATTTCAAGTTGAAATCAGGTCTTGCTTTGACTGCTGTCACTCAGCAACCTTTCTTTTAAATTAAACAAAGGGGAAAGGGTAAGTTATATGTCAGGAAGTGCTTTCAGCTCCCTTTTTTCCTGGAAAAGGGCTCCCTCTAGTGCTACAAAATTGCATTTAAAAAAACAAACACACTGTAATTCTGTCCACACCAGAAACTGGACACTCGGACTTTGAACACCTCATGGACAGTTCTAAGCCACGCTGAAAATGGGTTCCTGATATTTTTGTGTCTGCAATGCCCAGTTTCCTGCCACCCTGGGATCCACCCTTGGAGGACGCGTGCCAGTCTCTGGTGAGAATGTTGAGGGCACAACTGAGCATGTCAAGAGAGCATCCTTGGCGTACTGCAGTGGTGCCCAAACTGTGGCACTCCTGATGTTTTGGACCACAACTCCCAGACTTCCAAGCCTGTATTGCCCATGACAAAGGGGCTGTGGGAGTTGTAGTCCAAAACATCTGGAGTGCCAGAGTTTGGCCAACACTGGCTTACTGCTTTCCTCCACTCAACGCCACTTGTCCCTGCTCCATTCTTTTGGGGGAAATGCTTTCTTAAACCAGGATCCACCCCTGTCCTCTCTTCAGTCCTTTCTTTTTCCCAAACAGGTTGGCCCCTGGGAAAACAACAACAACAACAACAACAACAATAATAATAATAATAATAATAATAATAATAATAATAATAATAATAATAATAATAATAATAATAATAATAATAATAATAATAATAATAATAATTGGAGTTTCCCCCTCCCCTCCAGGACTCCCTGGGGAGGGTGTTCTCTCGTGCTCTGTCTCTGTCTAAGCACTGCATTCCTGCCTCTGATTACAGACTCTTTGCACTTTAAAGAGACTGGCTGGACTTCCCGAAGGTGGATGATGGTTTGCGGAGTGGAATAAATGAGCAAAGGGTGGAGCATGGATGATTTCCCAGTCCACCACCAGATTCCCCCCCCGCCCCAAACTTCTGTGGATGTTTAAACCCGGAATGTTTGTTTGATGAGTAGGGCAAGGCCCACTTGTGGGACCTTAACTACAGCCTGACGCCTGTTGGAGGCCACTTCCACCTTCTGGTCTACCTCCTGCACCCCCCCCACCCCCAAAATTGAGCTTTGGGGAGGGACTACATACTCGTTTGCAGCAGTTCCGAAGAGGGACCTTGACCTCACTCAGAGAGACTCAAGCACCTCAGGAAAAACTCAACTCTCTCTCTTTATTTACTTAAAATAATTTTACCCTGCCTTTCTCATTGAAAAAAAGGGGGACCCATGGTAGCTTACATCATTAAAATACAACATTAAAAGCAAAAACAGTAAATTATTCAAATATAAAGAAGAATTAACAACATTATTAATGTTTTTATTGACACTGATTAGTTGAATTAGCATATTAGAATTGGAATGGTAGAATTGCAAAATTAAATATGCATTATGCAGAATGTTTCATTCTATATAATTATAGAATTATAACATTACAGAATTATATATGATAACTATGTCATTATAGAATTTCTTTCTTTCTTTCTTTCTTTCTTTCTTTCTTTCTTTCTTTCTTTCTTTCTTTCTTTCTTTCTTTCTTCCTTCCTTCCTTCCTTCCTTCCTTCCTTCCTTCCTTCCTTTCTTTCTTTCTTTCTTCCTTCCTTTCTTTCCTTCCTTCCTTTCTTTCTTGTAAACAAAATACAGTGGACCCTCCTTCCCTTCCTTCCTGAGATGTAAACAAAATACAGTGGACCCTCCTATAACCAACGGTTTGTATAACATAGAATCTGTACAACAGAAAAAATTCCGGAGATAGGGAAAATTCCTATGGGAAATTTGTACAAAGAAAAATTTGCTTAACGGAATTTCGTTGGGAATGCATTAATTCCATTATACAAGGTACCACTGTATAGTATGTATAAGACTATTTTTTTCTAAAATTGTTAAGACTAAAAGTTGAGGGTCGTCTTCTACACGGAAGCAATCCCTGGAGAGAAGCACAGGGTAGTGCAACTGTAATTTTGGGTTGGAAAATGGGGTCATCTTATACGTGGGGGTGGCTTATAGATGGAAAAATACAGTAATAATCATCTATTAAAAGAAGAAACATTCTTGATAATCCACAGGATGGAACAGTCACAGTCACTACTAGTGTAATAAGTATCTTCACAGACAAGCATTGTGATACACTATTCTGCCCAGCCTTACTAGGGAGAAAAAAGAAACATTCTTAAAACTATTGACAGCTTGAGAAATAAAACACGAATAACACGAATTCTCGATCCTGGCGCGCCACCTCCCCCCACCCCCAAATAAAAACTAGACAAATCCGAGAATATAGAAACAACGATTAATAATGATTAATCCAGACAGGTCCAAACTTCGGCCCTCCAGATGTTTTGGACCACAACTCCCAGAATTCTAAGCTTAGCTTGCCAGTGGCAAAGGACTGTGGGAGTTGCAGTCCGAAACATCTGGAGGGCCGAAGTTTGGACATGCCTGGATTAATTCTTTAATAATGAAGCTGGCTAGCACGGGTCTCCTCCGGGTAAGAACAAGGAGAACAAAATGCTTGCAACATACCGGTCCCCCTCCCCCCCGACACACACACCGAAACCGACGCGTCCAACCAACTACTGTACTGTACTGTCACTCCTGGGCTAGGGGGGGTGTTGCACCAACTGGGGGGAGGGGAGGGGGGGATGAAATGGGGTGCTGGCCCTTTAAGAAGACGGCGTGCGCACGCGCGCTGGCGCCAGCCGGGAAAGGGGCGAGGGCTGCTCCTCTCTCGCTTGCCCCCTCCCTCCCTCCTTCCCCATCCCCCACCCCCAAATTGTGGTCCGCGCCCTTTCCTATTCCGGGACAGGCAGCCAGGGAGGGGCTGCAGCCGGCGAGCCCGGGCGCGATCCCGTGGCGGCAGGGGCAGGGGCAGGGGCAGGGGCAGGGGCGGGGGGGCAGGGGCAGGCGGCGTGGCGGGCGGGGGGGGGGTCCTTTTTGGCAAGTGGGCCAGACAGCCTGCTCGCCCGGTCGCCCAAGCCGGCCGCTGGGGCTTGGTGGGATCTTGCAAAGGGCAGGCCTTCCCAGGATCCCGGGTGTTTGGAGGCGGGGGGTGGGGGGAGGAAGAAGGGAACCGCCCGGAGGAGGAGGAGGAGGAAGAGGAAGCATCATCATCATCATCATCATCAGCAGCAGCAGCAGCAGCAGCAAGAGCAGCAGCGGCCACGGGGAGCCGTCGGGCGCCTGGGGGGCGGCGGCGGGGGGGGGGGGGGGGCTGGCCCAGCGGCCTTGGAACGTTGAGGAAGGCGAAGGGTTAACGGGCGCCCCCCTCGGTTGTTACATCGCGTTCTACGGAAGTGGAAACTTTCTCCCCCAACGTTCGAAAGGCCCGCCCGCCCGCCTTTGATCTCCGCCGCCCGCCCGAGAGAGAGAGAGAGAGCGAGAGAGAGAGAGAGAGAGCAGGAGGAGGAGGAGGAAGAGAGAAGAGGAAGAAGAGGGAGAGAGGGAGAGAAGGAGGTGCCCCCGCGGATCGGGGAGACCTTTTCTTCTTTTTTTAAATCGGGGTCAGTTTTCCCCTCCCCAGGTCGCCGTTTACTAAGGTAAGTGGCCAGATGGGGCGGTGTGTGTGTGTGTGTGTGTGTGTGTGTGTGTGTGTGTGTGTGTGTGTGTGTGTGTGTGTGTGTGTGTTTTTTTCTTGCTAGGGTGGGGACGCGGTTCTCCCCGTCTCGGCGTGTCCGAGGTGCACGTTCCTAGTTCCGAATCGGGGCCTTCTCTCTCTCTCTCTCTCTCTCTCTCTCTCACACACACACACACACACACACACACACACACACACAATCTTTCCCTTCTCTCTCTCTCTCTCTCTCTCTCTCTCTCTCTCACACACTCACACACACACACACACACACAATCTTTCCCTTCTCTCTCTCTCTCTCTCTCTCTCACACACACACACACACACACACACACACACACAATCTTTCCCTTCTCTCTCTCTCTCTCTCTCTCTCTCTCTCTCACACACACTCACTCTCTCTCTCTCTCTCTCTCACACACACACGCAAATCTTTCCATTCACTTCCCTCCCCTCCCCCTCCCCCCAACTCGGTTTCTTCCTCTCCCAAGTTGGGTTCGCGGAGGTGGTAGAAGAGTAAGACGCGTGTTTGCTCTTGGGAAGAAGCGGGGAGCAGGAAAGAAGGGGGGGAGGAGCAGGTCGTGTGAACGCACCCTCCTCCTCCTCCTGGGCGGAAAGCGTGCACGCGGAAGGGTCGGGGTGGGGGGTGGACGCGATCGCGGGAAGGCCAGGCCGACTTCTGCCCTGTTCGGACTTGGACAGAAAGTTGGAAGCGGGTCCCACTGACACCCCCCACCCCCACCCCCACCCCCACCCCACCCCGTCCGCTTTGGGGCGGTTTCGGACGAGCTAACTCGCTCGAGGTGCAGTGAATTTGTTTAGTTTGTTGTTTTTCCCATTGATTTGCAACGTTTGCCGCCGTCCTGAAAGGGAAGGAGGCGAGCCGAGCGACTTCGGTCCGGTCTCTTGGGGTCATCCTGTCTGCATGGGGGGTCCAAAAATTCTTGCCAAAAAAAAAAAAAAACCCACCGCAGAACGGGCACCGCGGAGGCTTCCAAACTTGGCGGGTTGTTCCTTTTTAAAGATGATGATGATGATGCTTGCCAGTCTTGGCGGATTGTTGGCCTTTTTTCGTGTTATTTTTTATTAAAATCTGAAATTTATATATATATATATATATATATATATATATATATATATATATATTTTGAATCTGAAATTGGTTTTTCTCTTCTCGGTTTTTTGAATCTGACGCGATTTTGTGTTCTCGTTTGCAGAACACGCGATGTGTGTGTGTGTGTGTGTGTGTGTGTGTGTGTGTGTGTGTGTGTGTGTGTGTGTGTGTGTGTGTGTGTGTGTGCCGGGGTGTCGCCTCCTAACGTGAGAGCCTCTTCTTCTGCTCAGGGGTGGGGTCTGGGGTTTTGAATTTAAAACTGCCACCGAGACAGGAACCCAGCGAGGCAAGCGCTCCAGCGGCCAAGGAGACGCGTGTTCGGGTCCCGGAAGCGGCGCGCGGGCTGGGCTGGCTTGCCGCCCAGGGAGGGGCCCGGCGCCTGGGAATGAGTCGTGTGAGTGGGTAGTGGCAGCCCGTTTGTGCGGCAGGCCAGCGGCAGAGGGAAGTGTGTGTGTGTGTGTGTGTGGGGAGGGTAAGTGGCCTCCATTTCTTTCCTTGCTGGGCGGGGAAGAGAGGGTTAAACGTCCCCCTTTGAAGCCCGTTTTCTTTTCAAAAAAAAACACAGACACCACAAGGCCGGATCAGGGGTGTTGGCTCTGCGTTCTGACGTTCATGGCCACGCACGTGTGTGTCTATGTAGAACTGAGCAGAACTTGGAAAGGTTACTTTTTGGGGGGCTGACAACTCGCGTCTACAAATCCGAGCTTTCAGATCCCCCCTCCCTAAAAAAAAAAATCTGATTTAAAACAGGGTGTTTTTCCTGGATTCATAAATAGAGCAAAGTCCCCCCACCCCAAAGACTCACTGGGGAAGACCTTGCTCCCCCCCCCCCTTTTTTTTTCCCTAAAAAGGAGATCTCTTGGATCCAGTTGCCAGGATGAGGTTGCCAAGAGGTGGAAAAGAAGCTGAATCCACTTGAATCTTTGCTCTCTCTGGTTCGGGTGTCCACCAGGGACGGGGAAAATTACTCATTCTTTTTAGCCACCATTTTGGAGAGGAAGTAACAGAGTTGCGTAGATCTTGAAGTTCTGGTGTGACTTTGGGATCACACGTTCCTAGCCCCCCCCCCCGTGTGTGTGCACGCACGCACAGACGTGTGTGTGTTTGTGCATGCGCACAATATGTGTGGGGTGCACACCCATAACCTGATCCTTGATCACTCCTTCATCTCAGCCAAACTGACTTTTGTGGGGCACTGTCCCTCCCTGCCCTCCCCTGATTTTAAAACTTGTGCATGACCTAGAGAAAGTAGGCAGGGAAAGAAGGATGATGATGATGATGATGAACCCAGAGGCTCTTCAGGAAAGGGGTTGGTATGCCACCCACCCACCCCTTGACATTAAATTTCAGATTTGAAACCAAGGGCTCTTCCCCGAGAATAAATGTGACTCCTGTTAAACTTCCGTCTGACCTTCAAACCTAACAGGACTTATATATAGTGTGTGTGTGTGTGTGTGTGTGTGTTTCGCCTGGGAGGGGTGCTTTTCGAATGCCCAACGAGGGTCCTTTCTAACTAAAGGAAATTGAGGTGTGGCCTGCTGGAGGTGTGATCCCAGGCTTTCTTTCAAGGGTTTTTTTTTGGGGGGGGGGACAGAATCCCCCCACCCCACCCCCTCGGCTGGCTGTTTTTAAGCTGGTTCGGAAGAAAACGAGGGCAGCGTTTGGTGTAAAAAGAAAGTTAGGCCTTTTTTATTTCATTTTTTGCCAGGGCTGTTTTGGGTTAGGGTCCAAGGTCCAAGTTACTCTCTCTGTGTCCCAGTATGGCCCCAGGCTGGTCTGAATCTAAGAAAAGGAAAGTGATTTGCTTGCCTGGTTCTGCTGCACTCAGGGGGACACAAGAGCCCCCCCCCACTTCCGGCAAGCCTCTGCTGCCCATTCTCGGTTTCCTTCATCTGTGTGTGTATGTTGTGTCGTTACAGTCATGACAGACTCTTCGTGACCCCCATGTCCATGGAGTTTTCTTGGCAGGAATCCTGGAGTGGTTTTGCCCGTTCCTACTCCAGGCACCTACAGCACCTGGTATTCCCTGGTGGTCTCCCATCCAAGTACTAACCAGGGCCGACCCTGCTTAGCTTCCGAAATCAGGCCAGATCGGATGTGCTTCTTAGGACATCTAGGCAGCCTTTCCTTCATCTCTCCAACAGAAAAGTGCATGGTGTTAGAAACGGGTACTATCATGTCCTGCCAGGGCTGGGCTGATGGGATGGAGGCTGGGACTGAACCCAGCCTTGATGTACAACCCAGATCACAGGCGCAGGGCACCCCAAACATGCTTTGGGATGCAAGTTATAGGAGATGTCAAAATGGGGAGGGTGGGTGGCGAGGGAGAGGGAAGACCAGCTGGAATTTGGAATAAGAACACAAGGGACAGGTAAAAGACCCCCCCCCCCAAAGTGGAGGTCCTTTTGGGAAACCAAGGCTGGCCTTCCCCCTTGGTGGATTAGGGTGATGGGTTACACCTCGACCCGTGAGTTCCCCAAAATTAAGCCAAGGGGAAGAAATGGTTCCAAGCCAAAGTGTGTGTTTTCCTACAGGTACCAGCCAGATAAAGCCAACCAAACACGATTGTAACGATCCCGCCTAATGCTGACAGGTGGAGTTATCCCCCTCTGGATAGGTCTAATTTCGCCGTCATTGCACCCTGGCCCGTGACAGAGTATATGCTCTGTTCCCTTCCTCCCTCTTATCTAACCTTTTTGTTTGCCCTGTCACTTTTTCCACGGTTTCAGATGCTTGTGAGAAAAGATGGGGAAGAGTGAAATGCACAGTTGTGAGAATCTTGCTCCCCCCCCCAAAAAAACCCCCCAAGGCATGCAAGTTTCTAGACCTGTATGACTGTGAAAATGAAATCAGAAGTCAACTGACACTTTCTTTGTGTTTCGTTTTTTGTTTTTTTAAAAATGGAACGATTGTTGTGTTTTATCGTTGCAAACTGCCTGGAATAGTACATTTCACCGATGGGGTGTTGGACGAATAGAGGGTTGGCAGGTGGACGGACGGACGGACAGACAGACAAGCAGCCGTGGAAAAGCTCAACACCCACCCAGCCCCCAACCGTTATGCCCAGTTTACTAAGTTATTTTCTATATTTTCATTTTTGTACAGTATTTTAGTTCACGGTAAACTACGCCTGCTGGTCTTTTATGGGTGCCATGAAAGGGTTCTTGTTTGATTGGGTTTCCTTTTTAAAAACTCTCGGGGGGGGGGAAACGTGTGTGATTTTTTTCAACTGGAACGTGTTGCCCTTGGCCCTGTTTTTAATTTTCAACTTTGTCGGTAGCCAGGTTCAAGGACCTGGTGGTCGAGTTTGTTTGCTCGTCCCCAGTGTCTCCATGGGTCTCTCCCGTCTCCAAAATAGGGATGAAAAAGTCAGGAAGGGAGAGAGCCTACGCATGGCGATGCGAAAGTAGGCGATCCCTTTATAGGCCACTAAAAATTAAAATCATCATACAGTGTGCCTGGCATGATCCAAAATAGCTTGCATATTGTGTGATGGTTTTTCAGTGGTCTTTGAAGGTATTGCCTACTCTGGTGTCGGCATTTTATTTGGTGTGGCCCCCTTTATATTAGTGGAATTACATTAATCTTGAGGTTTTGACCCGCAAGTTTTGAAGAATTGTGACTTCCTGGGAGGCGGGGGGGGGAGAGAGAGAGAGAGAGAGAGAGAGAGAGAGAGAAGGAAGTGGTTTGATGAGCCGTGAAGGCGATGCATCTTTAAGATAAGAAACCAGCATAGAGAAGTCAAGTTACTAGTCCTCATGCCTGTATATGGCCTCCAGGATATGAGAGACTCTTGTTTCTCTGTGGCCACCTTGTCGCCACCTGGTTGTCCACTTTTGGGCAGGCTACCCCGTGTGACCAAGATGGTGGCCCAGGCAGCCCTTGGAACGGATCTACCCCGGATGGTTCTGTCGTTCTTAGAGAAGAGCCAGAGTCGACAAGAAGGGAGACGGTGCAGATTGCGGTCTGGTTTTCTGCGGGTCCTTGTGTTAAAAAAAAAAGTGTGAAACATTTTTTTTTTTAACCAGCTAGTGTCCCAGTTGTATCTTCAACTCAGAGCAAGACGGGGCGTCGCCCTGGGTCTTTCGTGTCTCCCTGACGCATGTGCCATTCTCAGTTCCCGTTTGAATGTTCTGGTGTTCGTGGTGGGGCAGGTGTGAATAGAGTCACTGGTCAGCTCTCGCACTTGCCACACGGTGTGTCTCCTGGTTCTTTCCTTGCTCGAAAGAGGGTGGCTGAGGAAAGAAGAGTCTTCTAGCGTGTGCAGAAAAGCTCAGAACAACAACAACAAAACACACTTTTCTGGTTGCCTAGAAGAGCCCCCTGCTCGCCCCAGGTAACCAAGTGTCTTCTTCTCTAGGGATGCCACCATGGTGTTTCTCGAAATGGGTGACTCGGCCTCTTCTGAGCCATAACAAAACCAGACACTGCGCTCCATCCCTAACTCCCTCTTGCACCAGCAAGAGTTTATAGGAGAATATACTCTCAGATATCTAGAAGAGGTGATGAGGAAGGTGGTGTTCATTTTTAAACATAGGTTTTCCCACGCTTGTCCCTTGGGGTCGTCCTTTGAAGGAGAAAGCTGCCTTGGGCCCTCGTCAGGAGAAAGCTGGGATAAAAATTATTTTAAATTAAAATAAAATAAATAATAGGGAGCCTTGTGGGGTTCGATTCCAGGTAGCCGTTTAGAGGTTCACTCAACCTTCCGTCCTTCCGTGGTCCGCCAAGGGAGTGAGTACCCAGCTTGCTGGGGTGGGGGCAATGTGTTGCAGCCTACGTAAGTCAGTTTTACACCAAGAGCGCTTTAGGCGGCTGTAGGGTTGTATGGAATTAGCATGCTTTGTTTTTTCATTGAAAAATCTCTCTCTCTCTCTCTCTCTCTCTCTCTCTCTCTCTCTCTGTGTGTGTGTGTGTGTGTGTGTGTGTGTGTGTGTGTGTGTGTGTGTGTGTGTGTGTGTGTGTCAGCTGTCACAAGACCCGAGTTCAAAACTCAGCCTCAGAAACTCAGCAATATGGGGGGGGGATATACAGTGGTACCTCGACTTACGAATTTAATCCGTCCCAAATGCATGCTCTTAGGTCGAACTACTCTTAAGTCGGTGTGTGTGTGTGTGTGTGTGTGTGTGTGTGTGTGTGTGTGTTGTGTCAATACAGTCATGACCGACTCTGTGTGACCCCATGTCCATGGAGTTTTCTTGGCAGGAATACTAGAGTGGCTTGCCACTTCCTACTCCAGGCGCCTACAGCACCTGGTATTCCCTGGTGGTCTCCCATCCAAGTACTAACCAGGGCTGACCCTGCTTAGCCTCCGAAATCAGGTGAGATCGGATGTGCTTAGGGCATCTAGGCCCATCTTTAAAAAATTGAAAAAATAAGTTAAAAAAATCAAAAACATGGAAAAAATATTTGTAAGTCGAGCAGACCACATCTAAAATGTGTAAGGCGGCAGTTGAAATGACAACAGTTTTCTGCTCTTGTCGAATTGCTCTTAAGTCGAGGCACCACTGTAAACCTCCTGAAACAATGTCATGTTTTTCCAAAGCCCAGCCCAAGGTGGCCGCAAGTCGGACGAAGATGATGCCACATCATGCGCGCGTGCCTTGCAATGACTGATGTTTCTTCTTCTTCTTCGTTCTTCCTCTCCCCCCCTACCCCCACCCCCGTGCCCCACCCCCACCCCCAGCCTTGTATGGACTGTGGTCGCGGCCCGCAGCCATGGGGAAGATGCTGTCCAAGATTTTCGGCAACAAAGAGATGCGGATCCTGATGCTGGGGCTGGACGCGGCCGGCAAGACCACCATCTTGTACAAACTCAAGCTGGGACAACCCGTCACCACCATCCCCACCGTGGGATTCAACGTGGAGACAGTGACCTACAAGAACGTCAAGTTCAACGTGTGGGACGTGGGGGGCCAGGACAAGATCCGGCCCCTCTGGAGACACTATTACACCGGCACCCAAGGGTTGATTTTCGTGGTGGATTGCGCCGACCGCGACCGGATCGACGAGGGACGGCAGGAGCTTCACCGGATCATCAACGACCGGGAGATGCGAGACGCCATCATCCTCATCTTCGCCAACAAGCAAGACCTGCCCGACGCCATGAAGCCCCACGAGATCCAAGAGAAGCTGGGGTTGACGCGAATTAGGGACAGGAATTGGTACGTCCAGCCCTCCTGCGCCACCTCGGGAGAAGGACTCTACGAAGGTTTAATGTGGCTGACGTCCAACTACAAATCGTAATTCGGGGGGGGGGGAATAGCTAGATATCGATGTCGATAGGTAGATAGATATATTTCTATCGTTCGCACGCACACAAACAATCTCTAACCAATGAATCCTAGAGCATATATTCTCTGTCTCGCCCCCAGCCCCCCCCCACCTCAAACTGTCCCGTTTGATTTTTGGTTCATGTTTTTGTACAGTTTTGTGGGCAAAGAATATGGGTTAGAAAGAATCTGCAAGGCCTTCCTTTTGCATCGTGTCGAGTGCCTTTGATTTATGCTGATGGGAGGCGAAAGGGGGGAGTGTCCATAAAAAGGACTTTGTTTGAGGTTGTGACTGAGGGTTATTATTATTAATTTTTTTTGGCATTCCCTGCCCCTGTTTCTTCCCTAGCCTGCGGTTGTCGCTTCAGAAGGGAGGTGTCTCTTAAAGTTGGCTAAACAGGTGACGTCGGCTATGCCCTTAATGTCTGCCCTGTGATGGGCCAGGGGCGTTTTGACCTAGAGGTCACCTCCACCGGCACAATCGGGCTTTAAAAGGGAAACAAAATGTATCCATTCCAGACGCCGCTCTGCGGTGACAAGGCTTGGGACGCAAGCAACGATTCCCAACCTTGGGGAACCCACGGACCGCAGCTCCCAGGAGCCTTTGCTGCCAGCTGTGCTGGCCAGGGGTTTCTGGGAGTTGTAGTCCAAGAACATCCAAGGAGCCCAGGGTGGGAGCCACTCGGTTAAAGGGACCGACGGCCTTCCTGATGCTTCTAGGGCCACCTGGCACTTGACGCGCAGGGATCCGTGTCTTTTGTGGGCCACCTTCCATTACGCCTTTGCCAGGAACTCCCCTTCCTTTGCCTGGTGCCTCTCCCTCCTTCCTTCCTTCGCTCTTGACCCGTTCAACCTGCTTGGGGTTGCCTCCCTTGAGAAGGCAAGGATGGGCACGCCCGGCTGAACCTGTTCCGGCACCACCAGATGGGTGGAACCGAACGAATGAATGAAGGGACGTTTCCATCAGAGACGAGGTTGTCTGCCATTGCCGGAGTCCTTCATTTCAGAAGGAGGTGGTTTCTCTGCCGCCTTTGCCACCAGGACCAGGGACCTCAGAGCCAGGCGGGCTGGCTTTCTTCAAGACCAAGCCTGTCCAAACTTTCGCCCCTCCTGATGTTTTGGACCACAACTCCCAGGATTTTAAGCTCAGATTACCAGTGACAAAGGACTGTGGGAGTTGTGGTCCAAAACATCTGGAGGGACGAAGTTTGGACATGCCCCTTCAACACGGACTCCCTTCCATTCCCCCACGCACACACTATCTAGGTTTTCCCTGGCTTTTGAAAAAAACACACACCTTTCTCCTTGCATCTGCTGGTTTCCATCTGGGGGCCTTCTTTGCAGGACTGAATGGAACCAGGGTGCTTCTGCTCGCTGGAGGTGTTTTGATTTCCCCCCACCCCACCCCTCTCTTTTGTGAAGGGTAAAATTCTCTTTTTCTGAAGACTGAAATCTCTGTGCCCTGTTTCTCCTTGTTTTTTTGGCTGGATTTCCCCCCACCCCTTGACAAATGTTCACCTCCTTATAATTTTCCAATATTAAGGAAGGGACCGCCAGATACTATAAGGCAGGCATGGCCAAACTTCAGCCCTCCTGATGTTTTGGACCACAACTCCCAGAATTCTAAGCTTAGATTGCCAATGCCAAAGGACTGTGGGAGTTGCGGTCCAATACATCTGGAGGGCGGAAGTTTGGCCATGCCTGCTATAAAGTCATTCCCCCACCCCATGGCTTGCATGAGAACTCAGGTTTTCCTGGTTGGTGTGCGTGTGAGAGAGAGAGAGAGAAAGAGACACAGAGAAAGAGGAGGGAGGGAGAGGATCCTGGGGTAGAAAAATGCTTTCCTGGTTCAATTTCAGTGGGTAGAACCTATTGCTTCCTACAACGAATTAAAAAAGAAAAATTGATGGGCCAAAGACCCCAGGATCGATGCTGTTTCCCAGCCCCTTAGACCACTACCTCTCGACCTCCCCTGCTGTAAAAATAACAACACAGTCACCAACCTGTTCTAATTTACTGGAGAAACTTCCGATGCCTTGTCTTGGTGTGTGTGTGTGTGTGTGTGTGTGTGTGTGTGTGTGTGTGTGTGGTGAGGGGAACGTCCTGCCTTTTTAACAGCAAGTTCGGTCATTTTGGGTAGTTATTTCCATGAGTAATTGTGCCACTCAGACCAAAGAAGGAGGCTTTTGTGTGTGTGCGTGCGTGTCACAGCCATGGCAGCGCCACAACGCCTGTGGGTTTCAGAGGAGGGTCCGAGGACAGGCGGACATCTGACCTCTCTCCCCCCCCCCCCAAATCATCACAGAAACGCAGTTGTGTGATTCAACGTGCAGACAATGACTTGCGTCTGTTTTCCTCGGTACACACTTTTTGTTGTTCCTTCTCAGGAAGTGGAAATAAGTCTTACCCACCCCGGCCCCCGTACGCAAGCCATAATCTCATCCAGGCCCCCACGCCTTAAAAAAAGAAAGAGCGGGGAGCCTGAGTAGGTGTTGATCTCCCTCCCCCCCCCCGGGGGGAAGTCAACATCTGGGGAGGGGTTCCGAAAAATTATCAGGAAGGCCACATAGAGAAAATTAAGGTGGTGGTGGTGGTGGTGGTGGTGGGGAAATCAGAAGATTCGTCCCTTCTTCTACAAGGAACAGGCATGCGACTCTTGGTGCATGCTGTCCCGATTTAGGAGAAAAATTAAAATGGCACACCCTCCCTGGAGTCCCACTGCCTGGGCGTCATCTCCTTGTGAGAAAACCGTGACTCACATCTCCCACAAAGCTGTGCAATTTTTTTTTTTTTTGCTCTCGACTCAGCCTGCTTGAAGTCTCACATCTGGAGTAACTTTCTTCTCCTTTTTGTTATGGGCTTTTTCTGCAGGTTGGGCCGGAGAGCCCTCCGTATCTCGCCATCCCTGGTCCGGTTGCAAGGACCAGTGCTTCCCTTTTTAAAACGCCCGGGGCTGAGATCTGTTCCGGGCACCACTCACATTCCTGATGTTAAACTAAGGCTTGCACAATTCCGTACAGCGGGCTTGCATTTCCCCGAAAAGAAGCACATGCGCAAACACGTGGGGGGGGGCTAAGTTTTTCACCCTAACTCGACCCCCTTACATGGCAGGACCAACGCTCCACTTCCCTGGGGCCCCACGGAGCGCAGCCTTCCCTAGCTGGCAGGGAGCGATGGGATTTGTGATCTGCTGCGTCCAACGTCCACGGTGTAGGAAAATATTAGATACGACAGTATTGAAATAAAATATCTGTGCTGCAAGGTGGAGCGGCGCTCCTCAACATTCCTCCCCTCTCAGTTCCTTTGACGTCTTAAACTGTGTCGTTTCCCCCCCACACACACAAAAATACGGTCCCTTCGTTCCAAAATTCCCAGGCAATTCCGTTGAAGCCAAAGGGCATTAAAGTCAGGTGACGGCCATCTGCTTTGGCGCTCCCGCTAATCCAATTTGCATGGCCCTGGAGTGGCGGATCCGTGCGAGAGGAGAACTGAGACTGTGGGGTGGGGGCCGTGGGGTGTCCCACCCACCCCGTTTTCCTGCACTTTTATTGGTGTTTGTTTTCTTTTAAAAGTTCCATTTTTGCTAACCCCCTCCTGCCCTGCTTTCTCCGATTCTGTTGGGATCCCTCGCTGTTCGGCGAGTGAAAGGGGGGGGACGGGATTGTAGGACACCACGTAAGCCTTGAATATCTCGAAACGTGAAATACAGATGGGAAGCCGCCACCCCAAGCTCGCGAAACGTTGTAGAAGATAACGCGGTGTGTGAGGCGCAGGGTGGCGAAATCTCAGGCACATTTAGTCACCAGGGGTGGGTGGGTAGGTGATCCAGATGGATCACACCTTAAGGTGTGGGAGAAGATTTGAAATTCCCATTAGATGACAGGGTTTTCTGCACTTCGTTTCCTCTACGAACGGGGGTTATCTGTCGCTGTAATGTCTATGGAGGCACTTAATTATTGTATTTTTTTTCCCCATCGCCAGTGGTGTTTATTTGGCCTGTGTACCGTTGTTCCAGTTGCATTAAAACCCCTGTCCGTACACAAGCCATAGTGGCACATGGGGAATGGTGATGTTTCTCGCATGGTGGTAGTCAGGACAAGGAGGATGATGTGTGTGTTTTTCGGGGGGGGGGGGAGATGTGCGATGATTTCTTTTCTGTGCCTTTAAATAAAAGCTCTCAGTTACTTAAAGGACGAACAAGGTACTTTTGTAAGCAGAAATGCAGCTGGCAAACTGGAATACAGTGGTAGCTCTTTTTAAAATTTTATTTTAAAGTTGTGTTTCTTTTCCCCCATCGAGGAGAAAAAAATGAGGGATGTGTTTATTGGATGCTGGACTACATATGCAAATGTACTGTACATTTAACGCTGGACTTTCTTTAGAATCTTTTCTCCCCCCCAAACAAAGAGTGGTGGGGGATTAAAATAAATAAATAAATCTTGTGATTTTGGGTGCCTGGGGTGGGTGGGACCCCTTATCTCTGCAAACAAGGGCTCACTTCAGTGAACTGTTTTTTAATAAATAAATAAATAAATGATTTTTCCCTTCCTAGTCTTTGTGAAAATGAAGTGTGTTTTTTTTAATAAGGCGAGTTATTCAGGATGCTGGGCTGTGCAGATAAGTCTAGAAGAGTTACAAAATCTCTTTCCTCCCTTGTGCCTTGGTTAGTCATTTTGTGGCCTCAGAGAAAGATTTTGTGTGTGGGGGGGAGGGGGGAGGAAGTTTCCCTGCTGTTCACCTGGAGGCACTTCAGCTGTCCGTAGGCGATCAGGTAAGTACCAAACGGTTATAAACCAGTGGTGGCGAACCTCCAGCACTCCAGATGTTTTGGACTGTAACTCCCAGAATTCTGAGCCTAGATTGCCAATGACAAAGGACTGTGGGAGTTGCGGTCCAAAACATCTGGAGTGCCGAAGGTTCGCCACCACTGTTATAAACCAACAAGGGCAGAATTGCATGTAACTTGGGCATCCGCGGATTGATATGGATTTCTCCTCTCTCTCTCCTTATCTCTCAACAGCCAGCCATTCAACAGGTGCAGTTTTTACCTGCCAATCGGGAGTCAAGCTGTGATTTTATATATCTCTATCTCTCTCTGAATACAACAGAGACATTCTTCCCCAATGACCATGGTACAACCTGATTGTACACAGGAGATGTCGGGAATTGACCTTGCCGACAGGCGGGTGGGTGGGGAGTCTGGGTGTTGTAGTCCAAAAAGGACTGAGAGCCCTAGGTAGGAATCTTTCCTAAGAACCACCTTTCACTTTGGTCCTGCTCGTGATGCCGGTGTGGGCTTCGTAGCAACGAAACTATGGGATGCCCCTAGTTGCTGGTCTTGTAAGTGATCGTTTCTTTTTTACTGACAGAGAAACTAAATATTTTGTGACGGGCAGGAGAGACGGGGGGGGGGGGAGGCTGTGTTTCCTTAGGGCCTGACCTGGTTTGGGTGTGGTTTTGCTACCATCTCATTCTGCTTCCTCTTTTCTTCCGAGGCGATGCACAGCTGGTCTTTAGAAGGATGTCTTACTGGTTTTCATTTCCCCTCCCCCCCCCCAAAAAAAAAATCAAGCAAAGGCAGATCTTGGATGGGTTTACAGCTTAGAAAAGCTACTTTGGGTGGGTGAATACAAAAACAGCCGCCGTTGTGTTAAGGCCATGTTCTGACTCTAACCCACTGGATTGGATTCTGGAAATGGAACGACCTTGGAAAAAACAGGGGTGGGTTTAGGTGTGCAAGAACCGGCACCCTCTGTTGTATTAAGAACACAAATTTGTAGAGCTGTGCTGCATACTCGGAATTATCTAGTCCTGCATTTAAAGATATATATTACTGTAGAGCCATCTAGCCAGTGGGGAAGGCTGCTGTGATGTGGAGGTTAGGGAATTCCCTGTATCCAGCCTAGTTAACAATCTAGTTGCTGCGTTTCGGACCCGATGAAGTGTCCAAGGGCAGCCCCATGTACACTGCGCCGTAGTAATCTAGCTGGGATGTAACTAAGGCATGTCTTGCCACGGTCAGATCTCTCTAGGAATTGGTTCCCACCATGCTGCCCTCTGCTCAGGGTAGCTAAGCAATGACCAACGGCTCTACCTTTTATTGTCTGACTTTTTGTTTTTAAAAGCCCCTATTTTTGAAGTAGCAGAGGTACTTTAGTGGCATACGGTGCGGAGAGGAAAACATGCACCTAAGACAATGCTGCAACGCCCAGTGCGTTGTGCAATTTGGGTGTGGTGGCGGCGTGACCGGAGGCAGGTAGAAATGCCCATTTTGGAATCAGCACAGGTTAGTGCCCTGTGTGATTTCCGCCCGTACGGCGAAAGGGGTGGGGAATCCGTCACCCGCAGGTGCAGAGGTGTGCTTTGAGACTGACATGCCATGTGCTACCACGGTGAACACCTGGGTTTTTCATTCATCTGGATTCTTGGCTGGATTCCCGTGCGTCATAGGTGTGCGGGGCAAGGCGGGCATTCCACCGGTTGAGCTTGTAGCACTGCTGCCTCTCCCTATGAGGAGGTGCAATTCCTGCCTGTCAAGAATTCTTTTAAAATAGCCAGACAACTTGGAACTCGGTTCAGGGGGAAACGTTACCAACGCCAGGTCTCAAACTTGTCCTGTTTCATAGTTCTCTATTTTTTCCCCTTTCCCCTTCTTAGAGCTGTAGTTGGAGGATGGGGAAAAGAAAAATTTTCAACTCTGATTTTTTAGTGATGCAGCTGGTGGATCTGTGCCATATCAGCAGTTCCTGGACTGAGTCACTCCTAAATGCAATATTTCACAGCAGGGGGGGGGGGCAGCGGCGGAGGGGGGGGGGTTGACAGTCTTTTAATTATTCCATCGGCTTCTTCTTGGCCGAGCCCTCCCAGGCGAAAGGGGGTCTCTGCAAGGTCAAATGTGGAAAGTTCCCCAGAGAGGGGATTTTTTTTAATTGACCAAGCAGAACAAACCCAAGTTGCTAGTGCTCAGGATTCCCAGGGAGGAGTTTGTGGCCTCTTCGTTGACACTCTTGTGAAGAAATACTATTTTTGGGGGGTGGGTGGGGTGTCAAATCTTGAGGTAATTCCTTCTCTTAGTCCTGCCCTGTGCCTTTCCCCAGTCTTAACCAAACATGCTCCCTCCTTGCTCTCTTGCTCTCTCATATCTTGTAAGCAATTCTCATCGGTGGGAGGGGGGAGGATCTCCCCAAACCCTGCACAGTTGCCAGCAAAGGCTCAAGGTCCCGATGGGAACTAAATCATCCTCGTGGGAGCCAATGCTGTGCATTTTACTCTCTCTCTCTTTTTTTAAAAAAAATGAAACAAGCTGGGGTCTTGGGCAGGTTCCCAGGGTTATATGGCTGGTTTCTCCCTGGACAGACTCTCGTGGGGTGGAAAGATGGTGCAGGACATAAGTCTTCAAATAAATAAATAAAATAAATAAATAAAGTAGGCCAAGAAACACATTTCTTGAGATTTTTTTAAAGCCGGAACTGTCAGCCTTAGACATGCAGCCGAATCCTGCAACTTGGCGACTATAATGGTGAAAGATATACTCTGTATGTGTGTGCGTGCGTGTGCATCTCTGTGTGTGTGCATTTGTGCGTCTCTCTCTCTCTCTCTCTCTCTCTCTCTCTCTCTCTCTCTGTGTGTCTCTCTGTGTGTGTGTGTGTGTGTGTGTGCATTTGTGTGTTGTAAAGGCGGCCAGCTTTCTCCAACATCTGTTTGACTTCTATGGCCAAAGTAGGTGTTTTGTCGGGGTTTGGAAGGAGTTTGGGATTGGAGTACTTGTGGGGTGGGGGCGGGGGGGGGAGCACTTGGCCTTCAAAGTATCTGGAGCCAGGCCCTGGCGTAGGAGGGAGTCAAAAAGCATTTAGAAGAGAGGAGAACCTCTCCCCCCCCCAAAAAAAAAACCCCCTCCTTTGCCAAGCTGCATTTCCACACGGGGAAAAGTCCGATTCCTGGCAAAGGCCTTGCATGTGAGCAGGGAAAAGCAGCGGCTGTACCTTTCGGAGCTCGATCCAATGGAGTATTTTTTTTTAATGCCACAAGGAAGGAAGGTGGGAACAGAAAAAGGGGCTCCGAAGAGCCTGCGTTCAACACGTCATGTAGGGAAGGCCCCGTCTCCCCTGGTTCAGCAGTGGCACATTTAAAAAGCACCTTTGCTTTGTTTTGAGGGTAGGGTGGTGGTGGTGGTGGGGGTGTAGAAGGAGCATGTCTGGTGGGCTTGACTCATCCTAAGCATCTGTGATTATGTCCTTGACACGAGTCAGGCTGCTCCGTGCAAGCCCTTTTTCCCACTGAGTCGAGATGCAAGACCTGCGGTCCTCTCTGGGCAGCCTGGGGAGAATGGGACTTGTAGTTGTCACGCACCAGGAGTGCTTCAGCTCAAGCCAAGGTGGGGCTTTCCCAGTTGAGACTGTGGTTCCCTGTACCCACTAGGGGTGATCTTCCTCAAAAAGGGAGACCCCCGAGGTCTGAGGTGGTTTGTTTAAACCAGGCATGTCCAAACTTTGGCCCTCCTGATGTTTTGGAACACAATTCCCAGAATTCTAAGCTTAGATTGCGAATGACAAAGGACTCTGGAAGTTGTGGTCCAAAACATCTGGAGGGCGGAAGTTTGGACAAGCCTTTAAACCTTGCCCGAAGGAAGGAACCCTGAAGGAAGCTACCCTTCTCCGTGTTCTGCCATGTGAGAACCCGCCCGGCCTGCTCTGCAGGGCTGTTGGTAAGGTGGATGGGGAGAATTGTATTCCAGGGACTTGGAAGGATCAAAATTGTGGTGCCCGGCTGGGTTATGGTCCTTTGTAATGTGTAATGTGGGAGACAAAAATAATAGGAGCAAAATAAAATAAAACAAGACCCCCCCCCCCAAAAAAAAACCATGGCACTCCACTTGGCTTAATCCTAAAGGCCTAAAGAGGATTTTTTGACTTGGAAGAGGCTTGCAGGCGACAAGGTGAGCTCACCCTTGCACAATTTGTCAAAACTGGTTTCCCTGGGGGGGGGGGGAAGCAACTCAATAATCAAACAGCGGTTAATGTTCCACCGGTCTTCAAAGCTTTAATAGCTGCCCTGCCCGACACCAAGTTTGCTCAGTCAGCTAATCCTTGAACTTGGAGGTGGCCAGTGGGCCCGCAAGGGGAAGAGAAACAAGACGGCTGCGTAGCTCAGTGGTGTGGGTCTCGGGCTGCAGACCTGGAGGCTGGCAGTTCAATTCCCCCACTGGCCCTCTTTGAGAGGGGCCAGGCGGGCACCATGATCCAGAGGGTCTCTTCCAGGCTCCAAGGTGGCGGTGGTTGCAGGGTTCAAGTAGGAACTTGTGTGTGTGTGTGTTGTGTCGTTATAGTCATGACCGACTCTACGTGACTCCATGTCCATGGAGTTTTTCTTTAGAACTGTTCATTTTTGGAAACCATGAAATCCACACCTGGCGATGTTCAGAGCGGTCTTCATATTAGCAGGTGCCTGGGGGGGGGGGAGCGGGAAGCCTTTGCACCCCTTGCAAGGGCCTTTTTCCCTCCTTTTTCTGGGGGGGGGGTGTCTTATGCCGAAAGCGAGGCTTCTGGGTTTCCTAATCCAACTTGTAAGCTTGAATTGCTGCTGCCTCCTTCCCCGTGGAGGGACTGTATCCCAAATTTGCAGTGATGCTTAGGGTCTGCTCTGTTGCTTTTAAGTTGTCGTGTCCAGCTCTGGTGCCATCCAGATGTTTTCGGTGGGAGTTTTCTCCTTGGCTCAAGCCAATGTTTAGGGAGAATGGATGTTGTAGTCCATAATATCCAGACGGCATTATATTGAGGAAGGTGTTCTATCTAGTGCAGTGGTTTCCAACCTTTTGTTTAAGTTGCGACTCCCTTTTATAATAATTTGTGACACACACACACCCTAGTCACATAAAAAGGCACTTTTAATGGGGCAGAGCAATCCCTTCTCAAAAAGTAGAGGATTCTTTCTCCCCCTCAAAGCCTGTTTCTCATACATCAAGATATACGCTGACTTTAATAATATCTGCTTCCAAAAATTGGAGCAAGAAGAAAAAATGATTTAACAAGGGGCTACAAGTTCGCTCAAGGACCTTGCTTTCTCCAGCTACCGAGTTCTGCAGAATCTTGTAGAAAGGAATATTCTTTCTAGAAAAACTGAAGCACCCAAAAATACCAAATAAGCACATTGCTTGATACTCTGTTTAAATCTTGGTTCTAGTATGTGTGCCTGCCATTCTAGCCTGAAATGCTAACCTGACCCAGCCTTGAAAGGAAGAATCAGGCTGCTCATTTTTCCCTAGTGGAGGTGGGAGTGGTCACGCTGGAAATAGCTACACTGGAAGAACAGGCTGTGCGGCTTTCTTCTGCTGAGTAATCTCCTCTTTGACTGTATAGTAATCGCCCACTATTCAACTGCTGAGCAATCTCCATTAATCCTGACCTGGAGACACAGCAACTGGTGCTGACAGACTGCCCACGCCTTTAGAGCTGCTGTCTGCAAAAGGTCACCTGGACACACCTCAAAAGGTAAGCTCCCCCGGGAGCCCTCTTGTGATTCAGAAAGACTGGCGGAGACAGAGGGAGAGCAAATTTGGGATTGCCTTCCGAAACCACCACCTCTGGAGAGCAGCTTCTTATCTCGGCTTGAAACGTGATCCATTTTAATGGTTTAAAATGACTTTGTGTTGCATTAAGAGGCACATAAATGCTATAAATAAGTAATGCAAACCGAGCCCTGCTTCTCTTTGGTGCCTTTCACTTTTCATTCAGTATCCATTTAGATACAGAGTATTGGCGAGAGAGCAAGATCTAATGGTGAGTCACTGCAGTGGTCCAGAAATGACTTAACTGCAGTTCCCATCATCCACCACCACTGGCCATGGTGCTAGGGGATGATGAAAGTCAGAGTCTTGGGATGCAATCTCACAGAAGCCCACCCTATCTTGCTTCCTCCTGGGAGTGATCCACTCCCATGATCCTTTGCAGCTGCCTTTTCAGGGAAGCCAGCAAGGCATGTTTTGGTTTGGGGCCAAAGTCCCAGCCAAACTCCCATAAGCCTTTGCAGCAGGCCAGGAGCTGGTTGGCTGCCAGGGGGAATTCTAGGCCAAGCTCCCATAAGCCTTTGCAGGAGGCCAGGAGCTGGTTGGCTGCCAGGGGGAATTCTAGGCCAAGCTCCCATAAGCCTTTGCAGCAGGCCAGGAGCTGGTTGGCTGCCAGGGGGAATTCTAGGCCAAGCTCCCATAAGCCTTTGCAGCAGGCCAGGAGCTGGTTGGCTGCCAGGGGGAATTCTAGGCCAAGCTCCCATGAGCCTTTGCAGCAGGCCAGGAGCTGGTTGGCTGCCAGGGGGAATTCTAGGCCAAGCTCCCATGAGCCTTTGCAGCAGGCCAGGAGCTGGTTGGCTGCCAGGGGGAATTCTAGGCCAAGCTCCCATAAGCCTTTGCAGCAGGCCAGGAGCTGGTTGGCTGCCAGGGGGAATTCTAGGCCAAGCTCCCATGAGCCTTTGCAGCAGGTCGGATGCTGGTTGGCTGCCTGGGGAAATCCAGGCCAAGCTCCCATAAGCCTTTGCAACTTAGCCAACTTTCAAGCTATTACTTGTGCTTGTCTGGCCTTGAGTTCGGTTGGCCAAAATCCAGGGTGACTCCCAGAATCCTTTGCTTTTTCACCGCCCTAAAAAATTTTTAGGATTTTCTTTGCCTTAAAAGACTACAATTGGCCAAACAAGTTAGCCCCGTCTTCACTACCTGTGAGATCCCATTGGTTCAAATTGAAGAGAGGGCGGGGGAAGGTGACTTTCCGTTTGCCAATCGGAATAAAGGCCAAGGGCTGCCATCCTATGGAGGTCAGCGAGCAGAGTGATAGGCATGGAAAGCAGCCAATAGAACTTATCGAAGGAGACAATCCGTTCTCTTATAGGAACAAAAACTAGGCACGCGTTTCCCTCAGATTTGACCCAATCAGAGTTCGTCTCTCTCTGATGGACATTAAACGCAACCAATAGGGTGACCGCTACGACCGTAGTGTTTTCGGGGAGCCAACGGTTTTCTGGAGAAGAACGCGGCCTCCCCAAGCGAGGCAATGCGGTGGGGCGGGACGCTGGTTGGAGAGGCGTCGCGGCGGCCCAATGCCTTTGAAGAGCGCGCATGACGGGCGCGACTTCGGGCCAACCGAGAGCGCCGGGCGTTTTGACGAGCAGCCGCGCCAGCGAACGGGTTCGACGGGCGGGAGGCGCGGCTGCCAATGGCGTCGGAGGGCGGGCGCCAGGCTCCGGATATGCGCCCGGGGCCCAATGAGCTCGGCCGCGCCGCTGAGTGACGAGGGGCGGGCCCAATAAGGGCGGGCCGGAGAGGAGAGCGCGCGCGCAAGAGAGGGGGCGGGCGTCGGCGTCGGGGGCAGTCGTGGGCGCCATGTCGCGGCGGAGGTGGCGCGGCTCTCAGAGCGGCGAGGGCGGCGGCGGCGGCGGCGGCGGCGGCGGCGGCGGCTCCGGGCGCGGGGGGGACATGGTGAAGATGGGAGGCGGAGGAGGAGGAGGAGGAGGAGGAGGCTCGGGGCGTTACTACGGAGGAGGAGGAGGAGGTGGAGGCCCCGAAGGCGGCCGCGCCCCGAAACGCCAGAAGACGGAGAACGCCGACCACGGCCCGGGAGGAGCGGCCGGAGGGGTGAGAGAGAGAGAGAGAGAGAGAGAGAAAAAGAGGGCCGGCCGACCGACCGACGGCGGGGGCTGAGGGAAGTGGGCGGGGGGGGGGGGGGCAGAAGAAGAAGAAGAGAAAAAGGGGACGGAATGGGCCTCCTGGGGGCCTCTGGGGGTCCCTTTGGACTACAGCTCCCATCATCCCCCCTCTCTCTCGGGGGTGGGGACCCTGGGGGGTTGGAGTCCCCGCCTCCCCCCCCCCCTTTTTAAGGATAGGGTGGCGGGGGAGAGAAAAGGGACAGAATGGGCCTCCTCGGGGTGCCTTTGGACCACAACTCCCATCTTCCCCCCCCCTCTCTCTCGGGAGTGGGGACCATGGGGGGGTTGGAGTCCTCCCCGGGGCTCCCCTCCCCCCTTTTTTAAAGGATGGCGGGGGGAGAGAAAAGGGACGGAATGGGCCTCCTGGGGGCCCTCGGGGTGCCTTTGGACTACAACTCCCATCATCCGCTCCCCGGGGTGGGGACCATGGGGGTTGGAGTCCCCCCCCGGTGGGGCCTTCCCCCCTTTTTAAGGATGGGTGTGGCGGGGGAGAGAGAAAGGGGACGGAATGGGCCTCCTGGCGGCCCTCTGGGGTGCCTTTGGACCACAGCTCCCATGATCCCCCTCCCTCGGGGGTGGGGTCGATGGGGGGTTGGAATCCCCCTGGGGCTTCCCTTCCCCCTTTTTAAGGAGGGGGTGAAAAGCGACGGAATGGGCCTCCTGGCAGCCCTCTGGGGTGCCTTTGGACCACAACGCCCATCATCCCCTCCTCGGGGGTGGGGACCATGTGGGGGTTGGAGTCCTCCCCGGGGGGTCCACTCCCTCTACCCCCCCCCTTTTTGAAAGGTTGGGGGTGGTGCAAGTTGCCCGCAGCGCAAGTAAACAGCCGGCGTGGAGCCTCCAGAGGCAGGAGCAGTCTTGCCTGAGGAACTAGCAGCCTGGTGATGCGACTTTTATTTAGAGGGATTCTTAGGCATCTTGCACTTCCTTTAGCATTTATATGCCACCAGCTTGAACAAAGACAACTCAAGGCGGTTTCCTGACTCACAAGAGGGGGCTTTTCCCTCTGTATGTGTTTACTTGTTAAAGTGCATTCTGCTGTTAATATGATTTGATTTTAATGTGATTTTATTTCTGCTTATGGGTTGTTGTTTTTTATTTTGCATTGTATTTATTTATTTATTTATTTACTTCTATTTATATTTATATACTGCCCAACTTTCCAAAGGAACTCTGGGTGGTTCACAGCAAGAAAATCCATTAAATTAAGCTATAAAAGCAAAGTAAAACAAACCCAAATGATCAAGACATGAAAATCAATTTAAAGAAGAAGAAAACGCGGGATATCTGAAGGTGGCACAAAAGAAAGGAAAAGAGAATAGGATAAGCCACCATTAGTCGCCAAAAGCAGCTTGGAAGAGCCGAGTTTTTAATGGTTTCCTAAAGGCTGAGAGGGGCTCCTTTGGTCCTAATATCGTTTTTCCATTTCATAACTTGACGAACCGCCCAGGGTGGCCTCTTGGCCCGATGGTCACGCGGTGTGTACAAATCAAATCCATCAGAACAGACATGCATGCTGTTCTTGGCTTTAATGTTGGGTTTACAATGGTGTGAGATGGCTTCACCACCTTTGTCCTTGGTGTTCCATATTGACCTTAATGGGGCAGCAGCTGTTGTCTGCTCATGGTCTCCCAATTTGATCTATTGCTCTTTAGCGTCCTACGCCCCCGGGGGGGGGCTTTCCAAGGAGAAGGGTGGGGTAAACATATTTTAAATAAATAAATTTCACTATGGCCTCCTTAGGGGGAAATAAGTGGAAACAGGGGTGCTCTCCAAGGTGGATTTTTGGGGAGGAAGTCCAGCCATCAATGTTCTGCAGAAGGAGGAGAAAAGCAGGCCTGAAATATATTGATTCGGCTTGTTGGCGTCCATTATTGGTTTATTTTCTATTGGGAACTTCCCAGAATGGCCTCACTTAATGATAAATAGAGCCACATTAGCACATGGCTGCTGGAAGATACCCCACAGAAGAGGTTGGACTCCATGTAGAAGGGTGTAAAATGGCAGGGATTTCCATGCCCTGTGGACCTTCCTATACCAAGATACATTTTTTTTTGTAGCTTGAAGGATCTGGTTATTTTCCACCTGGAGAAGCCTTAACATGGCTTGACGTGTATGGCAGTGGCTGCTTATAAGGGGATGATGAGTGTAGTGTGTAGAAAGTGGACTGAAGCAGTGAACCAGAGTAGTGGCTGGGCCTAAGCCCTTCATCACCCTGCCAAGGGATAGTTTATCTTACAGAGTTTACACCAGGCGTGTCCAAACTCCGGCCCTTCAGATGCTTTGGACCACAACTCCCACAGTCCTTTGCCATTGGAAATACAGGCTTGGAATTCTGGGAGTTGTGGTCCGAAACATCAGGAGGGCCGAAGTTTGGTCATGCCTGGTTTACACTGTACTAGTTGTGATAATCACATGTTGTTCCCCTCAAAGAAGGGGTGGCGGTGGAACGAGCTATGGAAATGGGCCTTGAAGTTATAATTGGGACAGAAAAATGGAAAGTGTTTGTACTCTAACCTGATTTGCCCTCTATGGAATTTGTCAGTCGGTCTAAGGAGTCTATCAAGATACATTGTGTGTGTGTTGTGTTGTTACAGTCGTGACCAACTCTTCGTGACCCCATGTCCGTGGAGTTTTCTTGGCAGGAATACTGGAGTGGTTTGCCAGTTCCTACTCCAGGCGCCTACAGCACCTGGTATTCCCTGGTGGTCTCCCATCCAAGTGCTAGCCCTGCTTAGCTTCCAAAATCAGGCAAGATCGGATGTGCTTAGGGCAGGCTCTAAATTGCATCAAGATATGTTAGGTGGATTTATTTTTGTTTATCAGCCATGGCAGTCAAGTAGGAACTTGTGGACATAAGTTGTAAAATGCAAGAATGTCGCCTGTCAAGGATGGACTTCGTTATTCTCTCATTTTGGCTAGCAAAAGCGAGTCGGATGTTGATCAGTTAGAAGGCTGAGCATAATAGCACCTAGACCTGGGACTTAACTGTGTTTTCCTCCCCGTCCTTTCTGATAGGAGAACTATGATGATCCCCACAAGCCCGCGGCTTCTCCCGTTGTCCACATCCGAGGCCTGATTGATGGCGTGGTGGAAGCGGATCTGGTGGAGGCTCTGCAGGAATTTGGCCCTATCAGGTTAGCAGCGAGCAAAACCGGCACCCAAGGAGGTGGAACACGGCAGGGCTGGACCTTCCTGTCTCTTTTTATGTGCTTACTTACAGTTCCTTTTCTCCCTCTCCAGCTATGTGGTGGTGATGCCCAAAAAGAGGCAGGCCTTGGTGGAGTTTGAGGACATCCTCGGAGCTTGCAACGCGGTCAACTACGCCGCGGACAACCAGCTCTACATTGCCGGGCACCCAGCCTTTGTCAACTATTCCACGAGCCAGAAGATCTCGCGCCCGGGCGATTCGGACGATTCGAGAGGAGTCAACAACGTCCTTCTCTTCACGATCGTCAATCCCATCTACTCCATTACAACGGTGGGTGGTGATGCTCTTCTTGGCAGACTGGTGGAGAAATAGTCCTCTTTCCCCATCTGTTCTCACCACTAGGCCCTCCCCGGCACTCTTCCTCTGGGTGGCCACTGCAAAGGGAGTCTGGAAATCACCTGCTAGTACTAGGGCCTTCTTCGTGGTGGCACCAAAACGTGGGAATCCACGCCCCGTGGAGCTGCACCTGGCCCCCTCCTTCCCAACATTTAAAAAAACTTCTTTTCAGAGAGGCCTTTCTTGGCTACCCAGTTTGATTTTTCATTATGCCCTGTGTTTTGCTTTTAAGTTATAGTTTCATGTCTCTATGAGTTTACTAATATCGCTGCGTTTTTTATTTTAACTTGTCTGCTGTGTGTTTTTATTGCTGTCTACTGCCCAGAGTAGTGCGTCACAATAAGGGGGCGTTGCAGAAAATAAAGTAAAATTCACTTATTAATTAGTAGAGATCTAACAGGTGGAGAATATGGTGTTTTAAAGATTTTCCCCTGTTTTGCTTTCTCCTGTATCCCTTCACAGGATGTGTTGTATACCATCTGCAACCCATGCGGCCCAGTTCAGCGAATTGTTATCTTCCGGAAGAACGGAGTCCAGGCTATGGTGGAATATCCTTTCCTCTGGTCTCATCATAAAGTAGACCCAAGTGCTGTACGGCCTCAGTAAGAGTGATTTAGCCCTTCCATAAGCAGTCGCTGCTTGTTTATTGATTGCCTAAGTAAGCTACTGGGACTACATTCTTACGTTCCATATACATGGGCCTAATCACAACCCAAATGAGAACTGGCAAAATACTATGGCAGAGTGATTAATTTAGCTTGCAGTTGTTTCTTTGGGGTAAGTAACGGTTATAGGTACGTATCTCTACTGCTACACTCACGGGAAAAAGCCAGAGACATCACGGCTTCAGAGAGGTGAGTTTGTTGTGTGGGTATGTTGTCTCTAATTAAGGGGAAGGATTGAAGGATTAAAGATAGACAGAGAGAAACAAGCAACCAAGGAAGGAAGAAAGAATGAAGAAAAGTATCCAGTTTGTAGAAGTTTTAAGAGATGGGAAGGCTTTCCAGAAATAGAAAGAAAGGCAGGCCGTAATGATTGATAAAATGCATCTCTGAATAACCAGGCTCTCCATTGCAGGGGATGCTTAAAACATTCACAAAACTGTGCCAGATATTCCCAAAGGCTTCCTTAACCCTGCCAACATTTGACTCGGTGCAGAGTGCACAGAGAGCAAAGGCTTCCCTGAACGGGGCTGATATTTACTCTGGTTGCTGTACTCTGAAGATTGAATATGCCAAGGTGAGCAATGCTCTGGAGGTGTCACCGGGGAAAGGATCTATGGGGCCCCCCCACACACACACCATAAACCTGCTGATGAATTATCTGAAGGGTGAGTGACCACCTCCTAAATCTCTCGCTTCACTTGTTAAAAAAATGATGGCACTGTTGTGTTTTTTAGCCCACCCGTCTGAACGTGTTCAAGAACGACCAAGACACATGGGACTACACCAACCCCAACCTCAGCGGACAAGGTAACCTTGATAGACTGCTATGAAGCCACACACAAAACCCATGCCATTCTGTTGGATCGCACACTTCATAGCTCCGATTGGTGTGATGTAATGCCATTGGCCTGCTGTCCAGCACTCTCTGCCTGACCTGGGAAGTCCTGGTGGGGCGGGCCAAGGCAGCGGTGTCCTACTTCCTAATTATTTGCGAGGCACTGTTTGGACCATTGGCTTTGAGGAGGGCTGGGGTGTGCGCGGCCTCAGGCGACACCAGCCAATCCGTCTCGCGCCGCACTTTTGACACAAGCCAACCCGATGTAGCCGGCAGTGATGACAAAGGGAGGAGATGGGAAGCGGTCTGATCTTATAGTTCTGGAATGATGGGGAGGCTGTTCTGTTGAGCCCAGCAGTGCGGCAAGATTTGAAATCTTGGAAAATACAGCACTCGGTTAAAAGCAGGAGTAGGTGTTGAAGTCTGCTTCTTTTGTGGATACCCGGCTGGAGAGCAGATGGCCCTCTGGTTTCCTTGCAAGGGGAGCGCTGCTATAGGGGCCTGAAGAAGCTCTTAATCCAGGAGGTTCAGAAACCAGATATTTTTTTATCTCTTTGAAGCCCATCCAGCCGAAAGCAGACGAGTCAAATAGCCTCTTGTCCCAGCCGTAAGAAACCTTTACAGCCCCAGTAATGTTCCTGCTTTTCCATTTTGGGGGGCAGGGGGTTACTTCTAAGGAGGTCTGATTTACGCCTAGCTGTGCCTGTAGGACAGCGTTGGCTAGCGGTAGGGCTCTCTGTCGATGTTCCAAGGGAAGCGTGCGTCTGTGCAGCCCACGGGTCTATTTGGGAATGCTATATTTCAGCCGGGAATTTAAAAACGCCATTTTCTGGAAAACAGAAGTAAGAACAGCAAGCAGGTTGCACCTTGAGTTCAGGCTTCCTGAGCCTCGTGGCCGGAAGGATTACATCTCCTGTTGTCCCTGGCAATTGCTTGCCCGAGGTGGGGGCTGATGGGAGTTGTAATCCAAAATAGTCAGAAAGGGGTGGGGCAGGGCGTTTGCTGTGTGAGATCGGCCAGCCTCATGTTAGTGAGAAAGGGCCACCTCGATCTCCCCGTTTCTGCCATTGCCCTCTTCCGCCCTTGCGTGGACGCGACAAACCTTTCAATTAATTGGCTTGGAAGCGGGACACGCCTGCACCGCAGAGGTGTCCGTACAAGCGCGCCAGTTGAGCGGTGTTGTCCCCGTGGCTGCCGCAGAGTCGTCTTGTGCTCCAGACAAGCAGTGGAGGGAGGCTGTTGATCCAGAGGTCTGGCAGAGGCTTCCCCTCCCTTTCTTTGGTCTCCCCCTGACCCTACCTGCGCAGCCGAGCAAGCAATGGCATTACATGACCTGACACAGCCATGGCTCACTTCCTCCACCAAGGGACATAGCTAGAAGGATGGGCAGATGGGCAGCGGCTAAGCGGGCAGTGCTGCGCAGTTCCCCCGAGCTGCCTTCTGGCTCTCCTGCCGTAAGGCTGGGCAAAGAGGAGGTACCTTAACCGGGCCTTTTTCCCCAGCCCTGAACAATTCTCTCTCTCACACGCTCCTGGGGGCAAAAAAAAAAAAAAAACCACCCCCAAAAAACCACGTGTGCTGCTGCAATGGAAATCCTGAATGGCCTGCAATCTGCCTCCTGCTATACACTCTCTTTAACACCACACAGTGTAGGAAAAAAAACAAAAACAAAAGAGGCCAGCCTTCACTAGCTCTGCCGGGAGGAAAACACGCAACATCTTTAATGTACCTGAAACGCAGCAGCTTGGGCTGACTTGTTAACATCAAGGACATCACATCGCCATCTGAGACAACATCTACAAGCACAGAGTTGAGACAGAAAGAGAGAAAAAGAGAGAGAGAGAGACAGAGAGAGAGAAAGAGAAAGATGCACCATCCAGGCCACGACATGCTTACAAATGCAAACCAGACAGACAGACAAACCAAACCTTTGAACCCAAGAACCGTTACACAGAATCTAGGAAAACACAGACAGACCAGAGGGGTCTCAGACAAAACGCACCAGCGCTTTTTCCTCCCCCCCGGAGAACGGAATAGCTCTCAGAGACCCACCCAAGACTTAATAGGATGCTCTCCACATCAACACGGTTTGGTTTGGGAGGGTAGTCTATCCCTTCTTTCTCTCGCAGTCCTCAGCTGCCAACATTTACCAGCGCCAAGCGGAGACAGACAAAAACCAAAACACCCAAGTACCCAAAGCCCCTGGCTCCCTCGAGACGGGGGTGCTTTTTTGGGATCCAAGGCACACTCCATGTACAGAGGAGAGACACGTACACGGGAGAACTACACAAAGCCAGAAGCACCCAACCTGTTAACAGCACATGACAAAAAAAAACATCAGGAGATGCACCACGGAAGGGACACTCTCATTATTACACCTTTATTATGTCCTGTTTTTCTTGATACCATCTGAAGACTATAAACAAACAAACAAAACATCTGTGAGCTCTTTTTATTATTATTAAAACAATTTTTCTTACTTTAATTGTATCAGTTCCGTGCCTTTTGACTTGTATTTGACTATGACACCGTGTAACGCAGGGTCGCAGTGTATGTTTGATGGGACGCCATCTTTCAGAACTGTGCTTACGCTGTTGAAGCGTCCAATGGTAAGAGAAATGCAGAATGTGTATGTGACAATGGACATTGTACTGTTAACTCCTGCTGTAAGTAGCCCTTTTCAATCTTTGTAATGACTGTTGAAATAAACTGTGCAGAACACCCCCCTCCCCCCTTTTAATTTTGTTTGTAAGGACCACATGAAATTGTATGGATTGCTTAAATTCTACTGCTTTGTATACAGTTAATGGGTTTTAATTGGACCTGCTGTTTTTGCTTTGCTTTGCCATATGTTCCTCGGTCTTGCTTATTCCCTTGATCTCTGCTAGGGAGGGCGGTGGGTTTATCTCTTCCCCCCTCCCTTGCTCTCTCCTGTTGCCCTAAGGGAAACTTTCCGGTGTTCAGTTCATAGTGAACTTCCCTCAACTCTCTTCTTCTTACCCCATCACTTATTTTATTTGTGTTTTCATTTTCATTTTTTATCTATTTTATTGTATTGCCCAGTTAGTACATCCACACACACGGCTCTGAAATCCCTTTTGGACAGTTGACAATTCTGTTTGTCTAATGTGGCCTCGTGGCCTCGATAGAAGCAGATGGGCATTGAATAGGTTATTGTGAGGCCCAAAAAAGAGGTCATTTTGGGGTGGGGGTGGGGAATGCCGGATCCACACACAAAATGTGGGTTCCGGAGAGCAAACAAGAAGCTCAGATGATGCCAGAAAGGAGGGTTGGATTTGCCCGCCCTAGAAAGGATTCCCCCAACCCAACCCACCCCAAACTTGCATCTCCCCGACTGAGCTGCATAGGGTGCAGACAGGCTGCGTGCCTTGGAAAGGGAATTCAGAGGATCTAGAGGTCTCTTGCCAAGGAGAAAGTGTACAGTCCCCTTAAATGTTGAGTGACTTGAAACAGGCCTCCTTCCAGGGGCGTTGGAAATAGTTCCGTAGAGGGGCGAGGTGGACTTAGGGGCAAAGAGTTTGTAGTCCAGGGGGCATCCCAGAAGTTTAACCCTAGCATGGCTTTCGCAAGTTTCTAACGGCACTCTCCTTTCGGTAGGTGAGCCGAGCGGGAACCCCAATAAGCGGCAGAGGCAGCCTCCGCTCCTCGGGGATCACCCTGCTGAGTATGGTAAGAGCCGTGACGCGGCTGGCGGCGACCCCAGGCGGCAAGGCCCTCCCGGCGTTGCCCGTTTGGGTTCCTGACCTCGGCCTCTCCCTCTCTGCCCCTCTAGGAGGACCCCACGGCGGCTACCACGGGCACTACCACGACGAAGGCTATGGCCCTCCGCCCCCTCACTACGAAGGCAGGCGGATGGGCCCGCCGGTCGGGGGCCGGCACAGGGGGCCGAGCCGCTACGGGCCGCAATACGGGCACCCTCCGCCACCGCCTCCACCGCCCGAGTACGGCCCCCACGCGGACAGCCCGGTCCTGATGGTGTACGGCCTGGACCAGTCCAAGATGAACTGTGACCGCGTCTTCAACGTCTTTTGCCTCTACGGAAATGTCGAGAAGGTAAGCCCGCTACTACGCTCTCTCCTTCCCTTGGAGGACCAGCTGGTGCAGGTGGCAGGCCACAAGGACCTGCACACAGTGCTGCGGCCAACAAGGTTTGTGTGCAGTGTTCGGTCTGCCGACTGGGCCTGGCTTGTCCTTCAGGGCTGGAGGCTACCCTGCAGGATGGGCGGTGTGGTTTCCTCCTAGTGGTAAGCCCAGGCGGGGAGGAGCAGAACCTTCTAGGTTGCGCCAGTCCCCGCCCTTGCTCTCAAAGAAGGACTCCGGGTTGGTCTGTTTAGGTCTTGGATTCAAAGGCACTGTCGGCAAGACAACACACCCAGTGCCAGTGGCACAACCCACACTTCTTTTCTTTTTATCGTTACGGTCCTTAGAGCGGCTATACTGGGGTGGAGTGAGATAAACCTTTACAAGTTTCCAAAAATTCCAGTTATTCCAAAAACATTTGGCACTAAAAGACCATTTAAAATCCAGTATGTAGTTATCGTTTAAAAAATCTAAAATTTCAGATTCATCAGAGAAGCATTTGACATTAAAGGCCAATTTAAAATCTAGTATCTAGGTGCTATTGAATTTTTAAGGCCCAAGTATTGCCAGTTGGCTAGTTGGCTAGTGTTTTCAATTGTAGTATTTTTGCTTTTCATTATATCTTTGTATCTATATTTTGTAATCAGTTTGTTTTATGTTGTAAACCGTCCAGAGAGGCATTCTGCCAGATGGGTGGTATATAAATTGATTGAATGAATGATCTTGGGGCCTCTTATCAGAAAGAAGCCCAAGTCTGTCCCCCCCCCCTTCCTGGACCAGCCAAGTGCAGTGGAAGGGATGCTCAAAGGCTTTGTTTTGTTTCTCTGTGTTCCCTTAGTCTTGGCTTTATGGGCCTGGCCTGTACCACCTCGCAGAGGGAGGCAGGTTCAGGCTCTGGTCTCCTTGTTCTGACACAGCTCAGACCAGTGCAAAGGGCAGGTAATTAGAGAGCAAGAAGGAATGAGAAGGACCCACGGCTGGCAGTGGGCCGCCCACAGTGGTGTCAGTCTTGGACAAGGCCAGATCGTCTCATCTCCAGACGATGGCACTGGTCTGCTTGACTGCCTGTCCCAATAAGGAGGTTGACAGGCGTATTTGTGGTTGCCTCATTTATGGCAAAGGGAGACAGGACCCTCTCATGCTTAGGGAAAGACTGGAATTCTGGAACCCGACTATCCTTAGGGAGGGGGAATTAGGTTTATTTGTGATAGACCAATGCCACATACCGTTTGAGGTTGTACTGCGTAGCTGGAGTCCTCGAAAAGGATCCCTCTTTACACGAATGTGTTTTCTTACTAGGTGAAATTCATGAAAAGCAAGCCGGGGGCGGCCATGGTGGAGATGGCCGACGGGTACGCAGTGGACCGAGCAATCACCCACCTGAACAACAACTTCATGTTTGACCAGAAGCTGAACGTCTGGTGAGTGACTCGGATCTTCCCCGGCAGGCTCCTGCTGCCTCTTTGCAGGCCTCAGCTCTGAGGCTCTTCCTTCTCGGCAGGGGGCACGCGTGCTTTTAAGCTGCCTCTCCCCCTCTTCTCGCCTGCAGCGTGTCCAAGCAGCAGGCCATCATGCCTGGCCAGTCGTATGGCCTCGAGGACGGTTCCTGCAGCTACAAGGATTTCAGCGGTTCCCGCAACAACAGGTTTTCAACCCCCGAGCAAGCGGCCAAGAACAGGATCCAGCACCCAAGCAACGTGCTCCATTTCTTCAACGCCCCTCTGGAAGTGACCGAGGATAACTTCTACGAGGTAAGAGCTCTCGTCTCTCCGGGCTTCCCGTTGCTCACTCACGCAGCAGGGGCAGCCGGGTCCGGAGAGGCTCTCTCGGGGCAAAAGGGATCGTCTCCCAGCCCGGCAGCTGAAGAGAAAGTGTGTGGGGCTGCATTGACGCTGGCTGGCTGGACAAGACGTGTGGATCACCGGGTTCAGTCTGTTGTTGGCTTCACGGGGTGACAATGGAGACGGGTTTTGAGCATTGCATCCAAAGTCTATAAGTATCGGAATAGAATACATGCTTCTGTAAATGGGATTTAGAAACTGGATGTGACTCAACAAAGCATCTCAAAGGTGGTGTGGTTGATCTCGTAGCCTAATCTTTGGATTTCTCTTACGCGTGGATCATTTCTTCCCCCCCCCTCCAGATCTGTGATGAGCTGGGAGTGAAGAGACCATCTTCCGTTAAGGTGTTTTCGGGGAAAAGTAAGTAGCGCTGCAGTTTCCCAATTTCAGAGTGGTGCTTCTCAGAAAGCAGAAATTGAGCTGGGGCCTGCTGATCCAATCATTTTCCGATCAACCACCAGGATCTTGGCTTTTTCAAGGGTGTTTGACGCGGCTGTAAAATTTATTTATTTATTTATTTATTTATTTATTTATTTATTTATTTAAAGGCTTATATCCCGCCCATCTTCCCTGACGGGAACTCTGGGCGGCAAACAGTGTTAAAAAGACATAAAATAAGTGGAAGAGCCTCCGAGCGAGAAGCAGCGGAGGGCAAGATGGCGGCGATAAATAGGGAGGGGGAAGGAGGAAAAAAAAACTAACTGATAAGGTCACCATAGGCTTCTTTAAAGAGGAAGGCCTTCAAGGCCCTCTTGAAGGCAGGCAGGGACTCTAGCAGGCGCAGCTCAGAAGGGAGGTGATTCCAGAGTGAAGGCCCCACCACAGAGAAGGCGCGGTTTCACGTGAGCGTTTTCCGCGCCTCTCTGGGTGTGGCCACTCTCAGTGAGCGTGCCTGCAACGATCTCGTGGGTCTGGAACCGGATGACATAATTCTGGTGGGCCGGACACTTTTCCCAGCCCAGTGCTCCTCTGATGTGTGATTCCTGCCGTCCTCAACCACCTCCTGTCCCAATCCTCTGGAAGAAACTTCTTGAGGAAACCTACGGGTCTAAATTGCAGGTGGATGGGGCATTGTGTTTCCCTGGCCAGTGATTCAGCCCTGCAAAGTCTCTGTGAAATATATCTTTTCTCATGTCTGCAGGCGAGAGGAGCTCCTCTGGTTTGTTGGAGTGGGAAACGAAAGGCGATGCCCTGGAGTCACTGGCTTTCCTCAACCATTACCAGATGAAAAACCCAAGTAAGTAAGCCTTTCCTGGGGGTTTCTGACACAACCGCCCCCATCCTACGGATTGCAAAAAGGTTTCAGGTTGCGTCCTCACAGTGCTGGGGGAGAGGGGACTTGCATGTGGCCCACCCTGGTACAGAAGTAACGGAAACCCCTCTGTTGGCTGTCCTTGCTGCCACCATGAAAGGCCAGGAGAGGAATTGGGCTTGAGTTCAGCCGTTCCAAGTGCCACTGGTATCGTTTGATGTCAAGGACCTGACCTCAGGCAGGCCCTGTCAGGTTGGTCTGAAGTGGATGTCGAATTGGCGGCAGTATAAAAAGCTCATTAGAACCTTCTTATTTCCATTTCATTGGCATCCCTGTCTGGTAAATAGGATAAATGTTTGTTTAAGAACCTAAGAAGAGCCCTGCTGGGTCAGGCCAAAAGCCCATCTAGTCCAGCTTCCTGTATCTCACAGTGGCTCCACCAGATGCCCCTGGGAGCACACGAGACTAGGTATCTGTCTCCTGATACCCACTCCCCTGCATCTGGCCCTTGAAGGACCCCGGTTTTAAGCCTGGAGATGACACATCTCCCCATCAGGGTTTGAAGGACTCTGGTTCAGAGGCAGCTTTACAACAGCCGCCGACAGCCCTGCTGCTTCCTGCCTCCTCTGAGACAGGCGTGCCTGGCAAAAATCATCTTGCCAAGAACTTGACATCGAAGATCAACCTCCTGGCAAACCAAACCTTGTACTTGGAAGAAGTGGATCTTGTCCTACGAAGCATGCAATGATTTTTAAATTTATTATGAGTGGCCTATAAAAGCATCACCTATAGCCTAGTCTTGCATTGCCCAAACAGGTTTACTGCGGTTTTGTTGCCCTAAAGATAAGTAAAGTTGGGATATTAATAATAATGATGTGTTTTTCTCCTAGATGGGCCATATCCCTACACGCTGAAACTCTGCTTTTCCACCGCTCAGCATGCCTCGTAAGTTCCGTTGCATTTTTGCCAAGGAAGACTCCTCCTTACTCTTTTTTGTGTGAGAGTTTTTTTTTCCTGGCAAAGCACCCTTTTGTCCCTTCCCATTTTTTTTTAAAAAAGAAGCAAGCTTAAGTAGAGGCTGCCTACGGCTATGTTGGCTGGGAAGTACTGTACTGTTCCAGTGACACCAGATTTTAAAACCATTGTACATGTGACTTGTTTTTGTTTTGTTTTGCGCTCTCCCCCCCCCCCCCCCCATTCATACTACGTGCTGTCTGTGGTACTTGGCCCACCTTAATAAAGCTGTTTGGAAAATAAACCAGTTGTCGGCGTTGTCCTCTCCCTTTGGGAAGCTTCCACTAGAGCCGTGGTGGTGTCCAAACTTTGGCCCTCCAGATGTTTTGAACCACAACTCCCACAGTCCTTTGTCATTGGCACTCGGCTTGGAATTCTGGGAGTTGTCCAAAACATCTGGAGGGCCAAAGTTTGGACACCCCTGCACTAGAGCAGAGGGAGGGGTGCACCTAGGCCAGTGTTGGCAAACCTTTGGCACTTCAGATGTTTTGGACCAGGACTCTCAGAATTCTGAGCGTAGACTGCCAACGACAAAGGACTGGGAGTTGTGGTCCCTAACATCTGGAGTGCCGAAGGTTCGCCACGACTGACCTAGGAAGTGTCGGGGGTTGGGATCAGTGTGTCTGAAAAGCTCTTGTCCCAGTTCCTGCGGCAGACCTAGAATGAGCTGGCTTGCCCAGAAATCTCAGGTGCTCTCAGGGAAGCTTAATTCAGACTTCATACCATTCTTTCCCACAAATTGTGGGTTCTAGAAGTGAGGCAGAATGTGGTTAGGTTAGCTCAGGGTGAAGATTCAAGCGGGGCAAGATGAGTCCCCTGCACGTGTGATGATGAAAGGCTGTGTGTGATGAAAGATCTGGCGTTTGTTTGCAAGACTTGAAAACGGGAACGTGTCCCAGCCCTGCCTGGAGCGGCCCAAACCCGGGATCTCACGCGCCCACTTTTGTCTGCCGCGGGGGCCCTGAGAAGGTCACTCTCGCCCGGGCTCAAAACCCACCCCCACCCCCAGCAGCCCTGCTTCAGGTCCCAAACCCCGGGAAAAAAAAACGCGCCCTTCCTCTCCATCTCCAGGAGCTCCAAACGCTCGCTGGCTCGCTTTCCCGCCACGTGGGCCCCTCCTGAGGCTCGCCAGGGGGCGCTCTCTGCTTTCCCTAAAACCCATCCGCCGGCCAGCGCGCGGGATCTGATTGGTTTGGCCGAGGGAGGGAGGGGGCGTGTCGGCCGAAGAGCGGGTGGCGCGTGCGCAGAAAGGCGGGGGTGGTGGTGGGGTTGTCACGTGGCTGGGGCGGCGGTCAGGTGACCGAAGGAGCCGGAGAGAACCCCCCTTCTAGGCGCCACTTCTCTATCGTCCCGTCCCCCCTCCCGGAGGCAAGATGGCGATGGCGATGGCGGCGGGCGTGGTGGTGGTGAGGAGGAGCCTCCTGCACAAAAGTGAGCCCCCCCTCTCTCTCTTTCTCTCTCTCTTTCTCCGGAGGGAGGCCGGGAGGGCGCCCCCCCCCGCCACACACACACACACACACACACACACACACACACACACACACACACACACACACACACACACAGGGCCGGCGTCGAGAAAGCGGGCGGCGGGGGGGGGGGGAAAGGCTCCGCCCCCGAACTTTGGGGAAAACGGCCCTTCTGGACTACAAGTCCCAGTATCCCCAGCCAAGCAGGGCCGCGGCCAAGGAGTGAGGAAGGCCAGGAGGAACCTTTCCCAGTTTGCCAGGACCAGCAGCAGCAGCAGCAGCAGCAGCAGAGAGAGAGAGAGAGAGCCCCCCCCCCCCGCCAGGGCAAAAGAACAACAACTATATACTTTTATATAGCATGCAATATGTGTATGTTTTGATTTTAGATTATACCATACATAATAATAATAATAATAATAATAATAATAATAATAATAATAATAATATACTTTTATGTAGCATGCATGTGTATATGTTTTGATTTTAGAATATACTATACATTAATAATAATAATAATAATAATAATAATAATAATATACTTTTATGTAGCATGCATGTGTATATGTTTTGATTTTAGAATATACTATACTATACTACTACTACTACTACTACTACTAATAATAATAATAATAATAATAATAATATACTTTTATATAGCATGCACGTGCGTATGTTTTGATTTTAGAATATACTATACATTAATAATAATAATAATAATAATAATAATAATAATAATAATAATAATAATAATAATAATATACTTTTATATAGCATGCATGTGCATATGTTTTGATTTTAGAATATACTATACACTTATTATTATTAATATTATTATTATGTATAGTAATAAAATCAAAACATACATGCATGCTATATAAAAGTATTATTATTATTATTATTATTATTATTATTATTATTATTATTATACTGTTCCATCTATCTACACAGGGTGGTTTACAAAACTGAACAAACATCAAAATACATAACATAGCCAACACACAAGAAAATAAATGAACAACACAATATGTCCTCGAAGGTTTTCACAGCTGGGACCTGGTGGTGATTGTGTTTTGGGGGGGACTGAAAAGAAAACATGTCAAACAGCCTGAAGAACCCACACCAACCAAGAAAAATAATACATTGTTTAGTGTTGCTTAGTTGTTACTAACTTTACTGGGCGTTTTTTCCTTTGGTTAACTGCCCAATTGTGATGTAAAAATGGAACGAATGAAGAGCTAAATAACTTAACTATTGTCTTTAATTGTTGCAAGCTGTCTTGAGTACTTCTAAAGGCATGTTTAAAATAGTTTTAATTAAATGAATAAACAAATAAAATTCCAGTTTAAAGAGAAATCAAAACTATTAGCCTCTATTCCCTACCCATCCCCCCCAAGACTCATTTTCCCTGTTGCCTGCCCTCTGCCTCTTTGTTATCTCTCCTTTGGCCCTTCACCTGCATACCAAAGGCCCCTTTGATTGCAGGTTACTTGCCTGTGCCGTGGCCACCTCCCCGCCTGCCCCCTGGCCCTGGCCGTCAGAATGGCCAGGCCTTTTTCGCCAAGTCCAGAATCGAGTTGGCTGGTCGGTTTGTCATAATAACTAGGTTCAATACCCCATGCCCCACCAGCAAATCTAGGGAGTGGAAGGAGTCATTTTTGCATTTTGTGCTTCATTCTGGTGTTATTGATTATTTTATTATTTTACTAGGATTTTATGGGGGGGGGAAACCACCCTGAGTAGTATTTTTACTAAATTGGGCAGTCTAGAAGCGCAATTAAACAAATAAAGTCACTCCCACCAGTTGTTTTCAAGACATGAACTTGTTTGTCACCTTGAGCAGCCTGAAGCTGTTCAGCAGATGAAGGAAGTTGTAAGGCAGAGCACGCAGTATACCCGGGATTGGTTTCCTAAAAAAAAAAGGGGGGGGAGGGAATAGTATCCCAGATCCAAATGTCAGCCCTCACTGATCCTGCATAAGTTGGAGAAATATATGGGGTGGGCAGTTATTGGGATAAAGAGACATTTAGGCCCTCTCATGCTACTGGTGAGAGTGTCAAGATATGTATATATGCCACAGGAAATAAAAGAAACATTAAATAGGATTGTACCCCTTGAATGCAAACGTTAACACAGTAACTAAATACAAATCCTAAATTGCCCCAAATGAAACCCGGTAACATTTTGCTGAAAAGTCCCATGGGCAGAGACATCCCTGCCATTGTTGGCACACCAAGTATGCATTTTTCCTCTGAGGAGTCGGCCTCCCTGTTGAGACCTCAGCACAGTTAAGATTCCAATATCCATTTACCCACGATCTGAAAACATTAGAGCAGGCCTGTCCAAACTTTCCCCCCCCCAGATGTTTTGGACTGCAACTCCCACAGTCCTTTGCCATTGGCAATCTAAGCTTAGAATTCTGGGAGTTGTGGTCCAAAACATCAGGAGGGCCGAAGTTTGTACATGCCTGCGTTAGACAGTTTTAAAAGAAACTAGAAAATGTATTTTCACAGTGTGTTGACCAGATTTCACCACCAAAGGGAGCCAGAGAACATTTTCTGCCTACTGTGCTTTTGCTTATGCTGGTTCCCAGTCAGGAAAACAAAGTCTCTATCGCTGTTTTCCTGCGCCCAGATCTGCCAGTCCGCACGGCTTCCTGCTGCAGCTTCAGGACTTGTGCGTCCCTGCGACAGGAGAAGCACAGCACCATGGACACTTCTTATGAGACCTTGAAACTGGAGCGGGTGCGAGATAAAGTCTTGCACGTGGAGCTCAACCGGCCGGAGAAAAGGAACGCCATGAATTCTGCTTTTTGGAGGTAATGAGGGGACACAGGGCAGTCCCTGGCCTTGACGTCTGTGTGTGTGTGTGTGTGTGTGTGTGTGTGTGTGTGTGTGAGAGAGAGAGAGAGAGAGAGAGAGAGAGAGAGAGACGAAGACACACACAGAGAGACTTCATTGGGAGGGGGTGGCGTTTGGAAATTTCTTTTGGGCTTGCAATGCTCTGAGAAATGGCAGAGATGGATGCCTCTTCGTTTTTAGTTTTTGGGAGGTGTTGGCCAGGAGGACATAAGATAGCGGCCTCCTGATGCTTGCGTTTTGCCCACGTGATGCCTGGAGAGATTGCTTTGAAGAGTTTTGGGGCGAGGCGTTAAAAAAGCAAGAAGCAGCTCTGTTTCAGGGTTAACATCCACACGCCTCCTTTCCCCTGAAGCCCCCAGCAGACCCTTTTGTAAACGGGCGGCTGGTGTTCCCCGCTCACCCACGTGTGTCTCCTCTTCTTCCCCCCCCCCAATCCTCCCTCCCTCTTGATCTAGAGAGATGGTGGAATGCTTCAACAAGATCTCCCAAGACCCGGAATGTCACGCGGTGGTGATATCTGGCGCTGGGAAGTTATTCACCTCAGGTCAGTGAGTAGAATTGTGGAAGGCCAGAAGAACGCCACCCTTTCCCAAAGAGGGAATTCCTTGAGTTGTTACAGCAGGTGGTTCTGCTAAGAAATCATCCCATGGCATCAAGTCAGCTCTTACAGTAGTCTTTTTTCAGGGTGTCCCAGGTAGAGAATACACAGCAGTGATTTCGCATTCCTTTCTTCTGGGGCTGCCCTAGGACTGTGCGGCTAGGCTGGCTCTCCTTTAAAGTGGTTGAATGAACCACCCCGACCTCTGCTTCCACGGCTGGCGATCTAAACCCCTGCGGTATCCAGCTAGCTTCAGTAAGAAACACCTTCTCTTAAAGCCCTAAGAGAGGAACTTTGAACTGCCCTTTTGATGTGGGTGCTGCGGATTGCTTGGTGGAGGCCATCCCATTAGGAGTAACCGCTTTTGTTTTGCGTTAGCTATTTCCACCGCACAGCAGCCCCACTGGGTTATGCCAGAGGCTTCAAGTGCCTTGTACTTTATGTCTCAAAAGCCACCCAGAAATTCTGCAGGATGTGTGTGTGTGTGGGGAGATAAACGTGGCATACCCCCCCCTTGGTGCACTTCAGCAGATGAAATTCTGTGACCTGTTCATTCCCAAGGTCACCGTGGTCAGTAGACCTCTCTCCTCATATCAGCTTCTGTATTTTCTCTTGTAAATCGGGAAATTTGGGCTCCAAATATTGTGGCACTACAGATCCCACCATCCCTTACCAGGGACTACACTGGCTCGGGGTGTTTTTGCAGTTCAGCAACCAGCCAGCACGTGTGTACTCAAGGGGAAATGGACAGACAGTTACAGCTTGGCTCACACTTCCAGGGGCCCAAGCTGCTTCTATTGGTGGGAGGCCGCTCTGTTGAATAAAAAAAAAAAAGATTGCCAGGCCTCAGGGTTATCAGGAGCAGTAGAACTTGATCCGGGCGGGCAGCGTCTGTTTCAAAGGTCAGAAAAGATGTGCAGGCAAGGTGATATGTGGAGTGGCAGCATTTATGCACAGTGCACATCCTGTAATCTGGAGTTACTTGGTTTCTACCTTGCTTGCCTTCCAAGAATGACACTGGAAGACCTTCCTTGACTCGTACAGGTGCAGCCTAACACAGCAGAGTGCATTCAGATAGGGCACTTGGAGACGGCAGGGGGCGGGGGGGGGCTGGGACATTTGGGGGGGGCTCCCAACAAGACTGAAACGGGCAAAAAGTTGTTTTTGAAAAAAGGCGCAGGCTTGCCGCATGAAAGGCCATCATATTAAAATGCCGTCCCATCATCTGACAATTCCTGCCGCCCAACAGGTATAGACCTGATGGAAATGGGGAGCGTTTTCATGATGATCGAAGGAGGGGAAACCGCCCGCAAGGCTTGGAACCTCCGCAAGAAGATCCGGGAATATCAAGAAGCCTTCACGGTCCTGGAGAAAGTGAGTGGTGGGTGGAAGGGAAGACGCGCCAGGTGCCTTGCCTTTCAGGTGCCGCCTCCACCCACTGGTGACCACTTCCTTCTCTGCCTTTTAGTGCCCCAAGCCCATCATCGTCGCTGTTCATGGCGGTTGCATTGGAGGAGGTAAGTACTTCCGCGCACATTTAGGAGTGGGAGGGATCGTCACGGGTTGAGGTCCCCTTTCCATTCTTCCTTCTTATCCTAGGAAGAACCCATCAGAATATGAAATTAATCCCCTCCGGAGGTTGGAATCATAGAATCATAGAATTGGAAGAGACCTCAAGGGCCATCCAGTCCAACCCCTTGCCATGCAGGAACCCCCATCACAATATTTCCGACAGGTGGCCATCCAGCCTCTGCTTAAAAACCTCCAAAGAAGGAGACTCCACCACCATTTGTGGCAGCATCTTCCACTGCCAAACAGCTCTCACTGTCATGAAGTTCTTCTTAATGTTCAAATGGAATCTCTTTTCCTGTAGTTTGAAACCATCGCCCCGAGTCCTAGTCTCTGAAGCCATGGAAAACAAACCTGTTCCCTCTTCAATATGACATCCTTTCAAATATTTAAACATAGCTATCATATCCCCCCTCAGTCTTCTTTTTGAAAGGCTAAACATTCCCAGTTCCCTAAGCCGTTGCTCATAAGACATTTCCTCCAGACCCTCAACCATCCTGGCCGCCCTCCTCTGCACCCACTCGAGGTTGTCAACATCCTTTAGGAGCCTTGTGGCTCAGTGGTTAAAGCTGCTGTACTGCAGCCAGAACTTAGGCTCACCCCCTGGGGAGTTCCATCCCAGGCAGCAGGCTCAAGGTTCACTCAGCCTTCCATCCTTCCGAGGCCAGTAAAAGGAGTCGCTAGTTCGGTGGCAGTTGCCAGGGTGTGGGCTGCATATTAAAGTGGTCAACTGCCCAGAGAGTGCTTGAAGCGCTATGGGGCAGAATATAGGCAGAACACTTTTTTTTTTTTGCTTTTAGTTGATTTCATTGGCTGTAAAACTGTGGAAAGAGCAGACACGGGAAATTACAAGGCCTTGTAGGAAAGGGCTGATCTCTGATCTTCCCGGTCCAAACAAAGAGGCCTTGTGAAAAGCAGGTCCCTTTGTGGGTAACTGGGCATTGTTTGCACTTTGATCTAATCATAATTTTTTCGAGCAGAACCTCTCTTCCTGAACAGCCACTTTTTGTCGGTCTTGCGCAGTAAATCAAAAGGATTAATCACTGGCCAGGTTCAAAAGTAAAGAGAATTCCTTTTCTCTAAGGCAAAAATACTTCAAAACGTCTTCGGCTTAAAAACTCACACCATGTCCCATCATGCTTATTTCCATGCAGTTCTATTATGTGTAATGTTGGCTTAAGATGAAAAAAGGAACACCAGAGCAGGTGCTACAGTGTACAGACAGACATTGCTGAGGATGGCCTGAGCTGTTCGGCCAGGCTCCCCCCCCCCCCCCCAACAACATTCTGGCCTGCCTAGGATGCACAGGTTTTAAGGAGCCCCCTAGATAGCTGAGGGGGGGGGTGCTTAAGAAACGGGAACTTGAACTGAACTGGCTTGATTTAGACACGTGTTTGTATGAGATCTGAATGGAAGTAGATTGGCCAGAAGCAAATATACAAATAGAATAAAAAAGAAGCAGCAGAAATTGTTTGGACTGTGTTATTTTTATTTTTGGTGGTGATTCTTTTTTTTTTAAAGGCAAACTTTAAAAGACTTCTGGTATTTACATCTCTCGAGCAGCTAAGCTCCCCAATTTAAGATCAGTTGTATATGCAGATTTCATGCCAATCAGCACAAAAAGGAAGAAATATTTTTCACGGCAATCCGGTGCAAGTTAAATAACCTGGCGATTTGAATTTATAAAACAGTTCAGATCCACGGTTCTCAACCTGTGGGTCCCCAGATGTTCCTGGACTGCAACTCCCAGAAGTCTTCATCACGAGCTAAGCTGGGCAGGATTTCTGGGAGTTGCAGTCCAGGAACATCTGGGAACTCACAGGTTGAGAACCGCTGGTTCAGATCCAGGATATATAAAGCAAAGTGTTCTGCTTACATACCGCCCCATACCACTTCAAGTAGTCCCTTGGTGATTTATAGTTTAATTACAGTATGCTGGTTACACATTGCCCCCCCCTCCAGCAAGCAGGGTACTCATTTTACTGACCTCGGAAGGATGGAAGGCTGAGTGAACCTTGAGCCAGCGACCTGGGATTGAACCCCAGGTCGTGAGCACAGTTTTACCTGCAGGAGAGGCATTTAACCACTGCGCCACGAGACTCCTGATTGGAGGTGGCACCAATCAGAACGCATTTGGAAGCCTCTGATTGGCCTCCGACATGAATTGGGGAAACCTGTACCCAGCCTAAATGTTAAGCACATTTAGAAAAATCATGCAATCCATACATTTCCAATGCATACACTTCCCCCACCCAGCTTTTGTCATACACAGTGTCTGCAATCATCCCGGGCCTATAGTCTTAATGGCATTTGATTCAGTTGGCCGACTGAGGTTCAGCAGGGCTAAGTCTGTCCTGTCCTTGGATTGGAGACCCTGTAGCAGTCTCAACACATGCCACCTAGAAAGAAAAGCAGAGTACAAGCATACTGGGGGAAAGATGGCACACCAAGGTGTTCTTTATATTTCTTTTTGGCAGGTGTGAACCTCATCACTGCTTGTGACATACGTTACTGTACGCAGGATGCCTGGTTCCAGATTAAGGTACGTTGGGAAAGTTTTTCCACTGTTCTTCCGAAGAAGGTTCTGCTTGACTAGGTAGCCCTGTATATTTCTTGTCTCCTGCCAGCCCGCCCTCGATCCCTTACCATTTCAGAGCATTGGGGTCTCACTGTGTTTGTGTGTTTATCATGACGATCCATGCCCTAAGCACATCCGATCTGTCCTGATTTCTGAAGCTAAGCAGGGTCGGCCCTGGTTAGTACTTGGATGGGAGACCTCCATGTAGATCAGGCATGTTCAAACTTCGGCCCTCCAGATGTTCTGGACCGCAACTCCCACAGTCCTTTGTCATTGGCAGTCTAAGCTTAGAATTCTGGAAGTTGTGGTCCAAAACATCAGGAGGGCCAAAGTTTGGGCTATCGGTTAGATAGTGGGGTTGTTGGGCGTAACGCTACCGTGGTTAAATGCCTGTCCTGCAGCTAAAACTGTACTCATGACCTAGGGTTCAATCCCAGGGAGCAGGCTCAAGGTTCACTCAGCCTTCCATCCTTCCGAGGTCGGTAAAATGAGTACCCAGCTAGCTTGGGGGGGGGGGCGTGCAATGTGTAGCCTGCATACTTTAATTAAACTGTAAACCGCCCAGAGACTACTTGAATTGGTATGGGGCAGTATATAAGCAGAACACTTTGCTTATTCCTTCTTCGTCACACGGTGCCTGATCACTTTCCCTCCTTCCTGCAGGAAGTGGACATTGGGATAGCAGCCGACGTGGGCGTTCTACAACGGCTACCACGCATCACTGGCAATCAGAGGTCAGTGCTCTGCTCGGTTTCATCTTCAGCCCCTTCCTGGTTCCAAAAGAGAGGCCACATTAAGCCCTGCCGAGATGCCCGGAGCACATCCGATCTCGCCTGATTTCGGAAGCTAAGCAGGGTCGGCCCTGGATGGGAGACCCCCAGAGGATACCAGGTGCTGTAGGTGCCTGGAGCAGGAACTGGCAAACCACTCCAGTATTCCTGCCAGGAAAACTCCATGGACATGGAGTCACAAAGAGTCGGTCACGGCTATGATGCAACACACACACACACACATGATGCCAGGAATTTGGGCCACCCCAAAGAAACCTGCATCTGAGCGTGTTCCAGTTTGGCGCGCAAGAGCACTACTGGGGGTGGGGGTGGGGGTGGGGGTTCAGAGTGTCCCCAAGCTGGGTAAGGGGCTGTGCGTGCGTATGTTCAGAATGGCAAGGCTGGGATGAATAGGGACAAGCACCCACCTGATGAGCGGAAAGACCGCTGTGTCCCGGGGGGGGGGGAATTATTCCCTTCTCTTTGAAGGCAAACCTGTTTTATGACACTTGCGACTCTGCTTTCCTTCTCAGCCTGGTGAACGAGCTGGCTTTCACGGCCAGGAAGCTGATGGCCCCCGAGGCCCAGAGCTTCGGCCTTGTCAGGTACGTGCGCGTCTTTTTCTGTCTCTTTTTAAGGGCACAGCCTGCCTGTTCTTCACCGCACGAGCTGGCCGCCGTCTTTCCTTCTGGACCCGCCAGCCTCGCAGGAGGTGCATCTGGAAGTCGAGCCGTGGCAACCGGGCTTCTTTTTCTCAGGAGATCAAAACATTTCGCTGCTCATCCAAATGGCTTTGTCAGTTCTGAGGGCTGCTTGGAGGAGCAGCGAAACATTCCGCTGAAAAGAAGTCCCGTTGCCATGGCTCAACTTCCAAATCACCTCCCCTGGATGACTGAGAATCTTCCCTCTCAGGAGGTGGTTCTTCTCAGTTGTGGCAACAAGGAGCAGCGGAGAAGGCAAATTTTTGGCGTTTGAAGTTCTTAGGAATGAGGGTTCAGAGGAGAATGAAAAGGACCGCCAAATGATATGTACATTTGTCTTTCTGTTGCACGGATAAAACCCAGCACTAGTGGCAGACAAAGCGGAACTAGAAAACAATAAAGAAATACCTAAAGCAGCTGGTGAAGTTGCTTTTGCTGTAAGCCGATACCCAAAGATCTCGGGTATTTTTTTTTTTTTTAGCTTGAGACAAAGACAGAAGTCAGGATGTGTACCATTGCTCCACTTTTATTCGCAGAATACGTTTGAAGCTTAGAAAGCTTGGGTGAAGGCAGAGAAAATAGTTTGTAGGAAGAAGGGCTGTTTGTTTGTTTGTTTCACTCACATGAAACCGCTTTTCCCCTTAAAAGGAGGCTTGCTACAATTCAGACAACCAAAGGCTAGTGACAGCAATCAGCCTGGACAGCTAAAGAGATTATTGGTGGTGATTGAGCCTAGATGAATAAAACGTCTTAGCTCAGCCTCCAGTATATAAAAAAATAAATTGGTTAACTGATTTAACTCTTGGGTTTACTTGGCAGGGTGGCCTCGATGTGGCTGTGGTGTTTTGCTAAACCCCTCCTTTAAAGGGACCAGGGCTGGGTGGTTCATAATGGCAGAAACACATCTAGCGTCGACTGTACAAACCTGTTTCCCTTGCTCCTTTTCCGCCTCCAGCCGCGTGTTCCAAGACAAGGAGGCCATGATGCAGAGCGCTTTCAACTTGGCCACTGAAATTGCCAGCAAGAGCCCATTGGCTGTGCAGGGCACTAAAGTCAACCTCATCTACTCCAGGGACCATTCTGTGCCTGAGGGGCTGAAGTACATGGTGAGTGGTTGGCCATTCCCACCCTCCTGCCTTGCAGGTAGCAGACATCTGGGCATCACTCCTGCTGGGCACAGCAAGATAGATTCTTCACTGTGCCGTTGTTTACCGTGTGGTAAACCTCTATTTTGTTTTATTATTATTATTGCTGGACCTTGTTTTAAAACCAGGACAACACGCAGCTCTTCGCATTTCTTCAAGGGCTGAATCCAAAGATCTAAAAGAAAAGCAGTCGATGTTTAAACAATTTTCATCACAAAAAGCCAACCCACCCCAGTTAACAGGCTGAAAAGACCTTTTTAAAAAAAATCCTCTTCAACATACTAGAAATTATCATAGAGCCCAAGTCTGAAATTGCTTTGTTATCAATATTTGTTGATCATAGTTATGATGTTAAAACTAAAGAGTTGAATACAAATTTGTGACCGTGGCTAGATTAATCATTGCTAGAAATTGGAAATCTAAATATGAACTATGCTTAGATGAATGGTATAATGAAATATGGAATATTGCTTTAAATGATAAATTGACATGTTCATTAAAAGTTAAAAAAGGAGAGTTAAAAAGAGATATTTTCTATGATATATGGGGTAGATTTATTGAATATGTGCTTGTACGAGATAAGGGTAAGGCTTCCGCGCAACAATCGATTTTGTTCTGGAGGGGAGGATGATAACTGTAAATAAGAAGAGTGGTCCGGTTGGTGAAGGGGTGCACTGTTGTTGATGTTTGTCTTTCTTTGTAAGTTGTATACAATTTAATAATAATAATTTAAAAAATCCTTTTGCTTTTTTTTTTTAATCCTCTTCACATGTTGAGCTTCCAAAGTGAATTTTTTTTGATATACAATAAAAGATCAAGCTTTTTGGCCGGAATACGCTAATACGCCTTCTTCAGGACGACAAATGACATCAAGACGATATGTTTTCCTGCCAAAACCTTTGTTCTTTAATTGTGTGTTAAAGTTTTTTTTTAAACTTGTGAAGGGTTTTTTTTGGGCCTTTTCAGTCTGTTGGCTGGTATTGCACTCCTTATCATTCTCCAAGAAAACGGAACCATTTTTAATTTCGCATCATGTTAAAGGTGAAAAGATCGCTGCAGCTCAACCTGATAAATTCTACATTTCTAACTGGGTAATGGTTGCTGCACCTAATGGGTCGCATCCTATTGGCTAACTACCCCAGCATCAGTAGGATGGCGCAAGAAGGAATACAGGCGGCAGCTTCTTAATAAACAGCAGTTTGTCCCGGTGGTTTACGCTCTGTTCACCTTCAGCCGCCTGGACTTAAAAGGCAGCACAGAGATGGAGCATAGCCTTGGTCCAGCTGAGCCTGGGAGGCTTTTTTTTTTTTGAGGGTGATGATAAGAGACTGTGGTTTGTCTCCTCTCTTCCCTCAACCCATGGTTCTTTCCTTTCCCCTTGTTTCCCCCTTGCAGGCAACCTGGAACATGAGCATGCTGCAGACGGAAGACATCATCAAATCCGCCCAGGCTGCCTTGGAGAAAAAGACGCCCAAGGATGTTGTGTATGCCAAGCTCTAACCCATGGAGAGCGGCCAGGATGGGTGCATGGAGAGCTGAGACTGGGGCCCAGGCTCCCAGCACGAGATGCGTGCCTTCCACCAGCAGCCCGGCAGTGCCTTCCTTCCAAGAGCCACTATGGACTCCTCGCCCTAAAGGCCACGGCTCCTGCTCGTTAAGCCAGCAGGTTGATAGGCATGTGTCTCTTAATTTAAAAGGTCTCTCTCTGAAACTGTGGATGTGAATGTAAGCAAGAAAAAAAAATGCTCAGGTTGTTCCCTGTGCCGGAAGATGGACACATTGTTTTGAACAATTACAGGCCGATTGAATTACCATTTCTTGCTGGTTCTCTTTGCTCTTTGCTCTGTTATTTTGCTATTTATACACAGCTATTACAAAGGAGCAAAGCTGGAGGGGGTAGGTAAGGAAATAAAATAGGAATACAATAATAAAACTAGAGAATCCGAAGCAACACACAATATGGGTGATGCTTGATGCACTTAGTAGGTTGAAGATAGGTGAGTGTTACAACTTAAATATGTGTCGTCTTGCTCTCTGTTCAACACACTTAGCCCCTGCCGGTTCTTTTCTGTGTTTGGAGGAGGGGGTAGAGGATGATGCCTGGGCATTGCTCGCAAGATGGAGTCTTTGGCAGCAAAAGGAAAGGGAAACCCCTCTTAAGAATGCTGCTGTCTGAGACCCCCCCGCCCCATGAGAAATGCTGAAGGTTCACTGTCTAGCCTTCCCCCTGGAAAAGAACCAGCGGTAAAGAAATTGGAGATGGTAGCTGTCTTTATCAGGTAAGCAGGAAGTGAGGGGAGACCCTCGTACCCCCATCCCAGACCTTGGCCCCTCTCTAGTTACAGAGATTTAAGTGTCTCCAGGGAAGTACCTCCTTTATAGGTGCAAGTTACCTGCAAAATCCAGAACCTTGACATTTTGGGGTCCCTGGTCACGCGGAGAGTCTTGGCACCCAGGTGAGAGGCCTCCTTTTCAGGCTGTTCCTCTGGCTGGAGGGGGTGAGGATTGCACACGTCTCCCTTTTTTTCTGAACATGGCTTAATCGAGCGTGGACTCCTGCAACGGGTAGTCCTAAGCCAGCCTGGTCTCCTTGTCTCGATGAGATAGAAAGGCCTCACTAGGAATCGCTGGATCCAGCCTTGAAGGTGTCACACACTGCAGTTCCAAGAACCAAGGCCTGAAACGGCAGCACGACCTGTCTTAAATTCAGAGTCTGTTGTAACTGAACCCGCCTCCCAAAAACAGCCCAAGCTGCTTCTGTTGGCCCAGTCCTTTCTCTCTGCTTAAAACTAGGCTCCCCAACCACCTTGCCTGTCTTGTCTGTCTAATAAACCTTGGAAAACAACACCCAAGACTTACATTTTTGAGGTTCCGTTCAGTCTGGGAGCCACACAGGTCGGTCCCAAACCATGGTTGGCTCCAGGCCGATCAAACTCTGTTTGTGTGGGCAGCTGATAAGCGGAGCTTAGCAAACAGAAATAAAGATGAAGCTGTTAAGCGAGAAAAGGTCGCCCTTTCTTTGCCAAACCATTTCCTGCAGAGGAAGAGGGAGAGAGAGAAAAAAACACGATGTGTACCAAATTGTCCTCCAACGATCGCATAACATTTCTAGAACAGCGTTGTGTGTCTTTGTGTTACTCCATTACTCACTTTTGCCTCTCCCTGCTGGAGGCCGAGAAACACAAAGCAAATGTGTGGTGTTTGCTCGGAGGGAAAACAAAGGGTGGCTCTGAAATAGTTCCCACACCTCGAAGTTTGTAAAAGGCATCTAACATTGTGTGAAAATGTTCTCATCCTTAATCTCCAATAACTCCTGGTGGCCCTTATTTATTTAAAATATTTAAACCCACTTTGCTCCTTAAAAGGACCCAAAACGGCTTGCATCATTAAACAGATGACATTTAAAAGCAAAAGGCAGTTAAGTATAGAAATATTTTTTAAAATAACTTGGCAACTAAAAATGGTAATTTTGTATGAAATAGGAAGGAGAGGCAAAAATGATGGGGGAAACATTATAACTGTGCTTGTGGTTTCTGCCTTCCGGGAAGATAAGAGAGGTCTGAGACTTCTTTTTAAAATAATTTTCCTGCAGCCTACGCTGGTGGTGTCTAGGTTTGCACCCTCTTCAAATCCGCTTTAACATTTTCATTTGTTAGGGTGTGCTTACCTACTTCTGAGTGCTGTTCTAAGCCAGAGCGGGGATCCTTTTGAGGGCCAAAAAGCAGTCTAAAAATAATGTATTCTAAAAAGCAAGATAAAACCAGCAGGGACCTGGGAAAGTAATTGTATTGACTTGCTATTTTTGTAGCAAAGGAGTATCTTGCTTCTAGGCAGAATGGAAGTCGGGTAGGCAGCCCTTCAAAGGAAACACACAGCCGTTTGGAAAAATGTAACAAAACGTGGAAGGCGAAGGGGAAACAAGGTAACACACACACACACACACATGCATACACAACTATGTATATCACTGAGGTCTAAACAATTGACCTTAACCCTTCTGTCATGTAACCCTATCTGGTGGAAGACACAAAAAAGATACATTAAAGCTCATTTACCAAGACATGGAAAAAGGGCTTCCTAGCTTTGCAAGAAGTTAAAAACTCCCAAGTTTGGTTCTCTAACCACTGCACCACACTATCAGATTAAAATAACCTTCGGACTGCCGAGCTGCAAGGGACTCAACAGATAATCAAGTCCTGTCCAGGAGCCCCAGCGGAGGATTCAAACCCCCAACCTAAGCCACTGAGCGCTCCGATTCAATGCCTTCTTTATTTTTATTTTTTGTTTTATTCCCTAACAAGAACAAAGGGCGTTATAGGAATTCTCTGTCCGGGACGTGCCGTTTATGTGTTAGGTGCACAGAGGTTTCATTAGACTGCAGGCGATCCTTGATACATCTCAACCCAGTTTTACCAGCTCGGGCTGGCAGCCGGTGCTCTCTTGAGGTTCAGGTAGGATCCCGCTTTCTCCTTTGCTCTACCTGGAGAGTTATTGGTATTCTTTGGCAAGGTTCCCCATCTCATTAACTAAGCCTGAGCCTTCCTGAAACGCGACAAGGTTTGTTCAGGGTGGTGCCGTCCTAAAGCCATTTACGACGGGCTCCAACAGGACCCCAGCGCCACCAGGAATTCACCCCTGACCCTGGAGCCTTTTTCACGTTTATTCTCTTGGGCATCGCCCGTGTTGCAAAGCCCGTGTGAACGTCAGCATAAAATCAGAAAATATACGCTTTTTAAGGAAAAGAGGTGCTGCAACGCCAACTTTGGTGCATTCAGCAGCGCAGCCGCCAACTGGGCAGAGATGGCGCCTGGGATGGTCCCTCCCTGGGGTGGGGTGTGTACCTTTCCTCCCCCTACACCCACACCCCATGGCCTTCATCTCCCTTCTGCTCTTGTTGCTCAGGTCTATTCCCCACCCCCCCACATCCCAGGCCAGAGTCCAACTGGTAGGGCGTTGCCTCTCAGTTATGAGACACCACTCCTGTTCCTGTCCGTGGTCTGTCCTGCCCTCCTCTGACCACCACCACCCCACATGCTGCCCTCCACTCCAGTGGATAGAGAGAGACCCATTCCTTGCCACCGCCGCCACCACCCCCCCAAAGTGGTCTCTGTGGACGCCCGCCTTCTTAATCAGTTCAGGGGGTGTCCACCGCCCCCCCCCCAACACGCACACCTCCACCCCCTCCAGCCTCCTCTCCCGGCTTGTTTGCTGACAATTCCGTTCAACTGTCGGGCGCTGCCCTTCTGCAAATAGCTGCACCCATTTATGACCTCTGCTCCCTCGCTGCTGCGGCTGCGGCTGTAGCTGCGAGGGAGGTGGGGGCTCTCAGCTTTGGTGGCACTCCCTTCCTCCTGTGTTCATGCACGGCCCTCTCTCAGTCTACAGGGATGGCGGAAGGGAGGACATTTTTAAGGGCCAGGTGGATCCAGAAGCCAAGCGAACGCACCTGGATTCAGAGAGTGGGGGATGATGGTTGTTTGCTTAGGGCTCACACCAGGAATGTAAGATGCGACAAACATTTCCTTTGGGCCTGTGCAGAATGCTCTTTCTTCACCCATTAATTGGGGGGCCGGGAGAAGGTCAGCCTGAGTTTCACTGAGCATGTGTTCAGGCCGTGAGGCTGCTCTATGAATATCTAGAGCTATATGTGATGCGGATTTCAAGAAATTAGCCGCCTTGACTTCCGTCAGCTCTCAGCAACCCTGGTCACCGTCTACATAACTCTCACTCAGGTACAAAACTGCGAAGCACCCACCCTTCGGCTGAGAAACATTGTGCTTAGTTTCGTCAAGTTGGTTCCATCCAGGCCGGCTTCTTCCACCTACCTTAACTACTCTTTAACCCAGGCATGTCCAAACTTTGGCCCTCCAGATGTTTTGGACCACAACTCCCACAGTCCTTTGCCATTGGCAACTTAGAATTCTGGTAGTTGTGGTCCAAAACATCCAGAGGGCCGAAGTTTCCGGCCAAACTATTTGGCTTTGATTTCCTTTTCATTTCACCTTGCACTTCCAGTTTGCTTTTTCAGGATTGCTCGGGAACAATGTACTCTGCACATGGTCAGAGAGACATCCAACAGCTTGGCAAACCTCAGGTTTGAGCCCCAAACTTGCTAGTAAGCGAATTACAAGGATGCTGTTAGTAACTAGTCAGAATGAGTTCTAGTTACTTTTTGGAGGCTTTGGTGGGGTTTTTTTTTGGCCTGGAAATGTTCACATTTTAGGTGGATTTCTTAAGCTTTCATGTCAGCCTTAATGTAAAAGCATCAATGGAAAGAGGGGAAAAGTAGGAAAGAGTACAAGTCATGTTGTGAAGCGCCTTTCCCCTTTAAAAGCTGGTAAAGATGCTGGTCTTTTTCCAACATTGGGAAGAGTAATAGGAACTAATTGTTTCCAAAAAGGAACTTGCCAGTAACCCAAGGAGATGCATCTTCAGCCCTGTCCCTGTCCACCCATTCCCCTTATAGACGTGTACCATCCTAGTGAATTTCTGCACCATCCACCTTGACTCCCACATGGAGGAGGCTTGGCTGTTTCTCCACCTCACTGGGTTCTGCCCCCTGTGGTCAAAAGCCATGGGGCCAGCCCGCCTCCGAATCCCAAAGCGGACGTGGTCCAGCCTGGCACAAGCCACCCTGTGCCACTCACACCAACGAAGGTTTGGCAGAGAGGTTAAACACTGTGTTCACCTAGAAAAATGAGGATGTTTTTTTCCCCCTGTGAGATTTTGGCACTTTTAAATCACCGATATACCCAAGAAACAGCTGCAAAAGCTCCCATAGCACTCTCTCTCTCTCTCTCTCTCTCTCTCTCTCTCTCTCTCTCACACACACACACACACACACACACACACACACACACAGATGACATCTTAGACAAGCAACATTGCATCTGAATCCTCTGGGGCTTTCCACTGGGAAAAGGAAAAGCCAGGAGACCCCCCACCCCACCCCACCCCCACACACAGACACACACCGGTCCCTTCAGGAGAAGAGGCCAGAGGTGGGTATGGATGCTGGAGTGTAGGGCTGACCTTTCTACCTGCTGGAAGGGGTGGAGAGGTCCCACCTGGGCAGGTGCCAACTGCCAGCCGCCCCACCCCTTCCCAAACCACAATGGTGCTCTATAAAAGCGTTCCTGTCCGCCGGCCCTGTTTCTCGGCCTCTCGCCTCGACCCAGCTCTCGGTGGAGAAACCCCAGGGAAAGACGGCACCATGGCTTTCGTCCCCGCGCCCGGTTACATGCCAACGTACAACCCGGTGAGTGCCACCACCACCCTTCGCCTCTCTCCTGCTTGGAGGGGGGGGGGGAGAGAAATGATCTTGGATTTGAAAGAAACCCAATAAAAGAGGCCACACTCGCTGGGATCCCGGACACGCCTGGGTTCTCTTTGCAAAAAAAAAAAAAAAAAAAAAGGGGGGGGGGGTCTGATGGAGAAGATCCAGAAGCCCAGCCTTCTGCCCCTGGGTCATTCTAGAAAAAGACTACCCCAAAAAATGTTCTCCCAAAATGCAAAGTGGAAGCCCCTTGTGGGTGCGTGTGTGTGTGTGTGGGGGGGGTCTGTTTGGGGAGAAGCATCCTTGGTCTTATTTAAAAAGAATCCCAATCCTGGAGGCTTCTAAAAACTGAAACCTCACCTTTTCTTGTGGGGGGGGAGGGGCTCCAGAGAGAGACAAGCTGGAGAGGGGGGAGATAGCTGTGCCCCAGTGTCTGAAAGGGTTAAAGTATTTTAAAACTGGACTATTTGGAGGTTGTTGGAAGAGCCTCTACCTTCAACTCCTAGCCTCTTTTCCCTCCAAAGGATCTCTTTTCAGTGTTGATTTAGGTGAATTAAAAGTTCAACCTTGCACTCTGTCTCGGTGAAGATTTTTGGGGCCGCGCTGCCTGTATTTGTTCAAGAGCTCTGTGCAGCTCTGAAGCTTGCACTGGGCACCACCCTGCCATCTCCTGGTCTGCGTCCAACAAACTTCCGAGTCCCCCACAGGACTCCCCTGTCCCCAGTCACAGTGGCCATCTCGGGCCTCCTGGGGTCACTGAGGATTTTCTAAGCACCAAACACTTGCTCACCAAGAATTCAGTGAATGCGGGTTCTGAGAATCAAAGAATTCAAAGCCTAAAAGCGGAACCAGGTTGGAATAGGAATTGTGTGTCATCAAGTCAATTCCAATGGATGGCGAACACCCTTCCCAGGGTTTTCCATCTAGCAGACACTTGAAACCTGGTTACCGTTCCATTTTAGTTTATTTATTTTTTAAAATCCCAATTTCCACTTGTTGCATGTTTAAGAAAGCCAGCTTTGAGAAATAGCAGCCAACTGCAAATTCCAGTAGTTGTCTGGATTTGGGGGAGATCACCCCTGGAATCCAGAGCTGCCTAGATGCCCTCAGCACATCTGATCTCGCCTGATTTCGGAAGCTAAGCAGGGTCGGCCCTGGTTAGTACTTGGATGGGAGACCACCAGGGAATACCAGGTGCTGTAGGCGCCTGGAGTAGGAACTGGCAAGCCACTCCAGTATTCCTGCCAGGAAAACTTCACGGACATGGGGTCACGAAGGGTCGGTCAGGACTGTAACGACGCAACACACACAGAGAGAGAATCCATCCCAGTTCCAAAACAAAGAGAGGGGTTCACCAGGCTCTGAAGGTGGAGCCTATGACCACTGCAAGCTTGCGTGATTCCCCCCTCCCATCTTTCCTGTTGTCCGGACCTACCAGCCCAACCCAGAGGGGGCTGCAATTTCCTCTTGGTTTTCACTCCATTGCACCGAGATATCTGATAAGGAGGGTTGGGCAGCCTGCCGGTTCACCGACCAACCACCCCTGCAGCATGCAGGCTGAGCACGCTCCGATAGAGTACATAAAACATGGAACTGGTCGGCAGCTTGAAACCTGCCAGTTCAACCCTGCCCCGAGCACTTCATCGCTGTTGGCTGGATTAATAATTAACCCAAGTTTGTGAAAATCCCTGAAAAACGTTGGGTGCAACCAGAAGGGCAGGCAGAGGGCACGGGGTAGGGTGCGTTTTGTCCCTATTCAGGGTTCACAAAACAGCTGCTGTATAAGGCCTTCATTTCTTAAAAAAAATAAAGTGAAAATGCTGTTTCTGGAGTTGCTGTTCAATCACTATTAATCTCATCCATCCCCTCTTTTAGCCTCTGGGATCCTGTTACATGCTAGCTATCTCACTTCAGTCCAAGGGACTAGAAACTTAGCCATGCACATTTATAACCTGTAAGTGGAAATTGTTAGGAAATTCGATTCTGCTGCCCATCGTATGGCTTTCTCAGCAGCAGCTCTGAACTCCCGGATGCTTCTGCCCCCTGCTTCCATCTGCCCTACCCAGCACAGGCCAATGGCACGGGATCGTGGGAACTGTAGTCCAGAACATGTGTTGGGCCAGAGATCCCCTGCCATGTTCCACTTCTTCCAAAATCAAAACTGCTCTTGACTGTCGGCATTTAGAATTTCTTCTGTTTTGTTTATTTCAGACCCTGCCTTACTCTCAGCCCATCCCTGGCGGGCTCCGTCCCGGGATGTCTGTATACGTCCAAGGGACAGTGCCACATCACACCAAGAGGTAAGGTGCTTCTTAGGTGTGTGTATGTGTGTGTTGGTGTGTGTGTGCACATGCAAAGGCAGAACAGTAATGGGGCAGGTATTGCTTGGAAAACCTTGGAGTTTGACACCACAATGACGGAAGAAAACTCTCCCTGGAATGGGGCTATATAAACCATTTATAACGTTTCGGCGGGAAGTATTTAAAGATTAACAACCATTTGAATGGAAAGGGTACGAATAAAAGAGCAATATGTGTGGCTGAAGCCTGGAAGTGCATAACCGTTTCTTTCCGTCGTCCCAATCACAGGTCGGGGCAAGGAAGATATTTCATGCGGCTGGTTTTTAAACATTTAGCATGCTTATTTCCGACAGAAAGACCCAGGTTCTAGTGTCATCTGTCCCAAGAAATAATCTAGATCACTTTCTCTTAAAAGAAGATCAATAAATAGAGGTTATTTATCCACCACCACCACCACCCCGCCCTCTCTGGAAGGGGTTGGAATTGAACATCCAGAGAGTTCCTCCCAGCTCCGTGGCTCTACAATCATTCCAGATCAATGAGGACAAGAAACTTGATGCTTTTTTTAAAGAAAAACAACCAAGCCAGCTGCCCTTCTAAAGGCAGAGCCTTAAGGGAGCAGTTCAAGGAGTTTCTTGTTCATTTATTTATTTAACATCTTATGGCTCCAGGGGTCTCCCGAATCAGGACCCGAGGCAGCTTGCTTCGTTAAAAACACAACAGCGAAAGCTAAAAGGTGTTCAAATATGAATGCGTAATTAAGAACATCAGATTTTAAAAAGGTGAGGTAAAAACAGATTTAAGAGGAGCCATTAGTTAGGTCACAGGCATGTCCAAACTTCAGCCCTCCAGATGTTTTGGACCACCACTCCCAGAATTCCAAGCCGGTATTTCCAATGGCAATGGACTGTGGGAGCTGTGGTCCAAAACACCTGGAGGGCCAAAGTCTGGACCAGCCTGAGTTAGGAATACCTCACAGGCCATTTTCCACCATCTTCACCTCTTCTTTTTCTTTTTCTCCAGGTTTAGGGTGAACTTTGCCTGCGGCCCCCAAGACGGAGCCGACGTGGCCCTGCATTTCAACCCCCGCTTTGACGGGAAAGACAAGGTGGTGCTTAACACCTTCCATGGGGGCAAGTGGGGCAAAGAGGAGCACCAGAACATGCCCCTCCGCAAGGGGGAACACTTCGAGGTCGTCTTCGTGGTCAACCCGGACAACTACCAGGTGGGTGTGAGCCACGGAGAACCTGCCACTCCACCAACGTGCTAAACGCCCCTCTGAAGAGCTTGCTTGCTTGCCGTTCCACTGGCTCAGCTTGGGAAAAATACGCTGAGCTTTATCTGAATATCTGCCACCAGCTGAGGGACCTCTGTATCCACAGATTCACTTATCCACAATCCGAAAAAATATTAAGAGAAAAACCTGGACACTAGATGTTTTAATGTTTTGTTTTGTTTTACTATTATGTTTGCTGTTGTGGTGCTCTTATTTTTATTGCATTGTTGTAAACCGCCCAGAGTTCTGTTAGAAGACGGGCAGCAAATAAATCCATAAATAAATAAATAAATAATAGAGGGAGGCAGAGACCATGTTATGCATGTCGTTTGCTATTTAAAATAGGACTTCTTATAATCTGCATTTCCGCCCAATATCCATAAGGGGGGTGGGTTCTTGCAACCAATCCCATGCAAATATGGGGTTTTATTATATATGTGAACTAACCTACAGTGGTACCTCTTAAGACAAATGCCTCATAAGACAAAAAAATTCATAGGAAGAAAAAAAAATCTGGAAATAGGCATGTTTCACATGACAAAAATTCCTTATGGGATGCTTCACAACATGAAAAACTGTTCCGCATGTACCCGTGGGAAACCCCCCCGTTATTTATTTCTTTATTCTAACCTCCAGAACGGATTAATCCATTTCCAATGCATTCCTATGGGAAATCGTGTTTCGTAAGACAAAATTTTCTTAAAACAAATTGACCCAAGTAACGAATTAAATTTGTTTTAAGAGGTACCACTGTACTTTGCTAAGACACTTAAAGTTGTCACCTGAACCACTATCTAATACCTGACCTAGTCCATCTCTGCTCATAGATTATAACACTCCCATGATCTTCCAGCTGTGTTCCGTGGAATATTTTCTTTATTTCTTGAACTTGTTCATAGTTCCACAAATGTGTTGTGTGAATGCTTGCAGGCATTGGTTACCTCTTGCTATTAATCAGATGGCTTTAAAATGGATGTGGCCGCTTCACTGCTGCACACAACTGCTATTATGGCTTTGCGACCCACGCGTGGCATGCCAACAGCTTTGAGATGTATAAGAAAAGGACAGACTGGCAGAGGCTGTATAAACCGAGATCTCATTAACGCCCGGCTTGCATCCTTTTGTAGATCTTGGTGAACAGGAGCCCTTTCTGCAACTATGGGCACAGGATCCCTCCAGAGCGGGTGCAAGTCGTGACGGCCGATGGAGACCTGGAGCTGCAGTCCATGACCCTTATCGGCGGAGGCGGAGTGAGTCCTTGGCGCCCATAAAGGGAGCAACCCCTTGGCAAGAACCCTCCGCTCCTTTTATCAAGCATCCTGGAACTGGACCATCTTCAAAAAGCACACGAGACACCAGGCTCCCCCACCTCCCCCCGCAATCTCCTGTCATGGACCCTTGATTTTTCCAGCAGCCTGGGAGAATAACCTTTCCAACCCTGGCTAGGGGATTCTGGGAACTGTAGTGAGAAACAGATCACTTTCCCAAGCTCAACAGCTCGGGGACAATGGAAGCTGTTGTCCGTACAATGATAAGTTCCTTAAAAATGTTTTGAGCTCTCGGGTTGATCTTAGAGGGGCGTCCGAGGGAAACAAGACTATGATCTAGGTTGTATCCGTCCCCGTGGGGTGGGGCCACCAGCCACCTCCAAACCTTCAACTTGCTGACTCCATTGATTTTCAAGTGACCGGGTTTTTTCTGTTTCTCTCTGATTTAGGGGATGCCAGCACAACCGCCGATGGGAATGCCAGTGAGTAGCAGGGGAAGGAGGGCAGAGGGAAATTAATTAGCCCCATGGGGGTGGGGGGGATAAAGGGGGGGGCTCAAGAATGAATGAACCAATGCCTTTGACAACAAAAGCAAAAATACACATCACCCTAAGAGTAACCCTATGGCCAGCTCCCTCTTCATGAGACTGGGCCAGTAGAGACCCTGAAGATGGAAGCTACAGGTCAGGATATCTCATCATACCTTTGGGATATAGGAGACCCACGTTTGAGTCTGTGGAATGGCTATAAAACTCACGGTGTCCTTAGTCAAGACAGGGACCCTCAGAGCTTCAACGGAGGAGAGCTCTACATGACATCCGTCAGCACTTTAGTAGTTTTTGCCATTGCCCCCTGAGAGGCAAGACTGTTGTTTTATTCTATTGTAAATTGTGCTGTATTGAACAGCTCTGTAAGCCGCCCAGAGTTCCCTTGGGAAGATGGGTGGGGTATAAATCTAATAATAAATAAATAAATAATAAATAGTAACTCTGGTTGTTTGGGCATGGAGTGCTGAATGAAATGTGTGCCTGGAGGGAAAATTTCCCTTTAATATATCTTACCCTTGAGAGGTGAGGCTTATCCGTAGAGCAAATGTAGACAGCAACCTCTCTGTCCTGCTGCTGCTGCTGCTGCTCAATCTCCTTTAAAGTATAACTCCAAGGATTAAATTTGGAACCTCCCACTCGTAAAAGTCGCACTCCGCCCACTGAACTGCACAGCCCTGCACTTACTTTCCATTCTGTGGTGTGTGGAGGCTCAAAGTGGTTTCCAGGCCTTTACAAGGGCCACAAAACACCCTGCCCTTGATAAACAAATTAGATGCCAAAAATAACCAGTGGTCCATGCTCAGAAAGCTATACTGTTCCACGAACAGAAGAACCTTTATTCATGGATGCAAAGATAATGTCAATTCTGTTGAGCTCAACTCTGGCTAATAATAGGGCCAGTCTGTTCTGCAACACAGAAAGATTATTTTAGTCCATTAGTAACCAATAGATTTTGGGGTGAAATTGATAATTTCCCCCCATTCTTTTTTCATCCCTATGTGTCAGTGCTGTATGCCCTTCCCTTCCAGTTAAGACAGCGGTTCTCAACCTGTGGGTCCCCCGATGTTCCTGGACTGCAACTCCCAGAAATCTTCATCACTAGCTGAGCTGGCCAGGATTTCTGGGAGTGGCAGTCCAGGAACATCTGGGGACCCACAGGTTGAGACCCACTGAGTTAAAATAATCCCTGTGCTGTGTCTCGAGGTCCCGGGTTCAAGTCTAGACGTGACCTCCGCTTGCATCACAAGGGTGATGGGTACAGTTCAACCCCCACCCACCCAACTCATCACATCTGTTTCTTTCTTTAGGGAATGATGCCAGGGTATGGGCAGCCTCCTTCAAACCTTCCGGTAAGTACCCAGAATCGATATGATGAGGCATAACATTGGGAAATAATCAAACACAAGTCTTTCCAAGAAAGACATGGACAGCTATATTATATTCTGTAGCCATTTCTAGGGTGGATCTGAAGTTTTAGACAAACCCGGGCTATGCCTAAAATCCAGATTATTTTTCCTTGTTCCTCACCTCACCTTTTAGGGCAGGACGGGATTTCATTTAGTACAACTTGGAAAATTACTATAACGAACCCCGAAACCTACTACACCCAGAATCCTCCACCTGCCCCCAAAAAAATCCAACCCGCAACTTCTCCAAATGCTGCTATCCAGCTCTCACATAGAGAAGACTGAGTTGTGGGTCACAGATCTGGAGATCCACCGTCAAACCTTCTTGTAAGACACCTGTGTCTGTGGGGAATCAGTTCTAAGCCACTCCCTGTAGAGATGCCAAAACTCATAGAAAATGCTAATAAAATAGTGAAGCTTATACATAGCATGGTCTCTGGCTTCCTCTTGTGGCCAGTTCTGGTAACTTCATCATTAATATATATATTTCTAAGATTTTTCATTTTAATAATATTTCCATACTTTGGATAAGTGAAGCAGTGGTCACTAATCCTGCGGACACTGTATTAGTAAGAGCGGAGGGAAAGAATTTGAAGTTTCTAAAAGCCCCTTTCATTCATTGTGGGGAACACAGACACATCTTGATCCCAAGCTACGTAGCTAGGCCCCGGACGGAGTCCCAGATCTCTCAGCATCAATCCATTCCCGCTAAATAATCTATCCTTTTTAGGGCATGATGTTGCCGGATTATGGGTATCCATTTCCCAACCTGCCCGTAAGTGCTCAGGATACATAAGAGGGGGTTAGAGGACGTAGGCAAGGCTGTGATGATTTCCCCCATCCTGCCAGTGAGCAGACTTTTAATTTCCTGGAGCCGCGGCTTGTGCAAGCAGCTGTTTCACCTTGGTAGCAAAAGGCAGATGCTCCCGGGAGGTGGAATAAGTCCAAATCTGCTACTTGGCAATTTGAGATCAGCCTCCTTCCGGGGTCAGAGTGGGTGGGGAAACTGAGTGGGCAAAAAAGGAGAACCCAGGTCAGTCGGATCAAACTGATTAACTAGAGACATAGGACCAACAAAGGGAAGGCTTAGGACAGGCGTGTCCAAACTTTGGCCCTCCTGATGTTTTGGACCACAACTCCCAGAATTCTAAACTTAGATTGCCAATGGCAAAGGACTGTGGGAGTTGCGGTCCAAAACATCTTTTCCAAGCTGTGAACAGGTTGCATGTCTGAGAATCCTTCGGGTCATGCTTGATTTCTCAGCCATAAAGATGGAACTGGAGTTTGGGTGTGTGTGTGTCTCCCAGATTGTAACGGGGCCTGAACCCAGGTCTGTTCACACCTTCTTTTGATCTCCTTCCCACACAGATGATGACGGCACCCACTGCCTACCACCCGGTAAGCCGCTGCTCTCTTTATCATCCATCTTCCTCTGGGCGGAGAAGGTTGCCACTCTGCTATCTCCTCAATGGGGAAAAATTGTGCCTTCTCAAGAGGCGCTGGTTTGTGTTCTGGGCACCCCTATGCCCACAATTAATTATGAGAGTGGCAGTCCAAACCCACCAAATTTGTGCACCTCCAAGTTGTGCAAATTTGTACCCACTGTTCAAGTCTTTATGTGACACAGTCCGTGTTTACAACTGCAAAGCAGATTTAGGGGGAAAGATGGGTTGGGAGAAAGACCTTCTCGCCCCCCCCCCCTGCTGAGTTTACGCTATAGCCATGTGCCCAAGTTTGTAACTGAAAGCTGCTTGTATTGGTATCAAAATGCAGAAGTGATAAGTAATAAACTCCTAACAGTGTAACAAGAGAATTAGGTCAATGGAGCCTCTTGTCCTGGGGGTGGGGGGAGCAGCTAAAAAAGGCCATGCTTGGTAGGTTTCCCCATACTTGGCCCTTTCTCACTAGTGTACTGTAAATCACTTTGCCTTTGCTACAGACAGCAGTCTTATCATTTTTTTTGAACTTGAAAAGGTTTATTTTTAAAAAGGAATTCCAAAATTCACCCAATCTCAGCATTCTAGGTCTTATATTGTCTAAGTAACATTGCCGAGCTCTGATAAATTCAATAAATAACAAGTCCAGAGAGGATGAGCTGGCACAGGTCCCAATTAGAAATGGCCCAAGATCCCTCTGCAACAACTGCGTGAATAGGAAACATCCGGATTGGGTGAATTTACTTTTCCTTCTCTCTTGACACCAAGCATAATAGACCCAAACTCTATTTCAGCAAGTGCCGTACGTCGGTAACATTTACGGAGGACTGGGATCCAAGAGGACCATTGTGGTGAGAGGGTTCATCCCACAAGACGCTAAAAGGTATTCCCTCTCATATCAAAAGACATGTTGCAAATAAGCAAGGCCATGGCCTGTGACTGTAGGTGCCTGTCAGCTTGAAAGTCACAAGTAACCTGGTTTCAGGTTGCAGCTCAACAGAAATGCCATGTGTGGGTGTGGGTATGGGTGGTGGAAATTGCCCCTGCAGGCAATGGTGGGGCAATTTGGTTTCTGGTTCTTCCCTTCTTTTTCTGTCCCTCCCCCCTCAGAGAACTGCATTTCCCAGATGCCCCCAGGAAGCGGTCAAAGAGCAGCATTTAATAACCCTAAAATATTTTTTTTTAAAAAAATGTGAAAGTGGGTTTCTTGCGCCTCTTAGTTTCATTTGGGTGGGGAGTATTCGTCACTGGACACAGCAGGTCTCTGCAGCTGTAAATTAAACCCTGGAGCCATTCAAGTTGGTCACTTTTGACAGCCCCCTTCTCCACTTGGAAGTTTTCAAGTCTGAATCTGTCCTCAATCCTACGATTGCCACCCCCGTCGCATTCAAGTAATGAAAACAGTGAAAAGAATAACATGCTGTGTTATTTACTAAAAGAGTGCATCATGTCCAACAAATTATTTCTAAAATCTATAACACCTAATGAATTACTTTTACATCTCTGAGCTCTGATATGGGTGTTTTTTTTTCTTTTTAAAAAAAATCATGTTCTACGCTCTACTCTGAACAAATCACAAAACCAGAGAACAAAGGAGAGCCGGGTTGATCCCAGAATCATATTCTTCCCCACCCACCCCTTTTCTTCTTCTTCTTCTACCTTTTTCCTCTCCCAGATTCCGGATCAACTTTAAAGCCGGGCAGGAAACTGTCCTGCACATTAACCCCCGCATGGATGAGCGTGCCGTGGTGCGCAACAGCTTCCTGGGTGGCCGCTGGGGTACTGAAGAACGGGAGCTGGCCTTCAACCCCTTCCAACCTGGCCAGTACTTTGACGTGAGTGCCCTGGGTTCAAATTCCACTAGGAAGCGAGCAGGTGTGCCCATGTGTGGGAGGAGTATGGGGAGATGGTTTGCTGCTGCTGCCCCCTAGTGGAAAGGACCAGTGTTGCCTCTCTTAGAAAAGCTTGGGCTACCTCTGGCAAAAGAAGCCTCCTGCGTAACTCAAAAGTTGGCCGCCATCCCCGTGTGCACAGCCAGCTGGAGAAGTAACTTGATTTCTGGGGCAGAAGGTCTACGTTAAATGCAATTCCTAGGATTCCTCTTGGGGTGGAGTGGATGGGGGGACTGTTAAAATGGAATCCAACTGGTATAACTATAATAAGGATTTGTCCTCTCAGGAGATAGATCTGCAGCTCAGTGGCTTAGGCATCTGGCTGCCAAACCAGAGTTTGGGAGTTCGATTCCCCACCGGTTTTCTTTGATGGGGTAGCGGTGGTGGTGGTGGATTCCATGATCCACAGGGTCCCTTCCAGCCTTGTACTTGTAAGAGAGTGAGGATGATTACTATCAACATTAATGAACTGGGCCTCTTGGAGAAGGAATGGACTCCATGACCCAGAGAGTCCCTTCCAGGCCAGCAGTTCTATGAGGATGATGAGGATGATGGTGGCGGTGATCGCCGAGTGCATGATGGTTTGTTGTCGGTGGGTTTGTATTATTCGTCCCAGCCCTTTCTTGCCGGTCTCCGTGTTTGTGGTATGGCTGCTGTTGTCTGTTGTTTTTTTTAAAATTATTATTTATTATTTTGTGTGTGTTTTATTTGATTTGTATTGTTGGGGTTCACTTATTTTTGGATAGGTTGTTTCGTTGTAATTTGTTGTACACCACCCAAAGTTCCTGAGGGAAAGTTGGGCGGTTAATATGTATGTATGTATGTATGTATGTATGTATGTATGTATGTATGTATGTATGTATGTATGTATGTATGTATAAATAAATAAATAAATAAATGTTGACTCCACGCATCCTTCTCCCTCCCTCCCTCCCTCCCATTAACAGCTGTCCATCCGGTGTGGCAACCAGCGTTTCAAGGTGTTCGCCAACGGGCAGCCCCTTTTCAACTACAACCACCGTTTCCGCAACTTCCAGCAGATCGACACCCTCGAGATTGACGGGGACGTGGTTCTCTCCTTCATCCAGTACTGAGAACTGGAGAAAGGAAACGGGGAGGGGATGACAAACCCATCCCCCTCTTTCTCCCACATCTTGCCTACCCATGATGGGAGACTAAAACCAAATTTCAAAATGGCCACTTTAATAAAGCGTTTTTATTCTATTTATTTTATTTTATTTTTTATACCGCACCATCTGACCAACGGTGACTCTGGGAGGTTTTACTTCAGAGTCTTGCTGGCCTTATTGAAGGAATGTATCAGGAAAGGAAATGACCAATGCTGCATAAATTTCGGGGTCATGCTAACTGAAGGAAAGTCTCACCTAATCTCACAATACTCTGAATAGTTCAAAATGTTAATTTGCAGTAGTCACTTAATACGATAGCAGTTGTCACGTAACCATTTTAGAGATAAACATGCATCATGTATTCATGTCAATCCATGGGATGACAATAGAACAACCAACTACATCATTGGAGGTAACTGCTGTGAAATTAAATGTAACTTATTGCTTTACTTTCAGCGATCTAAGATAACACCAACACTGTTTCTCAAATATCAAGTTCCTAGATTGAACCTGTTTAGTGCATGACTAGTAAGAACCTTTTAAGGACAAAAGCTGAATCCTTGTTTCGAGTCGTAGTCCGAACAACCCAGAGGGCTTCCCCAGCTAGGTTGTCCAAAGCAAAGAGTACGATCTGGAGTCGAAAGGCCTAAATTCTTCTGGGTTACTCATGAAGGTTTCCTCTACACTTTGCTACCACCTCCCCACTCCTTGCCGCCTGAGGCTTTGTGGTGAGACCCTACAAGGCCTTGGAAAACCAAATAAAGACAGGCATGGTGAAAGGGGGTAAATCAACCACCCTCAAAGCACCAGAGAACAGTTTGACCAAACTATTAAAAACCAGTTAACCACAGAAACAAGATGAACAAACGGGAAGATGTGGCAAGGACATCTATCTAAGCCACAAGACTGAACTACTTAAACCAGGCATGACCAAACTTTGGCCCTCCTGATGTTTTGGACCACAACTCCCAGAATTCCAAGCCTATATTTCCAATGGCAAAGGGCTGTGGGAGTTGTGGTCCAAAACATCTGGGGGGCTGAAGTTTGGACATGCCTGATTTAAACCATAATTAGTGTGATTTTATGACTTGCATGTTTGCCAAGGGCTCTGAAGACCAGAGTTCAAATCCCCGTGTAGCTAAGTAATTCATTATGGACCTGCCCCTTTTATCTCAGCTGTTCTGTTTGTACTCTGGGAGTCCATGTACTCAGTCTTGACTACATGGCAAGAAAGGTTAGATATAAATGTAACAACAAACACCAACAAAAATATTTTCTCTTTCAGACACACACAAACTCAAAATATACACTATCTAAGGAAATCTGAACAACAACACACACACACATAGGGCACAATACTAAAAGAAAAACCAATGACTATTGGCAAACAAGGAGTTGGGTGATTTTAAAAGTAGTAAAACATTAACAAAACGACCAAGCCATAAGGGGGTGGAAGCAAAGCAAACAGTACAGGCATCTAGTAATATTCCCTTTGATGTAATTAATCAGATGCTGGCATTAACTCATCTGAACTCTTCCTCCTTCTGCTACAGAGGAAAAGGAAAGCAATTATAATTCAAAATAAAACTGAAAATACCTCCATACAAGGATGTTAAATTTACACACACAGAATCAAGTGCTTCCTAACAATGACTTCACTGCTTTATAAAACACTTCCTTCCTTTCTGTATTTTTAAAATATAATTTAAAAGCTACGGAGCAGGAGGTATACTCACAGCTATTCTTTCACAGATAGGTAGCACCTGATGGAAAGTCACCATCCTGGTCTTCTCCAGCAACTTTCTGTTTTTCGGCCAGGAAAAAGCACTGGATAGAAAGTTTGTACTGCCATTTATTTAGAGGGGTGGCTTGGGATAAGTTTAAAATAAATATGGAGTTTTCTAACCACCAGCAAATGAGGCTGGTTCTGGTCAACTCTTGCAGGTGTTTTCTCCTTCTGCAGATTGGCAGTTTAAAGGGACAGGACCCGTTCAGGTTAAGCTCAATACCAAAGGCAATTCAACAGGGCAATTGTTAAACCCAATCAGGACTTCTGCCAGTTGCAGGGTGTTCTTGGTCCCCATAAACCCCAGTCACTATAGTTTTTGTTGAGGGATTATGGGTGCTATAGTCCAGCATTAAACCAGGAAGAGAAAAAGCTTTCCTGCTCCTAACTTTATAGGGTGTGTACAGTCTTTACAGGGCAACCAGCAAGGAATGAAAGAAATAAACCAACTTTAAGCTAGGGGACATCTCACACAAGGTCTGCAGGCAAGATGCCAAGTAAAGGTTAGAATTTAATTTTTTTCACAGAGGTGGTGGCCAACATATTCACTGCTTTTTGTACACTGGCCAGAGTAGCTCTTCACTATATGGGTGGTATAAAAGTCCAATAAACAAACAAGCAAACATCAGGGAGCATGGGAGACTCTTTTCTCCTGAAGGGTGCATCTTGGGAGCTTTGCATGCATTTGGGAACACACACACACACACACACACACACACACACACACACACACACACACAGAGAGAGAGAGAGAGAGAGAGAGAGATCATCCAAATAAATTAATAAAATGTAATTTGGGGGTGATTAAACAGCCTTTTCGACCTTGAAAAAAAGTCAAAGCTCTGTGGACATCTGACAATGGTGAGAGATAACTCCAGTTCTTTTACAGCTTCCTGCCATCTCTTCCTTGTTTCCGGTGTCCTCTCTTTACAAGCCTGTAAGGTAGGCCAGGATGGTTATCTGCAACTTTCAGATGTATAGATGAGAGAGAGAGGTATTTATTTATTTATGAGTATTTTTACCCCACCCTTCTCCTTGGAAAAGGCGGCTCCCTTTAAGCTGCCCCAAGGACTCTGTGTCGGAGCGCTATTTGAATAGAATGATGACTCCACTTATTGCAGAGTCATCACAGAATAAATTAGTTAGAAAGGAGACCTTAATGTAGTCCAACTCCCTTCTTAATGCAGGAATGTGGATGGAAGCAGATCCGGCAGGGGGCTGCCCCGTTTCCCTCTGGATCTGAATGCTTCCAGCTGCTATGCTATACCTCGTGTCAGACCTTGAGTAAACAAGAGGTAATTAAAACCAAGAGTAAACAAGACTCATCCATTATCTTAGGCTTGGGATGCAAAGCCTTCCCGTGAACTGGTTGCTCCAGACAGAGAACAGGTCCAGTTTTTCCTCCGCTTGGAAACCGATGGAGCATTGGTTTGAGAAAGCACATTTCCCCTTCCTAAGGAAAACCCACATCCTGCCTCTTGAGTGCCCAGGTTTCTCCGCTGCTCAAGTTTTGGGGTGGGTGGGGGCAACGGGTGTTGACTTCCACCTTAACCCAGGGTTAATGGGAGCCGGGAGGATTTGCCGAGGGTGATCCAGGGAGCAGGCAATGACAGCCGGTGATGTCATTATCTTCCCGAGATCAAGCCCTGACATCAACCTTTTGGGGAGGCCTGACTCAGCAGGGATGCATCCTGGCTTGTGGGCGGCACAGCGGCTGCCGCTTTTGAAAGATGGCCCCCGGGCAGACGGGACCAAGCAACCTTGGTTGCCGTCTTTCCCAATCCTTGGGTGGCCACCCTCTCGTCTATAAAGGGAGACAGACGTCCGGGTGAGCCACGCTCGGCGTGGCAACAGAAAGGTTCAGCCAAGATGGCGCTCGTCTTTGACACCTTGGTAAGTTTGGAAAAGAATTATCTATGACTACTTCCATTTCCCCGCTTTTCTTTTTCTTTTTGTCCACTTGGTTTGGGGTGGGAGGTTCAGGAGGACGTCCGTTGGCCAGTTCAACTCACGACAGTCTACCACAGTGGTGTCCAAACTTTGGCCCTTCAGATGTTTTGGACCACAACTCCCACAGTCCTTTGTCACTGGCAATCTAGGCTTGGAATTCTGGGAGTTGTGGTCCAAAACATCTGGCGGTCTGCAGTTTGGACACCACTGGTCTACAAGGATCTGTCAGATCCCAGGGGCAAGACTTGCAACTGACCAGGGGTTGAAGCAGGAGACGGGTACGTGAGCGGCCATCCAGGCTTGGAAGTGACGAGTGGAATGTTGAAGCTACATTTTTTTTTTTGGAATACAACTCCCATGATCCATGTTTTTCGTTTTGAGGATTGGCACGGTGGGCCCCAAAAGTAAATTTTGAACTGCAGCAAGGGACTCACCTTGGATGTCATTACTGCTGGCAATCCTTTCTAGTAATGAACATCAAAGAACCATTTTGAATAGAAAGTAACAAGAGGGACCCAAGTTACTTTCTAGGAGTGAGAGCCAACACCTTCTAGTTACTTTTAGGCACTGGAGGTAGAAAGACGGTATCGAAACGAGGCTCTTGGGTCGTGTGAACATTGAAAAGAGCAAAAGCAAAGCAACACAAGAGTGCCAATGTCTTCTACTCATTCATAAGACGGCATTAAAACGAGGTCTAAATACAAGGAGTACTTTTTAAAAACAACTTTCTCATCTATCCAGCTCAAGAATCCTATGTCTGGTTGTCATTTGCTGAGTTGCCAGCCTTCTTTCTCAAACAATCTCAGCAAAAGGCAAACCCGCCTTTTTTTGGGAAGGAAACACGCTGAATTGTGCACTCCTGAACTAAATTTATTGAGTAGGTGATCTGCTTTGCGCCTCTGGTCCCTGGCCTGGCTCTCAGCTGAAATGACCTTTAGAACAAGTTGAACATCCAGTTCGTTCACAAAAGAAAGCGGACAGACCTGGTGCCTTTTTTTTTTAGGGATCCTAATAAAAATACGACTAGAGATCTGAATTTTGGAGCCAGCAAGTGTGGGATGTGTGGAAGTTAAGGAAAGCTACAGGCATTTCTGGAAGGGTGCAGCAAACTTAAGATGGGTGATCAATCAAGGTGTTTACCTATAGAACAAATCTTGAGGTTTCTCCTCTGTCGCAAGGAGGAAGTGAAACCAGCTTTGGATTTTCCAATTATTGGCCAGAATATCCAAAAAGCAAAATAAAGCCTTGCGGGTCTCTGGAATACCACACCTATTCCGAATAGTCAAGAAATATTATGCAGTCAAAGGGGGGGGGATAGCGTCATACTTTCCTTCCACATTGTGTGGGATTTCACCTCAGCTGACTAATTTTGCCTTGGAAAAGCCCTCCAAGGGAGACCATGATGACTTTAAAAAAAACCTTTCTTCTGCAAGTGAGGAAATTTGGCCCTTAGGCACAAGGCAACCTGAGGAACCATGCCATTGGGTGTACAGAGCCAACCTGCCTAACAGGATGGCAGGGTTTTCGGAGAAGACACCGTAGGCAGCTCAGAGGGCTTCATTACAGAAACAAAGAAGGCAAGTATTTGGATCAAATGACATCCAAGAGCAAAGAAGGAAATTAACTAAGAAAGGATTTCTCAATGTGTTGCTGCAGCCTCCGAGTTTGGCTTGAGGCGGATTTGAACTCTTCAACAACAGGTCAACATTGGTCGATAGTTCCCATCCTCGTTGGCTCAGAAGGGCCAAAACAGAGGAACGAACAAGCCATACGGGGAGGGGAAGGAGGACCCAGTTGTCCGACGCTGCAGTTGTAGTCCAACCAACCCATTGCAAGAACTGCTCAAGATCTTGTATTTTAGGGTTCTCAAGAAGCTTCTTCAACCAGAACTCTCTCTCTTTGCAGGAGATCCCCTACTACCGGGCTCTCCCGTGGGGCTTAGACTCAGAATCATGGGTCATGGTGGAAGGCTTCATTCTGCAGCAGAGCCGAGGGTAAGCCGGTGCTGATCCTATTTGCTTAAGAACGGATCCAAACGGGCGGTGCGGATTATGCTGGTCGAGGGAGTTAATAGTTTAGGGAGCTGACTATGAAGTAAGTCTCCTCTCAGTGTTTTGTTGGATAAAATGCAACCAAGGCTAGGGAACCCATCATCTTAGCCAGAGCAGGGATAGATCTGACCTAAAAGGCCAGTTTCTGTTTCTGGCCATGGATAGTGTACCCCAGGCATGTCCAAACTTCAGCCCTCCAGATGTTTTGGACCGCAACTCCCAGTCCTTTGTCATTGGCAATCTAAGCTTAGAATTCTGGGAGTTGTGGTCCAAAACATCTGGAGGGCCGGAGTTTGGACTTGCCTGCTGTACCCTTTCTGCTTTGCTGAGGAATTCTGAGATGACAGTCCCTCTTCTAATTATGAATTCACACAAGGCAGGTCAAGAGACGAGACGAAGCAAAATAAAATAAAAAAGCACGCCAATTTATGAATTTGTGTTCACTGCCTGTGACCTGTCTTTCGGTGCCACCTGTCTCCTGATTCATTGAGGGAGGGCCTGTTGCATTTTTCAGGCAGAGAAACTTTGGAGAACCAAAAAAATCTCTCCCAGGAAAAGGATGTCTGAAAAACAAAACACAGGAGGGGCAGCCAAAATTGTCAAGAGGCTAAAGCCGCTCTCCTTCAAGAAAGGGTTACGAGGCTTGGAGGCTGTCTAGTTGAGAAACAGCGGCCAGTAAATGGAGACACAGTCTGGACTTATGAACAGTGTAGAACACAAGTAGGGAGTCCCCCCCCCCTCTTTTTTGTACTACCAGAACCTGTCTTCTGTCATTCCCCTCAGTAGTGGGAGATCCAGGGGAAATAAAAGGGTTTACATTGGTACCTCGGATAACGACTGCCCCTGATAACAAATTTTTCGGATAATGACTGCAAATTTCCGGGTATAGGACTGCCTCTGATAACAAATTATCCCTATAGGGTGCCTCGGATAATGAATCGCAATTTCTAGGTATAGGTCTGCCTCAGATAATGAATTTTCTCTATAGGCTGCCTCGGATAACGAATTTTCTTATAGGCTGCCTCGGATAACGAATTTCCAGCATGCAGCAGTAAAAAAGAGTTATCCCGGGTGGCATTGCATCTGTACCTTTTAAGTGCACTTTATAAAGAATGTTGAGCAAAAAAATAGGTGTCTGTGCCTTTTGCCTAGGCTCCGGGACAGATTAATTGGTTTCCCATCCATTCCTATGGGAAACCGCGTTTCGGATAACGATGTGTTTCGGATAACGACTAACCTCGGAGAACGAATTAAAGTCGTTATCCGAGGTACCACTGTACTTCTTTTTACACAAGGCGTAGTGCTAAACCGAATGGCTTTAAAAGAGGAGTTGGTCAAATTCATGAAAGACTGGGCTACTGGTCTTGCTGGAAATATATACTTCCTTCCAGTAGGAGAGGGGATGCCTTTTCCTATATTAATTGCTGGGGGGGGGGTGCTCTCCTGCTTTTGAATCTTGCTCCTGGGGTCCCCTTAGGCAACTAGTTGAGTGCTGGATGAAAGCCATCTTGTAGTCGAGATGGCCATCTGACTCTCTTTCCTCCCCCTGCAGGTTCCACCTGGACTTGGCGTACGGACAGTTCCGTGGGGCCAGCATCCCGCTGAGGTTCAAGCTCAGCTTTGAAGGAGGGCCTTCGTCTCCTGCCACCGCCTCCCTCAACAGCTGCACGGATGGGCGTTGGGGGGACGAGAGCAAGATCCAAACCCACCTTCGGCAAGGCCAAAGGTTCAAGGTTCAAGTTATCGTCACCAGCAAAGGATACAAGGTAGTCGGGCCTCTGGGTGCCGTCCCTCTTGGGCACGGTGGGGTGGTGAACATCTCTGTACCAAACACTGAGGTCAATATCTCCGTTATGCAATGAGGGTGGTTTAGGAACTCATGGTCCATTGATACCAGAGAAAGTTAAAACACTTTTAGAATCAAACTGGGGTACAAGGGTGGACGCGTCGATCGCTCTCCAGATGTTGCACATCTCCCACCACCTAATCCTTGGCTATGCCAGCTTGGCGTGAGTTGCACCCCAACATCTGGAGGATATTAGTGGCCCAGCTGTGCCTGTGGCCGAGTTTTATCTTGATCTGGAGAGAACGCGGTTCTCTCACATTCTACAACTCAAGACCACTCCTGGCATCCGGACAGACTTGATGTTTAGAATGGGAAGGACCAGGAGTTTCCCCCACTGAGGTAGCAGGTGGCTGCTAACAAGAATGGCTTTGAAAAGGAACAGGATGGCTTTGTGGACAAAAGGGTGGTGCAACTGTGAGTTTTCTACACTTGGTCTTAGTCAATTTAGCCAAGGGGATGTATGCGGTAGCATCGGAAGCAGCCCCAGCGAAACCTGAATGCCGTCTACCATGCAACAGGCAGGTGCTAGACACAGACAAAGGGTTGACTCTTGCCCGGTCTGGTGGAAACACAGTGGTAGGCGAGGAGGAACCTAGAACAAAGGTTCACCACAGACGTCGTGGTAGAAAGTGAGGCCGACAAGGGGATGTAGGAACAGGAGGTCCGTTCCTGAGATTTTTGAGTACCAATCTGGACGCACCCATCTTATTGGATCTTTAAAAAGGCCTGTCCTTGTTAGAACCTGGACAGAAGGTCAACCAGGAGGATGAAGAGCTATCCAGGAAAGGCTAGGGATGAATTGCGCCTAGAATCCCGTAGAGTGGCGGCGGCTGTTGGTTACGGCAGACAAGGCTAGGCTAGAAGGGAGGAGGGATTTGACTTCTTATCTGGGACGAGGACCGATCAAGAGTCTCACATTGCCGTTTTCTCCGCCAGATCCTGGAGGACGACACCTTCCTCGTTGAGTTCGGCCACCGCCTCTCCCCCCAAAAGATCCGGTTCTTTGAATTGCACGGAGACATCCGGCTCCAGAACGTGGCCTTTCGCAGGGAAAACAGGACTCTCGCAGTGCCAACGTACAGCGCAGGCCAACAAGCGTGTTAAGGGGGAACGTGGACCGGCGCCGTCCAAGCTTCTCTTCCGTTCGTACCCAGCGTGAGAGGAAGCAGAGAGACGTCCTGCCGTAAGATTAAACGATGCACTTGGAGCGGTTTAGCCTTTCTCCCCGGAAGATGGAATTCTTTAGGCGAAAATACAGAAGACACAAGGGCATGGCAGTTGCCCGCTGCGAGTGTTAAGGAAAAAGGGGCACACAACATGGCCCTGGGAGCTTGTGCACAACTGTGCAACAGGCTTCCTGCCATCAATGTCCCCTTGCTCGAATCCTGGCAACATCTCCCCACCACCACCCCCTTTTCTGGACCCACAAAAGGAGATGCCTCCCGCCGAAGGCCATTACACGCAGCAGCCGGCTCTTGCATCAAAAGCAAACTCGTTTCCTTGCTTGCCGCAAAAGTGTCTGCCCTGATCATAAACTGGTTTGTCTCTGAGGGCCAAATCCTTCCGGCCCAACTGGTTTATGGACGATGGTATAATGAGGGGTGGGGATTAAATGTGGCAGACAGTTCTCTCTACACCGCTGGATCACAGGAGCGTTTTCGGAAACGCTTCCTAACCCAACCCATAAAACCCTCTGTGGATGAGATGCTATTTCCAATGGTCCAAAGTTTAGGTCTGACAGAAGCCGGGTTTGAGAAAGCTGGACTACTAAAGACCATCCAGGATAAGCCAGGTTTGCACGAATAACAACAAATAACAGCTAAAAGGTAGAGAGAGGCGAGGGAGGTAGGTAGGGAGGGAGGGGGGCAAAAAAGACAGCAGATAAATCATCCTTAAAAATATTACACTTTATTGTTTTGTTTCCCAAGAGGGAGGAGGGATGGTTTCCCCGGAAAGCTTAGAAGTTTTAAAGAGACGATATCGTGATGGTGGACAGAGGCAGACAGAATCCGGCTACTCCCCATGGGCTGAAGCAGCTGCCCCTCCACGAGGCAGGCAATTCAGTAGCAAACGCAATAAAATAAGCTAAACCTCCTTCGACAACAAAAAACAGAGAACCCAAAACGAAAAAAGACAGATGAGCCGGGAGGGAGGGAGGGAGGGGGGAAAAAATTAAGAAGAAAAGAAAATATGAATGGGGAATGTTAAGAAGTTTCCAGTGCTATGGTAACTTTAAAGTACATGAGGAAAGGACAAAGACCAAAATGAAAAATAAAAATCCACCCATCGGCAATATACGATGCTAGATGAATATATATATTTAATAATAATAATAAATCTGGACGTTATTAAATTGCGACATAAGTTTGCTGTGTTTTTTAATTTCAGTCTTTTTCTTTTCTTAAAAAAAGATCTCGACATGGTTCTCTTTCGTTTAGAATTTGGTCCTCAGAAAACCCTGCACCATGATGAAGAACTTACAAAAAATAGATATATATATATATATAATATATATAAGCGTGAAAAGCAATGGATTTCAAGGGCTGTTCAGAGTGAAGGAAAAAAAGCGAGGAAGACTGAAGGAGCAAGGCGCTCCGAACCCAAGAGGGAAGATTGAGCAGCTGAGATAATTTTTGAGGCACCCTGAAAGAAGAGATATTTTTTTAACTTGCTTTAGAGTCTCTTAACCCTTCTGCTGTTAGCCTGACACCCTGTCCGGTCTTCTCCTGCGATCCAGGACCTCAACTTCTACCGTGGTCTTTTTCAGACAAGACTTGGGACATGCCTTCGGAGGCCCGTTTCGTGTCATCCACCACCACCACCACCACCACGCTGCCGTGGGCCACCCCCGTTGTGTTCCTCTCCCTACCACGCCAGCCCTTAAGCCGACACAAAAAAGGGTGTGCAAAACAGGGGACCAGGCTGACTCCCAACCCTTGGGGAGATGGGTGGCGTTCAGAGAAGACAAAGAGAGAGAGAGAGAGAGAGAATGGGTGAGAGAGAGGCAGAGGCTGGATTTCCGGTTCTGCTCGGAAATCTGACATTTGCAACCTACTCCGTGCTTGTTTTTGCATTTGTGTCAGTATTGCTGAAAGAACAGATGAGACCAAGGACTTGGTGTGTGTGTGTGTGTGTGTGTATGCCCTTGGAATGTGGAGGGGAAGAACTTGTTCAGTTAGCCTGGATACGGGCTTACCATGCCAGCATCTTCAGCTAACCTACCTCGGAAGAGACCTGTGAACGAAAAGCTAGAGAGAGAGAGAGAGAGAGAGAGAGAGAGAGAGAGAGAGAGAGAGATAGAGAGAAATCAAGGAATCCACGCCTTTGCTCTTGGTTGGGGTGGTGGTGGTGCGGCAGAGGGCTGCCCGACTCCTTCGGGATTTTCTCCCCCCCCTTCCAATAAACGAGCCCTGAAATTAGAGAAGCACCCACTTTGTCAAGGGAATGAAGGTGGGATGACCATGGCTACAAAGAAGAGGCGGTGCGCTGGGGCAGTCTGGGGGCGTCCAGTTGGCGAGCCATCTGGGCAAAGCAGGAAACTCGAATGGAGCCTGAAAACAGAGCGGCCCCACTGCCTGCCCCGCAACGGTGAGCTGGGGTGTGTGTGTGCGTGCATGGCTGGGAAACGGTGCATATCTGCAAAGAAAGTTAGGGACGACGGCAGGGGGTGGAGGTGGGGCCTCGGGGGAGGGGGGCAAAGCAGGAATTTGCCCCTCCCCAGGGCTTTTACTGGAGGGTTGGAGGGGGGGGAGAGATGGAAGAGGAAGAGGCTACTGCCAAACAGCCCATTAAGCGGAGGGGAGGACAAGATCCCACCAAGTCAGGGCCGATGAGGATCTGATGCCAACACAGCCAACACAGCCGGGGCGTCATCCTCCGGCTTTTTGGAGCCTGCAGAGGAGAGGATGGTACGGGCGTTTAAAACAGGACAAAAGCAGGCTCCTGAACCACATCTCGCACCAGTCGGTCTCCGGCCTTGGCCGAAGGGACTCCCCGGCCTCACCCTTCCCTCTCCGAGCGACGCCAAAAGGAGACCGTGCGCCTGAGCTCTGAGTCTCGGTCAAGGAAGGGACGAGGATTTGGTCCGCTGCATAGATAACCAGAGCTCCCAGAGATGCCCACCTGGCAGAGAGAGAGAGAGAGAGAGAGAGAGAGAGAGAGAGAGAGAGAGAGAGAGAGAGAGAGAGAGAGAAGGAGAGAGAAAGAAAGAAAAGGATGTCCCCGTTGCCCTGTGTGTGTCTCTCTGTGTGTGTGTCTATGTGTACAGCGTTGAGGGAAATCAGACGTTTGCTCCCCCCCTCCCCTCCCACAAAGAAGCGCCAGCGCTTGCTGCCTCCTCCTCTTCCTCCTCCTCCTCCTCCTCACAGGTCGCTCTCGCCGTACAGGGCCGTGGAGAAGGACTTGTAGTCGAGGGCCCCGGGAATGGCGTCGGGCCCCTGGTAAGGTGCCATGCGGGCGATGCAGTACTCCGCCTGGTCCGGGGGAAGCTCTCGCCGCAACTCCTCAGCTGTGATGTAGTTCTTGGGGGGGGGGGGAGAGAGAGAAGGAAGTCAGAAGATACCCCACCATGCGAGCCATGCTGCTCTTCTCAGGCTTTGATTTTCAAACACTTGCTTCCAAGTAGACAGCTCTACCACCCGCCTTTTCACCAACAAGCTCCAGGGCAGCATTCATGTTTCCCTCCCGTTTTCTGTAACACTTTCATTTAAGGTTTTAAATAGAATGTTTAATTCTTTTTTTTAATAGCTGCGGAACATACTGACTGTGTTTAGCTTTCAAGTGTTGTCTTTTAAAGAATGTAAATCCACCTTAGCTCCCATTTCTGAAAGGGGAAGGGCATGGTATTTTATTTATTGTTACAGACCCATACACACACACACACACACACACACACACACACACACACACACACATTGTATTCTCATAAAACTTCTGGGATGGAGGTTAAGCTCAGGGAAGGGTGAATGGCCCAAGGTCACCCAACAAGTTGCACATCCGTGATGGGATTTGAACTCGTGTCCCCTGAGATGTAGCACAATGCTGTTGCCACGATGCAACCCCATTTCTCAGTGGTAAGATTTTTAGGATCTCCTACAGCTTGGTAGTAAACAGTTATAAGCAACTGGTAACCTTTAAGTAGTTAGGGGTTTTTTTGTTTTTGTTTTTTGGAACAAGGATATATAAAGCATCACACATGTCTTCCGGCTCCTGAGGGCTAGAAACTTGACTTTCAATAAATGAAAGGTCCCGTCTAGAACTGGGGGGGGGGGGGAGAGCCTCCGGGACTCAAGAGACAGCAGCCCTGGCCTTTCAACTAAGCTCACCTTGTCACCGGCCAGGACTTTGAAGGAGGCAATGACTTGGTCGGCCGTGTCCGTATCGGTCGTCTCCCGGGACATGAAGTCAATGAAAGCCTGGAAGGTCACCACGCCCGTGTTATTGGGGTCCACGACGCTCATGATCCGGTTGAACTCGGCATCCCCCTGGACAAGGAGAAAGGGCGAAGGGGGGGGGTTCAATTCCCTTGCACGAAACCCGCACAAAAGCAAAACAGCAGCACAGGGACCAGCAGAGGCCTTGATGCAGACTGGTGTGTGTGTGTGTGTGTGTGTGTGTGTGTGTGTGTGTGTGTGTGTGTGTGTGTGTGTGTGTGTGTGTGTGTGTGTGTGTGTGTGTGTGTGTGTGTGTGTGTGTGTGTGTGTGTGTGTGTGTGTGTGTGTGTGTGTGTGTGTGTGTGTGTGTGTGTGTGTGTGTGTGTGTGTGTGTGTGTGTGTGTGTGTGTGTGTGTGTGTGTGTGTGCGTGCGCGTGCTCTCTCGCTAGGATGGGCAACGTCTTTGGAAGATGCAGGGCCAGGCTGCGTGGATGTGAAAAGCTTGCTTTGTCATAAAAGGACTGCCTGAATTTGTACACAATAAACTCTCAACAGCAATTTTGGATTTTAAAAAAAGCGCATCCTGCAAAGTTCGGGATGGCACCCTCTAAAATGCCAGGAGATGTCAAAATTAATTAAAAAAGGAACCGCGTCAGGACGGGAGGCATGCTCCCATTCTCTCCCTCCTCCCTTCCGATCATGGTTCGGGGGGGAGCAAGGGGTGGTGGTGGTGGGACAACATGTCCTGCTCCCTCCCAGATTACAAGGGTAATCTTACAATAAGAAAGAGACAAGGTTTCCCTTGCAAGATATGCACGTTATCAGCTAATGGCTGGGCTGCCATCTTTCTGCGGAAAAGTCAGCAAATGCTTCAGTTTCAGTGGTTCTCAACCTGGGGGTCGGGACCCCTTTGGGGGGGGGGGTCGAACGGCCATTTCCCAGGGGTCGCCATGAGCCAGTGAAGAAAAAGGCACAAACGGCTTGGGTCTGGAGGAGGGGAAGAAAAGGGGGGGGGAGAGCGAGCGAGTTACAGCTTGATAGGTTGGCAGGGATGTCCGTCAATGGCACCGGAGGCTGCGATTGGCTGAGGGTGCCTGTATAGAGGGAAGTTCTCTATGGCACCTGCGGCAGTGGGGCTGCCAAAGGGGGCTTGTGGCCTCTTCCAAGCAGGGCAAGGGGGTCACCACAAGATGAGGAACTGTATTAAAGTGTCACGGCATTAGGAAGGTTGGATAACCACTGAGTGAAATGATCAGTTTTACCCAGCTGGTCTTTGAGTGAAAGTTTGCACTTTGTTTTTTTACCGAGCCATTTGTAATTTGGGCAATAGATAAAAGAATTAAAAGGAGTCTTTCCTTTCTAAAAAGAATCAATAACTTTCCTTTCGTTTCGAGCTCTCTCGGCCTGGGTTTTTTTTTTTTTTTTGCCTTGCATGCAAGTTTCGGTAACATGCAAATCTCTCCAGCTTGAGACAGGCTTAAAACATGCAAATTGCTTTTAAAAAGGACACTGTGTGCAGCAGACGCCCATTCTTTTAGTTATTCTCATCTGCCCTTTCACCTTGCAAACACCTCCAAATATAATCTGTTGTCCTTTAACTGACTCAGCAAAGCATCCGACCATGTCACAAACAAGGTGCCCCCTACACCTGCCGTGACAGAGGACAGAGGGAGTTTAACACGCCAGTCATCATCATCATCATCATCATCATCATCATCATCACCATCACCAACAACAGTAACAACGGTGCAAAAGCAGAGAGAAAGAAGGGCAAAGCGGAAAAGCGTACCAGGCTGTATCCTGTGGAGATAAGGAGGGTGCGGTAGTCATCTGTATCCATGCTCCCCGTGCGCTTCTATTCCGAGAGGCCAGCAGGAGGAGGGAGGAAGGGTGGAAGGAGGGTGCAGACGGACAAGGCATGCAGAGATGAAAGGAAGGAAAGAGCCACAGGCCCACGGAGGGAGAAAAAAAAGATGCACACACAGAAAGAGAGAGAAGGTCAGTCAGGAAAAGTCATCGTGATGCCATGTAACCAGGAGACAGGCGGGACAGAGAGGGAGGAATGAGCGTGGGAGTTGGAGACAAACATTAACAACAAGATGGCCGGAGGAAGAAGAGGAAGAGGAGGAGGAGGAGGCGAGAGAAACAATGCGGTGAAGGAAGAGAGAGAAAGGAAATCTGGTTAATTGCAACATCGCCAGAGGCGCCGCGGTGAACGGGCCAAGGGGTACCTGTCGGTCATTTTCCACATCGTATCCCAAACTGATGAGGCAGGCTTTGAACTCTTCGGGACCCAGGGAGCCGCCGTGGTCCTGCCGCCGGGCCGGGCGCACGAGGTGAGCGGAGGGCGTGGCGCGCAATAGCCGAGGGAAGGGCCGAGGCGAGGCCCGGGCGCCCGCGACAAAGGGCGATGGAGCAGAGGGAGGGGAAAGATACGCCGTTAGTTAGTTTGAGGTTGACAGAGGCTCCACCAGGGGCCAGCGGAAAGAGTCTTTTTGGGTGAAGGACCCAGACTCTTCTCAGCAACATAAAGCCGAGAGACCAAACCAGCCCCCGGGGATTTCCCCTTTCCTTCGGGCCAAGGATCTCTGGTGCTGCGGACGACCCAGGAACTGCAAATGCAATTCAGAGAGGCAAAAATGGTGCCAGCTTTGCGTTGTGGGAGACAGGAGAGGCTGGTTCCATTTACTGGCACACACCAAGACAGCCTGATGCTCAAAACCCATCCTCTGTTTTTCACAGCACCTGCTCAGACCTTCTCTGCTGGGAGCTTTCCAGATGTGCTAACTTCCGCTCTGTTCATCCCGGCCAAGGTGGCCAAGGGCCGTGGCTAGCTGAGGATGCTGGGAGTTGTAGCAAAATGCATTGGCAAGGCCCAGGGTGGGGCGAGGCAGAAATAACATAGTCTCCTTTCACGGCTCAGAGGGAAAGTGGCACTGGGGCTCAGGTGCAAAAACGTAGAGAGAGCCTAGTCCAGTGGGGGCAAACCTTTGGCACTCCAGACGTTTTGGACCACCACTCCCACAGTCCTTTGTCGTTGGCAATACAGGCTTGGAATTCTGGGAGTTGTGGTCCAAAACATCAGGACGGCCGAAGGTTCGCCACCACTGGCCTAGTGCAAAGCTGGTCAGAGAGGAGAACGCCACTATTACCGGACACCGGGAGGGAGGGAAGCATCAGCGTTTCCCCAAACTCCTGATCTCCAGACCATTTGTAACAGAAACCCTCATCAAGTGAAGGATAAGGGATCGGGAGGACAGAAGAATAAAAGTATTTGGAAGACACACGTCTCCTGCCTGTCTAGTTTGGATGAGAGGCTGTCCCACTGGGCTGCTTCGGACACCGGAAGTGAAACCCTGCACCTGGATGACATCTTTTCATGCTTTCTGGAAGAGGCAAGGAAGGACACTCCCTCTGCCTCCCAGCTGCCAAGTGAGTTTCGAGAACATCAGAGGCACGCGTGGGTCAAACGACACATTACACAAATGGCACTGCACTGAAAGAAGGAATTATTTCCAGGCTCAGAAAATCAGACTGAGTCTTCCACACCTCTGGCCGTTGGGAAGACCCAGCTGCTTTTCTGACCGGGAATCAGGATGACCAGCACAGGCTTTTGTCTGCAAGCGCGATTGCTCAGACTCGGATGCCCTGCTCTCCAGAATTAAACCTAAAGGGCAGGCAGCCCCACCCCCCCCGTCTGCCTTCTGGCGCTGCCTCGAGGCCTACTCGACATTCAGTCAGCCCTTACCTAGTGGTTTGGAGGAGAAAAACGGGGGCAGCTTTTACAGCTAACTGCTTCTCTTGACAGGATACATTTGGGCAGTTTAGAAACAGGTCTTTATCATTTGAGGTTTAATGGACTACAACTCCCAGAATTCCCCAACCAAGGGCACCTCGAGATGATGTTTGTAGCATCATCCTATTACTGCCTTCGAAAGGAGTCCCTGCCTCGTTAGAAACCAAGCTAGCAGAAAAGAATAGATACAAAATTAGTCTTATTCCCCTCCCGAGACCTCAACCTGGTCCTTTTAGCTTCCCAGGAGAAACCCACTCCCTTCTCCATGAGTCTCCTTCGCCCCGTGGTCTCTCGCCATTTGTACCCTCTCTTAAGGGTAGAGATGTAAAACGTCCAGAAACATTTGGGTCGGGAAGGAGAGAAATAATTCAGTTTGCCCCTCAATGATTCTGTTTTTCTCCCAAGTTATTTACCCACGGCTGCAAAAGGTCCAGAAGTTTTAGAGTTCTACTTAAGGGTTAGTTACTATCAGCAAGAGCTTTCAGGTAAAATAATGCTGGGGTTGTGGCCTCTTCCTCTTCCTTCCACCCAATCCGAACCCTGGAACACGGCTGCTCAGAAGTTCTCTAAACCCTGAGGACGTCTAAAGAGTTTCCCCACCTTTGATTTACATACACCTACAGGCAGCGCTGGCGCCCGACTGTCAGTTGAAGCCTTGCGGGTCTGGTTTGCCCTTGGCACTGCATTGAGCTAATGCCAGCCATTTTTTAAAAAAAAATTAAAAAGCTTTATGTCAAGAAAGAAAATATGGGCTTTTATTTGCCACTGGCTGTGTTTTTAAAAAAGCCAAATATTCTGTTTGATAGAGAAAGAATTGGAGACAAGGAAACACAGCGCCAGCAACGCAGCTCTGCCTGACTGCCCTGCACGAAGATGGTCCTGACATTCGGAGCCGGGATACCTTATCGAAATGGTTGAAGGAGGCCCGGAATTCCTGCATCTGCTCCTGGCTGATCCCCTTTGCGTCCCGGGTGAGGATTTGGTTCTCCACCTCGTTGATGGTCCGGGCGATGGTGGTGAGGAGCTGTTCCCACCCGACACGGATGTGCTGGGGAAGAGACAAGGCAGAAGGACGGCAGGGTGAGAAGACGAGGGAGGGCCGTCTCGGATGCCCCACGGCCTGCTCTAGACCTGGAAAGAGGCGCCCTACACTCACACTCACACACACACACTCACCTCCATGGTGTAGTTGGTGTGCTTGTTGTCAAAGATGAGGGCCTCCTGGATGAGCTGGTGCTGCTGCTCCAGCAGGTCGATATTGGGCTTGTAGTCCACGATGCTCCGCTCGTACTGCTTCAAGTGGTCCAGCTGGTCCTCCAAAGTGCCGTTCATCTCGATGGAAATGCGGCCAATCTCCTGGAGAAGAGCGGGGAAGGAGAAGGTAAGAAAGTTGGGAAGTCCTCGCTACTTGGCATCGGGCAAATCGGTATCGCCACCTCACTTGGGGCCTTTTCACACGACCCCTAAACTCCGCGGCAAATGGCTCCCAGCTCCGGAGCTTAAAATTATTTCCCCACCAGCTCCGGAGTTTACAGATAATTAAGTGCGACCACGCCCACCTAAGTGCATCCCAGTGCACTTTTCAGGTACCTGCTCTCTGGAGGTGAAAATTCCTGATGCGGATATAACAGTAGTGACTGCCTGGCTCTCCTTGCTTCTGTTTGTTCTTTTTTTGCCCCCCGCCCCTTTAAGAGATCTGAATGCAGTGCCAGGACGGCAGAACGGAGGTGAGCGGCATTCTTTTCTTCCTTTTTTTCTCCCTCCCCTCACGCAGCCAGCAGCCAGGAGTGCAGAGGGGGTGGGAACGCAGGAACAGCGACAAACCCCTAAGATCTCTGGTCCGAATTTAAGTGGCCAGCGGATCTTAGGGGTCGTGTGAAAAGGCCCTTGGAAAGGCCATTTGGTGGGCGGTTGAGCGTCATTCATGCACCCACGGCGGGTGCACCTGAAAATCGGTGGGAGCTATTCCCACTGGTTCCCCCTAGTGGCCAATTCTGATAATGTACCTTGAAAAGGCAGGAGACAACAAGGAAAGAGGAAGAAGAGACCCAATGGGAGAGGGACTGGCACCCTAAAGGAAGCCTCGCTGAGAGCTCACCCCGTCCGCCCCCACCGGGCCCCACCTCTGCTCCCAGCTTCCCGGGTGCTGTCAACTCTCCGCCTGTTTCCAAATCTCCCTCGCGGGTGCCGAAGGGATAGTGCGCAGAGCCCCTCACCTCCATTTTGGTCTGGATCCAGGGCCCCACGATGTTGGCCTGGCTGGCAAACTGTCGGCGCAGGTGCTCGTTGGACTGCTGCTTGCTCTGCTCGTCCTGCAGGGCGTGGTCCCTCTTTGGCACCAGCTGCTGCACCTGCTCGGTCAGGGACAACGGCGGCTTCAGGTCCAGGCCTGGCTTTGGAGATTCACACACACACACACACACACACACACACCCCTCCGACCAACCCCCCCCCCAAAAAAAAAACAACAAGCCAAGCTCCCTAAAGGTCACCCCAGACGAGCTCTTGGGTCCAAATGCCCTTCCATGCCCACCCCTAGCCTCCTGTTTTTAAAACTAGCAGTAGGTTTCCAAATGCCTCTTCATTTTCTTTCCAGCTGTGCATCTTGGGGGTTTTGGACTACCATTCCCAGGCACAACTTGACTTCGCTTCCTTCCTTCCTTTAGTTCCCCCCTCCTCCCTCCTTTGATTCTAGGACAGCGGTTCCCAACCTTCCTAATGCTGTGACCCTTTAATACAGTTCCTCCTGTTGTGGTGACCCCCTTGCCCTGCTTGGAAGAGGCCACAAGCCCCCTTGGGCAGGCCACTGGTGCCATAGAGAATTGCCCTCTGCAAGCACCCTCAGCCAATCACAGCCTCCGGTGCCATTGACTGACATCCCCTCCAACCTATCAAGCTGTAACTCACTCTTCCCAACCCCCCCTCCTCTAGACCCAAGCCGTTGGTGCCTTTTTCTTCACTGGCTCATGGCGACCCTTGTGAAATGGTCAAACGACCCCCAAAAGGGATCCTGACCCCCAGGTTGAGAACCACTGTTCTAGGATGCCCTGCTACTCCAGAGGGTGCAAGAAGCAATTCCCCCCCCCCCCCCCCGTATTCCAGTTTAGGACAGGGCCCGTCCACTGCCAGTCCTCCACGCACCCGTTCCCACTTTGAGTTGATGATCTGGGGAGTGACCGAAGTGTAGGGGTTGTTCCCGGAGAGCTTAATGTTATTGTAGTCCGCAATCCTCTGTGCTTCACTCTGGATGCCCAGGATGGCCTCCCGTTCTTTGTCGGCGTCGGGCAAGGTGGACTTGAACTGGTCGTGGGCGGCGATCAAGCCCTGGGTTGGAAACAAGCAAGAGATCCGTCATTGTCCCTGCTGAGACCGGCCTCACACCGCACGGCTGTGAAAAAAAAAATCAACTCAGCACTTAGGACGTCGCTCGTGACTACCCTACACTTTGGCCTTCATCGCAGTCCCCGTTTGTAATGCACAGATGTACAGTGGTACCCCGACTTAAGAGCAGCTGGACCGAAGAGCAATTCGACTTAAGAGCAGAAAACTGTTGGCGTTTTTAACTCCTGCGTTACAAATTTTAGATATGGTCTGCAGGACGTACAAGGGTTTTTTAAACTTATTTTTTTCCCCAATTTTTTAGATAGGTACCCCGACTTCGTTCGACTTAAGAGCATGCATTCGGAACGGATTAAATTCGTAAGTTGAGGTACCACTGTATACGGGTGGCTTTTCTCATCTCCTCCGGCATAAGCCGAAACAGGATTAAGCGAAACTTTGAAAAAGAGAGCTTGCTCTCAAAAGCTCAGCAACTTTTAAAATTTTAATTCCAGCAACCTATGAAGGTATCACCTACAGTCTAGTTTTGCTTTTGTTTGAATGGCTACACGGCTCCAAGCCTCTTTTTTACTGCAATGGATTAAGTGATGACCTCTCTTTCCCCCCTCTCCGCCCTGAATGCTGCCAAGGCAGCTACTGGCCCTCGAGGGTCACCTGCAGAGAATCGGACTCCCAGGCAAAGGGGTGAGTGGTGGGTGGCTGTGTTCAAACCCGTTAGGGACCATTCTTCCTTTCAGCCAAGGGGGAACCAGGCTGGGACTTTGAAATGTGGAAAAGGAGCTCCACGCCGCAGTATGGCGGCCGATCCCCTGGAGCCCCCGGGCTCTCTGTACCTCGATTTCCTCAATGGTGTGTACGATGAACATGTCCTGTAGGTCTTCCATGGCGCTCTCCATCCAGTTGTTGAAGGGGGCGGCCCTCTTGGCGTATTCCAGGTGGAGCTGGTCGATGGTCTCCAGCTGCTTCTCTGTTTTCTGCACGGGGGGGGGGGGGGGACACGGGGAATGATCAAGGCTCCTGATCGGCAACCGCCAGCCACTCTCTTGCCCGGACATAACCCCCTCCCCCCTCAGAGCGCCTCTCCTGGGAGGAGGAGGAGGAGGAGGAGGAGGAGGAGGAGGAGGAGGAGGAGAAGGAGGGGGGGCTGCCATTTCACCTCCAAGGCCTCCCTCCGCGTGTGGGTCAAGGATCCCAGCGAGTCCCACTGGTCGCAGATCTTCTGGCACCGGGCATTGACACTGGGAGAGTCGTAGTAGTCCAGCTCGCTGTGGGGCAGAGAGGGAAAGCATGGGTCACTTATTCATTTATTATTTATTTGTTTCATTTTTATACCGCCCATCTTCCAATAGGGAACTCTGGGCGGTTTACAAGATTAAAAAAAAAAAACTGTTCAAAGCAATACAACAAGATGGGTCAATGGGCGGTAGACCAAAAAAGAAAGAAAGAAAAAAAGAAAACTAAATAAACTAAAATAGATAAAATAAAATAAAATAAGTTAAATTAAATTAAATTAAATCCCTTGGGTGGGAAGAAGGTGGACCTGCTTGAGAAAGATCTGCAGGGGGACCTCAGGCCAGGGCTGTGTCCTCTTCTCTATAGCAGTGGTCCCCAACCCCCGGGCCGCGGACTGGTGCCGGTCCGTGGACCGGTCGGTACCGGGCCGCCTGGGGAGGCCGGGGAGGCTCCTCCCCTTTTCCTCCGCCGCCCTCCTCCTCCTCCTCTTCTCTCCCGCGGGCGGCCGGTGGAGGAGGAAGGCTGGAGGAGCACAGGAGGAGCCGCTGCCGCCGCCTTTGCCTCCCTGCTCTGCCCGGCAGCGGCGGCGGCGGCGCATCCTCCTCCTCCTCCGCCCTCCTCCTCCTCGCCCTCCACCAGCAGCAGCAGCAGCCACGGCGGCGGCGGCGCGTCCTCCTCCTCCTCCTCCTCTTCTCTCCCACGGGCAGCCAATGGAAGAAGAAGGCTGGAGGAGCGCAGGAGGAGCCGCCCGCCACCCGAGGGACAGAGAGCACGATCATGCGGCTGCTGCCCCGGGCACCTCCGCCGCCTTCGCCTTCGCCCCCGCCGCCGCCGCTGCGCTTCGCCCTGGCCTCCTCCTCGTCATGCTCCCTGGTGGCCTTTGCGCGCCCGGTTCTTAGAGCAGGACGGTGGGGGATTGGGTTGGGAGGAGGCGAGGAGGGGCAAGCGGGCCAAACGGGGTTCGGAGAAAGGAGAGCCCCCCTCCCCCTTCCCCCTTCTTGGCTGGGCTTCGGGTCCTCCGGCGCCTCCTTCCCTCTCGCGAGAGACCCGGGACGATACTTGGCGAAGTGGGTGTTGGGGGGGAAGGAAAGGAGCCGCGGGCCGGGAGGGGAGGGGGAAAGGGAGGGGGCGCCTCATAAGAGGGGAGGGGGCGGCGGAGCGGCCGAAAGCAGCCGGGCAGGCAGAGCATCTTCCACACACATGCGCGCGCGCGCACGCCCCCTCCCCTCCAGACCCCGGTTCCACCCCCCCGGGGGCGCCTCCTCCTCCTCCTCATCAGCCCTCTTCAGCCCGGCTGAAGGAAGGGGGCACGCGCGCGCGCGCGCGGGCGGAGGTTTCGCCGGCTCTGCCTTCTCGCCTCGCCCGGCCCGGCGGCGCTTGACAGGCGGCGGACAGAGGGAAAACGGAGGGGGCGGCGGCAGCGACTGACGCTGGTGGTGCGCGCCAGGGCATCCTCCTCCTCCTCCTCCTCAGCGTCGGCCGCCCTTTCTCCTGAGGGGGAGGCAGAATTAAGCGGCCGCACGTGTGTGTGTGTGTGGAGCTTCTGAGGCGCGTGCGGGGGGTGCGGGGGTGGGACTGCACAGCGGTGGGCGAAGGCTCAGCCGCGTCCAGGCGGAGGAGGTGGAGGAGGAGGATGTGCCTGGCCGGCTAACGGTCCCCTTTGGCTCCCTCGCTCTCTCCCCCCCCGCTCACGCCTCCCCCCCACCCGCCCCTCCCTCGACCCGCCTCCTCCTCCTCCTCCCCCCCTCGGCCAGGCTCTTCTCCACCCGCTGCCTCCTGCCCGCCGCCTTCTTCTCCTTCGCCTTCCCTCTCTTGCGTCCTCCAGCGGCGCCCAGCCCCGACCACCTGCGAGCCCGCGGCCGGAGAGAACGGCCCGAGTCCCCCAGCAGCCCGTGGCCAGCCGGCCGGGCGCCGCCTCCTCCTCCTCCTCCTCCTCCTTCTCGGCCGCCCGAGGGACAGAGAGCGCGGTCATGCGGCTGCTGCCCCGGGCGCCTCCGCCGCCGCCGCCTTCGCCCCCGCCGCCGCCGCTGTGCTTCGCCCTGGCCGACAGGAGGAGGAGGTGGAGGCCCGCCCGCCCAGGAGCCCCGGGCTCCCCCCACCCCCGCCCGTGTGCGCGGGGGGGGGGGAGCGGCACGCCCGACGCCCCCAGCCGGCGAGCGCCGCCACCACAACTCCCGTGCCCCCCCCGCAAGGCACACACGCCAAGCCCCCCCGCACCCCCTCCTCCCTCCCCCCATCTCCCCCCCTCCCCACCCCCAGCCCCGGGCCACGGAAAAATCATCAAATATTTTCCGGTCCGTGGGGACAAAAAGGTTGGGGAGCACTGCTCTATAGGATACAACGAGGTCGGAGGCGTGCCCCTTCCAGACCCTCCCTGCCCCCCCCCCCAAATGGAGGCAGTGGCACACAGTTGCCCCCCCCCTCCATCTCTGGTGGTGCTCTTCATCACGAGGGGTTATCTAACAGGCCAGATTGTCACCGCCTTGGGGCAGAGACCCATTTCCCTCCACCTTGGTCAAGCATTAGGCATGGCAAGTCACGAGAGGTTAAAATCAGCAGTGATTATAGCTCCGTGGTTTAGGCCTCTGGCTGCAGAGCTAGAGCGGTTGGAAGTTCGAATCCCCCCATGGGACCTCCCTGGACTTGGCAATCTGTAGGGTCCCTCCCAGCTCTGCAGCTCTGTTACTGAACTACTGGATAGCTCAGAGGTTTGGGACTACGGAGCCGGAGGTTGGGAGTTCGATTCCCCACGGTGACTCTTGTGACAGGAACCGGGATCGATGGTCCGTAAGGGACCTGTCCAGCTCTGCGGTTCTAAGATTACATTTACATCATGGATGGAGGGGAGGGAAGACAGGGGAACCCAGCTGGCGGGAGGGCTCTGCTTAGGAGTCCTCCAAGAAGGAACATGTTCTGTCCAAGCTGTGGTGGAGAAGCGCCAATGCAAGTGAGCAAATGAACCATGCGCCCAAGAGCCAATAAATACCGGGTATGAAACACGGACATTCATTCAACATTTCATTCTGCTGCTGTGTGTCTGAAGAAGTGGACATGGTCCACGAAGGCTTCCACTAAAATGTAATAGTCTTTAAGGTGCCACGTGTTTTTGTTTCGCATTTTGTATCTTTGGATTTTGCCCAGTATGCTTTTAAGGGGGGTAAGGGGGGAACAACTCCTTCTCTGCTCCACGTCTCCGCGGCCCGCCTACACGCCTTGCAGTGACCGCCGGCAGGCAGCAGAGGGTGCTGCTCCTTGCTTTTTTCAAGGCATGGTGGTCCCCCTACCATCCTCAGCCCCCAAGGGTGTGTGGGTGTGTGTGTGTGTGTGTGTGTGTGTGTGTGTGTGTGTGTGTGTGTGTGTGTGTGTGTGTGTGTGTGTGTGTGTGTGTGTGTGTGTGTGTGTGTGTGTGTGTGTGTGTGTGTGTGTGTGTGTGAGAGAGAGAGAGAGAGAGAGAGAGAGAGAGAGAGAGAGAGAGATGATGGCAAACCGCCCTGCCTCTGCGGTGGCATTTTTCCTAGCGCACACACACATACACTCAAAGGACCAAAAAAAAAAAACTCACACCAAGCAAAATATCTGGGCAGGGGATCTGGAAGAGTTAAATTTTCATGCAGCTGAAGAAAACGTGGGAGCATGGGGCTTCGAATGGCACCCCTAACCCAGGAGCCCTGGTTGTTAACCTCCAAATTCAAGACCTAGTGGTGGTGGGGGGGTTGGAGTTGGGAGGAGGGGAGGGGCATTTCCCCGATGGCTTTGAGGAGGACAGAGGCAGAGTGAAAAGACCGTCTGGTGCCTCTCTCTGTGTGTGTGTGTGTGTGTGATTGCATCTGTGTGTTTCTCCTCCGTCAAGCCATGCTCCAGGCCCCACGTGCCTGTGTTTCCAGGTTCTCGGCCGTTCCCAGCCACTGGGACAAGTGTCCCCATTGATGGGGAGCCCCGCTCTGCCCCGCTGTGTGTGTGTGTGTGTACTCACTTATGTGTGAGTTTATCTGAGTGGGGAAAAAAGAGTGGCAGGGGAGAGAAGGGGGGGATTGCAGCAAATCCTTACAATAACTGCATTCTAGCAACCCACAAAAGGGGGATGGAGGTGGAGGGAAGCAGGACAATAGGTGGACTGTGTTTCTGGTGGGGGGGGAGGTAAATGAGTGAGTGAATGTGTGTGGAAGTGAGAGGGTAGTGCCCAGGGGAGAGGCGGATACCCTTTTAGGAGTATTTTGCCAAAAAAAAAAGGGGGGGTGAAGGGAGGTGATGCGAACCGGCTCTTTGAGAAAGCCAAAGTCATTTTGGAAAGGGAACTGGAGTAACACATGGAAAATTAAAAAAAAAAGCTGCTATTTTGGGTCTGCCAAAAATATCACAGCGTCTTTTTGAACTAGCCCTCTGCTGCAAGATGGATCAAATCTCTCTCTCTCACTCACTCACACACTCACACACAAACACACAGACACACACACAGAGGGAATGAGGGCTGGGAGGCTCCTGGTGTTTCCTTAACAGGATTCTGGCAAATCTTATCGGAGACTGGCAGTGTTATTCCCTCCCTCCCCCCCCCAAAAAAACCCAAACCCTCCAGGGAGGACAACACAGTTCCCAGGGCAGAGCTGGGTTATGTGGCTTCTAATGATCTCCAAAGAGAAGAGTTTGAAAGGATCGGCCTCGGCAGCTTCTTCCTGCAGAGCCACAGGACAGGGGAATCGGCTAAACGTAGCCCCCCCCCAAAAAAAGCTCTCCTTGAAGTCTGGTACCTAACGTGACTTGTGTGTAATAAGAGAGAGAGATTTCACTCTTGAAAGCCAAAGGTTTGGAACTGGGGGAGAAGGAAACGGGTTCCCCAAGAGATGTGGAGAGGAGAAGCAAGAGGGAGGGGCCGTTTCGGAAGGGGGTTGGCCAATCCAAGTCCTCAACCACTTGCCCTCCCCTCCGTTCCTAAGGCTCCTCGTGAGTAGAGGCGAAGGCGAGTTAAACTGGATGGCCACGGTGATCCAGAACGGCTCGTAAGGTGGCAGTTCGCTTTGGCATCAGCACGACGCATAAGCAACTGCCCTGGCACTATCCTTTCTTTTCTTTTTTTTTTTAAAAAAAGGGACACCTAAGATGAGCAGGATGCCCAGAAGACATACCAGCTACCTGTCCTCAAACCTGGTTGGAGGATCTACAACAGCAACAACAAGCAACTATGAGAGGGATGGACAGCGGCTGTCGCTCCGGACCCGTGTAGGCAATTGTGAGGAACGTGGACGGTTGCTGTCTAACAGCACTGAGAATGACACCCTTTGCTCATCGCTAGAGATGGGCATGAATCGGTTCATCTCAGTTCGTGACCGTTTGTAAAGGTGGCAGCACACACGCTGCTGATCCCCCCCTCCCTCTGCCTCAATCAGCTATTCCCCAGGCGTAAAACTGCCTATTTTCGGCACCTCCTCCACGGATCGTCCGGTCCCAGCAACAGCTCGGGCTCCTCAGCCCCGCCATCTTGGCTGATCTCCCACTCAGACAGAATAGCAAAGTCTGTGCTGTTGCCCATGACTGAGAGATTAGCCAAGGAGGTGGAGGAAGGAAGGATGCTGGGCCCAGTGAGCGGCTGATGGGCCGAGCAGGCGGGAGTTGGAAGCCGTCGCACTTGTGTTGCCACCTTTGCGATCCTGGACGAACGGGGACGAAACGGTTCGTGCCCATCCCTACTCACCACCGAACGCCAGCACCCTCGAAAGCCACCCAACCTATGCTTTGATAATGTCAGGCGCTCGAGGCAACCTGCTCCACTGTGGAGCGGCTTTTACAGACGGGAAACATCTCCTGAATTTTAACCTGCTTTCCTAGAATGTGCCTCCCTTAACTCTCTAGGGCTGCCCCGGGAAGAGGAAGAGAACACAGCCTGGGTGGACGACAGAGAGAAAGGAGCTGCTTTCGCAAAGACCCCCCCGTACTTGAGCTCCTGAGCGATGGCCGCAATTTGCTCCACGCGGTCCTGGTGAGCGGCCAGGTCGCTCTCAAAGGCTTCGTGCTTCCGGATCAAGGCCTTGATATCCGACAGGGTGGCAGTCTCATAGTCCTTCTGCCTCAGCATGGCTTCTTTTCCTGCAAAAAAAAAAAAAGGGGGGGGATGCCAACTGTTTTAGAGTCTGCCCTGAGAAGAGTCCTTTGTCTTTTTTACCCACGAGGGCTTCCCGCGGAGCTCACTGGAAAACCTTCAGAAAAAAATGAGGGTCTTTTTTCTTTAAATGACATTCTTGCCTGTGGCAGCACATTTGTCCCCTCCAAGGTGTCTTGCCAATTTCCTCTGCAGCACTGAGTTGACGCAGAAAAACAGGATGGATCTTTCTACGTACCAAAGACCAAAACCAAACGAGCCTGGCTTGCGGACAAAAGCAGCTTTTTCGATGCACTACGCTAAGCCCCTGCCGGACTCCTTTCTCACGAGCTGCCTTTGAAGCTCCCTTCCATCACCAAAGGGAGCCAGGACGCGAAGTCCCCCGAAGCTAACAGGCCCCAGCAACAGTTTTTCTTAGGCCAATGCCCCCCCCCAAAATGTTCATGGATTACAACTCCCAGAAACTCTGGCCAACACAGCTAGAGCCCCGCGGTGCAGTGGTTAAACAGCTGCACTGCAGCTAAAACTGTGCTCATGATCTGGGGGTTCAATCCCCGGTAGCAGGCTCAAGGCTGACTCAGCCTTCCATCTTTCCGAGGTCGGTGAAATGAGTACCCAGCTTGCGGGGGGGGGGGACAATGTGTAGCCTGCATAATTAAACTGTAAACCGCCCAGAGACTACTTGAAGTAGTATGGGGTGGTATAGAAGAAGAACACTTTGCTTTTAGTAGTGAAGGCTTCTGGGAGTTTTAAGACCAAGAGCATCTTGGGATCCACCCTCTTAAGGCTTTGGCAGAAGCCTCGCTGAAGCAGCCGGCTGAACTGTCAGCCTCCGCCCTCTTCTCACCACTGACGGATGGCTCTTGAGATGCCCGACAGCTGCCGCTCGGAGCATCTCATGTTTGGACCATCACTTCCAGCATCCTCCTGGCGAGAGCAGCCAACTGGCCAAGACGGCTGAGGGACGTGCAAAGCCGTGATACACCAGAAATCATTTTTCAAGGCTCTGGGCCTCCCGTCACTCCTTCGCACAGGGCCCAGATGCAGGAAGTGCATGCCAGGCTTCCTCCAAAGCCATGCAGGAAATGAGAAAGTGGTGTGCCACCAAGACATCCCTGAACGCAGAGGTACGCCTCGGGCTCCGGTGGATTCTGTTCAAGCCACCCCTCTGTCTCCTCCTCCTCCTCCTCCTCCTCCTCCTCCTCCTCCTCCCAACCACCCCTGCCCCGCCTCACTTTCCCAGCCTTGGCAGGGCTCAGGAGAGGGAGGAAAGTGAACCAGAACCAGCCACATTTGCAAGCGACCCTTTGCGGGAGCTTGCTGCATTCATCCAAAAGCTATTTGGGTTGGGAGCGAAAACGGAGGGGGCCGGAGGGTTGAAAACAGCCTTCTGTTCCAATCAGCTGTTGCCCGGGACACGCTCAAGCTTGGAAAATTCTCCCTTGGTCGCTGGCCAGGCGGTGGTCCAGACAATCAGAGAGTGGCACACTGTACCAGGGGCAAGGGAGAAAGGGGTGGGGAGAACTAGAGATCGGCTGGACGCAAAGAGAAATGTTTAAATTGAGGCCAGAAGGGTCCCTTTTGGGCTGCCAGGGAGCCCTGGAGTGAGCCAGTAGGAAGGTTCCTGGTCCAAATACTTGGGCTGCTCTCGGTCCCCTGCTGCAGAGGGAGGGAGGCGGGGGGGGGGGGGGAGCCCTGGTCATCCCTGAGCCCCTCCTCCCTTGCCAACAAACCAGCAGCAACCTCCTTGCAAAATAAGGGGAAATCATGACCCCTGAAGGCTGAGCCAAGCCCGTTCGGCAGGCGTGGGGGATTTCCTAGCGCAGATGGTTTGCCCGGGAAGTACAACCCCCCCCAGGTTGAACCCCAATGGGGCCAGCTGACGGGGCAACAAGGGGTGAAAGACGTTGCCGGCATGATGTTGCCGTTGGAAGAAGGGAGGAGCCTTCTATGGACTCTGTAAACTCCCAGAAGAAGGGGGGGAAAGCAATTTTTTTTCAGTGAAAGCATGCCTTCTGCTTTAATCGAGGCAAACAACCCCGGGGAAGAAAGGTTCACCGAGGGCCATCCTTCAGAGGAGGGCAAGACAGGAAGCTGACTTGCCGAACGCCACTTCGGGGCTGCTTCCTTGGATGGGTGAGGTCTACATGCTAAATTTTGACCTCCCGTCCCCCTCTCTGAGCAAGCGGAGGAGTGCGAGGGTTGACCAGAAGAGTCGGTAGACGCCGTTACCCGCTTGTTTGCTTAGAGGGCCAACTGGAATTTATGTGTCCTTGCTTGCTTGCTTGCTCAGCCATTCAAGACAACAATGATTTAGTCTTTCAAAGGCAAGACTTGAAACCCATGACAATGCCTGAATTTCCAAAACACCAGACCAAAAACACTGCCCGTTTATGGCCATTTCAAGATGTGCAATCACGCTCCTTCCATGCTCAGTACAGTCCTCCGATCCCCATAAACAGGATTTCACCGAAGACGCATCGTGAAAACGTGCCACACTCACAGAGGCCGCGGGCATTCCTCAGCCACCGGGAATTGAACTTCCAAGCCTACGTTATTCTGATCTGTGTTTCACCACAAACAAACTACAACCTGGATGCAGTAAGGCGTACGTGAGCCTCTCAACCAGCATCTTAAGAAATTCAGAAGGTGGAAGAACTGAGCTCTCCGCCTGGAAAACAGACAGCAGACTTCTGCTAAATCTGGAAAGGCTTCTGGTTTCTAGTCCACGTGGCCCTTGCAGAATCTGCCTGACTCCAAAGCCGTGGCTTCCGCAGAAAAAGCGCCACAACCAGCTCTAGGTGGCTCAGGACGTGAGCTGTCCCCAGGCTGAGCAAAGGTAGACAACACAAAAAAACTCTGTTCCGTGCCTCCCTGCTGTGCGGTCCAGGTGGAGGCTTAAGATGATCTTTGGGACAACACGTCAGCCCCATTCCATCTTTGCAGCAGAAAAACAAAAACAAAAAAGGAATTGGCCCGTAGATCAGACGACGGTGCCCAACAGGATGCTGCGAGGAGGCTGATAACATTTTCTCCACCCTGAGCTGGGCTAAGAATAGGGCCGGGTGACAAAAGGATTCCAGCCAGAAAGGAAGTAAACAACTTAAAACACCGTCTTGGGTGGACACCACCACCAGCAGCAGTCCCTGCTCAGAACTAGGGCCAGCAAACAGAGAAAGTCCACATGCCTGGTGGACAGCCTGCTGGACGGGGAAATTCTCTCATTTTTGCAGCCTTCTGGGGTCTCCCTACCCCAAGAAAAGAGAGGATCAGCTGTCCTTTAGAACAGGAGATGACCCAGTAGATCTCTAGTGCTGCAAGTGGAGGGAGTACATGCAGGAATGTCCAAACTTCGGCCCTCCTGATGTTTTGGACCACGGCTCCCAGAATGCTAAACTTAGGCTGCCAATGGCAAAGGACTATATGGGGGTTGCGGTCCAAAACATCTGGAGGGCCAAAGTTTGGACATGCCTGGACTACAGCATCCCCACCCACCACTTTAGGAGGACTTGAAGGCACCACACTTGGGGCCTGCTTTATATCGGCAGAAGGCAGCAAGCCTCGCACGTGGGCCTCTCTCGCCCCCATGGCTCACCTTCGGTCCAGCCCTCGTGGATGGAGGCCTTCTGCCGGAACTTCTCGGCCAAGTGGTCCAGCCGTTCCAGCCTCCGGATTTCGTTCAACAGCCACTCCTCGTAACCTTTCTCCGCCTGCTCCAAGTGCTGCCAGCCGTTGTTGATGTCCTGAAAAAAAGGGGGAAGCGGAAGAAGGTGAGGAGGAAGGATTTCGGTCTTTCCCCCATAGGGCTTGGTTTCCAGCCCCCCTGATCATCCTCATCACCCTCCTTCCAATCTGCCAGCATCCTTCTGGAAGTGCAGTGGACACAGTGCTCGAGATGTGAGGCCGGACACCAGCACGGAACAGAGTGGGTGGAATCTGCTTCTTATTTTATGTATTTATGTATTTATTTAATTTTTACTACTTATATGCCGCCCACTACCCAAAGGTCTCTGGGCGGCTTACAACCAAAGAATTAAAACAGTTAAAACAGCAAATATCAATAAATAATTAAAACAATAATAAAAAACCTTACACTAAAATCATTACACTAAAATTGCCATCGGAGGACCCACCGTCTATATGGTATCCATTAAAAAAAACTTCTGGAACAGGAAGGTTTTTACCTGGCACCGAAATGTCATTAATGTTGGCGCCAGGCGGGTCTCCCTTGGGAGGGCATCCCATAGCTTGGGGGGGGGGCAGCTGCTGTGGATGCAGCTTAAAAATGTCCTCTGCATCCTCTCCCATGCCCAGCTTGACCAAAAAAATTAAAAAAGCACGCCACACCTACGGAACTCAGGTCACTTGCCATCCTTGTGGCGCTCCCTTCCCCTGTGGCACCCCCCCAGGGGGGGGGGGAGGCCCCTCTTCCTTCCGGTCTAGCCTCCGTCATGCTGCAGCCCCCCCCCTGCCCCCCCCGCCCCGGCCGCTCACCGAAACCATCTTCCCCTCGGAGGGCATGAAGGCCGGCCGGTTGCTCAGCCGCAGCTTTGTCTGCAGGGTGTTGAAATTGATCTCCAGTTGGCACTTCTCCTGCACTTTGGGGGGCTTGTGAACCCGCCGGTAGTCGCGGAAATCCTCCAGCTTCTGCTGCATCTCCTGCATGGTTCTCTGGGGGACCCGGTTCTCCAGCCAGGGGATGGTGCGCTGGATCCACTCCAGGAGCTGCAGCAGGCGGAGAGAGGCAGGGGCAGAGAGTTTGCAAGGAAGCGTCAGCAGGGGAAGACACCTGCTGGGGAATGCCCTGACGCAAATGGGCGAGCCACCGCGTGAGACAGAACGCTGGACTGGATGGGCTGCGGCGGCCTATTGTTCCTGCAAGACTTTTCTTAGGTTCTTATGAGAGGGAGGGACGGAGGGCCCAGGGAGGCATCGGCATGATTTATTAAGTCTCTTAATGGAGTAGGCCTATTTGCCCTCCGGATGTTTTGGACTCCCAGAATTCTAAGCTTAGAGAGCCAATGGCAAAGGACTGTGGGAGTTGTGGTCCAAAACATCCGGAGGGCCGAAGTTTGGACATGCCTGGAATGCAAGACTGAAATGTTGAGACCCCACCCTTTATCGTGACAGGTCAAGGGTAGACGTTAAAAGCAGTGGTTCTCCACCGGTGGGTCCCCAGAGGTTCCTGAACTGCAACTTCCAGAAATCCCATGCAGCACAGCAAGTGGTGGAGGCTTCTGGGAGTTGCAGTCCAGGAACAACTGGGGACCCACCGGTTGAGAAGCACTGCATTGAAGGAACAAAGCAATCCTGTATGGCTTTGCTGGTTGTGGGTGTGATTCCTCGCTCCCCTGGAGGTCCTTAGCAGTCTCGTCTGCTAGGATGTAAGGGCCCTGGGATAACGTCTCCAATACGGCCTGCACGGCTTCCTTATCGTGAGCTGTAGTCAGCTCCCAAGAGCAGAGCAGCAAGCTGGCCAAAGTATGGCCAGCCTAGAAGGTTCAAGGATCGTAGGGGGAAGTCTAAACTCAGCCAAGGCCAGTGACTAAAGCTCAGAGAACGAGGGCTTATGCAGAATCATTTTGCATGAGTCACTGCTGGCCCCAGGGCAATTTTCCGTCTTGATCATTCATTCATTCATTCATTCATTCATTCATTCATTCATAATTTTTCTACTCAGGTTCCAACCCACCGTAAAAAGGATCTAAGGGGGCTTTCATAATCAAATGACAACATTTAAAGCTCAAAACAGCAAGGATACAAATACTGGGGAAAAGCTCAAACAAATACCACACTAACAGAGAGTACATAAAAGCCACACCCAAGCCACAGCCCAAGTGGCAAGGCAGAAGCCATTTGAAAGCCACACTCAGGCAGCCGGTGGCTCAGGGACTCTTCTGGACTGAAGAGGCAGGTCTTTGCCTGCTTGCGAAAGGACTGCAAAGACGGGGGCCAGCCAGGCCTCCAGTGGGAGGGAGTTCCGTCGTCTGGGAGCAGCGGCAGAGAAGGCCCTGTCCCGTGTCCCCATCAAGCCCATTTCTGAGGGTGACGGGACTCAGCGAACGGACCCTCCTGGTGATCTTGACACCCAAGCAGGCTGCCTGCGATGCAGCCAAGGAATGGACCTGAACTCTAGCCGGGTTTCTTCCCCGGCAGGACCTGCGGACCAGCTGAGACCCAGCAGCGGCATCGGTTCCAGAGTAACCCTTAACCATTTGTCCTGAGGGGCAGATGCGTGAGAATTTGCCACGGGGAGGGGGGGGGCGATGCCAGCTTCCAATGCGCACTCTTTTTAAAAGGCCCCAATGGGGGCCGGGAGTCTGCAAAACAGGACCCCCCGCCCACCCTGCTTCGGCCACGCACACGGCGGCTTGGGCGGGCGGGCCGCCAGAGGTCGGCACTCACGTCGGAAGCCAGCTTCTCGTAATCTTCCATCAGGTGTTCGTTCTCCTGATTCACGGCCAAGACTTTGCAGATCCGGTTTGCGGCGGTTTCCGCCTGGAGAAAACGGGGGGGGGGGGGGGGGGGGGGTGGGGAGTGGGAAAAACGATGTTCAAGACTGGTCAGAACCGAACGCACAGGTATAGCAGAGAAAACGCCGGGCAGCCACGCTGCCTGTCAGAGCCCAGCAGCGGGGCCGGCAAGAGGCTTAAGGCTATGCTTACGTAGAGATGCCAGAGGCTGTTCTGGCCTCATTCTCGTCTAGAATCCCAGCACCCCCACTTCCTACACTGGCTGCGGGGGGGCAGGGGTTGGACGAGATCCCCCTTCGGCCCTTTCCAGGCGGCCAAGTGTTAGCGTTCTAAGGCTTCAGGGGGAGACTGCGGTGACTTGCCAAGAGCCATCAGCCTAACGCAGAGGTGTCCAAACTTTTTGCAAGGGGGGCCAGATTTGGTGAGGTGAAAATGTGTGGGGGCCAACCATCCAGCCGCATTTGGCCCCCGGACCGGACTTTGGGCAACTCTCTAGGACACGCAAGGAGGCAGGGAGGCCTCTGCAGCAATGGAGCCGGGGTCAGGTAGGCTGGGCGGGTGGCTGGGGGGGATGGACGGAGGCAGGGAGGGCAGGCAAACCGTAAATTTGCAAGCTGATGTCTCCATCGAGTATGAGGAGGGGCCAGCTGATGGGGATGCGTGACAGGCTGAGCCAGTAGGGAGAAGAGGCCACCACGGGCCGCTCGAAATGTGAAAACAGGGCACATTTGGCTCCTGGGCCTGACTTTGGACATGCCTGGCTTAACAGCACCAGGGAAGACTGGGACAAAGATCTGTGGGGCCAGCGTTCCCATAGAACGGGTCACTTGAGCAGCCTCGCTTGGAGCCACGAGACAACGCGGACCTCCCTAGAAGAACATGTCTCCGTGTAGATCTTGGGGGTGCCACATAATCCACCCTCAGGCCACTGCATCCGCTTCTTGAGTTAATCATGGCTTCGCAAACCGGGAAGCTAGGCTTAGCAGGACTGGAAGGAGCCACGATTCCAAACCAACTTCAAACCATGGTTGGCATCCTAGCTTGTTCTGTCCCTAGTAATCAGTTTCTTGGATTTTGAAAAAATAAAACCAACAACTGACAATAAATTAACCCAGAAGACATTGTACAAGTCTCTATCAAGAAAGGATATTTCAGCCAGGAGATGTGTGGCTGAACCAGGGTTATATGCACTTGCCTGTGATTTGGTATCTTCTGGAGACGTCTAGATCTATGCTTTTTTAAATCTGTATTTTCTATTACTGTATTTCATAAAGCATCTCCCCCCATCACTCTGTTCACTAAGAGCAGAATTTTCTTGAAAGTACAATTCTGGGTCGACTTTAAATTCCTTCTTTCCAGTTGTAGTTTGGGTTTCTGGTACTGGAGTCCCTGCCTGCCTTTAAGAAAGCTTTGAAGACCTTCCTCTTTAAAGAGGCTTTTGGTGACCTTATCAGTTAGATTTTTTTTTCTTCTTCCTTTCGTTTACCTCTTACTTCCTCCACTCCCTCCACTGCTGCCATCTCACCCTCCGTTGGTTCTGTTCGGAGGTTGTTTTTTTCCCCTCTCTCTTATTTTATGTGCTTTTTAACATTGTTAGCCGCCCAGAGTTCCCGCTGGGAAGATGGGCGGGATATAAGTTGATAAAATAAATAAATAAATAAATAAATAAATAAATACTTTTGGTGGCCTGTCCAACCCCCTGGGTCAGAAAAACTGGCCCGCAGAGCTGGCAAAGTCACCCATCCTTGCTTTGATTGTTCTTCCATGGATTCTCCATGCTGTGTTTTTGGCAATCGTCCCCCCCTGGACATCAATGTTGTTTTTAATCCTGTCCCACTTCGACCAGCATCTTTCCCATTGAGCACAATCCAACCTATCTGGTAGTTAAGGGCTGCTAGTTCAACAACAGCCTCCACAAAGCGAAACCACCAGTTTTGTTTTGTTTAGAAAACGGGTGAGCGACAAAAATGTCGACTGAAAATAAACTATACTAAAGGAAAGCAGAATTTTAAAAAAAACAGGTTTAAAGGTAGCAGTGCCAAAGGTCCATTGAAACTTGAATGAGACGGCCAGGGTGGGGTAGGGTGGGGTGCTTTCACCCTGGAAGGAGAGGCCTACAACTCTGTCGGAGTGGGAAGATAAGATGTGCGCACACACGCGCACACTCTGCCTGCCTAGCATGTGCCACAGCTTGGCTTAACGGGAATCAAAACGGGGGGGGGGGGAGAGAGAAGTGCACAGAAGCCATGGGATGGGAAAAGTCAAGAGACAAGTACCTTGCATAGAGCAGAGAGAGTCCAAGGGAAGGAGATGGAAGCCCGGCATTGACAGAAAGGGTGGAGAGGGTCTACAGAAAGGGGGGGGGAGAGAAGGAGAGAGCCATGGAAGAAATGAGTTGCCAACAGAACAGGATATTCAAAAAGAGAAAAGAAGAGGGGGGGGGGAAACAAGCCAAGTTTTGCTCTACCCAGGGAAAGGGGGAAAATAAATAAATAACTAAGCTATACGCCAGGGGATCTTGATAGAGACTCCCTGAAACTGAAAGGGGGGGGAATCTGAGGTCAATGATTAGGACAAGGGGGGGGGGAACAGTTCAGGCTTGGAGGAACCAGGGCCTGGCTCAGAGAGGACCTCCATGTTCTATCTAAGAATGAGGCAGGTTGCAGCTCAGCAGATCTAGAGAACGCCAGGTCAGGATCGAGAATGCTGGGCACAATTGCTAAATGGGGACATCTTGATCCAAAGGTCTCATTAGTAAAGCGTATGTTTTAGGTTTCGTTTTGTTTTTAAAAGCTGTGCAGACAGGGAGGGATACTCGGTCCCCGAGTTTGCAAGCGTAAAGCGTGCTTGTGCACAAGACTGTTGAAACAAGGGGACGGCGGCCACAGGCTCACAGCCATGCTTTGTGTGTGTGTGTGTGTGTGTGTGTGTGTGTGTGTGTGTGTGTGTGTGTGTGTTTGCAACAAGGCAGGAACAGCGGATCGGTTGTGGCAGACGGACAGAACAGGACAGCTGCGTCGTCCCCAAAGCCAGGGGTCAAAGGACGACGACAGGAGCTCAGAAAAAGACTATGCCTCCCCCACCCCCACCCCCCCCCCCCCCAGGGCTGCCTCTCTGCAGACACCACAGATGCCATAATATTCAGGGATTTTATTTGGGGTGGCGGGGATAAGCCCCCCTCCGGGTGGAAGATGTATAGAGCGACCACAGCCGCACTTCCTGCCCCTAAAGGATTTACATGCCTAAAGCCCAATAAATGAATGCTCGCTCTTAATGGAAAATACTTTACTCAAGAGTAGCAGCAGATCCAACCGGGTGAGACATGGCCGGGGGGGGGGGGGGGAGAGAGAGAGAGAAAAAAAACAACACCTCCTTACAATTTCTGTCCTGCCTCTCGATTCTCATGACATCTGGGGAGGCCATGTCACACATCCACCTCATGCCCAGCCAGGGCGGGTTTTGGTTCAAACCCAATTGATTTGAATGACTGTCACCATATACAGGGAGAGGACAAGAGGTTTACTTGTCATCTGAAGAGAAAAAGGGACAGAGGAGAAAAGGAACAGAGCCTGGCCACCGACAGAGTGAAATCAGAATTGTACACTGCAGAAAGCGAACTCTTGCAATCAGTTGGGGGGGGGGAGGAGGAGGAGGAGGAGGAGGAGGAGGAGGAGGAAGGTCAGTTAAGTCCTAGAGAGGCCGACATTATGTCATCAGCATCCAAGGCCAGGCTTGTCCAAACGTTGGCCCTCCTGATGTTTTGGACCACAACTCCCAGAATTCCAAGCCTGTATTTCCAATGGCAAAGGACTGTGGGAGTTGTGGTCCAAAACATCTGGAGGGCCGAAGTTTGGACATGCCTGATCCAGGGGCTTCGGCCTTTGGTGCCCGTTTTCCTACAAGATGGGAGCCAACAGCAAGCAGGGTCCACGTCTGAGATGACCAGGTGGGGAGAGGTCTCACTCTCTTCCTGGCCCACGGCGACAGTTTTTAATGAAGACTCTGCCCCACAAGCCCCCGACGTGGTGAGCGAACCACGGCCTTGCCCGTTCATGCCAGTCTCAATGCCATGCTCCGGAAGAGAAGGTGCAGAGGAGGCGTGAGAGGGGACAGCCCAGAGGCACCGGATGGATACCTTCGGAAGCAGCAGGAGCCAGCAGAACCGCCACCCCCAGCCAAAAGCTCACCTTCTGGGCCCCCGAGAAAGCGTGATAGAAGCAGGAGACGTAGGTCATGATGGCTTTCTCGTCGGGCCTGAGCGTGCCTACAATATCTGCGGCGAGAGGAAAGAGAGAAACGGAGGCAGAGTCAAAGGCGTGAGAGCAGACCCGACAACCAAGGCCTCGCCGTGCCATGCCAGGGGAGCGCAGAGGGGCCGAGGCAGCCTTTCCTGCTGACGGGGACCCTCACCTCAGCCGGGACAGGACCCTGCCGCTGGCCATCACCTCCATCTTGGTTCTTGTTGTAATAATAGAGGGGGAAGCGTTATAAATCGCCTGACTTTTCACGCCGAATTTATGCATTAAATACGAATACGCTGTGTTTACCAAATTGCCAGATCGTATTTCCTGCAACTTCGTTTTAAAAAGGCAGGGCGTGTAACAGATTTTCAACACCTGTTATGTAATTTTGGTTGGTTTTTCTGCGTGGGCTCAAAAACAGAGGGCTAATCTCTGAAAGTTACAATCTGGAAAGCAACTAGAACAAGTCCACGATATGTTCCGAGTCTTCCCCATTAATATGGCCTTCCCCGGAAACTCGGATGGAACACATTGGTTCGAGGCTCAAAACGACCTGGCCGTGAAATATCTGACCCTTAAGCGTGCCCTGAACTAGCTGAAGTTTGGGTTCCCGTTTTCTTGGAAGTAGAATAGCTGCCCTGCACGACAGAAATCAGACGAACGCAGGATGCTGGAAAGGAAGAAACAGAGGAGCAGTTAATGTTGAAGGCGTGGCCGCTTCCGGTACCTTCTGTGCACCCGAGAAGGCATGGTAGAAGCTGGAGACGTAGGTCATAATAGCCTTCTCATCAGGACGGGCTGTGCTGACAATGTCTGAAAGGCGAACAAGATGGATTAAACATTCCAGGAAGCCGGCAACACCCATTCTATGTGGCTCTAAATCGACCCTAAACTTTCCCCTCATTCTAAAGCAGTGGTTCTCAACTGGTGGGTCCCCAGATGTTCCTGGACTGCAACTCCCAGAAGCCTCCACCACTCGCTCTGCTGGAAGGGGTTTCTGGGAGTTGCAGTCCAGGAACATCTGGGGACCCACAGGTTGAGAAACACTGCTCTAAAGCAATTCTGCAGGCCAAGAGTCGGCTCTGAAGAAAGGAACGGCCCCTTAAGTTAGTGCCACTTCTTCCTGCGAGATGCTAACTCTCCGCTCTCCTGGATCCGCTGCTGTCGCACGACGGCCTTTGCTGTGGCTCAAGGGTGTTCCCAAAGCTCCTGTCCAGGCTGCTAAAGGTTGCGATGCTTTCGCAGCGTTTGCGGTGATTAATTTTATTTGCTTTTTCCTCGGAGGAGAAGCGCACGCTTCAACAGCATTTGAGGTTGTTCTGTGACGATGCGGACTCTCCTTGGAACCAAATTCTCCCTGACTGACATCAAGGATGGTCTCCCCCCCACGCCCAAGCCCCCTTGCTGAACAGCCTCACTTTCTCAGCAAGCCTCGGGAAAGCATTGCGAGCGCCTGAAATGTGTTACGTACGACAGGCAATCGAAACCAAACCGTACGCCACAGCAGCAGACAGGCTGGCTCGTTGCATGCAGGTTGTTCTATCAAGAACCTCAAGGGTTAGAAAAAAATTGTTCTTTTGAGTTCCAACCGACAACGCCCTGCAAATTTACCCTGGCCACGGACTATATGAGCTGGCAAATGCAGGAGCTGCCATCATCAACAAGGCACAAGCGATCCTGTTTCAGGAATAATACCCAGCCTGCTGCTTCTGCGTGTTTCTCAGATTTGTGCTGGTGCACACCTGGCGTGGACAATAGAGCAGGCTGCCTGGCCAGGTTCTACGTGGATTGAGTTTTGCTAGGAGGCTTTGATAGAGCAGGGGATTAAACCACTAACGGCGACCCTGATTTAACTACAGGCGATGCCCAGTCTGCTCTTTTTAGGTCACCCTGCTTCGCTTCCTCTGGGCTGGCACCGCTTTCAGTAGGAACCCCGTTCTAACCCAGACGCCGTCGCTAGATTTTATTTTGGCAAAACCGAACGAGAGCCCCTCTGCAAGACGGCCCCGCCGCTTACCTTCTGCATCCAACATCTTGGGGATGTCGAGGTATTTCTCGGCCACCTCGAAGGCATTGTTCAGATTCGTGACGGGATCGTCCTGAGAGAAAGGGAATCGCCAGAGAGAGGCAGCTGTGAGATCGCGGATGGGACCGGGGGGGGGGGGGGGCTCCAAGGCGAAGAGGCAAGCCAGCCGGCAAGAGGCACCCTGGGGCCAAAATTTTACCGGCCTCTTTACAGAAGACAGCCAATCTGTCTGAGGCATAGAAATCTTTTGATTCCTGGGCTCAGCAGATGCCTCTGAAAACTTCAAGGGAGGCTTGCCAGGTGGTGAGAAAAATGCTTCCAGGTTTTGCCACCACAACCACACCTCTTTATTTTCCTTATTACAGGTATGGGATGCATCTCAATGCTTTATGATGCTTGCCATGGCAGTCTGAGCTGGATCAGAATCCCACCACTTGACCAGACCAACCCACGCGGGAAAGGCACTGAAGGACTCCATGCAAAAGTTGGCCAAAGTGGGACTCGATCCCAGGCCGTTTTTGTGACGAGCGGTGGCTTTGCCCCCCCCTCTCTGCTGCTGCTGCCAAACACAAGCCCAGCTTACCTTCCGAAGTTTGTCGTATTCAATGAGTTCTGGCCTGTGTCTGTGGATCAAGGCATTAAAAGCAAGGCCGTCCTTCCAGCTGCAAAACAAGAACAACAACAAAAGCCCAAGAGGGAGGGTTAAGAGTGTTCGGTCGTGGTGGAGGGAAGAGGGTGGAGGTTCTGGAATGGGCCTCCTGGAAAGCTGAAGGTCCTTTTGGGATGGGGTGGGATCATTGAAACGAGGGCACTGGAAAAGAACAACCCAGTTTTGTCCAGTTCCCCCCCCCCGCCCTGTCCCTCCACCGCTGGCCTCCTTTCATCGGCCAGAGTCCTTCCAAAATAAGGAGGTTTGCGGGGCACAACAGGATTGATTGGTTGGATTTCTAGAACGCCCCTCTGGCAGCAGGGCCACTCTGGGCAGCTTAGAACAATAACAACAACACACAGCGTGTGCGTGTTGTGTCGTTGCAGTCCTGACCGACTCTTCGTGACCCCATGTCCGTGGAGTTTTCTGGGCAGGAATACCGGAGCGGCTTGCCAAGTCCTACTCCAGGCGCCTCAAAGCACCTGGTATTCCCTGGTGGTTGCCCATCCAAGGACTCACCAGGGCCGACCCTGCTTAGCTTCCGAAATCAGGCGAGATTGGAAGCGGTGAGGGCATCTGGGCAGTAGTAAAGCAAAAACAGACTACACAAATTACGAGTACCCGGTGAGCAACGCCGGCTTTTCCAAGCTTTGGGTCGGGTTCGAACAGGGAGCGCCCGGAGCTTCCCTTCCTGAGGAGCGGGCTGCTTGCAGGCATCTATGGCGGGAGGTCACCCCGTGAGTTACGACTGGAACCTCCAAAAGCGTTTGGGCAGGTACGGTGCCAGTCTGGTCTTTCGGGAGGGCAACCTCCAACATCTGTCTGGTGTTACGTCCTGGCTCTTTTATTGTTTCATGTGTTCTAAACTTTCTTCTATATACAGCAGTACCCCGACTTAAGAGCAGCTCGACTTAAGAGCAGAAAACTGTTGCCGTTTTAACTGCCGCCTTACAAATCTTAGAGATGGTCTGCTCAAATTACAAATATTTTTTTCCTATTTTTCCCCAACTTATTTTTCGAATTTTTTTAAGATAGATACCCCTACTTAAGAACAGTTTGACTTAAGAGCATGCATTCAGAATGGTTTCAATTCATTAAGTTGGGATACCGCTGTATCTGCGAACTGCCCAGAGTCCCTGCTGGGAAATCGGGCAGTCTAGAAATGCAAAGACAGACAGACAGAGAGACAGACAGACAGAGAGACAGACTCAACGCTCACCTTATGTGGAAGTTCTGCACGTTCACGTTTTTGTACGGAGCCGTTTTCCTCTGGCACCAGAGCAGCAGGCCTTCCTTAGCGGACGTTTCTGTGGGCAGAGGGAGAAAAGGAGCTACAATGGGAGAGATACGTGCCCTTCCCGTTTGGGGGGAAGTCGGGAAAAGCCAAGAGGTACAGGACTCCTGCATCGTAACTGTGGACAACACAACATCACGCGCGACAACTGAATGCTAGGGATGGGCATTTCCTTTCGGAACCAGTAGGTTACAAAACGAACCACGCGAGCCCAGGTGGTCCCCGGAACCGGCTGATACCTGCAGATCCAATGGCTTTCCCTTTTTCTGTCTCGCGCAGGGTTAAAATCCAACGAGGAAGCACGCTGGGACGTCATCTGTGCTAGATCTGTGGTGCTGGCCAATCAGGAGCGGTGCAGGGACAGGCATCACCCCGCCTCCCTCTCTGATTGGCCAGCAGCACAAAGCAGGAAAGATGACATTGCAGCGTACTTCTTTGTTGGATTTTCACCCTGCGCGAGACAGAGGAAGGGAAAGCAACTGGATCTGCATGCACCAGCCATTTTCGCGGACCACCTGGGCTTGCGTGGTTCGTTTTGTAACCTACTGGTTCCGAAACGAAATGCCCATCCCTATGGAATACCGAAAAGCATAGCCTAAAGATCCATGAATCAACAACGTGGAGGAGACCATAGCGGTTGCCATTATGTGCTATCAAGTCTCCTCCGATTCACGGGGACCTTATGAATGAGCGATCTCCAAAACTCCCCTGTCCTCATCTGCCCCTGCCAAGCTCTTGTAGACTGTGGCTTCCTCAAGGGAATCCATCTATCTTGTAGTTTTGGCCTTCCTCTTTCCCCACTGCCTTCCACTTTTCCCAGCTGGACTGTCTTTCCCGGGGAATCCTGTCTTCCCGATGTGCCCCAAGTAGGACAGCAACAGTTTCAACCCTTTTAACCTCCAGAGAAAGGTCAAACTGGACTAGAACTACATCCTACTGCTCTGTCTTTCTGGCCGTCCAGGGAATCCGCAAAGCTCCCCTCCCGCACCCTATTTCAAATGAACCAATTGCTCTTCCTCTCAGGACATGATTATCTACACATTAATTCAAAAACGACACCAAGCCAAGGGATTCCGCGTCCCGTCTTTGCTCCGCTTGTCTTATCAGTCGGAATGCATTTTCATTCTAGCTGGCCCACAGGCACATCTGAGATATATCTATTTATTCATTTATATACCGCCCATCTTCCCGAAAGAACTTTGGGCGTTTAACAATAAGGGCAGGGCAGGCCCAGGGGAAAAACAAAGCAACAATCAACGATCAAGAGAGGGGGTGAAAAATAAAGAATAAAAAAATTAGGGGAGATATAATGTAAAAACAAATAACAAGGTAATCAAAAGATCAGCGGCAAGACAGCGACCAAAAAAAATAAAAAAAAAAAATAAAGGTCGCCAAATGCCCCCCTAAAAAGCAAGGTTTTAAGAGCTTTTTTGAAGGCGGGCAGGGACTGTGCAAGGCGCACCTCACTCGGTAGATGGTTCCAAAGCGAGGGGCCAGCCACAGAGTAAGTCTCTGTGACCCTTCCAAGAACCTGCACTGCCTGTCTGTGCCCCCCACTGCCCAAAACTGTGTATCAAGACAAATCATTCCACTGGAATTCAAAGACAAGTCCCCCCCCCAGTGAGTCACTCTCCCTCTGCCTGCTGCAGGAGGGGATACAAATGCCCTTTGCATGCGACTTGGGACAGGACCCAATGGTGGAACAGCGTGACGACTGGCAAGGGTCCCCCTAAAACCAAGGGGAACACATTAGGGAGTCTGGTGGCAAGCCTGGGGAAGCGTGAACTGAATCAAAAGCCCCCCCATCCCCCGGCTGCTTCCAGGTACCGGGACTGCAATTCCCAGAGGAGGCATTTGACGAACGGCCAACGCCACACGCGCTCGATCAAGTCAGCAAGGGTGATTGCAGCTGACAAAGCAGCTGGGCAGGGAAAGATTTATTGCAATTGATCTAGTGGGAAATCGGAAGCGCAGGGAGCCAGCTGTTCAAATCAGAGGCTGAGGGCAGCCACAGCGAACGGCCCAAACAGATCCTGCACAGCCGGCAGCCTTAACTGCTTGAGGGCCACAATGTGTCTCCCTCCTTTATAGGACATCATTGTCAACCTCTTCCTCTCCCCTAAGGTCCGCGCAAGGCGCATGCACCCAAAGGCTTTCTTCCCTCGACAGAAAACACCGGAACAGGCAACGTCCTCCAAACCTGTGTCCGGACCGGGCACTGACCTTCCACGGAGATGTCTTGAATGGCAAATCGGAGGATAATTGTCCATATCATGCCAAGGGTCATTTTCGCGTTGCCATCGACGATTTCTGGAAGGAGAAAGGAGAGAGAGGGTAAAGAAAAAGACTAGCGGCAGGGAGGGACTTGTGATGGGCACAAAGATGCTAGCACATCAGGGAGATGCAAGCAAGGAGACTGTTTGCTGCCTTCATGCTCCAGATCAGGGGTCCTCAACCTAAGGCCTGGGGGGTCCTGGATGCGCCCCCCCCAGGGTCCTGAATATGGCCCCCGGGACCAATTGCAGACCCCCCCACCCACCTACCCCTTGCTTCGCGAGCAAGCCATCCTCCGCAGCTGCTTCTATTACTGAGGCAGTTCAAAGCGGTGGGCTATGTCGCTTCCCCCACTCCCTCCACCCACCGCCCAGATGGTCGGCACGCTGGCTCGTGGGGCAGTTCAAAGTGGGAGGGCGAGGGCCACGGCAAGGTTCCCCCGCTCCCCCCACCTGCCCCCCCTTTTTTCCATGTTGGCCTTTTATTCGACTGTGGTCCGGTCCCAGTGGTGTCTGGGCGGTGGTGGATCAGCCCGCTGTTTGAAAACTTTAAGGACCCCTGCTCCAGATTGTCACCGATACACACTGGCTGTGTCTTGGTTCTTAGGAGAGGTGAAGGGCAGCCAGTTTTGCACCGCGATAAACGGGGCTTAGGCCTGCACTGAACGCCTCTGGTAGATGATTGCATTGCGGGGATAAAGCACTGGGTCCACTCTTTCCTTGGGAAACTGACTAGGCCTTTCCGCACATCACACCACCTCCCAGGAGAGGTGTCTTCTAATTGCTTTGTTGATCGATCCCAGCAGTTTCTGTGAACCAGAAGCACGCAACATCCACCTTACTCCAAGCCCACTTGGGTTTTACCCCAGAGCCGAATATACACAGATGTTAAGCAAACACAGCTGTTGCCACCTCTATGCACAGCGGACTGTAGGTTTTCACGAGGCCCTTGGGAAAGGCTGGGTCGCTCCCCAGCACAAGCGAACAAGTGCTTGGAAACAGGACGGATTCACGTGGAGAAGCCGAAGAAGAGAGGGCGGCAGAGAAACCACCAAGGGCTTCCGCTCGGATTAAGCAGAAACGGAGAGCCAAGGTAACAGGTTCGGTGAACGGGCCTTCCTTGTAACTGGAGATGTGCCATGCGTGACGCACAAAGAGGGTGCTTGTCAGAACAGGCTCTGGTTTCAAATTTTAAGAAGCTGACTCGCCCAGACCAGGTTGCCAAAGGCACCGGAGTAGGGGCAGGAACACCAGGGCACCTATGGGGGGAGGGTGCTTCTATTGCCCGGCCTGCAGCAGACCCGCTATGGCAGGCATGATGGCACTGAACACAGCTGTCTCGTGGTCTGGGGCAAGGCCTTACCATCAATGACCACCCAAGGAGGAACCAGTGAAGAAGAAGAAAAAGGGGACTTGCAAAGCGGTTGCTGGATAGCTCAGTGGCTTTAGGTCTCTGGCTGCGGAACCAGAGGTTGGGAGTTCGATTCCCCAGCGTGCCTGATTGACAGGGACTCACAAGGTCCCTTCCAGCAATCCTGTTATATTATTATTATTATTATTATTATTATTATTATTATTATTATTATTATTATTATTATTATTATTATTATTATTATTGTACAGTATAATCTAAAATCCAAACCTACACATCATCATCATCATCATCCTCACCACCACCACCACCACCACCACACAGCAGACAAGATAACCACGCTGGATTTTGTATTACAAATCGCTAGTTGAACGCTTCCCAAGCATTTAGGACTACGTGATGTATTGGCGAATTATGCAAGCAGATCCCAGTCAGGTGGCTTTCTGCAGTTGACTGATGGTGACTTTTTTTGTCAACTCCAATTTCTTCTAAATACTTGCTTAGCTCTTTAGGCACTGCACCCAGCGTGCCGATTACCACTGGGACCACCTGTACCGGTTTATGGCAGAGTCTCTGAAGTTCAATGTTCAGATCCTGATATCGGGTAATTTTTTTCAAGTGGTTTCTCGGTGACTCTACTATCACCCAGTATAGCAATGCCAATGATCCACACTTTTTTCTTCTCCACACTCATAACATCCGGGGTATTATGCTCCAAAAACCGTGTCTGTCTGTATTCGGAAGTCCCAAAGTAATTTTGCATGCTCATTTCCAGTCACTTTTTCAGGCTTATGGTCCCACCAGTTCTTTGCTACAGGCAGATGATAGATCTGACACAAATTCCAGTGGACCATTTGAGCAACTACATTATGACGCAGTTTTTAATCAGTCTGAGCAATTTTCTTGCAACAACTCAATCTATGGTCAATAGTTTCATCTGCCTCTTTGCAGAGTCTACATGTGGGGGGGACTCAGCTGATTTTTCTATTCTAGCCTTAACTGCATTTGTTCTGATAGCTTGTTCTTGAGCTTCAAAAATCATAATTATTAGTAGTAATTTTGCATGCTCATTTTCAATCACTTTTTTAGGCTTACGATCTAAATTCTTTCATTACTATTTTTTGCAGGTGGCTTCGAGCACCAGGCAATGGAGGAAATGTAGCACACAAACCAATGATGATGATGATGATGATGATGATGATGATGATGATGATGATGGCGGCCACATCTATGCTCAACCTATCTGGGAAGTGCCAGGTCTGGGCAACTCTGCAGCCGCCTCTTTGTGTCCATTGTGGAGACGGGCTGAACATAGTTGTCTTTAACTTCTGCCAAGCATCCCCACACCTCTGTTTTTGTTTCGTTTTCTCCTGCGTTTCTCCAAGAGGTCGGAAGTGAAACCAGTGACACAGCGGGGGGGGGGGGGGGGGAGAGCGAAAGGAGACGTGCTTTTCACTCCCAGCGGCTCAACCCATCCTGGACCGGAGAGCCTCATCCTCCTCTTGTCCGAGAACGGATCCGATCCTGCAACCAGGCACCGGACATTCCACGACTGCGAAAGACGGGGGGGGGGGGGGGGGCCGCCAGAGCCTTTCTGCTTTGCAACATTCCTTGCAAGTTATGGGAAAGGGTGAGCAGGAATGCAAAGCATCCAGGGCCAGCGTTTTGAGCCATTCCTCCGGATCCTGAGATTCCAGCAGCCGGGGAACAGATCTTCCAATCTGGGCAGTAGGTTCGGAGGGAAAGGAGAGGAACGTGGTCCAGAGGAGCTTTGCCCAGGGACTGGGTCTCTGGGTCTCCCTTATCCAAGAGCATCGGAGTCCCTTTTTCTGTTCTGTAAATCTTCCGCGGGTACGAATACGTATTTAAACCCACATGTTTGGAAGGTCGCAGAGCTCAGCTCTGGCTCAGACGGAGGCTCACGCCCAGCAGTTCAAAAACTTTCTCCTTCCGACTACGTTTCCCTGGCGGTAGTCCAAGACAACGAATCTTCTCATGCTCCAGGTGGCTTATTTCACTCATGACCACGTCGACATTTCCTTGATGGGAAATCGGGCTCCTTGAAAGTCCTCCCGCAATCAGCCTGATTTGCTCACATCTCTGGAGGGGGCCGTTGTTCGCACAGTAAAAAACCCCAAACACTTTGCCATTCGATTTCCAGGACTGAACTGGAGTCTACCCTGTCTTTTGAACCAGGAAATAATCTCAGCAAGGAGAGCGGCTCTCATAGAAAGACAGAACGACGATACTGAGCCTACTTTGGCCTTTGCAACACAGGGCATTGCTTGGGATGTCTGAGCCTGTCCCCAAAGGCTCTATCTTGTTTTTGGCTCCAAAGAACAGGCAGGGAAGAATCACAGGCTGCAGCGGGAGGCTGTGAACCGCTTAGGTATCCCCGAAACCACCTTGAACACCCCTGGCCCTTGTCTGATTTCCGAAGCTAAGCAGGGCCAGGGCTGATGAATATTTGGATGGGAGACCAGCAAATAAGCCAAGCGTGCTGCTTCTTGGCCGCCCCATAGCGCTTACCAGTGTTCGCAGAGTATAATTTGCGTATCAAAAATAGCAAACGTGGGTCCATGCCCAGTTTAGTTAGTCTGGTCCATAGGAGAGATCTATTGATGGAATCAAATGCTCCTCGTAAATCAATAAATGCAGCGTACAACTTCCCCTTGAGTTTACAAGAGTATTCCTCAGCTAAAAAAAAATCTAGCACAAGCGCATGGTCAAGGGTAGATGAACCTGGACAGAAACCAACTTGGGAGTTGCTTAGCACGCATCCAGCCTGAGAGACGGGTCAGAAGGTGTTTGGCGTACAATTTACCTATCGTTGGGAGCAAGCTTATTGGCCGATAGTTGGACGGTAATTTAGGATTCCCATTAAAGCACTCTCTCTGGACGGTTTGAAATTTAGGCCCTTGCTCCTACAGGGCTTACCGTTCAGACAGTCCTAATTGCTTTGACGATTCGTTTTGCACGCCTGCCCCAAGAAGGCTTGCAGGAATGGCGCCGCGCCTCGCCACGCCCTCACCAAGGCACACATACCTTCGGCTCCGATGGAAACCAGTTTCACTCCTTTGCTGGCGATGAAATCCAGAGCTTTGTTGACGTTGTTGATCTTATGCACTCTCATCTTTCCTCTTTCCGGTTTCGGTAACCGCTCTCCTGAAACAGGCCAAAGTTTGAGGGAAAAGAGGAGGGGTTATAGAGGGCAAAACATTAACTTCCCTTTCACATCAAACGCAGGCCTAGCAAGGCTCCCAAGGCAAGTCAAGTGATCTTGCAGGGTGGGCAGTTTCTCTACCTAAGAGGAACAGAAAATAAAAAATGACTTTGGGTCATTTTCTTATTTTTATGGTACTCATTTGTTTCTCCAAAAACACAGAGTCCGATCCAGACAAATTTGGGTACCGGGTTTTGTTTTTCACTTCTGATAGGCTGTGATCTGTTGTGTTTACTGATACAGTGGCCCCTTGTATAAAGGAATTAATTTGTTCCAAATGAAATTATGTTAAGCAAATTTTCCTTTATACAAATTTCCCATAGGAATGCATTGAAAATGGAGTAATCCCTAAATGCGACCATTTTTATGTGGTACGGATTCGCCCCATAGACAATTCTGTTAAGCAAATTTCCCCTATCTCCGGAATTTTTTATGTTGTACAGATTTTATGTTATACAAACCGTTTGTTATACGAGGGTCCACTGTACAAACATGGTTGTCTACGTAGGCTTTTCACTTACTGATTTTGAAGTTCTACTCTATTTTTGATTTATGCTTTAATTTTTTGTTTATCAATTATTGCTCTGAGCCCTTTCTGTTACAGAGTAACTGAAGAATATAACAAGTAAACCAGTCGTACTTTTGTCATGGTGAAATCAAATGAATCCTTTGAAATCACGAACACAAGTCCAGCGTTCAACGGGAATGAACCATGATTTGCCCAGTATGGCTCAGATATATTCTGACACAAATGGATCCCTTGGTAATCAACCCCTCCCTGACACTGCCAGCCTTGGAGCCAAATCATATTCAACACACATCCTATCACTTGCATTCCATCCTGCAAATTTCGTTTAAAGCTGTTAATTACTTGTCACGAGATTAGCAGAGTTTGTGTGATTAATCCCGAGTGAGCAATTAGAGTAGGGAATGGGATGACAGACAAAGCAAAGCAAAGTGTGTGGTTTCTACGCCACCCCAAAGAGCGCTTAAAACATCCTTGGGGCAGTTTTACAATTCGATTACACAAGCTACATTTTGCCCAAACCTGGAGCTGGCAAGCTGCGACTGAACCCGGGTTGCGAGCAGAGGTTTGGCTGCAGTACTGCAGTCTGACCACTTCGCCGCGAGGCTCCCTACAAAACACCCTTGTCCATATTATCAGCCACTGTCAGGCAAATCCCACGAGTCATGCAACAAGGTTCCTGGAGAGGCTTATTACAGGATCTGGGAACCCTTCCATCACTAGGTTTGAAGACGGCGGAACTGCTGGCAATCCCAGAATCCAGATGCAATATTTGGCTGCCCTAAAACGTTAGGAAGTTTCTAACCAAAGGAAACCAGCGTCTCTGGAAGGGCAGAAAGGATGCTGGGGAGAGGGGAGGAAATCTCCAAGGAAGGGCACCCAAGCGGCTCCGAGCCTCACCTGAAATGACCTCCAGGAGTAACATGAGCTTGAGGCCATCGCGGAAATCTTCATCGATGTTCTCAATCTGCGTGCCAGCTTTCCTCAGGTGGGAATTGCACCACGCTGTGAAGGTCTGTCAGGAGAAAAGGTGGGGGGGGGGAGAGAGAATTTTTATTTTATTTATTTTTTCCGCGCTCTCTTTTTCCCCCCGTACGTCCTTGCTGCATCTTGCCGAGCGCATTTCCCCTCTTTTTTGCTGATATTGTCTCTTAAACGTGATGTTTTTATCTTGTAAACCGCCCAGAGTTCCTGAAGGAAGATAGTGCGGTACAAAAATGAAACAAATAAATAATAATAAATAAACGGAATATTTAAACTTAACAGGCACTCAGCTGGACTCGCTGGCGCCCACGAGGCAACGTTAAGTCACAACAAGCAGCAAGTTCGGGGGAGCGACCGATCTGGAACACCCGCGATCTGGCCTCTTCCCCTTCCTCTCTGCCACAGATGGACAGGGTAGGAGGCCTGAAGAGAGCACTGGGTGCAGCTTGGAAAGCTGGAAACGGCAAAAGCCGAGAGCTGTCAGCAGCATGCAGCTCGGTTTGGCAACCTGTTTGTTCAGGAAAACGGTGAGGCAGGGCCTGATTAACTGAGAAGCAACACCACACGCAAGGTTCATCCGGGGCAGCCAACGTGGCTGGGCGGAGAACCGCTAGAAGAGCTAAAAAGCAAGGCGGGGGGAAAGGGAGAGATAAGAGACTGGCCAACTCCTAGTGTTCCTGGGAGCTTTCCACCTCTTCCACTGCCAAGGCATCCCTAAAGGGGGGATTCCACCTGGAATCCTGTGGCAGGTGATGGGTATCTTATATTTGCTTATACTGTTTTATTCTGATGCTGCTATTGGATTGTTGTACTTTTATTTTCTGTTTGTTAGCGCTTGGACACTTTTGTTCGCCGCTTAGAGTCCTACTTTAGGAGATAAGCGGGATATAAATATAACAATAAATAAATAAATAAATAAATAAATAAATAAATAAATAAATAAATAAATAAATAAATAGGGAGGCCAGAGAGAGAGAGAGAGAGAGAGAGAGAGAGAGAGAGAGAGAGAGAGAGAGAGAGAGAGAGGAGGAGGAGGAGGCTGGAGGGGGTTCCCTTTGGGAAGCTTCACAAGGGCCCGGGCTGACTTGTCCACTTACAAGGCCAAGCCACCTGCTTGGGCGTGGGTGCAAAGCTGATGGACGGCGGAAAGAATGTGGAACGGGCAGAATGGAATGGGAAAGATTTGTCGGTCGCTTCCGAGAGCAGCGCCAAGCGAGGGCAGGGCCCGAGGAAGGGAGGAGCGGGCCAAGCTATGACTACAAGGAAGCTGTCCAGTTGTGTCCGGTTGTCTTCTCTCTTTTCCCACCCAGCGCTTCTTTATAGGCAAAGAGGACAACCTCTGGTGGCACCCTACATCTCTCGGGCTTCTGCCTCTGAAGCCTCCTGAGAGGGTTTCCCCAAAGCTCACTCCTTGGGGCCAGTTGGAGAGGAAGGAACACAGAACATGCTGTTTCTTATGGATCCAGCTTTTAGTTTCTGCAAAACGACATTTCGGCACACTCAGCGGAGAAGAGCACTCAAGTAGCAGCGGCAGCTGCCTCCAAAACCCCCGCTGGAGGAACTCACATGGCACCCCAGGTTCATCCTCATTTCCTCCATTGAGTTCCCCTCTCCGAAACATTTGGGAAGGCCAAAGTTAACTTCGGTGCAGGACCACTCAGCTTCCCCAACTGGGCAGTCCCTGGATGTACCATATTGCTACCCTCGCAACCTCCGTCAGCAGAATGGTTGGCATGCAGACCAACACCTTTGTGGCGCACCAAGATTGGGGCCCGCTGGAACTTCCGTGCCTCTTTTGCCCCATGAAGGCCTACCTCTCCGTACCAGCCTGCAATAAGAGGGCTGAACTGGCCAGCCTCACAGGGCCGTCCGTCACCAGGAATTCTGGAAAGAAAAGCATTCCATGAAGTATACGACAGCCTGATGGGTTATTCAAAAGACTGACATACAGAGGAGAGGCAGGATCTGTTCTCAATCGCCCCCACCACGTAGGAAGCGTAACCATGAGCTCAAGTTATGAGAATCTGGCTTTTGGCTGGAGATCAGGGGAAAAGTTCCTAACTGTTAGAGCTGTATGACAGCGGAACTGATGACTTCGAGCGGTGACGAGTGCTCCAACGCTTGGACGCATTTGAGAGAAATCTGGACGATGATCACCTGGCAGAGATCCTTTGATTTCCATTCCTGCATAGAGTGGTGGGCTTGACGGACTTGTAGGCCCCTTCCAAATTCACCATCCTAGGGTTCTACGAAGAGATGGCCCTTGCAAGAAACTCGGTCAAAGCACTTTCAGGTGGCAAAGAAATGTAGGAGCAAGGTAATTACCTCTTTCAGAAAGGTGTGTGTGTGTGTGTGTGTGTGTGTGTGTGTGTGTTTAAATTTGCATAGCCCGCATGGTAAAAAGAGCAGAACGGGGAGATCGTCAGAAGCAGGGTGGCATCCCGAGGCCTTTGGCTCCGCCAGAAGGGCCGAGCCGGGCTGCCTTTGCCTCTTCTTCATTCCCACGCTCCAAGAAGGCCCACCCTGGTGGCCTGAAAGGCGCACGTCACGTGGCCGGGTGGTGGCACCAGGAAGCTGGGTGAATGAGCCGGGCACGCCAGCAAGAGCCTCCGTCCCGCCAGCCCCCCTTCGTCCCGCTGGCCAATCGGCACCGACGCTGGTGAGCTAAACAGCCAAGAATGTCGCTTTGACAGTTTCTAATGAACCATTCAAAGTGTGTGTGTGTGTGTGTAGCACAAGAACAAGAGGATCTAAAGAATACTTTTTTTTCAAAGGAGCTTCTAAAGTAACCTTATCGCTGCTGCCCTTCAAACTACACACTTTCGACATTTTAGGAAGAAGTAGGCAATGTTAGTTCATGACCTCAACATCATACTTTCATCCTGCAAAAGAAAAAGAAAGAAAGAAAGAAAGAAAGAAAGAAAGGAAGGAAGGAAGGAAGAAAGAAAGGAAGGAAGGAAGAAAGAAAGAAAGAAAGAAAGAAAGAAAGAAAGAAAGAAAGAAAGAAAGAAAGAAAGAAAGAAAGAAAGAAAGAAAGAAAGAAAGAAAGAAAGAAAGAACCCATCCTTATTGTCAGGAAGTTTAGATTCTGCCTCAACAGGAAGAAAAAACAGCCATTCCAGAAGAAATAAACAGACTTTTCCTTAAGGGGGTGAAATGATTCAGAAGAAACCCTTCTGCTGAGCTTTTAAGAAATGTTTGTTTCATTAAAAAAGGCTCAAGTTTGGGACATTTTCTCCCCCTCCCTACCTGTTATGCTGCCTCTGGGCAGAGATTTTGTCAAAGAAGGTACTACACTTGGAAACCTTAAAAAGAAGAGGCCTGGTGTCTAGCCATACAGCGATTCAAACCAGATGTACAGTAGTCCAATTTTTTAAAAAAAGCATAAAGAGTGGGGGAGGGAGACTAGGACTGTGCAGCAGTAACTCAAACAAGCTTAGGCTTAATCTATATTTAAGGCTTCATCGCCAGCACACAAAATTCTGATCCCTCAGATATCATCAGATGGAAAAAGGAAGCTCCAAAAGAATTAGAGAGAGAGAGATGAATTGCTGCATGCATACAATCTAAAAGGCTTATATATCGTTGGAAGGATCTTGGCTCACGGTCAATATTGATATACACATTTCGTTAGCGAGTCTTGTGTGTGGACAAAGTTATGGATCCTGGCCTCGGAACCCGATTTCAAGGTAGCAAATCAATGAAAGAAAGATTTCTAAAAATCCATCAATGTCTTTTTGCACTTCAAGACTTTCTTTGGCTTCTCTGACAAGACAATCACCTTGGAAAGGCCGAAGAAGTTCAGTAACTGATACTCTCCTTTCACGAGTAACGCTGTGGCCCCTCTGAAATCTAATTTGCCATGCCTGCATCCCCCTTTGATGAGGCTCCATCTGCACCACGTATGCTAGAAATAATCCCATAATTCAATAAGCCATTGCATGTGCCTGATGCAGCCGAAACCTGCTATGTGTTCAGGTCTACCCTACTTCTGTTTTGGTTTTGTTGAAAAAGACCACAATACAGTCATAATAACCTATTAGGAAACCAAAACTCTTAGGGTGTGCATGCACACATCAAAAGAAACTCACTCATGCACAAACACACACACACACACCATCCAGTTTTAACTACACATCTGTCAGGCAACCCTCCTTTGCTTAGGAATAGGAAGTGAGTTGCAGACTTGTTCTGATTCAGCGTAACATTTTTTAAAAAAATCAACTGATTCGAGCTCCTTGCAACCAAGAGCTAACAGCCTCCGTTCGTTATTCTGCTTGGAAGAGAAACCTCTGTTGGGAAACTAAAAACAAACAAGCAGAAATAAATAAATAAATAAACCCAGAGGTGGGAAAAAAAGAAAAAGAAAGGCGTTATTACTTTATGGAAACTTCTGGCAGGCACCCCAAGCAACAGGCTGGCTCAGACGCAGCTCAAAACCAGGCGCTGATAGGATGGGAATTACAGTAATTCAACCGTTGCCTGCCAAAAACGATGCAACCAGCTGCCGAAAGGCCTCGGGGCGAAGCATGGGTTGCCATCTTGGTTCGGAGGACGCATGCAAACCGTTTGTTTGTGGGGAACGTTGCCACGGATCCGTCAAACAGAAAGAAATGGACCGGAGGGAAGGAGACACCGCCACCCGCCACCCGCCAAAGCTTCCAGGGACAAACCACGCTCTGCGTTCTAAGCCTGCTCCCAAACGAACTTGATTTGGATCATTCCTTTAAGATGTCGAGAGTGTGTGATTCGGAGAAGTGATTCTAATTTCTTATCTATAGCTATGGATCACTATTTGGGGGTGGCGGGGCAGGTTTCATCTGTCCAAAATGCATGATGAGGTACAGATGGTTTAAATATATTTTTTTTTGGGGGGGGTATTCTTACTCAAATCCCCACAAGGCAGAAGATGACTACAGCAGGTAAGGACGCAAGCTGGAGGGGGAAAAAAACCCAGGACTGTTTCATCTTCAAAAGTTATCAGGTGGTGTAAGAAGCCGCTCTCAGACTCACCATTCATCCCATGAAGAACGGTAACAGAGCAAGTCTGAGATGGGAAACATCACTTTATATAATAATCACATTTACTAAAATTTCCCAGCCAGATTGGCCCCAGTTGGTTTTCCGGTAGGCAGGACGGGGCACCTCGGGGCACCTGCGGGTGACTAAGCAGCCCCAAGTGGGTTGGGGGAGAAGCCGACCCCTTTGCTTTTCTGCCTTTGCAGCCGTGCACGCTTGCGTCGACAAAACCATCTCCTGCGTGCAAGCAGGCTAGCCGGTAAACATTCTGATGGCCTGGTAGCTTTTGTAGACAGGGAGCGGGGCTCCGTTTCCAGCTTGGCTGCTCACTTAAGCGGACAATTGCTGCTCATTTTAGGCAGGTGGTAAACTCGGCCACTGCATGAAGATCAGGGCGCAGCTTTGATGCAGGGCTGCCAGTGGTTCAGCGCAACTCCCACGCTCGTAGGCCTCTTAAACTAGGCCTCCATTCTGCTCCCAGTAGGAATGGGACAGGACCGGGTAGGGGCGAGGGGACTGCCTGTCTACCTACTGAGCCTGTGGCTGGTGAGAGATTTGGCTAAGGGCTTTTGTGCAGCCTTGGACCACTGCAGAAATGTTCCAGAGGGGTAGCTGTGCGAGTCTGTCTCTGCACAAAAGCCTTGCGACGTTAAGAGGGGCACGGTATACCGAAAGCAAGATTGGATGGATTGCCTCTGAAGAGGGCTGCCGTCCACAGGAGGCATCTTTAAGGTACCACTATAATCTTAGTTGGGGGCGTGGTGGCCCAGTGGACTAAGGCTTCCGAAAACTGTCGGCTGCAAAGTCGGCAGCTCAGCGGTTTGAATCCCAGGTGCCACGCAGCAGAATGAGCTCCCGCTGATAACCCCAGCTCCTGCCAACCTAGCAGTTGAAAAGCATGCGAATGCAAGTAGATAAATAGGTACCGCCGCAAAAAGCGGAAAGGTGAAACAGTGTTTCCTTGCAGCCATACCGGCCACGTGGCTATGGACTTGCACAACACTGGCTCTTTGGCTTGAATACAGAGATGAGCACCGCCCCCTAGAGTCGGACACGACTAGCACGCATGTGCGGGGGGAACCTTGACCTTTTATAATCTTAGTTGCTTCTTCTTAGCCAGGCACCAGGCCACTTCATGAGAGGTAAGTTGGACTCATTTTCTGGGGACAATGAAAATCTGGATCGGTTGGACGTGAGCCCGAGATGCCGCTCTCTTTGCTTCGGAAAAAGCAAAGAAACGGCTACAAAGGCAGGCCGTGGGCAAAACGTCTGTATCAAGCCACAAATGGGTTACACCGGAAGAAATTTCAAATGGCGTTGAGGGGAGGGAAGCTCTTTGCCCTCACTCAACCAGCGCAACGAGTTTTGAACAATGGACAATTATCTCTTATGCAAACGTGAGTGAAATGTGCGCCACCTTTATCCTGCGCTTCTTCAGTAAAGCATGGTGCAACGCAAAACTGTTCTCGAGGTTTTTCTGGCATGAGTGACAACAACACAGCCTGCTCACAACCCGCAACGCAACAAGATGCTTTTCCAGAAGGCTGCCACCACAACCGGGCTGCCAGGAAGCAACAGAGGTTGCTTGTCACACAACACAGCTTAATTAATGCGGACGTACTTCTACGTCCAGCATCCAGGGAGGACCTAACTGTGGCGCATGCCCGGGGGTTAGGGGTGGGGGAGACAAAGCATTGGCAGATGAAAGGAAAACTTTAGAGACGAATCAAATGCATTTTAAGAAAAAGGAGAAGATGCCGCTTAAAAGAGTGGCTGTTTCTGCTCTCTGAAGCCAACCGTGCAAGCCTTAAGGTCCAACGGCCGGCGGAGCAGGAATGTTCCAAAATTAATAAGAGTTTAAATGCGCTATTTTGAAATTGGGCGTGACTTGGCGTTTCGGAAAAAGCCAAGCGGCTAATTAAGCGGGCAAGCCTCGTTCTGGCAGGTTCGCTCCCCCGGGCACACCCCGGCCAACCGTTCTGCGCTGGAAAATTCTGCTCCTGGCGCTTGACAATGGCAGCTTTCAGACGGGGACTTGTCGGGGGAGCAAGCGTGGAAGGCGTCCCGTTCCAGAGGCAAAGCTAAAACTCTTCGCCTACATCCCTTGAGCGGAAGGAACCTGCCGGGGGAAGATTGTTGGCCTGTATCCGCGCAATTCCATGGGAAGGGGAATCCAGAGATCGACAGATTCCTGGCTTCTTGCTTCGTGAGAACACAACTCACTAACGTCTTTTTTAGCTCGGACGATTCACTGAGAGGGACCCACACAGCTGTGGTCCACTACGGTATTCTGTTCTGCCCAACAGATTTAGCAAAAAGGCTTGCATGCTGGTTGTGGCACAGGACGGACGGATGGTAGAGGGGAGCGTTTGCAGGCCACCGAGCTTGAGGCCGGTCCTTTGAACGCCAGTGGGCCGCCACCAGCCAGATGCAGCTGAAACGCAGTTCCATCGGCCTCCGCCAGCAAGTTCAAGGGATAATGGGAACAAGAGTTCAGAAAAATGTCTGGCGGGTCTAAGAAGGCTGCCTGGTTACCTGCTTCAAATCTGAAGGCAAAAATGATAACAGAGCTCTAGCTGGAGACGCCTCTGAGCGACTGGCAAACAAGTGCTTTTATGGGACAGGAATAAAGATAGCGGCATTCCACACTTGCCTTTATTTCCCCCTCGCTGGACTGGTCTTTCAAGAAAAAGAGCTACTGTCGGAGTAAAGCTGGAGCAGGGATCCGCAAGGAGCATAAAATAGAAGACAGGCTGCTCCATACAGGAGTTTTTGCACTGGAGCAAACCTGCAAGTTTCCGAAGGAATTGTCTTCCTCTGAATGGGTTCTTCACTCCCAACAGTTTCCTCTGCTTTAAATAAAACCAAGGTAGGAAAACTCTGAAGCTGTCTGGATGTAAAACAAGACCTGGGAGCATCTCACACAGAAACGGGCAATACACAACTTTCCAGAGGTTGACTACAATTTCTAGCCCTCCTAAGACTGCTCAGCCAAGGGGGTTTACACTGGTAGAGATGCAGCCCAACAACACGGGGCAAGCCGTGTTTTGCCCCCTCTGGATAGTGCGGTGGTCAATTAGTCTCCATAAATGAGGCTGATAATCTCTCTGTGTGTGTGTGTGTGTCTGTGTGTGTGTGTTGTGTCATTACAGTCGTGACCGACTGACTATTCATGACTCCACATGTCCATGGAGTTTTCTTGGCAGGAATACTGGAGCGGCTTGCCAGTTCCTACTCCAGGCGCCTACAGCCCATGGTATTCCCTGGTGGTCTCCCATCCAAGTACTAACCAAGGCTGACCTTGCTTAGCTTCCGAAATGAGCCGAGATCGGATGTGCTGAGGGCATCTAGGCTACTGAGGCTGATAATCTGGAAGCAACTAAAAAGGAAAACCATTAATATGAGTTTGGGGCAGATATAGCTGAGTTGCTCCAGAAACCCCACAGCTGGGTCATGTCAGACGTCCTGACCACCCTTGAGAAAGCACAAGTCCTGGTTGTGTAAATATCTTCCGCTTGCTATCCTCATTCTTTACATTAAGACAGGCATGTCCAAACTTCGGCCCTCCAGATGTTTTGGGCCACAGATCCCACAGTCCTTTGCCATTGGCAATCTAAGCTTAGAATTCTGGGAGTTGTGGTCCAAAACATCAGGAGGGCCGAAGTTTGGGCATGCCTGCATTAAGACAAATACTATACAGTCATTTATTGTATATAAAATGCACACATAGACTGCACAGCACATGGCCCATAAGAACTTGAAAGAGGCTCTGGCACCGGAAAGGCCATTGATGGTTGATTTTTACACTGTCTTCTTTCCCTACTCAAACATAAAGATGCAACAGGTCTTATGTTTTTAATTGCTGGGGAAATGGGGGGGGGAGGGGCCAGACTGGAAGCTTTAAAAAATGAAACCATCAACTAAGTACAGAACAAAACAAAGTTTTTATTCTCCAGGTTTAGGACAAGCATAGAGAGCTCAAGATTCCACCCAAGACAACAAAATGGTTCAGAAAACGAGGACCTCTACACAACTGACTTGTGAGTGGCAAGAAGCCTCGACATTATCTTAAAACTTGAGAATATCAAACAGAGGTTTGGCGGCTTCCAGAACGGGAAAGCCTGGCACGAACGTCAGCAAGCTTCTTGAACTTTTGCATATTGGACGACGTGCATGTGTGTTCACGGTCAAATATTAACCTGGCCATTTCACCCTACATAAAAGGTAGGTGAGCCACAGAAGCGCTAGCACGGAACAGCGGTTGCACACCCTACTACCGAATGGCATGCTTGGCAGACTTTAGGGGGGGAAAACCCAAAACATGCTCTGTAACATTTGAACATATTTTTCCCATGGTGGGTTTCAAAAACATTTGTTCTTTGCAACCCAACCACAGTAGGACTGCTGCTTAAAAAAGTAATATGGCAACCTTTGAATCCTCTATACCAGTGGTTCTCAGCCTGTGGGTCCCCAGATGTTCCTGGACTGCAACTCCCAGAAATACTGGCCAGCTCAGCAAGTGATGAAGACTTCTCGGAGTTGCGGTCCAGGAACATCTGGGGACCCCACGGGTTGAGAACCACTGCTCTATACTTTTCCACTCTGTTAAGGTTTCTTTTTTTCAAAACTGGTCTCCGAAGCTATGCTTGACCTTATGCATCCGGCCCCGGTACCGTGTCACTTATGAGGCCTAGGAAGATTTAAAAGGTTTGCTAGCGAAATGATGGGGTTACCCACTTCTTGGCCTCGAACCCAATTTCAATCCTGTCTTCTGGAAGCGCTGGAAGGCAAGCCCTAGCTACTGAACTCACAAATCGCAAGGCCCGGCGCACAAGGTCCCTTTTGGCTGGCCTGGCTCTTTCATTAACGCGAAAGGTCAGGGAAAGGACCTACTACGGATAATCTGCTTGCGTTGCCCAGCAACTTCGGACACTTCCCGCAGGACGCCACGGAGCCCCTGAGCCAGCCGGCCAAGGCAGGATGACACTGTCAGGGCTGATTTGGCTTCTCCGGGCTACGGAGTCAAATTGGGAAGCAAACAGGTAGAGGGGAGGGGAGGGGGACAAAAAAAACGACCTCAGCTTCCCTTCCAAGCTAGTTTTCGAAATAATTAGTCCACTGGGAAGGAGCAACGGAAAGGCTAGGAGAAGCGTCCAAAACTCTCTCCTGGAGTTTTGGTCTGGCTGGATGGAGGTGAAGAGCAGTATCTCATGGACTGGCTTTTTCTCCCGCCCAAGTTCCCCTGGAGAGACTAAATCGGGAGTTTTGCTTCTAAACAAGGGAGGCAAAAATATTCCTTAGCAATGATTTTCTGCAGAACCGGAAAATTTGGGGCCGGGAGAACGGCCAGACGGGGGCGGTCCGGGAGGCAGCCCAAATTTGCTACCCGGCTTGCTGACAAAACCTGTCTTTGGGTCGTGGCCTCAAATCTCAAGAGCACGGACAAGCAAGCGTGGGCTGCGGGAAGGAAGAGGAAGACAAGGAGCCTCAATTGGCTCCGTGCCGCTGCTGAAAATACCCAGGAATGGTCCATTAGAGTTCGGGTTAAGGGTGTTGTGGAGGCAGCAAACCCAAAAAGTGCTCTTCAACGCACGACCAAAACAGAAAGGACCAAAAGGGAAGTAGGAGGCAGAGTTTCTTAAGGACAGTATCTTCCCCTGCTTTTTTCAGTGGCCTTTGGGTGTGTTCATCTCCAGCCTCCAAGCTGTCTGAGGATGACAGACAGATGCAATGACCAAAAAACAAAACAAAACAAAACAAACAAAAACGGGGGGGGGCTGCCAGGTCAGAGAAAGGGACAAGCGTGGCTTTTGGACTACCGCTCCCAGAATCCGACTGGGAATTGCAGCACCAGTGCCAAAACACTTTGCAGCTTTGCCCTCGGGTCGGAGAAGACTGGTTGAAGCCATTCCAGCAGCCAGAAACTCAAGCCAGCGTCCCACCAAACATCTCATTCTAACGCTCATCCTTATCTTACAACTGGATGACAACAAAGTCTTGGCTACATCTCAAGACTGCTGAATCGGGCCTCTTGTTATTCCCCGCTCGTGCGCAACACCTACAGCAGAGGGGCACGATCTGCTCTCAATCGTCCCGGAGTGCAGAATGATGGGCTCGAGATACAGGGAGACAGATTAAGCCAACCCATCAGGAAAAACTTCCTAACTGTTAGAGCAGTATGATGACGGAACGCATGACTTCCAGAGGTGGAGAGTGCACCAATGTCCGAGCCCTTCAAGAGGAAACTGGACAACTAATGTATCTGCCAACTGGATTTGACTTGGCTTCCTGTTTTGAGCTAAGGCAGTGGTGGCCAAACTTTGGCACTCCAGATGTTTTGGACCACAACTCCCAGAATTCCAAGCTTGTATTGCCAATGATAAAGGACTGTGGGAGTTGTGGTCCAAAACATCCTGAGTGCCAAAGTTTGGCCACCACTGAGCTAAGGGTTCTACCCGATGGCTTCTAATCGCCCTTCCAATTCCATTATTCTATGATTCTATGAAGGCGACCAGCAGAGCGCTCCTAATCTCCCGGCCCCATCAACTGAGCGAGCTTTTGGAATTTCAGCCAATCAACCGCTCGGGTGGCCTTTTCTTCGTACTTCAGACCACTGACCTTCATGCTACTTTGCCGCTTATTTGTATCGCTCAGCTTCTCCATTCTGCATGGCTGATGGCTAAACACATGCCGGTTTCCATCAGGCGGGGCAGGAGGGTTAAGTAAAAAAAAAAAAGGCTGCTTCTAGTATTTAACAGATTATGTAGCCCAGGGGTGTCTGCGTAAGTGGAGCCTTATTCAGTCCAATAGGCACCAGCTCATTGCCCATCTGGAGCAGGGCAGGGACAGGAAGAGCTAAAAAGGAATTCCACGAATATGACAAAATCTGGTTGGAGACACACTCCCTAAGCCCAGAAGGTTGGGAAACCGTCATGGTATTTATTTATTTATTTATTTGATAAAACTTTTATACCGCTCCTTTTTCCGTAATGGAACTCAGGGCGGTTTACAGATTAAAAATATCAGATAAAACAACAATATCAAAAGACAGATAAAATGACAATATAAGCAAAGAGGGAGAACCCTCAGCAGGGAGCAGCGGACAAAAAAAAATTAAACAGAGATGTCACCATACGCCTCCTTGAAGAGCATAGTAGTCAGGAATGGAGCGCGAGCGTGATGAGGAGAATTGGTCACTCCCAGCTTAACTGGAGAAGCTCTAACTATCCAACCTTTCTGTTCATCCCCCCCCCCCCCCGGCCTCAGAAGGAGTCTGTACGTGAAGGCAAAGGGAGACTTCCTGGTCAGTTCACTGCCAAAGCCCCCGGGGGTGAGGATGGGAGGGCAACACCAGAAGTGCTTGCAAAAAGGTGCCCTAACCTAACACCTCAAAGTCCCTGGTTATTGCCTACCTTTGACGAGGTCAAGGACAAGGCTGTGGCTACTACAAGAGTACGGTTGGGTTATGGTTGGGCTGCTACTTCTGCTGTTGAGAGCAGCCGCTCCAGCTGTCGGTGAGGAAGGCTGGGAGAGATGGTCTAAGAACAGGTAGGGGAATGTCCAGAGGGATACCCAGGTTGGCCTCCACTGGCCAAGGCAGCAACGAGTCTTGTGCCATTTTCAACGACTGACTAGTTTTGGCTTCTGCAAGGTTTCGTGTTTTAACCTCTAGGGGTACACTTGGACCTGCTCCTCAAGTGTATAGAGAATGGTGTATAGAGCTTGGGGCCACCACTGTTTTAATCATAAGCGAAAATTGCTCACAAGCAAATCCATCATTGCCAACGAGAGAGAAGACCAGATCAGAAGCAAGAAAGCTATACACTCGTACCTCTTAAGGCAAACACCTGATAAGACAAATAAATTTATTCCGGGAATAGGCACGCTTTGCATGACAAGAAAAATTCCCTATGGGATGCTTTGCAACACAAAAAAGTTCTGCATATACCCAGAAAAAAATGGGTTATTTTTGTCTTTATTTTAGCCTCCGGAATGGATTAATCCATTCCCAAAGCAGTCCTATGGGAAACTGTGTTTCATAAAACAAAATTTTCTCAAAACAAATGGACCCACATAACTAAAATTCATTTTAAGAGGTACCACTGTACTAGTTTCTATTTTACCACGGTAGTGATAGAGTAAGCTAGTTCGACCCTTGTGTGTACACCTGGAGTGCTGTCAGGCAATTCTGAAGATGCAAATTGTGGAGACGCGTCTGTGTATGCCAACACACGTTGCCAACCCCACACAAATTGGGTTAACCCAGATTAGTTGCATCTCTTTTGCAAATGTGTTTCCAGAGGCAAACCCAGGCTTGACTGCCTAAAATGTTTATTCAAGGCTGAGTCAAGCCATGCTTCCATGTTTTCTTTGGGGAATGCAATAAATCACCATCTTACAGCAGATACGGCAAGAGCAGTGTGATCAGGAATAGAATAAGAGACCGGCACTGCTCAGGTCTTTTTAAAAAAAGGCCACTGGTGGACACTGGTCCTCTTTTAGGCTCCTGCAATTGGCACCTGCTACTTGAACTGCAAACGCTCCGGATTAGAGGCAAAGGACATCAAGGTAGTTGTGACGCCTGGCCACTAGAGATGGGCACGAATAAAAAAAATGGCGTTTCATTTGTCATTTGTCGTTTAGGGGGTCCGTTTCAGTTTTTCGTGAATTTTTCTGCAAAAAATTCATTTTTGTTCTTTTTGTTACCGTTTTGTTACCATTTATTTCAATTTTGTGATTTTTTTTAGCATTTAAAGCAGTTCACTGTATTGCCGTAACGAAAACAAAATGCACGACAAAATTTCCGGTGTTTCTGTTCGTTTCGTTTCATTTTAGAGACAAAATTCGTTTGTCGTTTCGTTGCGTAATGAAACGAAAAACGAAAACGAAAACTTGTTCATTTCGTGCCCATCTCTACTGGCCACTGTTAGCTCAGACACGGTCTGGAAGAAGAAAGCAAAGCTCAGAGCATGCCAATAAGGGCAGGGGCCCTTGCCTACCTAAACTCACAGCCCTCCTGCAGCCCTCTGAACCACACTGCTGCAAAAGGGAAGGCAGAGAGGAGAGGTAGAATGCTCAAGATACACAGGCACACCCCTGGATTTGGAACTTCCAAGAGGGGATTTGCTGCAACTTGTCCCAGTTAATGGCAACAGGAGAGGCCAAGAGCGGAATCACACCCAATGTGGCCGACAGGAGAAGAAAGGAACTGACAGATGCATCTGTCTCTTTTGAGTCTCATTTGCTTGCCACTGTAAAACCTTCTCCCTTCATCTTATGGGGCAATGCGTCCTTGCGAAGCTAGAGGAGTTAACTTTCTCACACAAGTTCTTATAGAAAGCTGATTGGTGCGAACATGCTGTGCGTAAAAGAGGGAGTGAACAAGGGACTTACGAACTACAGTATTTTCCCGTGTATGAGACTACATTTTTTGTCTAAAATGGTTAAGACTAATAATTAAGGGTCATCTTATACAATGAAGACTGCGGCATGGTGGCTCAGCAGGCTAGAGCACTGAAAAGTGTCGACTACAAAGTCAGCAGCTCAAAGGTTCAAATCCTGGGTGCCACGCAGCGGAGTGAGCTCCCACGGTGAACCGCAGCTCCTGCCAACCTAGCAGTTTGAAAGCATGTAAAATGCAAATAGTTAAATAGGCACCGCTGTAAAAAGCAGGAAGGTAAAACAGTGTTTCCTTGCAGCCATGCCAGGCACATGGCCAGACTTGCACAACACTGGCTCTTCAGCTTGAATACGGAAATGAGCACTGCCCCCTAGAGTCGGACACGACTAGCACGCATGTGCGGGGGGAACCTTTACCTTTTATACACAGGAGTAAGCACAGGGTAGACCTGAGCAGTTGCGAAGCTGTAATTTTGGGGTTGGAAAAGTGGGGGGGGGGCATTTTATATATGGGGACATCTTCTAGACCAGCGGTTCTCAACCGGTGGGTCCCCAGATGTTCTTGGACTGCAACTCCCAGAAGCCTCCACCGCTCTCTGTGTTGGAAGGGGTTTCTGGGAGTTGCAGTCCAGGAACATATGGGGACCCACCAGTTGGAAACCACTGTTCTAGGTGGAAACATGCAGTATATCATCAGAAAAAATATTTCCGTGAAGGCAGGCAGACTTTCAGACCCAATGGTTGTGTTCTGCATCGCCCTGCTAGGCAATGGGAGTCATTCTCTCCCTTCCTGTCGCCAGCCCTACAACCAGTGGGGGTTCTTCCTCTCCAGATTGCCACCCACGCCTTTCGGGTACTGTTTTAACTGCCTGTCCAGTGCGGGCCCCACCCTTGTTCTGGAGGTGGCAAAAGCAACCTCCATCACCTTCCCACGTGCCTATAAGAAGAGCACAGGCACGAGAGCTGCTAGCAGGCCGGCCGGTGCTGTGGAGCCTGCCCGGTCATTACTGCGAAAGCAAACAGGTCGGCTGGTTTGCTCCAAACCCACCTTGGCAAGAGGCCCAGCCCGATGCAGGGATAACCTTGCCCAGGACTTGGGAAAGTTGTCGTGATCCAAGGGGGGAGGGTCTACGTGGCAAGTTCCGGATTCATGCCTCCCCGGAAGCACACGCTGGATTTCTGAAGCACGCTACTGTTCTCTGAGGATCCTGGGTGGTCAGATACAATTGCAGTCCCCTGAATGAAGCTCCCGGGATATTTGAGAAGCGCTCTCTTTAAAACCTTGCGTGCTCTCACATTACTTTGTCAATGAACCTGTTCCTCGTGGAAAGAGCCTGTACCTATTCCGTCCTCAAACGGAGACGGGCGTTGCGCTCAAATACACCACCGGAAGCCTTCCGAGTGCCTTGGTTCGGCAATCTGACCCAATCTTGAAAGCCCTCCTGACTGTACTCTGGTTCCAAGGGTCCGCTCGAGCCATTCATTGGACTTGATTTGCGGAGGCTACTCTCTCTTTGCCTAACGTACTTTGCGAGGATGCTGCAAAGATTTAAGCAAGGCGGGAAGAAGCCTTCACGGAGAGCTGCTGGAAGACAAGACGGGACCCGCCACCCGCCATGTTCTCCTTTAAACCAGGCAAACTTGCACGGCTTCTGCTTGTGTAATTGAAGACATGTGGGAAAAGAAGCAGCCCGAGTCCCCCCAAAGATGCAAGGAACATTCTTCCGTTTCGGCCATCATCTTTTCTTTTGCATCGCTCCAAAAAACAAAAAGAATCCCACAAAACCCCCCCACACACACACACAAATACACACACACACACACCAAACCTGACACCAAATGGCAAGGGAGCGGTAATATGAAACAGGCTTGAATATCGGTGTGATGGGGCTGGGTGGAAATTGGACAACGGTGCTTTTTTAAAAGCCAGAATTTAAGTTTCACCCCACATTACCCAACTGATTGCAGAAAGCAGAGGTAAGGGGAAGTGACTGGCTTTACCTGTACACGGAGAAGCCCCTCCCCAGCTTATGAATAACCCCCTCCCCACATGCGCGTCCTCCAGGAAGGATTCCGGCCCCGTGCGTGTCTAGGAGCTGGAGACAAAGGTGCGGAGAGACCTTTTTGATGGAGAAGGGCAGTCAGCTGACAGAGACCCCTCCTGAAAAGGCAGCCCAGTCCCCAGCTTCTTTTGGGGGGGACACAAAGCCAAGGGCCTGGCGTTCCAGCCATCTTGCAAGGGAGAGACAAATGCCCCATGCCCCACCTTCTGACAGGTACCCAGCCTGGATCAGCCAGATGATGGGCAGAGAAAGCCTGTTAAGCAGTTACTTTGAGCATTGGGGGGGGGGGCAATGAGGGCCGTGACGGAGGAGGAGCAGCACCCCTGAGGTCTGCTCCAGGCCACCTAATCTGCATGGCGAGCAGTCAAAAGCAAAGCAAAAAACGGCAGCCTTTAGCCAAAGCTGTCTCCTTAACTGGGGTGGGTAGAAAGGACTACAGTGCTTCCTTACTCCTGGTCCAGTCCAAATGCCAACCCCTTCAGAGCCAAGGCCTGGTGCTACTTTGCAGACACTGGGAGAGATTTCCTCCTTTTTAAGACTACAGCTCCCAGATTCCCCAACATGTGCCACCAAAACCGATCTGGGGTCCAGTTTACAGCTTTGCCATTTATTACCTATCAAAACAGGCTTGGACCACGAAAACATAGCTTAAATAAGACACGCCAACCACAGGATTCCTGGCTGTTGGGATAAGTGCAGGCCAACAAGGTGAACGAAACCCTACAAAATTTCGGCTGTCGTGTCACACAATCTTGCCTCACACCTGCGCTTTGGCAGTTTGGCTTTGGTCCATCAAATATGCAATATTTGAATATTTTAAGTTTAAAGTTTAAAGTTTAAATATTTTAAATATTTAAACTTTGCCTTTCCACCGAAACCAGACACTGGAGGGTGCCCCAAGGCTGCCGACCCCGCCAGGGAACAATCTCTCTCTCTCTCTCTCTCAATCTCTCTCTCTCTCTCTCTCCAGATGCTGGACACAGTGCAGGTCAACAGCTGCTTCCAACACCCTCCACCGGGCACCAGGCAGAGAGGAACAATCCGGCAGAGAGTCTTGCAAAGATGGCCGCGACAACTCAACATAAAGAAAAAAAATCCTCGCAGAGATCATTAAAGGGACCGAGACAGTGCAATGCTGCTAGTCAGAAAGCAGTCGAAAATCCACGGGGTGAACATTTCAGACCAGCTTCCTTTTCAGGAGCGTGGCGATTCCCACCAAAGCACTGTTTGGACTCCTCAGGGTATGCACAGCAGGATGTTCAAAGAGTTGCACGTGGGGGAAAGCGGCCCAATGAATGGAGGAGTAGGGTGGCGCACCCCAGTTCTGAGGCAGCCCGAAGGAGTGGTTCCAAGGAAACACCACTGATGAGATGTTTGAACCCCCGTCTGGGCTCCCGTCTCACTACAGGCTCAATGAACCCATTCCTCTCTCTTCAGAGTCCACACCGTCAGGCTTACTTGGCTGAGGAATTTGGAAGGAGGGTAAAGGGGCATCGCCAACAAAGTATGCTCGACTGGCCTCCTGGATGGAGTAAGAAGGCACCTCCTCGCTTACCACCGTTGAATCACAACAAGACAAAGTCTTAAACACCAGAACAGAGTACACGCAAAGGAGGAGAGGAAGAGGTAGGCTCCACCTTCTCAATGACCCTACGCCAGTGTTGGCGAACCTATGGCACGGGTGCCAGAGGTGGCACTCGGAACCCTTTCTGTGGGCACCCGGCATCGCCCCTTCACAGCCAGCTGTATTCAGGTAAAATTGCTGTATTGGCACTTTGTGAAAAATCAGTGGATTTTGAATCGCAGTTTGGGCACTCGGTCTCTAAAAGGTTCGCCATCACTGCCCTATGGAGTCATCAGGTGCTATCCAGAAAGAAGACTCTTCTCTTTTGACAAGCAGCTTGGAAACTGATCCAAGCTAATCTGGTTCGTACGGCATGCTGTACAAAGACCCTGCAGACCGCATGGCTAAGAGCACAGCTGTGCCAGTCTTATTGTAGTTTCACTCTGAGACACAGTGACAACGACAGGCGGTAAGAATGCAAGAAGTGCAAACATGCTTTTCAGCCACAATACTTAAAACCAACTGAAAAATTTCGCAGGCACAAATTCAACACAGATGAAGTGAGCGCAAGCATCTGCTCTTGCGGGCTGCTAGGATTTCTGCGGATGAAGATGCGCCAACGGGTGTAACTAAAAGAATCCTGGCCCCTTTTTTCCCCCTTATGGCTCACTCATACCTTTTCCAAAAAGCAACTAATTACTATATACAAATACAAATTATTTGTATATAGTTCTCTGATGGTAAAATGGTATTGACAGGGTCTTACAAGAAACACCAAATACATAGAGAAAAACATTTCCGTTCAGCAATTACTGCAACACTCAATCACAACTCATGCCAATAAGTTAAACATTTCAGTAATAAGTATGCAGGCAGATTAAACAAGTCTCTAGAAATGCATGCAGAAGAAAGACTACTCTACTGCAGGCATGTCCAAACTTCGGCCCTCCTGATATTTTGGACCACAACTCCCAGAATTCCAAGCCTGTATTTCCGATGGCAAAGGACTGTGGGAGTTGTGGTCCAAAACATCTGGAGGGCCGAAGTTTGGACATGGCTGCTCTACTGCATGTCTTCACTGCCAACCTCTTATTTAACTGCTTGGGCTTCATATCTGAGATCCCTTTATTTCTAGATGATGCCACCAGGAATGACACCTAGAAAGCAAGTGTTTTATCCTTCTTTTGCACTCCTGACTTCCTTTCTTAGAGGCCACTGAAGCTATTTCTAGCAGCAGGTGCTACAGATCTCATCTTTTGTATAACGAGGCCGCACTAGGGCACAAATACATACACACAAATTTACACATACGAGTTGTATATAGCAGGGAAAGAGGCAACCTCTCAGCATCAATATCTAAAGCAGGACCTGTCCTTTTTCCGAGCCGAGCCAAGCCATTATCCTTGAAAAAGAACCCATGTCCCAACACGACACCTTGCTGCCCAGATGCAAGTCCAGTATCCGTGCCTGCTCTTACTGGCTACATCCCCGCAACTAAAACACTGCAGTGTGTGTGTCGTGTTTGACAGCAAGATGTAAAGGCTGTTTAGCAAACACTTCCATGAACTACTTAGCACTAAAATCCTGAGAGAAGGCCGTTTTGCAGATCTGAAAATTCACAACACGCTATGCTTTTTTTTTAAGGTGCTACTGGGTCAACCAGCATCCTGCTCTTCTAGATTTCAGAGCAATTAGCAGATTGGAAAGGTTAAAATCCTTTCCAGGCACTCAGCTTCTAATACTGTTCATTGCAGCCTGTGTGCATCTCTCCTGACAGTTAGCAAAAGGAGAGAATATAGTGGTGAATACAAGGTTCAGAGTCATGAGATCTGTACTTGTAATTTTTTTAAAGTTTCTATTTCAGATGTACAGGTTTGTGTCCTTGGACTACAGCTCCCATAATTCCTCAAGAAGCAAAGCGTATCTGCATGCCTCTAGATCCTAGCCGTTATGACCCAGAGCACCTGGTTTGGTAACAGTCCAAGTTAATTTGTCCCTTGATTCTTTGTCCAAACCACTCAACTGTTCAGAATGAACCATGTGGAAAGAGACAGGATGGAAGCTGAGCCAGTGCATTCTGACTGGTAACGGTGCTGCTGCTAGAAATGAACTTGACTACAGTATTTGGCCATTAATGCTTTTAAATTCCAACTCATGCCTGCCTGAGCAAAGGAAACTCCCACGAGGAACAACAAATAAATTGCAAGTCCTCTTACAATTCTATGGAGAGTTTTTTTGGTCGGCCCTACCAAACAGCAGGGCGGACTCTGTATCCAAAGAAGCTTAACGCCTGCCTTCAAATAAAAGGTCCAAACATTCGCATCAAGCGACTTATTTGGCTCCAGATTCCTGTTTGCAGCTCTACGGGCCTGAGGGTCATTATTTATTTCCGTATTTGAAAGTATTTTTACCCCGCCTTTCTCCTTGGAAAAGGACCCAAGACGGTTTACAGTAACGAGGGACAACATACCGTCCAGTACAATTTAAGACAGATCCAAGTTTGAGAACAGGGAATGTTACAGCATTAAAATACAACATTACATTGTCTTTTACCAGAGAACGTAAGCGGTTAAAAAGGGAGAGAGAACGTAAGCAGTGGCGCAGTGGTTAAATGCCTGTACTGCAGGTAAAACTGTGCTCACGACCTGGGTTCAATCCCCGGTAGCAGGCTCAAGGTTCACTCAGCCTTCCATCCTTCCGAGGTCGGTAAAATGAGTACCCAGCTTGCTGGGGGGGCAATGTGTAGCCTGCACACTGTAATCAAAATTGTAAACCGCCCAGAGACTACTTGTAGTGGTATGGGGCGGTATATAAGCAGAACACTTTGATTTACTTTGCTTTTAAAAAGGGAGTAAAAATTCCATTTAAAAGGTATGAGTGATGGAAACGAATACAGTATTGAAAACATAGTGTTGATGCAATCATACAAGGTTATAAGTGTATACACGCAAGGTCATGACAAAGTATTGTGATTGGGAGGGCCTTCTCGCAAGTGTTTTTTCAGGAGGGCAGACAGAAGGATGGGGAGGATGTTCCTACTGCTGTTCCTCTTTGAGCGCGTTTTTTCTGCAAACGGCTTCGAACAAGCACAGGGCATTCAAATGCCCTCTCTTACTTCAGGGAAGAAAATAACTATTTTCCTAGCGACAGGTAGCAGGCAATGGCTTTTTAAAATTTTTTTATCAAGGATTTCCCTAATTTTAAGGCATAGTGACGTAGGTGGGCACACAGGACCGCTCAACTGCAAGTCGGCTGTAACTGGTGCTGCCTTGCAACAGGCATCAGGGAAGGTGCCATTTGCCAAGCGAGGGATTCGCTCAAGGCTGTATCGTAAATCTATGGCAGAGAAACACTCTTGAAGGGCTCCAAATTCCTTCCTCCTGCCAGGGAGAAACCTTCCTTAAGCCCCACGCACTTACTTGTCATCAAAATAAACAGAGGAAAGAAAGGCCCACCATTCACGACTTTGCCGTGTTTGTGATGCCGGTGTACTACGTACTTGCAAGCCGTAATTACCAAGATGGTCGGGCACGGTGGCGCAGGCTCCGTTGCCAAGTGCTAAACGCCAGTCTGTAGGCTTCCATATAAACAGAGACAGATGGTGTTGAGCAGAGATGGCGGGGGGGAGAGAATGGGTCCCTCCCTTGCAACACCATACTAGCCTTTCCGTTCAGCTTTATGCAAGTTCTTTTCCTTTTCCATTCTCTTCTTAAAGCCACTGCGTAACACTACCATGCCAAACCGAGCTGCAAGCACGTTGGAGGGCTTGAATCTTGGTTGAAGACTGCTGTCCATCGGAGGGACTCGTGGACAGTCGGTTTTAGTTTTGTCGGAAAGGAAACAAAGGTAAGCTCCCCCACAAGCTAGTGTGAAGGTGGAGCAAAACCTACCACTGCACAGAAATTAGCAATACAGGTGTGCAAACCCATGACCCCAGGAGAGAAAGGGTTCAGAAGCAGGGATCTGTAAGCATTCAATTACAAGGACAGATTCCAGATGTAATTTATGTATTTATTGATTTATTTTAGAGTATTTTTACCCGCCTTTCTCCTTGGAAAAGGACGCAAGGTGGCTTACAGTAATGTAAAAAGCAAAAGCAAAGTGTTCTGCTTATATACCGCCCCATACCACTTCAAGTAGTCTTTGGGCGGTTTACGGTTTAATTACAGCATGCAGGCTACACATTGCCCCCCCCCCCCAGCAAGCTGGGTACTCATTTTACCGACCTCGGAAGGATGGAAGTCTGAGTCAACCACGAGCTGGCTACCTGGGATTGAACCCCTGGTCGTGAGCGCAGTTGTAGCTGCAGGACAGGCATTGAACCGCTGCGCCACGGTTGCTTCCCTCATTTACTCCTCTTCCACCATCTCACACAGGGTCTTGCAACACTCAAGGAGTTGATCATAGTTTGGAAACAACATTTGATGGAACCATTTACCCACCAATGTCTCTCTCTGTTCCCCTTCTTCCTCATTTGAGGTCCACGTCCGCACCACCTACAAGGGTCCCTGTCCTCTCCTGTCTTCCCACTTTACAGCTGCTAAACTGCTAAACTGTATTTATTGATTTATTTTAGAGTATTTTTACCCGCCTTTCTCCTTGGAAAAGGACGCAAGGTGGCTTACAGTAATGTAAAAAGCAAAAGCAAAGTGTTCTGCTTATATACCGCCCCATACCACTTCAAGTAGTCTCTGGGCGGTTTACAGTTTAATTATGCAGGCTACACATTGACCCCCCCAGCAAGCTGGGTACTCATTTTACCAACTCGGAAGGATGGAAGGCTGAGTGAACCTTTAGCCTGCTACCTGGGATTGAACCCCAGGCCGTGAGCACAGTTTTACCTGCAGGACAGGCATTTAACCACTGCGCCACTAGGCTCCTACAGGGTTCCTTCCTCTTAACCATTCTCTTTGGTAGTCAAGTTTTAAGGAGGTCCTTAAGTCGAACTGGATCAGGACCAGGATACCAAGTTTTCCTCCCCCCAAAAACTCACGTCAATTGCTTCATGCCTTCCAGAAAAAGAAAGAAATTTGTATTTCTGCATGCCTTCCGCCAGGAAACACAGTACCTGTTCATGTCAAGATGAGAGGCTTATGGAAAACATTATAAAAACTGTAATACAGTATCTTCCGTGTATAAGACTATATTTTTGTATAATACTGTTAGACTAAAAATTGAGTGTTGATTCATACACAGAGGTAAGCCAAGGGGAGAATCGCGCAGTTACAAAACTGTAATTTTGGGCTGGAAAAGTGAGAGCCGTCTTATACAATGAGGTGTCTTATAGACTGAAATACTCCACCTTTCCACAGCGGCCAAATGCTAGCTAATTTTTGGATCGGGGTCAGCGACCCCTCCAGGAACATGGGTGCCCAAGATGGGCACCCAAGGATCTCTATTGTTCTAACCGCTTCGGCCAATTTTCTCACCTCCCACTTGGCCAGCAGGAGGGGAACAACTGATCCTTCTCCGGAAGTGGTTTTATGTTCCCCTGTGACCGGTTTTCTATGTTGGCCACAGCTTGCAGCAGCAAAAGCTTGTTTTGTTTTATTCTAGGTCAAGTGGTGAAAATGGAACGGCCGCCAACAGTCTTGAAATCTTTCCGATGCTGCTATGCACATATTTACAAAGCCGCACCGTAGCTGCTCTGATCGGGGCTTCAGATAGAAAAAAATGCGAGATAAAAGGTTTTTAAGGGATGCCGTCACCCCTGTGTTTTTCCACAGCAGGTTCATGTGGTTTTTTAAATCTTGCACCACAACCCCTGCCTGTGAACCATGCTTTCCTGTAACTCCTGGGACTAGTCCCATCCCCCGGAAACAATCATCAAAGGCAAGGCAGGACAAACTAGACTTGAAGACTCGCTGGACCAGCTTTGCTGTGTGTGCAGAGTTCGGGAGGAGAAACCTCTAAGCACAGAGCTCCAACCTGCTGGAAACGGCCACCAGTACCCAACCTGCAAGAATCCCAAAGCTGCAAGATATGTGTCTTCAAATGTTTTCTACGTCCAGAAAATCACAAGGTTAACCCTGTTTGGCTTCTTCAAAAAAACCCAGGGTGCTGAAATTTTTCCTTCCTCCCTATCTCCAACATTTCGTTCCAAATATCATTCCTTGGTGGACTCCTCAACGGGGTCAACCATCCTGACCAGCCAGACTGCCAGCCCAAATCTCATCCTCCACTCCATAATAACATCTTGCAGTTTAGAAACCAGAGCAACAGATTTGCCTCATTAAATTATATTTCCCAGAATCCCCTAGCCATGACCCCCCCGATCCCTCTTTTATAGTCCTGTCTGGAGTGGAAAAGTTAAAATTAAGCAAATATTCGGTTAGCAATCTACCAGTTATCTTTGCAGTACTGGAGCAAGGCTGCTGACCTCAAATCACGAGTGATATATGGTTATTTTTAAATATTTGTTTCCTCCTTCTTTCTCTGAAAATTTTATGACTAAGGCTCATGCTGAACATTTCACTGATCGGACAAACCCTTCTGAAAAAAACGTCCATTCCGACCTCCTACAGGTGACTACCTCTGGATTCTGTCACAGAGAGGAATTAGTCGGAGAACGTAGATCCTTAGGGCACAATCCACTAGACCAGTGGTTCTCAACCTGTGGGTCCCCAGATGTTCTTGGACTGCAACTCCCAGAAACCCCTTCCAGCACAGCGAGTGGTGGAGGCTTCTGGGAATTGCAGTCCAGGAACATCTGGGGACCCACAGGTTGAGAACCAATGCACTAGACGAGACCATTCTCAGTGGGATCCATGCAGACCATCCTGCCTTTCTCCCCTAAAGGACCCAAGGTGGCTCAAGACACTTGAGGCCCTGATGCTTCACTTGAAGGCAAAGGCTTTGATGAGGGAGGAGGCAGAACGTAGTCAAACATCAACTGTTCCACACTGACAACTACATGGGTCAACAATGGACTATTCACAACCCCAGCCCCGGGGCCTTTCATTTCTGAGTAAGATACCAACAATGGATTATTGGAGATAGGTCCAGCAGAAATCCATGGTGCTCCTTCTCAGTGGCTGAATTTGCCCTTTAGGGGCATCATCATCATCATCATCATCATCATCATCATCATCATCATCATCATCATCATCATCATCATCATCATCATCATCATCATCATCATCATCAAACTGCAGAGTTGGAAAGGACTCTATGGATCATCAATCGCCATGAGGTCCCTTTCCCATAAGGACTGAGGGCCACCTTTCATCAAGGGCTCAACATTCGCCGACATGTCGTTGCCCGTCTGCTCGCGAGGGTGTGGGCAGGTCTTCGAAAACACACCCTTCTCTCAGGCCTTCTTCCCTCAAGGACGTCTGCGCTGGATCAGATCCTGAGCTCGCTTGATGTCATGAGAAACCATGGTTTTTCATGACGGGAACAAGTTTCAGCAGGTCTTCAGCCTGTGAACTTCCTCTCCCGTTGGCAGCCACGACATGAAGGAGAACTTTAATTAAGTTCTGTATACACGAGCCTCATATACCGTTGATGCCGCTACACCGAGCTCACTCAACTCAAAGCATGGGGCGTGATGAAACTGGGTTGCTTCAAACAACCCACGGTTAAGATTAGCTGGTGTGCCCGGTTTGGATGTAATACTCAACAGCAATGATCTAGAAGTGAAAAGTGAAAGTGTTTGGTCTAGTAGTCCTTGGAATCTTGGTGGTGAAGGAAACACACACACACACAACTGAGATAGGTTGCAACTCACTCTTTATAAGCCAGAGTTGATTTTGAAGCCCAAACTGGTCCTAAAAGTCTATTTAGTTTTAGCATTCTTCTTGCGAAAGCCACCAGGTAACTGCCTCCAGGAAGATCACGAGCAGGGAATGAAATAAAACACCTCCTTCTGTTTCTCTCTAATGCCAGGAATTTATATCTCTCGGTACAAGGAAGTGCTAGTTCTCCCTTTCCTAAAGCTACAGTGGTACCTTGGATAACAACTTTAATTCATTCTCCAAGGTTACTCGTTATCCGAAACACGTCGTTATCCGAAATGCAGTTTCCCATAGGAATGAAAGGGAAACTGAATTAATCTGTTCTGGAGCCTAGGGAAAAGGCACAGACACCTGTTTTTTTGCTCAAAACTCTTTATAAAGTGCACTTTAAAGGTACAGATGCAATGTCACCTGGGATAACTCTTTTTTACTGACGCATGCTGGAAATTCGTTATCCAAGGCAGTCCATAGGGAAAATTCGTTATCCGAGGCAGCCCATAGGAAAATTTGTTATCCAAGGCAGCCCATAGAGAAAATTTGTTATCCGAGGCAGACCTATACCTAGAAATTGCAATTCATTATCCGGGGCAGCCCATAGGGAAAATTCGTGATCAGAAGCAGTCCTATACCCGGAAATTTGCAGTCGTTATCCAAAAAATTCGTTATCCGGGACAGTCGTTATCCGAGGTACCACTGTAATGCCACCAGCTGCCATGATACATTCGCACCAGTTCTAACTCTTAAGATCCTTAAGTAGAAGGGAAAAGAATGATAACGTCCCAACCGTATAGCCACAGGTACTCTGCGTTAAGCTCTCCGTCTGCTCTACCCTTGAAAGGACGTTTGTCAAGATGTGCTTAGTGTTGGCGGCCCCTCTAAAGAGAATAGCTGGTGGTGATTGAAGTTGTTACACCAAGAAAGGCAAAAAGGTGTGCAACGGGCTACTTATGCTCCAGTCCCAGCTAATGAGCCTTAATGAGTCTGCCGGCTAATTACAGCCTTACCTTCTAAAGAAAGCAGACCTCTGGAAGTTACGGTTTGCCGGTGATATAAGGCATCCCTGGGGAAGCTGTATGGGAGATGTCCACAGTTTATTTATCTATCCCACCGACCGGAGGAAAAACAACTGCCTACGTTTCAGCTCTACCTGTGCAAGCAAGCCAATGTCACTGCAGAAGCGGCAGGTAACACCCGCTGAAGGATCCCTGGTGCCAGAGTGGAATAAGGCAAGCAGAGAAGGTCACATGAAAAGAATTAATTGAGTTTAAGGTATTACCAGGTCAGGTAAGATTTCACAGCACTCCTCCGTGGACCCATGGTTCAGGCAGAAGCAGAAACCCGAAGCGCTCAATCTCAACGGCAAATAAACCCAGCAAACAAACAACAGGACAGGCATATCCTAACCACAAATGAATCCTGTCTGGCGTCTCTTCTTATAGCTACTAGCATCGCATTATTAGCAAAGCCTCCCTTTTTTTGGTATAACCATGGGGGGAAATTTTCCTTGCAAGTGGAAAGCTAAGCAGGCAATCACCTAGCACAACCTCGTTACTCATAAATCCAAACGGAAGACGACAGCAATCCTGTGGGTGCGGGGCAGGGAGTGCCGAAAAATCATACTCAATGCCCGTACCACCAAGTGCTGCCACCTCAATTGCACCACCTCGTCCTGGGGAATGTTCAGACACAGAAGCGGTATGGGTACTGGGGGAGGTGGCACGGTTGTGTAGGCACGGTAACAGCGACACAGGACAGGCAACAGGAAACCCTTCATTCAAGTACTTCCTGTGGCATGATTTAGCTTCCTCCCCCTTGGAACAAGCAACATGCAGATTGCGGGAAGGGCCCAGAGTTGCTACAGAACACATGCTGTGCCGTTAATGCTCACCCTCTCTCTCCCCCCCCACCCCTGCAGCCAAAAAAAACCTGGATGCGCCAGCGCAACATCCACTCTCAGGAATGTCCTGGGGGACCCTACGGGAGAGTTCATTCACATATTTCTGTCCCTCGGAAGGAAGAATTCTTCCCCTCTCTCCTCTTCATCTGAAGCCACAGAGAAAGAGCTCAAAAGGGGGGTGGGGGGGAGAGAGACCAGGCCACAGAGAATTCCCATCATTCTTTTGCCTTATTAGGCTGCAGACCGGGATGCATTTTGCGAGATTCCAGCAAAGTTAACGAACAGCAGCCCGAAGAGAAGAGCTTTTCGGGAAGCGGGGCGCTCTTTGACAGAAGCCAGGCTGCGCGAGGGATCCGTTCTGCCTGCTCTGGTCTCATAGTGCTGGCCTCCTTGGCTCCAAGATCTGAAAGCCCAGTGGACCGCAGCAGGTGCACACTCCCCTTTCATCTTCAGGAGCGCTCGGTCTCTGAAGGGAACCATGGCGCGCACCCCCCTCCTCCCCATTTGGAAGCAAACCTACCTTTCCACTCCCAGATAAAGTGGAAACTGGAAATAGGTCTCGAGAGCTTTCAGGGAAAGCACAGGAGTCTCTTGGAGCTGCATCTGAAAGGAAAGCCCCCAAACACACAAGATGGTACTGTATTTACCTAAGCCACTCACTCTGGTCCTCAAAACCCCAAAGGAGTCCATGGTCTTCATACTCCACCTCATTCTCCCTCCTGTTCAAGCTTTATCAGCAGACCGTTCTTCACCAAACATAATCAGGCCTCCTTGCTGTGCCTTTTGGGTGGGGGGTTGGGGTGGGGGAGGGAGGCCAGGGAGGCCCTATTATCTGACATTTTTTTCCATTTCTCACAATCTCTTTGTACCTTTGAGCTGGCACCTCCTTGCAATGGCTGGTTGCTATGAATGATCTTATGACCAGGCTTCCCAACCTGGGGTCCCGAGATGTTCTTAGACTAACAGTCCCAGACGCCTTTGGCACGAGCCACGCTGGCTAGGGGTCCAAGAACATCTGGGGACCCAAGATTGGGATGTACTGATTGATGAGAGCGGAGACGCCTTCGGCTCTGCGTGTCCCTGCCCAAAATGTAGGAGGAACACTAGTGGATGGAAAGTTCCTTCTCACCAAAGGAGATGATGGGAAACCTTTCTCACTCCAATCATTTAGCAAAATATTTGAATCCCACCTTTCTCCTTAAAAAAGAACCCAACTCCCACGCTTCCTTTACCATTGGCCATCAAGGCCGGGACTTTTGAAATGTAATGTCCAAAGCATTTGGAGACAAAAGTGTTCCAGAAACTTGATCTCGTCCCACATTCGGCTTCCTCTAGGGTGGTGGTGGTGAACCTTTGGCACTCCAGATGTTTTGGACCACAACTCCCACAGTCCTTGGTCCCTGGCCATTTAGACTCAGAATTCTGGGAGTTGTGGTCCAAAACATCTGGAGTGCCAAAGGTTTGCCACCACTGCTCTAGGGGCCAGACAGGTCTCTCAGGGCTCCTGGACTGGAATAGCAACACCTTCTCATTCTGTTGGTCTCCAGCAGGTGGCTACTAGGCGAGTCTCTGGCAAGCCACCTTATAGACACAAAGGAAGAGTGTTGGGCAATTCTGGTGAAATGTCTCAACTGCTCAGAACTCACTGCGCAAATGTTAATAGGGGTGCTCAGCCACTGCTTCACTGGCGAGGTGTATTTGCTAGTCATCTCACCTGCAAGGAGGTGGCTGGTTGCCCAAGTCTTCAGCCTCTTGAAATCTGAATCAGAAACTTGAAACCTCCCACATGGGAGCCCTTAGCAACGCTGGCCAAAGCACTTCAGCAAGTTTACTCTTGCATCAAGTTCCTCTGAAGTGCCTCGTGTGTAACAAAGCCTCCTCCTCCTCTTCCTCTACACGCTTAGCAGTGAAAAGGAGAAAAGCGCTGAAGGAGACCCACAGAGCAGGCCAGGGTCCAAGAGTGCCCCGATATTTACAAAGGGGGATGCCGCTCTGCTAGGCAGCACAAGATTTCAGCCGAGTGCCCTTCCTTTCAGAACGTCAAGGTTGAAAGGAATTTAGTTCCAGAGCTCCTGGGTGCCAGTGGCAAAGAAACTGAATGGCACTTACCCGGACCCATGAGTCCAGGTCATGATCCACGTGGAGGTTCTCCTGCGCCAAGCTTAGAGAGATAAGTAGGATGAATACAGACCGGCAGGAGCTGCAGCTTAATAGGCGAGCCTAGGGTATACCGGCACAGGATCCCGGGTGAAGCCCCAGCACCTCTAAGTAGCGCTGGGAAAGAAACCCGACCAAAGTCCTGAGGAGCTGTTGCTCCTAATACTGAGCAGGAGGGATCAATGCTCTGACTCAGCTTCTAAGCCACCTCCATACGTTCCAAGGCATGCCACAGGTTGCGTTCCCCAAGGGTCAAACACGTGCCTTTCAAGGAATCACGCTGGGCTAAGCCAAGCGGTGCAACACACCAGCTTGGAAGCTACTTACTTTGGGAAGGAGCGAGACCCCCATCAACTCTGCTCAACTTTGACCCACTCAGGCCAACATGTCATCCAACTGGCATGCCCGTGACCAAACCTTTGGCTTCCTTTTGCCTTGGGCGTCATTCTCCTCCGTTCCAGATTTTCCATCGCCTTGCTGCTATGTAAGGCTGGTCCTAGGTGTCTGTCCCAGGATCGTTGTGGCGCCAAACCCTCATAGCTAGGGTCACCTACAGATGTGTCCATGTCTACCTCCACCTGTTTCGCGCCCTGAAGCAAGAGGGGGTGCCATTCTCCTGCACAGCACGGCTGCTGGTATTAGATGGGTACCGGTGGAGACTACTCCTATTTCAGTTTCACCAGGAGACAATTTTGGTGTCCTGAATGACATCGGGGTTCAAAATAGACAGGGCGATGCCAACAGCTTTCAGGCCTGGTCCACTGCTGGATCCACTGCTTGCAATGGCAGAAGAGACAGGAGCAGCGGTTCAATGCCTGTCCTGCAGTTACAACTGTGCTCACCCCCAGGGGTTCAATCCCAGGTAGCAGGCTCATGGTTGACTCAGCCTTCCATCCTTCCGAGGTCGGTAAAATGAGTACCCAGCTTGCTGGTGGGGCAATGTGCAGCCTGCATACTGTAATTAAACTGTAAACCGCCCAGAGACTACTTGAAGTGGTATGGGACGGTGTATAAGCAGAACACTTTTGCTCTTGCTTTCTGCTAGAGATGACGAGCATGCCAAATGCAGTGCATGGGTATTGTGGGCTACTGTCGGAAGAGAGCAAACGTGGGAAGAGAGAGTTGATGGGGGTTCCTGTTTGGCAGGGGGCTGGACTGCATGGCCCTTGAGGTCTCTTCCAAACTCTATGATTCTAACGTCTCCACAGTCCCCTGTGGGAAACTCCTGTTGCAAAAAACATAAATGCAGGACAAGAGATAGGAGGGTGCTAAGATCCAACTGTCCTGAAGAGGAGTTTATTTTACAGTAGGGCCCCCGTATCCACTGATTCATTATCCACTGGTTCAGTTATCCACGGCTGGCAGAGGAAAAATAATAATAAAAGCAAGCTATTGTCACAAACAGCAGCTATAAAGCAAGCTATTATCACAAACAGCATCTGTTAGGAAACAGCAGTTTGGAGGCGGGTGGGCAGGTGTTCTCTCTTATCCATGGGAAAGCCTGGAACCAAACCCCAGCACATACCGGGCTCCTACTGTATTTATTTATTATTGAACTTATTGACCGCACCGACTTTCCCACAGGAACTCTGGGCGGTTCACAAGACAATAGAGCATAATAAGCAATTAAAGAATGATAAAAAAACAACAAATATTAATACTCATTACTGTAAGCCGCCTGGGGCCCTTTTCCAAGGTGAAAGGCGGGGTAAAAACACTCTAAAATAAATAAACAATAGCCCTCAAATAAACCCAGCAAGAGGGACAGCAGAGTAACAGAACCAAACAAAACAATATCACAAGAGTCGATTGTAGCATGCACTGCTCCTCAAGTGCTGTGTGTGCCCTGTTCCAAGTGCAACTCTACCCCACAAGGTCCGAGCTGTGTTCAGCTTGCTTTGTATACATCCTGCCCTAGCCTGGGAGCCTGGGAAGTGCAGGTCTCACTGAGATAGAAGGGAGCCCCATTGGGCAGCATGCCCAACTAAGGAAAAAATCACCAACAGAGCCCATTGTCCAAATAGAAGACTCTGTACCTCCCCCTCTGCTCTTTGATCCTTTATTGGTTTTGATGGTTGCACTGAAGTATGCCAACAAGCCCAGTTGGTTCAGAAATTGTGGTGGGGGAGAGTAGGAGTTTCCTTTTCCAAATCATCATGATTTTCCCCCCCACCCTCTCTCTGAAAAGGATTGCTCTTCCTTCCCAAAATGTAGGTTTCTAAACCTACATATAATTCCACAGCATTCCCACCATCATGCCATGGGAAATTAAAAGCTAATTTTCTCTGTCTGCCAAGGCAAGACTGGCGGCGGGCAAGGAGACACAGGCTGACTTAAAAGAGGAGCAGAAACCGGGGAGAAGAGAAGAGAGAAAAGCCTGGATTTAGGTTACAGAGGCGTGTGCAGGAACACTGCTTTGAATTATACATCTAGCTATGAAAGTTTTAGCAGATAAGGCTCAACTGCAATTTCCTTCCAAAGGCAAGAGATGGATCAAGAACAAGAAGAGATGGAGACGCCAAACCCCAAAAAAAAAAAAGGGGGGGGAGGCATCGTTTAGCAGAAATGCCATTGCCGGGAGGGGCTGACTTAGAAAGAAGCGCTTGGGGGGGGTCTGTTAAGGGGGAGAAAAGGGACCTCCGTGGCACAGAAAGGAAAGAGGCGGCCTCGGTTGCTGTGCCATTGGTCAGGAAAAAAGTGGGGCAAGCTGCCATTTCTAGTGTGTGTGTGTGTGTGTGTGTGTGTGTGTGTGTGTGTGTGTACACTCTGTGGCATCGCTCCACCGTGCCTGACAAGCGCATGAAACATCTGGAGCCTGAACTGAAAAGGCCAAGAGACTGGGGGGGGGAGGCTTGCTTCCCCCCCTTCAAAATACAGAGGGAAGCCGCAGTGAGCAGCAGTGCCCAGGAGTGGGGGAGACACTTGCAGCAGGATTTGCAAAGGAAGGTGTTAGCAAAAGGAGAAGGAGGAGGAATGGATTCCGCTGTCCTGTCCTGCCTTGGATTCTGCAACAGGTTTAGATTTCGCAAATGCTTTTCGTTTGGCCTAACTGCTCCAGCCTCGGCTAATTATACAAAGTAGTATCTCGCCGCAGAAGGAATCCTGATCCGACTGTTTACATGTCGCGGCGCTACCTTCAACCATGGATTTCCAAAGGATAAATGGGCAAAACCCCATACAATTCCTACAAAACTAGGTCCTACCTTGGTTGTGTTTCGCACCTGGGTAAAACCGCAGCACCAGAAAGCTGTGCTCCTGTGACCTTGCCCAACAAGCAGCCCAGAAGTGGGAGGACTACAAAGCCGAAAGGGCCCAAACATCAAACAACGGGCGAATTGCAATGTGGTTCAATATTATGCATCTTGCATTCCACAACATACAGTGGAGAACAGAGAGACAACCAGGAAGGTCTCTTCTGTCTCGTCAAATACTGTACCACTGAATGTCTGAACTTAGAGCTGTATTTATTCCAGAGCAGAACCCAAAGCATTTCGGACACAGGGGCTCCCGCTATGCTAGGCTGGGCCACAGCATGAGGCTGTCCAAGGGTGTAGGGCGCAACCAACTCCTCTCCAGGGCCAGCATCATACAAGTCCACGGAGACAGTGTGATCCTTTATTTAACAACCGTCGGCAACCTCCTTGGCTGCCCTCCCGTATCTAGCTCCAAAATATTTCTATCCAGTGCTGGGAGGAGAAAGCAGTGTCGTCGGCGTTCTTGTTCCCCTTAGGACTGTTTCTGGAAGCAAGCCTCAGGAATTCCTGGCCAGGCTCCCTCTTTTCCAACGGAAAGAGGACACAGAAGGACCTGTTATACGGCAGCACGGGAGGGAAGGGCACTGCAAGAAGGCCAATGTTTCTACGCAAACAGGAGACGAGCACAGAACAGCATCTGTTGAGTGGCACGCCAAATAAAAGCTCATGGATCCAGAGAGCACCGGGAAAGGGCCTTTAATCTAGAGCAGTGGTGGCGAACCTTTGGCACTCCAGATGTTTGGGGCCACAACTTCCACAGTTCTTTGTCACTGGCAATACAGGCTTGGAATTCTGGGAGTCGTTTGGTCCAAAACATCTGGAGTGCTGAAGGTTTGCCACCACTGATCTAGGGCAGGCCTGTCCAAACTTCAGCCCTCCAGATGTTTTGGACTGCAACTCCCACAGTCCTTTGCCACTGGCAATCTAAGCTAATAATTCTGGGAGTTGCGGTCCAAAACATCCAGAGGGTCAAAGTTTGGACATGCCTGATGTAGGGTATCTGCTGAGTTCAGGAGCAGCTTTGGATGGGACAGAAAAACTCCATTAGTCCACAGAGCCCCGGGGAGTACTCTGGATACCTGTTTAGTCTCCAATACACACTCACAACATTACAAGGCAAAAGAGAGAGATTTAGCTGGCTGGCTAGCTCCAAGCACATGGTTTCCTCAGCATGGCCACCAGTGGTCCATTTTATCACCCAAATGTCTTCATCTGAGAAGCTATGCAAGGGATAAGGGAAGGAGACCACAGACATTAGTCAGGCTCAAACAGGATATGAGGAGGAGCCAGGCTGTGCCTGGAGTTACAGAACACCCTGCACACACCAAACAGCAGCCATGAGCTTTGATCCCCGCGTCTTTGGAACATGTAATGTACAACTTGCTTCGTGGCATGACATCCCATTATTATGCCTGTACCCGCAGTTGCCCAACATCACTGGGGCAGGCGGGCGCGAGAGTAGAGAGAGGCACATCATGACACAACAGGGCCAGCGGCACAGAATGTGACCGGACAGGAGAATAATCTCCTTTTTCATAACTAGTCCTGCCATGTAAAGCCAGTTCAATAAGGTCTACAGTCCACACATTGCTGCTGACCTTAGGCTCAGTGGCGTTTGGTTTGGTTTTTTTAGAATGTTCCTTCCTGATTCTATGCACGCTTCGAGTTTGTTTGCTCAAACAACGGGCCAAAGTCCGTCTCTGAGAGCGTTCCGGTTTGGTTTTTAAGTGTGGCTTCCTTCCAACAGAGGCGTGGAGCTCAGAAGCTTTCACGAGAATCTCTACCACTTTCTTACCAAGGGTGGAAAAAAAAGGAGGTACATAAACTCAGTTTGATCTCTCCTGACTTCTCGGCCTTTGTTTGCTATCGCAGCTCCAACCTCTAGCTTTTTTCCCCTCTCCCTGTAATGAGATGCCAACGGAGGCACAGGAGACGAGAACTCTTGGAAACAAAAGGCCCTTGGAACAGAGGGTGTATTCAATCTTTAAAAAAATAAAAAAGATCTGATCTTTGTGGGAGAAGTCGTTCTACCTGTCTTATGAGTGAATGTGGCTTTTCGTGTCTGTGGCGGTCTCCTTTTATGGCAAGAAAACATGGGTCTGAGTGAGCAAAACCAAAAGTACAAGAAACTGATGGGGCAGGGGTTTACACTCCAGTGTGGCAGCCCCACAGATTTCGGCACTCTTTAAAGTTAATATAAGAAGGCAGTAGACAAGTATGTGGCAAGCAGCATCACAGGGAAACAAAATAAAAACTCCCTTTAACCGGACTGACAGTGGAGAATATCACTGAAGTTTTGCAGATGATTAAGGCAGAAGATCTTCCTACAACGGCCCTCCTGCACAGCTGGTGCTGCCACCTCCTCCTCCCCCCCAAGCCAGAACGGAAAATTTGTGTCATCCACAAACAATTTCTACTATTTTAAACTATGAGGGGCAGAAATGTTTGAAGCCAGCTTGGAAAGGATCAGTAACCTGCACCGAGTCCAGATTTGGCTCCAGATTATCAAGGGGGGAAAATGATTAATTCCTGAAGAAGCTGGCTGTGTGTTACGAACACCGGACTCTTTGGGGCTTAGAAGACTTTGCGGTCCGGCTACCAAAACTGACCTAAAGGATGGACGATGTCAGACCACAGGCCTTCCAGAAGCTTGATCTTAACAAGGAAGCTCTCTCTGGATTCTCGCCTGGGGTCAACAATTTGGTGACCTTCAGGATGATTAGATTGGCCACTCTGCATATTTATTATTTATTTATTTATCCATTTTTATACCGCCCGTCTTCCTGAAGGAACTCCGGCCGGTGCACAAAAAGGGCAAAGCAGACCCAAAAGAAAACAATACAACAATCAAGGCGAAAATAAAAAAGGTATAAAAGAAAAAATAAATAAATATATATATAATATATAATAAAGGCACCTCAACAAGGGAGTCCACACCTCCATGTCCTTCACTCTTGGCTGGGCTGGCAAGGGATGATGGGTTTTGCAGTCCACCTACATCTAGAGGAGCACACTTTTGCTCACACCTGATTGACGTCCCTTCATCCAGCCACAGGCATGGTAGAAAGAGGACATGGCTCCCAAACAGAGCCAGCCCTAAGTTTAAGCGCTACTAAATCGAGCACCTTGCTTCGTTCCTCAAGGCATCCGTGTGCTCCATGCTGCTGAAGGCCATCTGAATTTCCACTGGGGGTGTCAACATTTTGGAAAACTCGAGCGGCACCTTTAAAATCAACAGGTCACAATGTGAGCTTCTGGGGATCACAACCCACACCTCTAAGCTTTATACGGCCGCATTTGGAGATCAAGGAGGTCGAGTTATTTTATAAGGAGGTATTATGAGTTTGTTTGTCTGACTTTTTTTGCCATCTTGCCTTAGTAATGCCTTGTGTGTGTGTGTGTGTGTGTGTGTGTGTGTGTGTGTGTGTGTGTGTGTGTGTGTGTGTGTGTGTGTGTGTGTTGCATCGTTACAGTCATAACCGACTCTTCGTGACCCCATGTCCATGGAGTTTTCTTGGCAGGAGTACTGGAGTGGCTTGCCAGTTCCTACTCCAGGTGCCTACAGCACCTGGCATTCCCTGGTGGTCTCCCATCCAAGTACTAGCCAGGGCTGACCCTGCTTAGCTTCCGAAATCAGTCGAGATCAGATGTGCTTAAGGCATCTAGGCAGCTCTAATGCCTTGTATTTTTAGCTTTTTAAATTTTGGTTCTACTGATTGTTGTTAGGTTTGCTTTTGTTCTTTATGCCACATTGTGGAACCGGTTATTATTTTTCTCTGTGTTTTGTTGTACGCTATTCCTTGTTAACCGCCCTGAGTTCCCGTCTGGGAAAATATGGCGGTATATAAACATAAAAATAAATAAATGAATAAGACATATAGAGCACACCACCAAGGCCACAGAATGGCAGACACAGCATACAAAGTTGTAAGGGAAGAGACCAAGTAAAGTGCATGTGCGCAGACACAAGCCAGCCATGGTGGTCCAAGTCACCGCCCCTACAACCTCTTTTTGGAGCTCATCATTTAGAAATGACAACAGATGTTGCCTATTAAAAGCTCATCACGCCAAATGCACCAGGACTTATACCATTTGGATTAAGCTCCGTGTCTCCTGTCCCAGCCAGATTTCTGTTTGCTGAAGATTACCTGAACTAAGTACGGTAGGAATTGCCTACAGGAGAGCCCAGCTAGGGGAAACCACCTGTAGAAAGGTTCCAACCCACACACTTACAGGACTTTCACTATTTCACCTGCCGTAGGGAAACACAGCTCTTGGAAAACAAGGCTCTTGGAAAAATGGCCCCAAAGGCATGCACGTCTGTGGTCCAGTAACTTCTTGATGTACACATCCATTGACGCCGCTCTATGGAAGTTCTTTCTAGCTTCTTCCAGGCCAAGCAATTCTTTTAATCCCCTCCCGTGGAAATTCTACAGGTACACTTGTTTTCATCTGGCCAAAAGCTTTAATGTGGATTGTCAGCTTGAAGCAAGGGGGGGGGAGGGAGGAGAGAGAAGGAAGGAGCCTAGGTAAAGAAGTTAATTAACGTTAATCCCCTACAACTATGTGACTCAGCTCCGTCCAGCCCAACAAGCTTTGGACTTGTAAGTCGGCACTCCAAGAGGTGTTAACGTGCAAACCGCCCCAGTGAAGAAGTCTTGCTTGCTTGAGATGTTCCAACCCAAGGAAATTTTAAATCACAATTTGTTACACAGGCAAAGTCATAAGAGATGATTCATCTGCCTGCTCTTTGAACCGGCTTGAGCAGAAGGAGAGCTTTTCAGGTTCGGTGACAGATTCCAAACCACCAGCAACTTGGAAGCTCACCCCCCTCCACCAATTATATATGTACAATTTATGGTCTTTGCCCTGTAGGAACAAGGCAGGAGAAAGATCAGACAGCTTTAGAAGCCAGTGTATAACTTCTTCGCTGCATCATTCATTCACTTGGTCTGCTCTTCGGACAGAGGGAAAAAAGGTCTTCCAGGCAGGAGAGTCTGTGAAATTACCATTTTACAGCGGAGTTTATTTATTTCCATCGCCTGCATTGTGCAACCTAAGCCGTTAGAAACTAATTGTCAACACTATTGAAGGAGGGCACCGCTAGCATTCGAAGACAGGCCTTTTACTCCTCTCACCTTAACCTGGCCACTTTCTCTTCTTGTAACTGGAAACATACCAGCCCTGCAACGCACACCGCTCCAACCTACACAGACACACCCAACTGCACAGACTTGCTCTAGTTCTTTTCCCCTCCAGGAACTCCTGCAACATTTCGCTGCCTCCTTTGCTTCAGGGTCGTAGGAGGTGTTTACTGTCAGATATTCCTTGTCAAAAAGAAACTAGGACCTAAAAACAGGGTCCCAAGCCAGGGCACCTTAAGGCCAGGCACTCAGAGACTTTGGAAATACTGTTTCACGGGCTGCAAGAGACAGGAAGCCAGGTTGGAGGAGCGTCACCCACTGTTCAAATACTGCCACTCGAGTCTGACGTATGGGGCTTCAGAGAATGGGAACACACCCTTCTTTAACCTTGACAGACTTGCCTCGTTATTCACGTATGGTCCCTTTCCAGGACTGCTGGTCCTTCCTGCTACTTGGATCAAAACGATGCTCGGCTGAAGATAAAAATAAGCACCGGGCCTGGTACTAGGAGCACTTGTTATTCACTTCAAACCTATCAGTCACAATCTCTTCATCATGAGGCATCACTCTTTCTACTTGCCAGTCTCAGCCAAGTTTCCTATAACATAAAGAGCTTGGGAGTGATCACACAAAGCGGCCTGCTGTGGATGAAAAACGGAAGGCAGCCTTTTCGCCATCTGGGGTGGAAACAGACTGTCGAAAACAGCCTTTTCCCTTGCCCTTTTCAGCCAAGAAAGGGAAGAAACCTTACAAATAATCACGGTTGTTTCCCTTCCTAACCAGGTAGTCAAAGCAACAGGAACCAGGACCAAACAGAACTTTTTTTTAATGAGGAAATACTTTGATTTCATTGTTTAAATAAATAAATCTGAACCGCAGAGGGGAACACGAGTTGAAAGACATCGGTCCAAGTTGGAAGCAGTAGGGATTTCTCCTGCGCAATGTGTGTGTTGTTGCTTTTCAACCGCGTTTGAACAAGCGTTTTGAGACCACGAGCCTTGTTGCTGCTCACGGCGTCGGCTCAGCAGGGCTGAAATGGCTATGCCGAATGGATTCCAGATGACTACCTAAGCGTACATCCGATTCGCCATGGCCAAAGGTTCGGTGTGTTCCTGTCAAAGCATTCCAGGAAGCTGCCCAGGAGAAAAAGGAAGTGTTGGCTCTCTCAGGGAAGGGCAGGAAACCATGGAGAAACACAAGAAAGCAGGATCAGGATCAGCCCGGTTCAACGCCTACCTCGGCTTTTGCGTTCTATGGGGTGGGGGCAAACCACTCTGAACCAACAGAAGCAAAATTGGCAGGAAAAGCCCAGGAAAACCAAGACTCACATGACTGTTCTTAGGACGATCACGTGCAAAGTGAACACTCTGCACGCGGCAAAAAACTACGAAAATTGTGAATGCTTCACTGGTCTTTCCAAAGCTCTGGCCGTGGTCTAAATATGGATCTTGAAAAGAGATCTTGTAAAGAGCCGGCTCTTGAAAAGAGCCAAGGCAAGGCAGAAAGAGGGAAAAGATTACTTCTCTGCCCTGTCTGTCCTTGTTTTCTCTCCCAAACTAGAAAGCAAAGTCATTTACAGAACCCACGGAGCACTAGATGGCTGCTCCTTCGGGCAACAGTTTACTGGTGCAGAGGAAACAGGATATACGTGTCTAAAGCGCCTTGAATGCGGTAAAACTGCATTCTCGGAGACAAATTTTTCTTTCTGTTCTTCCCATGTTCGTTCTGCAGGCAGGGAGGTGTACAGGCACACATTTACATGTGGCGCTGTGAATCCGTGGACACACGCCACCCCGTCTGGAGCCTGGAGGGGTTCAGTCCCAAAAGCGTATGCACGGCTTTCATGTTGCCAGATCCAGACACCACCTCCCACATACTAAGGGAGGAGTGGCAAGAAGGGGGGGGAGAGAAGGCAGACACACCCTATTACTCTGCCTCAAAGGGTCCCCGGGAAGAGAAGAACAGGCCTCCTCTGCGGGTGGGGGTGGGGGTGGTGGAAGCCATAGTCTGCCTGGAATGTTTTGCTCTGAGCTGCGCTCGCCCAGTAAAAATAGCATTGGTGCCACGTCACGGGGACAAGGTTGATCCAAAGCAGGGAGCCAGGTGTAGCAGGGAGAGCGCGGCCGTGCGCTACTGTTCAGGGTTTAAGAGGCCGCTCCTCCTTCTCCTCTCTGCACTTCCCTTCTCGTTGCAACTGTGACACGAACGGGCTTTTGGAAAGAGGCATCTGCATTCCCTCCAGGCCACAGCTATGCCAGAAAACATGGGAAAGGCATTAGCGGCGCTCCGTTGGCTTTTGTTCAGCAGCAGGCTGGTGGCTGCTGCTGCAACCCCCCCCCCCCCGGGTTCCTGCCTTCCTCATTCTGGGATGGAGGGAGGAGAAAGCTAGAAAGTGGAAAGTTGGTTCCATACGTTGGACCAGCGCATGGAGTGTCTCCTTCAGAAGAACGGTCTGGTGGAGGGTGGGGGTGGTTCCTCCCTCCAACAAAGAGAGCCTCAAGTCCCCATGCCACCTTGAGTTTCACTCCTACGTTCTTTGCTCAGCCTTCAAGACAGAGCACAATTAAGACAATTAAACTAAACAGCAGATGGCCACCTTGGCTCCGCTGCTGTTTGCCTTCAAGGAAGGCAGAACACAAATGCCTGGTTGGGTGAGCTAAATATAATAGCCAGGACCCTTCTGAAAAGTTATATTCTTCTGAAGTCCCAGAGCAATGCTATAAGAACGCTTTAGGCCAAGAAGCTCTTCCTTCCTCTCCTGAAGCTCCCAAAAACTTGTCTAGGTCACCCACAATTGTTCCGTAGATCGGAGCCAGAGATTCAAATGCTCCATGACTTAAGCGGAAAAGGAAGCAAGGCCGGGAGGAAGGCAGACTGACTAGATCAGGCATGTCCAAACTTTGGCCCTCCAGATGTTTTGGACCACAACCTCCACAGTCCTTTGCCATTGACAATACAGGCTTGGAATTCTGGGAGTTGTGGTCCAAAACATCAGGAGGGCCAAAGTTTGGACATGCTGGTACTAGATGCATGGAAGATGGTGGGCAGATGGGTTGGTGGAAAACAAGGTGGAAATCACTACAAAACTGTGTTTTTATGTGTCATCAAGTCAGAACTGAGCTATAGTGGCCCTAACAGGTAAGTCTTAGGGTAGGTGAAGTATTTAAGGAGTGGTTTTACGAGTTCCACACACACCCTGCTGGGAGTTTCCACAGCAGAACCAGGAAACCAAACCTAGGTCTGCTCAGCTCTATTCCTAGTCTAGCTCTATTCTGGACACGCCATCCAACTCTTACTGATGAGTTCAACATTTCAGCTTCTTAGAAAGCAAATCGATATTTCTTCAAGCGGGAGACACGACAGGGCTTTTTATGAAGCACATTGTTTATACACATTCTAAACAAAGTTCCTATAAGATCACAAGATACCCCAATTCAATGGAAAAGAGGCGTTGCAGCCCATGACACAAAATTCATGGAAAAGGCAAACTAACAGCCACACAAACCTGGGTTCGCATCTCTGCCTCTTAGCTTGAATGGAATAGTCCTTGCTTTCTAGAAAGCACACAGACTGTGCAATTTACCCGAGGCTGCTGACATCAACATGCATGGGTCTCAGACCCAAAAGGCAACAGTGGAGAGTGAGAATGCCCAGAGGTCCCCACTGGGCCTGTCTCTATTAATCAGAATTTTCCTGACAACCAAGAAGCTGTAGATTTAGGCAGACAACTGCACATGGGACTTAAGAATTCTATCTATTCTATCGCAGGGCATTGAGATGGGATGAGATGGGAGCAGAATATCCTGCCTAGTTGGGAGGTGAAAAACAATACAGTCCAATGCACGGGTCACATCAGCGGTCTTGAGGGATGAGGCTAAAAACCCAGCCGGAGAGACCCGTGGGTCTGGAACAAGAGCTCCTGGATGTATTCCAATAAACCCTTCCTATTTATTATAGCGGTTTTCACTACCGCGCAGACAAAATGAAAATGCAGAAGCAGCAGCCTGCAACCCGTGCTCATCAACACAGCATGGGTGAGGGCACAAATCAGCACAGCACACCTGCCCCACCCACCCTGTTCCCGGTGCAACGGTCCACGCCTACAAGCGAACAATGCAGGCCAGCCAAACAAACAGCAAATAAGGAGGTGGAGATTATGAGGAAAGGGACAAGCAAAGGCTCCTTGAAGGGAGCTTTTCATGTCACCCAGAAAATTGGCCCCAGGTACGGACGGAGAGAAATGCTGGGCACCTCTGAGCAGAGAGTAGCCAGAGATTGGGGATTGGGGGGGGGGGAGTCGTTCCCCCCCACCCCCACCTGAGGCAGGCCATTTGCAATTAAAAACAAAATTCCCAAGCAGCTTTGCAGGACAGGAGGATGAGAGAGATGTCAAGGCACACACCCCTCTCCTTCTGAAGGATGAATCAGTCCAGAGAGACCGCTGGAAGGGAAGAAAGGCAACCCAAACCTCACCAGGGGAGCTCGTTGGCCCCACCCAGCAAGCAGCCCTGCTTCTGTTCTGGCATCACCTTCCTTCCCACCTTTCCCAGGTGGCTTGATGGAGGCGACGCCTGGCAAGCAAGCCTCCTGAGATGCCCGGCCCAGAGAACTAGGAGTCACCAAAGCCTCATGGCGCCGGAGACTTCACACGCCGACTCTCACGCCGCCGGCCCTCCGGCTCTGTTCGTTTTCGGCCCAGCTGATCAAATCCCATGCCCAGAAGGTCCGAAAACATGCTTGCAAATCATTATAGGAACACTCTAAACCTGTCGAGAGTACCTGTCAGTCCTTTACCCCGGAATTGTCCTGTGTTTTTTTTTTAAGCAAAAGTGCTACACAGACTGCGCTTCAGGAACATCTTATTCAACTCAATGCCATTTACTTCCAAGTAGACCAAAGGAGAAGGGTTCAGCAAGGTTGCCCAGGCCAAAAGGAGCCCTCTGCAACTCGACCCAAACCCTGCCATGCTGCCTGAGGAATCCTCTGCCTTGTCCACCCTCCACCTGATTCATCCAACAACGCCCCCGAAACATCTTCCCCATAAAGGTTGGTGCGTGTGCCATCTGGGAAGGCACCTCTTCCTCCACACGCCCCATCTCACTCGATCCCCCCCCCCTGCCTGCCTGCCTTCTCTGCCATAATCTGCCACTTCTCGGTAGCTCCCCACTCTCCAAGGGCCTGAACCTTTAAATATTGCCAAACTCTTTCGAGTGCTCCCCTCCCTCCTGTGCTGCGATGCAACCACCGTCACCCCATGGCCGCGGCTGCTTTTGGGTTGCCTCAAAATTGGAGACCACTCGCCCATAAAAGGGGGGTAGGGGTAGGGTTAGGGTTACAAGGCAGCAAACCGTTTCCCCCCTTCCACAGACTGACATGTTTAGCGTCCGCCCCGGGGCCCAAATCCCAGGGAGAACCCTGAACACTCCTGGATGTATTCTTCGCTGGCGTAATGCTTGGCACAACATGAGCCGTACACAGGCATTAGCATTTTTCTGCCCTGTTTCTATTGCGGCCACATAATCTCCCGGCACCCTTGGAAGTCTCAAAATCCAGTTCCCCTGCTCTGGTTTGGACCTTGGTTCTGGTTTGGCCACCACCCCCACCACCCCCTCGGTCCACTTTCTCCCTTCTCTGCAACCTCGGCAGCACCTCCAGGTCTGGGAACTTTCTCCCCAAACTTTGCCTTTGCCCTCCCTGGCAAGGAGGGCTTCCAAAGGGACCAAAGGCAAAGTGGAGCCACCCCGGAGCAGGGCCCTGCCTTCCCTCAGCCCCCCCCCCCACTAGTCCTTGCAACCCACACCTCCTCCCTCCCGGTTCTGAATTTATCCTAGAGATAACCTGCAAACACAGACCTCCCTGTACATGTCCTCACCAGGGAGGCGGGTTGTTAAAAATTTAAAAAAAAACACCTCCTTGCATAATTAGAATGTAAAACCTCGAGGGCCAGGCCGAGGCACCCCCTCCTCCCAACCCGGGGCTCTGCACATGCCCAGGGGCACTCCGCCCTCCCTCCCACCTGGCGCTCTGCACATGCCCAGAGGCATTCCTCTCTTCCACATGCCCAGAGACATTCCTCCCTTTCCCCCCCCTCCCGCGCTCTGCACATGCCCAGGGGCACTCCTCCCTCCCTCCCACCCACCGCGCGCTCTTGCACAGGCCCTGGGGCATTCCTCCCTTCCCTCCCTCCCGGCGCTCTGCACATGCCCGGAGGCACTCCTCTCTTCCTCTTCTCTTGCACAGGCTCTGACGCACTCCTCCCACCCACCCACCCACCCACCGCGCCCTCTTGCACACGCCCCGAGCCCTCCCCCCCCACACACACACACCGGGCTCGTCTCCGGCGCTCTGCACATGCCCCGAGGGCCTCCCCTCCCCTCCCCCCCCCCGCCGCCGCCCGGCTGGGGCTGGGGCTGACCTTCCTCTGCTGCTTCTCCCAGGCGGGGTCGAGGAGGAGGTCCCGGTCCCAGTCGTCCTCCTGAGCCATGTAGTCGCCGATGCCCGGTCCGTTGCCGCCGTACTGGTACGCAGGTTGTCCGGCGGCGTGGTAATCCACCATAGTCAGGAGGCCGAAGCGGAGAAGGCGGCGGCGGCGAGCGGCTAGGCGAGGGCGGCGTCTGGGCGAAGCGGAGGCCGGGAGAGGGAGCGGAGGAGGAGCGCCCTGCTCCCAGCGAGGCGGCGGCGCGGACTGACGGACTCCGCCGAGCGACCGACAGGCGACGACTGGCCCCGCCGCTTCCCCGCGACTGCGCCTGCGCACGGGCACGCGCGCGGCCCCGCCCACTCCGCTCCAGGCGACACGCCTACCTCCCCGTGGTGGGCTCCCCGAGGAGCGCATGCGCCTGACGAGAGGAAGGCGGGGCCGGCGGGGCCCGCCCACCAGTGGAGGGGTGGCGGGGGGGGGAAGCGCCTCAAATCACCGCCTCCTTCTCTCACCTTCCACCCCGTTCTAAAAAGATGGGTAGCTCGGCACTGCGCACGCGCAGGCTTTCCCCCGAGTTCTCTCCTCCCCACCCCCATTCCCAGACGCGGCCCCTTGCCCAATCCTCTTTGGCTCCGCCTCGTCTGGTAGGCCAAGGGAAGGTGTCAGTGCGCCGGCGCAATACGGCTCCCGCTTCGGATGGCGGTTGCTCCGAGCGCTCGGCGCTGCCCCGCGCATGCGCGCCTGGGACCAACGGCGCCCTCCTCCTATCCCTCCTCAGTTGCCTCAGGCAGCTGAGGGGGGAATGGCGCGATTTTATCTGTCCCTCATGTTTATGGAGGTTTTAATTTTAATACATAATACTGTAGTTTGCTTGCAATCTTAACATCTCGGCCTCAGTATTTATTTATTTATTTATTTATTTATTTTATTTTATTTTATTTTATTTATTTATTTATTTATTTATTCATTAACCACCCGAATTTCCCATTGGGAACTCGGCGGTGTACAACAAATTATCACATAAACAGTTTGCCCAAAAACAAACACACAAGCCCCACAATAAATAAAACAATATAAAAATTAAAGGGAAAAAAGATAAAAATAGCAACAGCCAGCAACAACATATGACAAAGAAACCATAATCATTGCCCTAAAATAAACAATATTCGCATAAACTGGATTTTCATTCAGTATTAACACAATTAAAGGATTTTCTTCCCCATTGTGGCTGTGGATATTAATGAAAAGTTTGACAAATAAAGTATATCTGAAGAGAGAAAAAACATGCCACCTTGCAGATGTCAATAGATGGCAGTTTTATTTATTTATTTTTGTACCGCACCATCTGACCAACGGTCAGTCTTAACTAATGTTCCCATTATCCTGCCCATTGCTGTGCTGGCAATGAGATGGGATTCGGAACCCTCATAACATATGAAGGACTACAAGTTCTTCATCTCTGCTCTAGACAGTTAATGTTCATTTATGGCACTTAAATTTATAGCCGTAACTATTTCATTTGTACTTGATGACCCCTGGGCATCAGCATTTCCTTCAGTGTCTCATTGCTTCACCAATAAATAAACAGTCAGATTTCTGCATAAAATTTCACAGAAGTCCCAGATATCATAGTTCTGAGAGTTGTTGTCTTTTTAAAGCATTTCCAAGTGCAGCCAAAAAAAAAAAAAAGCAAGGGTGAGCAATCTCTATTCTCCAAAGTCTGGGCTCTTGATCATGCTACAAATCAATGTAAGGGGTGAAAGTATTTGCCATATTCCTGCGATTCCTCTTGGATAATGCCATCATAAATGAAAAACAAGGTCATAGTGCTGAGGTGAAAGCCTTTGTTTTGTATAATGATAGAACCAGGCTTCCTAGGCCCTTTACAGACGGAACTCATTGTCCCCTGTTGCATAATCCCTCCTTGTCATGTACTTGTGCCATGTGGAGTTTGTTCAGTTCCTGCCATGCAGGCACCTGAGCAGATCCTGTGATCCCATATGTGGAAAAAAGAAGAAAAAGCAGAAAGAACAAGTCTCGCTTCTCCCAAGATTGCAACTCCAAGAAGATCATATGCAAGAATAAAAAATAAAATAAAAAAACCCAGGTTGCTTATTTCTAACCGCAGGTTCCTTAAATTTGCAACCTCAGTCCTGTACCAAGTGAGGAAGTGGTTGGACCCTCCATCCACCAGTGTGATCAGTCATCACAATCCAAGATGCAGCCACCGCAAATTGCCCTAAACCCCTTGATGGCTAAAAATGTAAGACTTAAATGTTTTAAATCACTGAAATATGCAATAAGCCGTGAAAAATTATTGCAGCAATAACTACAAGGTGCCTGGGATAATGCTACTTCTGCAATTTTTAAAAGGGGGGAAATGTCTCAATTTCTGAATAGGAACCCAAAGGTTACTTTTTAGTCACATATCAACATAGCAGGCTATGATGCAAAGCACTTTTCTCTGGTTGGCCTCATTATCGGCAGGAGGAGACAGACAGCTGAAATCCATACTGGTCCTTCTCCTCCACAAAAACGTCACTATTCCATTGCCAAAGGAATGAAGATATGGCTCAACAAGGTGGTTCCACCTTTGTGAGGGATAAAAGTTCCTTCCACTCTCCAAGCCTGCCTGCCCCTCCCGGAAAGTGTATCTGCTTAAGACGTCATGTCGGTGTGTTAGATTCTTCTCTTGTTCTTTGCCGATTGCTGTGGCGACAAAAATATATTATTTTGGGTTGGTTAGTTTTCACAATATGCATTCCACAGTGACTACCATGGGCGGTGTTCTCCGCCCGGCCAACACCCGTTCTGACTAATGACAGATCAGTCCACTACTTACCATGTGTGTGTGTGTGTGTGTGTGTGTGTATGTGTGTGTGTGTGTGTGTGTGTGTGTGTGTGTGTTGACCCTTTTCAAATGACAGATCAGTCCACTACTTACCAAATGTGTGTGTGTGTGTGTGTGTGTGTGTGTGTGTGCGTGTGTGTGTTGACCCTTTTCAAATGACAGATCAGTCCACTACTTACCAAATGTGTGTGTGTGTGTGTGTGTGTGTGTGTTGACCCTTTTCAAATGACAGATCAGTCCACTACTTACCAAATGTGTGTGTGTGTGTGTGTGTGTGTGTGTGTGTTGACCCTTTTCAAAGACAGTGTGGAATGCCAGTTCGGTGACACATTATCTGTGTGTGTGAGTGTGTGTGTGTGTCTTGACCCTTTTCAAAGACAGTGTGGAATACCAGTTCGGCGACACAATATTATCCGTAACCACTCTGCACCCTACTTGACTTACAGTTTACCTTCCTTACCCCCATTCCCACACACCCTGGTTGCTATCAAAAGCGAAAACAAACAAACAAACCCCAAACTAAGATGTCAATCTCAGACTGACAGTCCAGGTTGCAAGCATGCCGTCGGAGTGTCGCCAGAGTGACCTACAGAACAGGTATGTGAGTAAGAAAAGGAATTTCTGAAGGAAACACTCAGCCCATCCTGAGAGGAGCCCTGCCTCTAGCTGAATAAAACACCTGGTCAAAGGTAAAGGCTAGGTCTCGTAAAAGTGAGCAGGGATTAAACTATGTACTGATTCTATGCACTGGCCACACACACCTTTTGAGACAGGAATAATGGTACATGTCAAGTCTTCTGCTCTGCAGCCTGGAACCTGGATGAGCACTGTCCATTAGAAACAGAAAGACACCACTGCCATTGCTTCTCAGCAGAGAGAGCATCATTCTGCAGTCAGGTCTTCCTTCAAGCCATACTCATAATGAGCTGATGGTTGCTGGGCTGCTCTGCCCCTCAAACCCAGTGGTGTGCAGCTGTTGGACTATTCCTCCCATCCATCCTTGCCAATGCAAGAAGCTCCAAACTAGGAAACCTGGAGGATCCTACTTTACACACCCATTTTTAGTTAATTTAAAATGTTTTTAAACACCCCGTCCTTTTTATCCTTAAAAGGAGTGATTTTGGCCACACCTGCCGGAAAGGAAGGGATTTTCCTTCCTGCCTTAGAATACAGCTCAGGAATCCTCGACCAGGCTGCCAGCGCAGATGGTGAAGTCTAGAAAAGGTGGTCCGAAACAAGATTGTTTAGACCCACTCATGATCACAGGCATTCTGGCGCCTGTATCTTAAATGTGTCTTCTCTTCCCAGTGGATGGGTTGTGGGGGGTGAGGGCAGGAGAGAAAAATGCAAAGCGCTCCCCCCCCCCGGGAGTCAATGGGATGGACGGTGGTCCCAGCCAAACATCTCAACACGAACGCACACATCTCTGGAATGTGCAGCATATTGGCAGACAGAATTGGAAAAAAAGGGGGGCGAGGAGGAAAGGGGTGGGTGGGGAAGGGTCTGCCTCCAAGTTTGGAATGGACTAACTAAGATGTGTCCCTCTGGCCGGCGGCCAAATTCCCAGCCCGACTGGCCAGGCCTGACATCGGGAGACAGGGCTTTATATGGCCGCCCCCTGGGACGCACCTCCCCTCCCCACTTGGCGACCCGTGAAAATCTCAGACACGGCTGCTCACCAACATGCCAGACAATGTCAGGCCTTGCAAAGTGAACCAGGCTGCAGCTTCTAGGGTGGGTGGGTGGGTGGGTGGGGGCTGCATCTGATCTAAAGCCATCTGGCTGGCTGTGCCGCCACCAGGAGTCCTCCCAAACCGGCTGCATTCACACGGATGCAAACAACTTCCTTTGCTTGGCGCTGGTTGCAGAAATTGTCTTACTCCCCCCCCCCCCGCATGAATCCCTGCGTAAGAAAAAGGAAACACACTGGACCCTCTCCCTATAGCCTTTGGCGCTGCCTTTCCTTCCGAGTATGTTTTCAAAGCCTTCACTTGCTAAGATTACCTTCTTGTTCCATTTCTATTCCTGGCTTTGGCCCAGGGAACAAAGACATATAATATTCCTCTTTTACCTTCGCAATGACTCTGCGAGGCCGCGATCTGGTCTCTTGCCCGAGACCAGCCGACAGAGTGAGGATTCAAACCTTTGAGAACAGAGGTCACCATTGTGCTCCATGGCACATGATCGCTTCTCTGGGGTTAGAGCAGGGGTCCTCAAAGTTTTCAAACAGCGGGCCGGTCCACCACCACCCAGACACCACTGGGGGCCGGATCCCAGTCCAAAAGCAGCTACGGAGGCTGGCTTGCTCACAAAACAGGGGGTAGGTGAGGGGGTTGCAGTTGGTCCCAGGGGCCGGATTCAGGACCTTGGGGGGCCGCATCCGGCCCCGGGGCCTTAGGTTGAGGACCCCTGGGTTAGAAGGTCCAGTGGTTTTCAGAGCAGCAACACCGCTAAACAGCATCAAGGCCAGAAGATCATATCATCGGAGCTTCTTGATGAACAAAGTTTGACCTGGTTGGTTTTTTTTGCCTCTTGTACAGAAGCTGAAGGAGGTACAGCCTGTTTTAAGAGGGGAAAGAATAGCAGCAATGGGTACAACTTTCTCAGCTTTAGTAATACACAGGGAATCACATTTAAAAGAGAGAGCCACTGCCAGCATGCAGGAAGAGAATGAGTTTCTACAAGCAAAATCTGTATTTTGTTTACAGACGGATTGGCTAGGATTTGCAAGTTCAACTGGACCTTCCAAGTAGCTACCCATGACACAGAAAATGAAGTACCACTTCACTCCCAGTTCTGTAAGCCTTTGAGTCCCCTTTCCTTGAAATACCCAGCATTAGTGCCGCAGCAACGATCTCATTTGCTTTCGCCCTGCCATCAACCAATGCTTAATCAAGAGCTCAAGCTGAGAGCACCCCAGTTGCCCCTTCGTTGTACGTGGCTGGCTAGAAACCAAGTTAAAAAGAAGACTTTTGTAGTCAGATCTCAGCAGATTAAGCCCCAGAGACGGGCTGAAAAGCAGAGGCATGCAAACGCCGCTGTGAAGTAGGAACTGAAGCAAATGTGTGATCGCGAGCTGAACATCCCTTCACATTGCAAAATGGAAAGATACTCGTCAGACCGGCTGGGATGTTCCCACCGAGTCTCAGCAAAGGGACTGCCTGGATCCTTTCTCCCATTTGCTCAGGTAGCGTCAGCTTACAAGAACAGTGAGGCCTTTCTTCTCGTTTCCTGGAGGGGTTCCTGAAAGTTTTGGGCCCAGTTCCCGGCAACACATCCAGCCAGGGAGAAGCTCCATGCGGGCCAGTTCCCAGACAGATTACAAAATACGTTGAACTGAAAAATGGAAGTGTGTTTTTGATTTACGAGTGGGCTCGGGAGGGAGGAAAGGAGGACAGATGGGTGAAGAGCACCAGAATTATGAACCTTAAGTTTTTTTTTGGTGGGGGGAGGGAGTGTTTTTCACCTCTTCGGTCAAAGCCACCTGCAAATCTGCTAGTTTCAGTTTCTGAAGAGGGTTTTTTCTAAACATGCCGGTGACCGACTCCTTAGCCAGGTGTGGGAACACTGTACCTTAAGGCAAGCTATCTCGTGTTTGTCCGAAGATGTAAGAAGGGAAGGACTGTGTACCTATGCAAGATTTGATGCCATTTGAGAAAGGGAATGAGGCTTCCTCAAAACGACAATAGATCTCCAAATGGCCCTGGTGGAAGGGTGCACTGTGTGTGTAATTAGTTTATTTTGCTTTTGTGGTTAACTTTGTTTTCCTTTTTAGGTTTGTATTCCTTGTATTGTTAGGCATTTTCCTTTCCTTTTTAAAAATTATATTCTTCGTTTCCTTAGCTTCTGTCCCACTTGGTGGTGGGGTCTGCTATTCTGATATTTGACTTGGTCTAGTTATGGGCTAGGCCTGGGCGAACCAGAAACAACTTCATGTCCTTCTAAAGGGCATTCATCCAGAGCTGTTTCGGTTGTCTCCTCGGTCAGATCTGCTGAGCTTCAGGGTGAGACCCTTTTTTGGCCCATGCTTCCTTGTTGGCACGCACCCCATGCCTATACCATTGCAATCGGGTTTCACGCATCTTGTCGGCGCTTGGTGTGATGGCACATTTAGATCAGATGTTGTCGATGCGCACACAATCATTTTGCGTGAGGGAGGAGGTCCATCACAACGTTTTTCTCTCCATGACACCAAGGTGATGTTCAACTTCTTTAATCGCCGGCCAGCAATCCATGCCATAAAGCACAATAAATGTTTGATTTCAAACGTCACTGATCATTCTGTCACACACGATGCTCAATGCCGTACACCATCATTCATAGATAGACTGATAGATAAACAGACAGACATAAAACAGCTAATTGGAAGACCATCACAACTGCTAGAAGCAGCAGCAGCCGAAGACACAAAAGCAACGCAAGCCATACAGGACAGTCAGAACAAGACACTGGAAGGTTTCCTTTCCGGAATCTCTGAGTCACGAAAGGAGGACAAGGGAAGGCAGACGAGAAGTCGTAGCCTGGGGCCAGTTCACCAGGCCACACGCCTCAAAGTCCACCAACAGAAGGCAGGTGCCACCCCGTGTCTCGGGAGGTGGGGCCGCTTCCTGGCTGCACCCTGTGAGTCATGGCTTAAGACGAGCGTGCACATAAAGGGACGCGTCCCCACCCAAAATCGCTACAGATCAGGGATTCAGCCCTGGGTGGAGTGGATGGAAAAGAAGAATCTGGGCTGTGCTGAAAGTTGAATGATTAGGAATTAGGAATCCTTGACAACCTGTTGGCAAATATCAGGGTGTGTCATCTCTTCAACCCAACAGGGGTGTTTAAAATAAAAGCAAAGTGTTCTGCTTATATACCACCCCATACCACTTCAAGTAGTCTTTGGGCGGTTTACGGTTTAATTACAGCATGCAGGCTACACATTGCCCCCCCCCCCAGCAAGCTGGGTACTCATTTTACCGACCTCGGAAGGATGGAAGTCTGAGTCAACCACGAGCTGGCTACCTGGGATTGAACCCCTGGTCGTGAGCACAGTTGTAGCTGCAGGACAGGCATTGAACCGCTGCGCCACGGTTGCTTCCCTCATTTACTCCTCTTCCACCATCTCACACAGGGTCTTGCAACACTCAAGGAGTTGATCATAGTTTGGAAACAACTTTTGATGGAACCATTTACCCACCAATCTCTCTCTCTGTTCCCCTTCTTCCTCATTTGAGGTCCATGTCCGCACCACCTACAAGGGTCCCTGTCCTCTCCTGTCTTCCCACTTTACAGCTGCTAAACTAGTGCAAAACTGCACCTCTTGTGAAGGAGCCAGTAGTTCCCACCACAAACGTAATCGCTTGCCAAGGAGCACGCCTGTTCCCTGCCTGCCGTATGCAGAGGCAGCAATTTCTTCCAGGCGTGGAATACAGCTCTACGTAACACAGCACAGCTTTTATTGCAGACACATCCCTCGTGCAAAGTTTCCGGGTTTTAAGACGGCAGGGATAGGTTGGAAAGGTGTGGAGAACACCTGGTCACATTTCCCACAGGAAAGGCGGGAGGGGGGGAATAGCTATGATTTCTACTAGTCAGAAGTTCAGCGCTTCACAAGGCTGGGTCCTGAGCACCATCTAACGGTGCTAATGGGAACAACAGCACAGCTAGCGACAAACGTATGAATAGGTAATACCTTTACAGACCACTGGGGTAAAAAATCATCCTACAATAGGCAAACTTTTGTGGATTAAACACCACTTCACTGGGCTTGTACCGGCGTGAAGAATTTCAAGTCCAAAAGTTCTTGGCAAGATGGATGTCGCCAAGGAAGGCTTTCTGACATGTAAGTCAGGGAAGTTACGGAAAGCAGCATGCTTGTCGTTTTCAAGTTACAGTAGGACCCCGGTATCCGCTGGGGATTGGTTCCAGGCCTTCCCGTGGATAATGAAAACCGTGGATAAGAGAGAACGCCTGCCCACCCATCTCCAAACTGCTGTTTCCTGACAGTAGCTTGCTTTATGACTGCTCTTTTGAGACAGTAGCTTGCTTTATGGCTGCTGTTTGTGACAGTTCGCTTTACAGCTGCTATTTGTGATAATGGCTTGCTTTACAGCTGCTGTTTGTGACAACAGCTTGCTTTGTGGCTGCTGAATTATTTAATTTTTTCCTCTGCCGTTGATAACTGAATCAATGGATAATGAATCAGTGGATACGGGGGTCCTACTGTACTGCAGAGGCCTGGCAAATTTGGTCTTGTGAGGAACCTCTCAACTTGACCTCAGAGAGGACCGTTCACACTGGTACAAGCTGGATGAACTGGTGTTCACCCAATATTCAACACTGACCTCACTTTTATTTCAAGGAGACAAGTATGTTTTGGACGACCAGGGGGGCCCTCTAGCCAAGGGAGCAATTTGGCAGCTGAATGAGGAAATTCTTTCCCACAGCTGCCAGGGCTCCATCATCAGGTTGCAAATAAAACTCAGGGCAATTGCCTAATGACGATGCACCAAAGGAAGGGAAGCCGATTTGGTTTTTCGCGAAGCAAAGGTACGAATTCCTCTCTACACTGTTTGGATTCTGTGTTTGTTTGATATCATGTGTTGCTGTTGTTTTTATACCTTCCTATTGGATTTGTTCGCTGGGGATCGCATTCCTTTGGTGTAAGTTGTTTCTGCTCTTTGTTTTACACTGCCCAGAGTTCCCGAGGGGAAATCGGGTGGTTAACATATATAAAAACAAACAAATAAATAAATACTCAGCACTCATGAGGCCTTGTCTTGAGCCCTGTGTCATGTCTTGGGTAGCACACTTCAAGAAGAGAAAGAGAACTTCCTCTCCAAAGCTCAGCAACTTTCCCCCCCTTCTAGCAGCCTATGAAGGCATCACCCATAGTCTAGTTTTACACTTCAAGAAGGAACAAGTTCAGAGGAGGGTAACATTGAAGAGGGCGGATGGAAACCAAGACTTACGAGGAAAGAGTGAAAGGACTGGGCCTGCTTAGCCTCGATAAAAGAGGATGGGAGATAGAAATAGCTCTTTTCAAAGAGTTTTCCAATCCTGGAATGGCTGCCATACAAAGGTGAGGCAGGATCTGGCCTCGATCTACCCAGAGTGCAGGACATGCAGTCACGGGCTCAAGTGACAGGAAGCCAGATTTCAGTTGAAGATCAGGAGGGGAAAAAACTTCCCGTCTGTTAGAGCAGTACGGCAATGGAACCAATGACCTCAAAAGGGGGTGGGGGTTTGAGCACTGCAGTGCTGGAGGCATTCAAGAGAAATGGAGGCAACCACCTGGCAGATTAGTTGAACTCCTGGAGCAGGGAACTGAACTTGATGGCGTTCTAGGCCACTTCGGACTTCGCGATGCTACGCAGAGGCACCAGATGAAACAAACAGACATAAAAATTAAGCCAAGGCAGGCAAAGAGGGCATTCACAAGCACCCCTCCTGATTCATAAAAAGAGTTATTTGTTCCTTGTACAGAAGAGGTACAAGATCTGGTGGTGGGTTTTGTAACCTCTGGGTATCCACACTCTAAGGCAAGCAAGCAAGCCCTGATTTTCCAGACAGGCTCAAAACGGCCTCAAATGGGTTACATAAGAAGAGCCCTGCTGGATCAGGCCAAAGGCCCACCTGGTCCAGCTTCCTGTATCTCACAGTGGCCCCACCAGATGCCCCTGGAGGTGCACGAGACTAGATCTCTGTCTCCTGATACCACTCCCCCCTGCATCTGGTCCTTGAAGTACCCTGGTTTTAAGCCTGGAGACGATACATCTCCATCATGGTTTGTCACCTGTGATGGACCTCCCCTCCAGGAATCTGTCCAATCCCCTTTTGAAGGCATCCAGGCCAGATGCCATCACCACCTCCTGTGGCAGGGAGTTCCACAGACTAACAACACGCTGAGTGAAATAATATTTTCTTTTGTCTGTTCTTACTCTCCCAACCCTCAATCTGAGTGGATGTCCCCTAGTTTTCGGTATTGCTTTTGTTTACTGTCTTTTTAGTGCAGCATTTGTTTGGCCCTTTTCAATATGTGTATACTTCCTGTTCGTTCCTTAGATGCCTTTTAGCCATGTATGTCGCCTGTGGTCCTTCTTAACAAAAAGGCAGGGTAGAAATATTTTAAAGAAATAAATAAAACTCTGCCTCTCTCCCTTCCCTTATCTCTGCCCAACAAAACCACTCCCCCGACTGTTGAGCCATATTATACTTTTAGCTCTTAAGCTGTGCTACCTTAATGTCGTTCCTGCCTTTCGTGTGAGGGCCACCAATACATCCACAGTTCCCTTAGACATCCGCTCATGCTCCTGTGCCGTAACCACAGCCCAAGGGCAGAGCTAAGGCCGCAGCGAGGCAGTACGATAGGGCTGGTTAGAATCCTTTATTGGCCAAGCGCTCTTAAAACAGGACAATATATATGCAAGGGCCAATGAGGGAAAGTCCCGGAAGAAGCCTCCTCACTGGGAAGAAGACATGATACTGGAGACACCTGGGAGAAGACAAAAAGGAAAAGAAATTCAGAATAGGACGCTAGCTTTAACAGGAGTCGGAATGGGCCTGAGCCTAGGGGTAAGAGGTCTGGTTAATTCAGACCACGCACTTCCCCCCACATGCTTGCTGCCTTCACAGTACAGGACCTCCAGGGTCTGTATCAGAACGTAATGTGCGTGGCTGCGCATACAGAAGCTGCCTCCGTTGGATGCAGAGGCTTTACTTTTCGCTGCAGAGAATATGCAAGTTTGTTGGAACGCCCGTCTCTCTTCACTACCACAATCTTAGAACTGGAAGGGACCTCATGGGTCACCGAGTCCAACTCGCAACCTTTGGCTCTGCAGCTCCAGAGGCCTCAATCACGGAGCGATCCAACCGTTTAAACAGGATATTCCAGCAGGATCTCGGGAAAGACCGCCGGAGCGGGAAGAGACTCACTGTCAAAATCTATCTTCTCCACAATGTTTTTGGGCTTGACGCTTTCCTCCTGGTTGCAGATGAAGATCGTCCCCGGTTCCGTCTCAGTCCAGCCGTATTTGCTCATCCAAGTCTTCAGCTGGTTGTCTGCAAAACAGAGAAATGTGGAACGCTATTTATTAGATTGATAGACCGCGCCATCTAGCACCAAAGCCACTCTGGGCAGTTTACAGCAATAAAACAAGTACAAAAATACAAGCATAAACGTAAACACTATATTCTGGAATAAACGGCCCGGTGAGATTCGCCATGCAAAGTCCGTGCCTGCCTTTAAAAGAGCCCATAAGATCTTTGCTCTTCAAAGAGGCGTTCAGCGACCGCTAATGTGTCTTTTTTCCCCCTGTTGTTTGGTTGCTTGGTTGTTTGTGTCCTAGGGTTATAAGATTCCCTTGCCGGTTCTCTTTAGCCTTAGTTGTGTGATTATTTCATATTTTCATATTTTATATTTTTATACTGCTACATTTTGTGATTGTTGTAAACCACCCGGAGTTCCTCTGGAAGACAGGCAATATACAAAATAAATAATAAATAAAACAAATAAACAACATGACATAATAAGACATAATAAACACATCTAAATTAGTCTCATAAACTCAAAGCAGGGGAATCACTTCTGACCCATCCCTCAAAGGCAGCTCCCAGAGCAACGTCTGTAGTCAAGATATATTAACCGGTTAACACAACCCTACTAGAAAAGCAAAACAAAAACCAGTGAAATTCAAAAAGAGGAACACAGAACTACAAGCAGAGAAACAAATACAGTACATAAAATAATCTTAAAATATCCTGGAGTCTTTGCCTTGCATTAAAATGATAAAGAGTAGGTGTACGGAGCTTTGCATCATTATGGTACTACTTCCAAGAGGAGTATGGCGTAAGAGAGCCACGAATTTCCAAGCGTTATGATTGTCAGTGTCTTACCAGTACATTACTGACCCACCCCCGCCCTGTATATATTTGTAATTTCCTGCTAACAATTTTTTTCCACTGAGATTTCACAAGCTAATGATCCTGTCTGTATATAAAATGCTTCTCTCAGGTTAAAAACAGGTGTTCTCGGGGTCTAAGGAGGAAGGTTTTGTCACTTGTCTATCAGAAGCATTTTTATCTTGTCTTTGAGCTGGAAAAGTCACAGCAAGTCAGAACCGGCACCTCGGGCTTGACAGCTGAAAGACATGCCCAAGGAAAAAGGGACAGGGTGAAAGGGGGGGTGGGGGAATGAAACAAAATCCATGTTATTAAAAAGTTCATCGAGTCAATGAGCCTGGATGGCAAAAGGTCCAGAGGAAAGGAAAAACCCAAAGCAAGTAATCTCTGAAATGATTATTTTTATGCACCCCTTTCCTAGAGATTGAGGGGGAGTTACACATCCATGCAAATTGCCACTCACCTGAGAGATCCCCCATCATCTTAGCCAGCAGCCAGTGGTCAATATGCTGGTATGTGATCCCCACTACATGGCAGATGACTGCAAACAGACAAGAGGGCAGGTTCAGAGTTCCGGTTTGAAGGCGGCGAAGGCAAGGAGCTTCCAGGTTGCAGGAAAGCCACGCTACGACCCAACGGCTGCTCACGTGCAGCTCAAGCTGCGAGAAGCCCTTGTGCCAGAAATGGAACTCGAGCCAGAGGAAAGGTTAAGATGGAGGATACTCCGTGTGTCTGGGATGGAGGCGGTGTTCTGTAACCTCTGGCAGCTTGCCTAAAAGACATTGGACCACCTTAAAAAGTGTCCAAATACTTTTGTTTTTGATGTTTCTTTTTTGGAAAGAGAACACAAACCTCCATCAGTAACTGGGGCATAGAGAAGGAAATTTTTTTTCCGTCACTCAAGGATGGCAGCTGAGTTTTTTTCAGAGCAGGGGAAGATGGCAAGGGCAACAGCTTAAACAAGGTGATGCGCAAAGGCCCACACCATTTCTGGAAGGCTTCCTTCAGTCCAAGCAGAGGGTCAGAATGGAACAAGCACAGCTGCGAGCACTTATATCAAAACAATCTGATGTGTTAACTCCTTCTTGCAATTTGCACCTGCTGCTCTGAGGTTAGGTAAAGGTTCCCCTGCACATGTGTGCTAGTCGTGTCCGACTCTAGGGACAGTGCTCATTTCCGTATTCAAGCCAAAGAGCCAGTGTTGTGCAAGTCCATGGCCACGTAGCCAGCACGGCTGCAAGGAAACACTGTTTTACCTTCTTGCTTTTTACGGCGGCTCCTATTTATCTACTGGCATTTACATGCTTTCAAATTGCTAGGTTGGCAGGAGCTGGGGTTATCCGCTACATGGCACCTGGGATTCGAACCGCCGAGCTGCTGACTTTGAGGTCAACAGTTTTGGAGCCTTAGTCCGCTGAGCCACCATGCCCCTGAGGTTACCCTTCTGTTAATATCATGTGCCTTATGTTTGCAGCTTAAGTAAAAGCATGCTACTCAATGTGTAAACACATCAACATGCTGCACGCTAAATTGATCTCACCCTTTTTCGAAAGGACCGTTTTGTCCCCATCTTTCTCCTGCCATCATTTTAACCTCCTGTTTCTATTGTTTGTTCAACAAATAAACTCTCTAGAGCCTCGGGGGTGGTGGTTATCTAGCCAAAAGACAATATATTAGCATAAAAGCAGGCCAGGAGAGTGTTCTAGCACAGCAGAGCGAGACACTTACATTTCCTTACAGAATCTTCAAACCCAGTGATCCCATCCAGGAGATCCATGTTCTTATCTAGTGCTTGCTGTTAAAAAAATGACAGGAACAAGATACGTTTTAACACTCTGGTACATTTTGGACACGAAGGAGTGTTCACTTGCAGCTTCACCCTGACATTAGCAGGACTGCAAACTTCTCGTCTTCTTTCTAATGTCAGAAGAGGTGCCAAAATGGCATGTTAAAACACCAGCAATTAAACATTCAAAATTGGCAGCAACATCAGGACACTTCTCGAGATGTCTCCTCTCTCCCAAACAGCTATTTTTTTGTTTGTTGGAGAGGGATTCTTTGGTTGCTCCTTGGAAGGAAATAATACACAGAGACGGGATGAAGCAAACACCCAAAAGCAGATAAACGGGAAGACAGGAGCAGGACTTACCCAGAAAGCTTGAAAGTGGCACGTCTCCAGCAGCTCACCCAGGTATAGGATCTGACAGATCGGTTCCTCCTCTTGCTACAAGAAATGGCATTAAGGAAAGAACCAACAGGTGTGGGAGAGAAGGTACGGCATTTATGCCCCACGCCTTCAAGACAGGATGGATTAACATACTATGTAGCTGAGAAAAGAGGTGATCTCTGTCGTCATCCATCACCAGTGCTCAACTAATGGCATCTCTCTGAATTGCTGCCAAAGAGGTATTTTATTTATATATTTATATTTGTATACTGCCCGATTTTCCCAAAGGAACTCATGGCGGTGAACAATATAAAGTATACAATACAATATCCAGATAACAGGCAAAAGAATAAAAGGTTTGGTCTTTTGGTGCTGGACTGTTCTTCTAGCATGCCTCTCTGGCCACCCTGAAAGACTGGAATAACCTTTGTGTCTTTTAAGCTTCACTGAAGACAGAGAATGTGAGCGAGAAACACAGAGCAATAGGCGAGTGAATGCTTATGGGAAAAGAGAATACCCAGAATACACTTTGGGGAAACATTCTAAAAAGAGAGCAATCACTTCTTTTCTTCTTCGTCATTACCCCGTCTATCCAAAGAGCTTTTCCATGGCTCTGAGCATCTGCTCATAAATACATGTCAATAAAAATAACCCTGTACCCTAGACAGTACACAATGTTCTCCCTGCAATCAGCTACACATTTTAAATTCAACAGAGCTGAGCTTGCTGGATTTTAATCACCCCTTGCACGGGCAGTGCTTTCTCAATGAGATCAAGGATACCCGCGCCTGATCAATCATGCATTTGCAGAGTGTGAAGTCCGTGTGGGGCAGGTTGGTCAGTGCCTTCAGAAGGATCTGGGCAGTCACCGTGGTTTGGAAGCAGGCAGGGTTAAACTGATACCTGGAGGAGGGGAAAAAAATCTCATGGGGCTACGCTGGGGATTAAGAGAAGAGGAAACGTCCTGCAGGGTCACACTCTAACAGATCCGGTCTTTTCTCCTGAAATCCACAAGTCACTTATTTTACAACACTGAACATTTTACCGTTTGCCAAAGTCTCAAACCAAGTTTGCGGGAGACTTCCCTGCAGCAGCAAAACATGTGTCGAATAAACGTTTTGGTTGCTCAAACTGCTTCCCCAAAGGGAAGGATGCCTCGACTCACAGTTTAAGCACAGCTAGGTTGGCCTCCAGGTCGTAGGCGTTCTCCTTGGCTTGGATCTCCACATAGTGCTCTAGCGTGGTCAGGTTCTCTGGGTTGTACCTGGAATGGGGGAACCGCGGTGAGAAAGGGCACACCAGGTGACCCGAGAAAAATACAATACATGGGGTGGGGGGGATTTCTACAACATCACACTTCCTCTGCTACTGAAGGCTCTTCAGAGAGGCTTCCCAGGTCGGCAATTAAACAATGAAATAAATATCTGGAAGATGAGTCATGGCAACTGGACTTGTTTTTCTTGAGAGACTGACGAAGCTGTTTGGATGAGCCATGAAATGTCTCGATCTCTCAAGGAAAAGAAGTCCAGTTGCCAGGACTCAACTTCCAGATAAACTCACCTGGATGGCTGAGAGTCTTCACAGAAATTAAATATAGGCTTGAACCCACAAGCAAGTTTAAAGTGATTGTAAGAAATCAGGGCTTTCTCAGCAGATTGTTCATGAACCGACATTTAGATAGATAGATAGATAGATAGATAGATAGATAGATAGATAGATAGATAGATAGATAGATAGATAGATAGATAGATAGATAGATAGATAGATAGATAGATAGATAGATAGATAGATAGATAGATAGATAGATAGATAGATAGATAGATAGATAGATAGATAGATAGATAGATAGATAGATAGATACACACACACACAGCCCGTCTTCTAACAGAACTCTGGGCGGTTTACAATAATGCAATAGAAATAAGAGCACAACAGTAAACATAATAGTAAAGCAAAACAAAACAAACATTAATAACAAGCCGGCAAGTAGTCTAAGTTATTGGTAAAAAATAAATAAATTAGAATAAATTAAAAATTAAAATTAAAGGTCGCCAAATGCCTCTGCAAAAAGCAGCGTTTTAACTGCTTTCTTAAAGGCAGGCAGGGACTCTGTAAGGCGAACCTCACACGGCATAGAAATCCTCTCCCTGATAATAACAATTTAAAAAGGGCACTGCGATAAAAATAGGAAAACCTGAAAAGGGCAATAGCGTTAAAAGGCGACACGACTCCAAAGAGAGAGAGAGAGAAAAGGACCCAAATTCAGAACCGAGCTCGTCCAAAGCAGCGCCATTGAAACAAGACTCCACGCCATTCATCTTAACCTGTCGATCCCTTTGAGCAGCTTCCCCACGTTCGCCCGCATTTGCTCGAAAAGCGCCATGGCACGCGGAACCCGGGCAGCCGGAAAAGGAAGCGGAAGGGACCGCGGAACGAAGGACAACTTCCGGCTGGGTAAAAGTCCGCAACTTCCGGTCCCGCCGCAGCCTCCCTCTCTGGGCCGGACCATAGAGAGGAGGAGGCGCATGCGCCCAAGAGAAGGAGCGACGGGAGGGGCCGGGGTCCAAGGGCTTAAGCCCAGGCCACGCCCACTCCGGAGGCCACGCCCCCAGGGGGAAGGCGCTCACGAAAGCACGTGTATACCTTTCAACGGCTGAGATACGATCAGTAGGCGTTGTAGACGCACATATCAATGGACCTAATTTTAGTGTATTTCAGTGTATTTTAATAGTATTGTATTGTATTTTAATGTTTTAGTTGCTTTTAATTGCTCTTGTTAATTTTGAATTGTAAGCCGCCCAGAGACGTTCGGGTAGTGGGCGGAATATAAATTGAATAAATAAATAAATAAATTAAAAATGAAAACCAAGGTCTTTTGCGAAGAACTGGACTTGATCCATGAAAGGTTCCACCAAAATATAATAGCCTTGAAGGTGCTGCAGGTTTTTTTCTTTTTTTTTCTTTGAATTTTGCCTGGAGTCACCCCGCTGCAAATATTCCTTCTAATTAACATTCTTGTTACTCTTCTGTTATCTTACCGTTGTCAGAGAGGTTCTCACATTTCTTGACAGTGCAAACTTCTAGGTAAAACCTGCATATCCACAATGGTATCCTCACTATGTTTAGCACCTAGTGCCTTTTATTAAATATTTGTCATGTTAAATCTCTTATGAAGTGGACTTGCCCACGAAAGCTCATATGTATGTATGTATGTATGTATGTATGTATGTATGTATGTATGTATGTGTTTATGTATGTATGTATGTATGTATGTATGTATGTACAGTCTAAATTTGTAAGGCTGAAAATTAAGTGTTGTCTTATACGCAGAACGGTATGGTTGCAAAACTGCAATTTTGGGTTTGAAAGTGTGTGTGTGGGGGGGGGTCATCCCATACATCAGGGAATCTTATGGACAGAAAAATACGGTATGTCTGTCTGTCTGTCTCTATGCCTCTATGTATTATCTATGTATGTGTCTATGCATGTATGCCTGTAAGTATAAAAACAGATGCATTAGCCCCCCAAAGCCAGTGAGCTGGCTCCAGTTACACCCTCTGCCTGTTGTACCGCAGAGAGCAGTTGTGAGAAATCAAAACCTGCCGGCTGAAAGCCACATGCACCGTTTGTAGGAAAAGGTGGCATATAAATCCAGAGGATAACATGTAAATGCATGCAAATGAATAAACTGTCCTCTCCCAAATGAAACCGATCCTGTTAAGGAAAGGAGGCGCAGCCCCCCACTTTACGGTTGCCATTTCTCTGTTAGAGGACTCGTTTTGTTCAAAGGCCTCGGAGGACCTTCACACAAACCAATCATGCTTCAAATCAGGAAGCAGACTGCTGAGAAATATATCAGTGCTGTGACCACATTACTGCCGACGCCTACGCACACGGAGACACAAACGCTGCAACCTCCGCCTTGCGAGGCACAGGGTTGCGGGGACGTTGGAAGAATGGATGCCCGAGAAAGAACAACCCTCGACATTTCCACCAGAAACCCTCAAGAAGACTTTGAGCTCTTGCAGAGGGTTGGCGGAGGCACCTATGGGGAAGTCTATAAGGTAACCACATCATAACTCTCTGGAAAGTTTTTGTCGGGGATCACGGGCTCCATCTTTCCTGCCGGGGAGTCAGTGTGACACATTTCATCAAATGCCTGGGCTTAAAATGAGGGAAGGGGAAAGGAATCCCATTGTTCCCCTCTTATAAGGTGCCCTGTGGAACTCATGGCCACATTATATTGCGAAAGCTGACAAATCGAGTGATTAATTGCTTTTTTAAAAAATCACGCCCTTCCTCCAAATATCTCAGGGCCGAGTGAATGTTCTCTCATTTTAGGTCCAGCTAGGTTGGTTTTTAGAGACTGTGATTGATCCCAGATCATTTCCTGATTAATCCAAATAAAGTTAACTCAGTAGCAAGGATTTCTGCAGCTTTAGGGAGCTTTACCAATAATCCCTGCAAAGTCCATGGCATCCCATTAACCTCATTGTTAAAAACATGGTACTTTTTATTTATTTATATAAAATAAGCCACTCTTCTTGGAAAAGCTATATTTTTTTTCCTAATGTAGCTATTGAAAGGATACACAAACGTATTCAAGTTGAGGGGAGCGGTTATCTTGTTACCTCTGTGTAACGTATATGCCAAGGGTCAAAAGGCATGATGCTGGGCTATGCTGACCAAGCATCTGACTCGGATAAAGCAGCTTTCTATGCCTTATGCCTAATTTAATTTAAGAACTGTAACAGCAGCCAAAATCCTATCACTTATGTCCCATAAATGAGGTCACTTTGGTAGTGTTTCTGGCAACTTAGGAAGTCAGGATAGATATAATTTGGGCAAAATGAGGTCCCCTTTTCCACCTGTATTATCTGCAGGAATTCACCACCAAAAGTTACCCTGACATTTTGGCCACTGTAGAATTAACAACCTAATAGTGTTACTCTTTTTTCTTCCTTTAATGGTCTTCGTGAACCAGGAAAAATTAAAAGGAGAAGGAAGAAAAATTGAGAGTGTGTTTCGGACTGTAAAACCACACTGTTTTGTGCAGATAAACTCTCTTGGGCTGCCAAATGTCTGTTTCCTGTTTCTGTCTATTCCTGCTTAACTAACACACGCGAGGCCAAATGAGATGAAAGGATAGATAGCCATGATCTGCTTTTTGGAGTCCCGTTTGTTTGTTTGTTTGTTTGTTTGTGGGTCAAAAACACCCCAAATCCAACCATCCCATGGCAAAGGAGAAGGAAAGTTGACTTCACCCCCTTTCGTTTGAAAGTGTGAGCTTGTGTAAACAAACCCCTTCAGAAGATACAAACACTATTCAAAAGTTTCTATCTCCATTGTTAGGAAACAAAAAGGAAATATTGCTTCTCTGTTTCTAAGCTTTACAGTTGTCTGTGTCCCATTATTTTCAAGACAGATAAATCCGTAACTAGAAGAGGGAAATCCTTAGGAGCTGAGAGTGTTTGAGTGCACAGTACTGTATAGCATTTTCTCACCTGTAATTTGCTGATCAGTTCGCTTTATTTTGAAAATCGGGCTTCAGGACCTCAGCGTAAAATTTCTTCTAAATCCGATTTCTCAAACCTGAAAGGCTACCTGAATCCGGTGTCTCCTACACTTACCTGCTTTGGGATCCAATCACAAGCTGACAAGGAACTGCAATTACATTCGTAACACCCAGAGAGCTATATTTATATCAATATATGCAGAGAAACAAAGTACAACAGCCAAAATCTAAGCAAAAAAAATTGGGGGGGGGGAACCAAGCAAACAAGGAAGTCAGCAGAACCGATCATGTTTAAACCAGTTTATATGATATACTGGTTAGTATAGATGAAGAACAGGTCATATTGGGATAATATGAGAACAGCTATTTAACAGGCTCACTCCCATTATTTATTCCTAATATTATTTTACAAGTACATATGATCTGTATCATTTCAGGCAAGAAACAAAGAGACAGGGAAGCTGGCTGCTATCAAAATTGTAAAAATGGAAGCAGGTAAGTAGGAAAACACCACACACTTTCTTGAAATGGACTGTTCCATCCTGAAACAAACAGCCCTCGTACTCCTATACGAAATTCCTTTTTGACGATTGCCAAAATCCACTGAGTGGATCATTTGTCTTAGAAAGGGTACATGTTTTAGGTTGAGGGCCTGCTGGCTGATTTCTGTTTCGTTACACTCCTAACGAACTCCGGGACATGAGGTTGCCTTTGGAAACATCCCAGGGATGATGATGACACAAGGCTAGGAAGCCAGCCATGGGCACGGACAGCGGAAGTCCACACACATGGTTCTGCCAAGGGCAGTTGCAGCCACCATCAAGGTGTGATACTAATCTCAAGTAATGTGGCTTTCTCTATTTGGCCCACCAAACCTCTGGAAAATCACCCCCCTCCGCCACCACAACCTTGTTGCCGCTCACGCCTCCCCGGAAGTTACTGACAAGAACAGTGCCCATGGATTGGGACTGTGCCGTTCAACACACATTGTTTGGTGCCTCTGCTCTTTCCTCCCAAAGAATCTCCGAGCTGGGCCTTTCAAATGACCCCCATTTCTCTCCTCTTCTGTAGACGATGACTACGCCATCATTCAACAAGAAATCCTCATGGTGAAGACCTGCAAACACCACAACATCATTGCCTATTATGGCAGCTACATGCGGTAAGAGAGAAAAGACGATCCCTGTTGGTTTTTGGGTGACAAGGCTACGGGTCTAAATAGATACACATCATAGAGGTGTGTCTCAGAACAATGGAAGACCAATATCCGAGGGAGCATCCTTGGGTATGACTGTAAATTTAGAGTTGCTACGCTTCTGCCTAGGCGATACGGCCATTACCGCACCCACAACAGCACCTTTGCAACCCTGCCCCATAGACCTGGCTTTCCTCCCCTACAACCAATGTCTCTCCACTGGTTCGCTAGGTTTCACAAACTGTGGATCTGCATGGAGTTCTGTGCTGGAGGCTCTCTTCAAGACATTTACCAAGGTAATTTTGCGACCTCGCGGGCGGAAAGATGGAACCAGGCATCGCTTCCTTCATACCCTATGGCCCTTCAGTTTGGAAACATGTTTTTTTAAAAAACTTCAAAGAACAGACATACCGCCTGTTCAGCAAATTCACACTACACGCTACTCAGGGTGTTGTCATTGTGCTGTCAAGTCACCTCTGATTTATTTATTTATTTATTTATTTATTTATTTATTTATTTATTTAGCTTGTGGCGTGGTGGCTCAGTGGACTAAGGTTTCCGAAAACTGTCGGCTGCAAAGTCAGCCGCTCAGAGGTTCGAATCCCGGGTGCCACGCAGCGGAACGAGCTCCCGCTGATCACCCCAGCTCCTGCCAACCTAGCTGTTCGAAAGCATGTCAATGCAAGTAGATAAATAGGAACCGCCATAAAAAGTGGGAAGGTAAAACAGTCTTTCCTTGCAGCCACGCCGGCCACGTGGCCATGGACTTGCACAACACTGGATCTCTGGCTTGAATACAGAGATGAGCACCGCCCCTAGAGTTGGACAAGACTAGCACGCATGTGTAGGGGGGGGGACCTTTACCTTTTTATGCTGCCCACTACCCAAAGGTCTCTGGGCAGCTCACAATCAAAATAGACAATTAAAACATCAAAATGACAATAAAACTAGAACAATAAAAACATATAAATACAATAAATACAATCCATTAATGGCCACCCTATGAACGAGCAGTCTCCAAAATGTCCTGCCCTCACCTCCATTGCTCAGCTCTTGTAAGCTCATGATTGTGGCTTCCTTTAGGGAGTCTGTTCATCTCATGTTGGGCTTCCCTCTTTTCCTGCCTCCTTCCGCCTTGCCCAACACGCCCATCTTTTCCAGAGAATCCTGCCTTCTCAGGACATCCCCAAAGCAGGACACCCTCCATTTCAACGCTTTTGCCTCCGTAGTTCAGCCTCGGTTTGTTCCACGACTCCCTTCTTTGTCTTACGGCCTGTCCAGGGTACAGAGAAGGTGGTGCACACATGACCAAAACTCCAACCACCCCCTCGTACACAAAATAACCAAAATGGCACCATAGCTGGCGATTGTCTACTCGCTGAAAACCTAAAGTTCAAGCATGAAAATTCAAACACTTGAAGGGCATGATGTTCTGAAGAGGCAGCCTTAAACAATTCGGACTTGAGGGGTTTCTTGAAGATTGGGAAGGGGCGGATCTGGTGCACCTTTACTGGCTGTTTGTTCCACAAAACCGTGTGTGTGTGTGTGTGCTACTGCTGCTGTATGACAGCCCGGAGTTCCCTTGGGAAGATGGGCAATATGGAAATTTATAAATAAATAAATAAATTGTTCATCTGATTGGGGGGTAGGGTTGGGACAAGGAGGTGAGCTTAGATACTGAGCACCAGGTCCTGACATGCAGAAGTGAAACTGTGTGTGGTTTGCTAGCTCGCTTTTCCCTTTCTGCCAGCACCTGCCTCAAAGGGAAGGATCTGACCTCCCCCCCCCCGGGCCCCCGGGCCCGGAACACACACACACACACACACACACACACACACACACACACACACACACACACACACACACACACACACACACACACTCAACTGACAACGCTGTGCAAAGTTTGGGTTAGGCTAGGTGCTGGCCTTGGGGACTCAGCCCATGTCGCTCTCCCCCTCTCCTTCCATCTGCGTCTACTGTTTTGCACAGTTGAACCTACCCCCTCTACGCACTACCAAAGTCTGCTCGACTTACAAATATTTATTTTTATTTATTTTTTATTTTTTAAAACTTTTTTTATTTTTTTAAATAGTTACCCCGACTTAAGAGTAGCTCAACTAAAGAGCATGCATTCAGAACGGATTACATTTATTAAGCTGAGGTACCACTGTATTCAATTTTGAGAACAGGGAATTGAGGGACATCTTACAGCGTTCATTGGATTCAAATTAAGAGCGTGGGAATGCCAAATTAAAATGCCGAAAGAAGCTTCTGGCAGGAAGATCATTTGTCACGGATCCGTTGGCTGTGGATTTCTGCAGGGACAGTGGGTTGGAGGGGTCCAGTGGTTGACAACCCTTGAGGGGGGGAACTCAGGTGTACTTGGACTGCAATTCCCAAGAATCCCAGCTAGCACAGCTGGTGGTGAAGGCATCTGGGAGTTTTTGGGTTGACCCAAGAACACTTGGGTCAACCCAAGGATTGGCAACCACTGGACTTGAGGGACCTTAGGATCCTCTCCAACTTTAACTTCCACGTTTCATGATGAACATTAGGAAGAACTTCATGACAGTTCGAGCTATTCGGCAGTGGAAGATGCTACCGCAAAGGAGGGAGGTGGAGTCTACTTCTTTGGAGGTTTTTAAGCAGAGGCCGGATTGCCATCTATCGGGAGTCCTGTGATGGGGGTTCCTGCATGGCAGGGGGTTGGACTAGATGGCCCTTGAGGTCTCTTCCAACTCTATGATTGTATGATTCTATGAATTGAGCATGCTACTTAGTGGGAAGATTCTTATCCTCTATCTGCTCCCCTCTGAGGCCGTTGACACCAGGCTGTGAGTGTTGTGAAACCGTTGTGAATGCTGGTCATAACACAGGCAACAGAATGAGTTGGGAACCTTCCATGGAAAACCTTCCATCTCACCTACCACTCAGCCTTTGTAGACCTCTGGGAGCATCAGCTTTAGGTTCCTTGAGAAAGGGGTGGTGGGGACCTCCCTGTGACCCCAAGGATGGCTCTCAACCGATATCCCCTTCGACTTCACAGCCACCGGGCCCTTGTCGGAGTTACAGATTGCGTTCATCTGTCGAGAAACGTTACAAGTAAGTACAGAAGGGACACAACTCTGGAAAATTCAGAAGCAGACATGGGTTTGGCTGGATTCATCCTTCTCCTAATGGGCTCAAATGTTTTTAAACACTAGCATCTCCCTTAGTTATGTAAGTCTTTATTATAGTTCTTAATATTATTTAAAATGTTTGCCTTCCACAATTTATGGACCAGATGGTTTGGGCTGTTTGGAATGAAGAGGACTTCCCCTGCTTGGTGTCTTTTAGGTGTGTTGCACATGTCAGCTGGGGATGATGGAGTTTCTAGTCCAACACACCAGGAGGGTGCTGGGTCTGAGCATGTCAAGGGTTCCTTGACTCTTGCACCTGTTGGATTTCAGGAGTGGACCTGTGTTTTGTTTTGCTTTTTTTTTTTTGTCTTCCTAGGGTCTGTCTTATCTTCATAACCAAGGGAAGATCCACAGAGATATTAAGGTAGGGCCCTCATCAATGGACTGCACAATTTTAAGGCCTCTCCCGGAAACACGAGCTTCTTACCGGGTATGGTGGAACATGGACATAACAAATGGATGGATGAAGCAGCAGTAGGTGTTAGCCAAAGCGAGAGAAGCAGCCGGTTTGGGGGGAAGTGACACCTGGGTCAGGAAAACCTGAACAGAAAGGGGCTGGAGGAACATTTCCCAGCTGAGAGAAGGGAGGGGAAAGGACAGTACGGAGAAAGGCGGATGAAGCCAAGATCCTCCAGAAGGCAGCATTCACCAATCCAATGGAAACAACCAGGTTGCTCTTGGAGGCCTCTGGACATGTGCAGAGTGCTTTTCGCTGAGCACAGAAAGCCTTTTTCTACACACACAGATGATGTTTTGACTGGAGTCTCAGGCCCTTGGGTTGGAAATCATGACCTGCCTCATCTCTCCTAGGAGAGCGGCAGGAAAGAGAACCATCCCTCTGTGTGTGTGTGTGTGTGTGTGTGTGTGTGTGTGTGTGTGTGTGTGTGTGAGAGAGAGAGAGAGAGAGAGAGAGAGAGAGAGAGAGAACGAGAGAGTTCACAGTTCGCCTCACACAACGGTCTCTCACTTCCATTTCATGCCCTTTTTGTCTTCCAGGGAGCCAACATTCTCCTGAACAACCAGGGGGAAGTCAAACTGGGTAGGTTTCATCCTGCAACCGTCAGGCTGACCACCATCCTCAGAGGGTTCCCTTGCAGGCTATGGAGGGAGGGCAGGACTTAGCAATGGCAGGATAGATTCCTTGCAGACTTTACGCCCTTCTCTGCCCCCCTCCCCCGTCTGTTGGCCCTATATATAAGCACAACACTTGATAACAGAAAGACAGAAAGACTTTTGAATATTGAAAAACAAGGTTGAAATAGCGGCGCAGCCCTTTGGATGTGAGTGATGGTGGCAGACATTTTAGTCCTGCAGCTTTCTCTATTTTCGACATGATACCATTGGGATCGAACTCAGGTCACGAGTAGAGTCTTCACTGCAGTGCTGCAGCTTAACCATTGTGCCATGAGTCTCCTGACCGTCCCATGGTGGACCTAGAAATTCAAACCCTTCTGGTATTCCTTGGAAGCTGTTGTCCTAGCTTGTCCATTTTAATCTGTTTCTTCCTGTCTGCCAGCGGATTTTGGAATCTCTGCCCAGCTCAGCGCAACCTTTGCCCGGAGAATGTCTTTCATCGGGACCCCGTATTGGTAAAATGAACCCTTTTATGCGAGTGATATCAATCCATAAAGGCAAGGGGTGATCGGCAGGAAGACAATTGGGTATTGGAAGGTGGGGCAGGGTTTCTGCCTTGATTCGCCACTTTGGGCTGCCGACTGCTAACCACAGCTGGTGAAGTAGCGCTGTAGCGCTGTAGCACTGCCATAACACTAACATGGTTAGATCCAGGAACGGGCAAGGCGGAATGTAATCGGCCTGGTGTTTGCTTGCATCCCAGGGTAGGTCGGAGCCCTGAATGATTCACAGTGGAGGAAAGGCGATCAACAGGGGTGGGCCGTGGGATACCAAGGTTCCCCGTCATACAAACACTGCTTCTCTTCCAGGATGGCCCCGGAGGTCGCGGCGGTGGAGCTCAAGGGGGGATACAATGAACTCTGCGATGTGTGGTCAGTGGGGATCACCGCGATTGAGCTGGCCGAGCTTCAGCCACCCATGTTTGATGTGCATCCTTTGCGGTGAGCAGCCTCCCTCCCTCCTCTAACGTGGCCGCGGGAGATGCCGTGCTGGGATGCCGCCATCAGAAGATGGACGATGTACCCCAGGGTTGGAGCTGGGAGAGGGGGAGGTCATGCAATGAACCTTTGCACCAGCCACCCTCCCAGTGTTGGCCTGGCATTCCCTCGTTGCACCTGTTCCGCCTGAAAAGAACAGACGCATGCAGATTTTGCATACCGAAGGAGAGCTCAGGGCAGCTTTCCTTGAATTAAAGGAAATCTAGTTTCTAGACCTCGTGGTTATCAACATAGTCCCTGAACCAGAGTTTTTTTCAGGATTGCCAACATCTTTAGTATCGGTCAAGTACCGCAGTACCTGAAAGCGTCCTTCAGTACTTGAGGTTGGCATTTAATTTATGCCATATTGCACCTTTTTGGGTGGAGGTGGTGGTGGAGAATTTGAAATGCTAGGCCTGTAGCCATGTGCAGGGGTGGGGGGAAGACAGCTCCTCAGGGGATGGGGCAGACTTATTTCCTTGTTGCTCCTTGCAGGGTTCTAGTGCTAATGAGTAAGAGTGGTTACCAGCCCCCGAAGCTGAAGGAGAAAACCCGATGGTGAGTCAGGTGGCCTTATTTCCGGGACATTTCCTGAACAGGGAGGAAACGTTCCTGGGTTTCCTCTCTGGAATCAATGGAAGTTGGTGTTGGGGTGTGTAGTATGAGGTGGGTTAACATGGCCACAGGCAGCTAAATATACAGCCCCGTGCCTGATAGTCCATCATTTGATTGTGAGGAAATCGCAGAAGGGCTGAAAACGTTTTGAGTGCCATGGCAGGAGCTTCTCACGCCCCTGTCATTTGTAAATTAGCCTGCCTTGCTTTCTGATTGCTTGTTAGGAGGTAAGCACAGGCTTCATTTGCAAGGACCGCCAAGTCCCACAGCTCCAACTAAATCACTTCTCTAGAACACCGGTCCAATTCATCTTTTCACGCCAGAATGTCTCAAATAGAGGGTTTGCCCCACAGACCTTCACCCACCCAAAGAAGGTGGCTGCATTCCAAAGAGGAAGTGACGTAAGGAGCGGCCAGGTCTCACAGCATCAAGGCTTTCTAATCAGTGTGCACCATCATCCACCAATATTGGCAGGCTTTCCTGTTCCCTATGGACATAGCTATAAATAATCCTCACAGTGGTTGCAATACCGCCCTCTGGCCATATAAGGTGGTGGCAATATAGAGCAGCAAAAAATAAATAAATCCAGCTCTCCAGCGCCCTCCTGTGGTAATTTGCCACACAGCAGCAGTGAGAAAGGGCTCTGGGTCCTTTCCAGAGACCATTAATCTCAGATCGGTATCTCTACGGTCTTGCGACCACAAATAACGCTGCTGCTGGCCGTTTTTCCCACAGGACGCCAGCCTTCCACAACTTTGTCAAAGTGACGCTAACCAAGAATCCCAGGAAGCGTCCCAGTGCCTCCAAGATGCTGACGGTAAGTATTTCCACCCCTTTCCCCTTTCTTACGTATTGACAGACATGACCCTATACTCCTTTCTGCCCAGACCTATGGCCTTCAAGCCTGGCCAGTTTTCTTTTGTTTAGGGGTAGATTAGGGGGCGGGTGAAGGGGTCTGTGCCATGGACACCCTAGCTATTATCTCCTTGTTGCTTGCGAACCATCCCATTTTCTTGACGCGGTTCAAAAAGGGAGAACGGCAGAGCCATCGCAAGGGAAGGCCTTCCATCCCACGTCTCCTTTCCATAGCTGAAGAATCAAGCAGCCCTTTCTTTTCAAGCTTGCCTTTTCAGCGTGGGTCAGGAAGACAACCTTCACTCCCACCACCGCCGGGGCACTGAACGAAGCTCTTATCCCCTGGAGAGAATCCGTTCCTTTCTGAACTGACCCTGCCCTTTCCCCCCAGCATCAGCTGGTCGCCCAGCCGGGGCTCAGCCGCAGCCTGACCCTCGACCTCTTAGAGAAACTGCGCGACCCTGAGAAACTCACCCGCTGCCGAGAGGAGGCCGACGAAGAGGAACAAGAGGTGAGCGCTGAGGATGACGCGAGACCACGAACAGGTGAAACAGGGAGGACGGAGTATCTGTTGGCTTGCCGCGCCTGTTTTCTGCAAGGTGGCACTGCGATTAAAAATTGTATTCCTCCATCCTCCCAAATACAAATTACCAGTGCTGCAGTGGGCATCCGCCTCCATTAAAGAACCAGCGAACTTTTGCAAACTTTTAGTCTGAAGCAAAACGGGGGTATTCGCTGCAACAGAAAGGCACTCCATACAACTAATTTCTGTAACTGTTATCTCACGCCTATATGGGTGAGGGGAGCGAGGCCCTTGCCTGCATTCCCCTGGCCTTTGCGTCATCCCAGCAGACAGCTAGTGGATCAGAATGCTCGTTGGCCAGGGAAATATAGGGCCCCCCTTCCCCCAGAAGAACAGAGGGGAGCACCAGAGAGTGATCTCAACATCAGAGGTTTTGAAGTCGAGTTCACTTACCTCTACGCAACTCAATCACTGTGTTTCCGTCCACAGCCCCCTCCACCTCCAGTGCCCAGAAGAATCCCCTCCAGCCAACGCCAAGGGGTCACCTCGCCCAGATGTGCTGAACACCAAGGTATGTTCACCCTCTGGTGCCCCCAGCCCAGCCCAGGTCCTTCTCTCCACTTGCTGCAGATCAGTTGCTTTACCTCTTCTTCCACCCATCTCGTTACAGCCCAGCATTTTGGCCACGGCCTCCGAAACCGGCGGAGTCCAGATTCCCCAAACTTCACGGTACCTCTTCACGCCTCCCGCTCCGTATCTTCTCGTCAGGCCAACAAGGGGGCCCCCGTTGGGCTCTCTCTTCCTTTCCATCACCCTGTTGTTCTTCTGCCGCTGACACCAGAGAGCGCTGCCCGATTAATCTTTGTGGGGTTTCAGGCTTGTTCGTTCACCTTATGTGATGCCCGCCTGGCCCTCCGTCACTTGGCTCAAACCCAACTTGGCAGGACATGGCTATCCGTGTTTTCTTATCCCCAGCTGCGTATCAGCTATTATTTGCTTATTTTAAATATGTCTATCCCACCTTGCTCTCTGAATGGACCCAAGGTGGCTTACATCGGGAAAAAAAGTATTTTATAATTTTATAATTTGGGATCTCCTGGTGGTACATTTTAAGGGGCAGTATTGTTCGAGTTTTAAAATGTATACAGTGGTACCTTGTATAAAGGAATTAATTCGTTCCAAATGAAATTATGTTAAGCAAATTTTCCTTTATACAAATTTCCCATAGGGATGCATTGAAAACGGAGTGATCCCATTTTTGTTGTTGTACAGATTCGCCCCACAGGCGATTATGTTAAGCAAATTTCCCCTATCTCCGGAATTTTTTATGTTGTACAAATTTTATGTTATACAAACCGTTTGTTATACAAGGGTCCACTGTATATGGTTGTGTATAATATACTGTATACAATTGTTACATACAGCACAACAATGTATATACATTGTTCTTGTTATGCCTTGCATTTTCTTGTAAACCACCTTGCGTGGGCTTCAGTGGTTTAAGTCTCTAGCTTTGGAGCCAGAGGGTGGAGGCTTGATTTCTCAAAGTGGCGTCTTGATAAGGTCTGGACTCCATGATCCATAAGATTCCTTCCAGATCTTCAAAGATTATTTTTATTAAATCTGATTACTAACACAACCACAAAGAGAGGCCAGATGAATGCCCCTCCAAACCCTGGGATGCTCCACCAGCATTACATGCCACTCCAGTAGTTTTGTCTTCTGCCTTCAGGAACTAACCACGGAGCCTGAGTATGGTTCCGGCACCAATATCTACAGCTCTGCCTTCACCAGCAGGTAAGAAACCTTGAGAGGTGTCATTCGGGACTGCGAGTTATAGCAACTGTTCTTTATGAAAATATTTTTTCATCCAGCGCGTTGTAAGTCTATGGAACTCCCTGCCACAAGATGTGGTGATGGCATCTGACCTGGATGCCTTCAAAAGGGGATTGGACAGATTCCTGGAGGAAAAGTCCATCCCAGGTTACAAACCATGATGGAGATGTGTAGCCTCCAGGGTTTAAACCAGGGTACTTCAAGGGCCAGATGCAGGAGAGTGGTATCAGGAGACAGATATCTAGTCTCATGCACTCCCAAACACAGCTGGTGGGGCCGCTGTGAGATACAGGAAGCTGGACTAGATGGGCCTTTGGCCTGATCCAGCATGGCTCTTCTTATGTTCTTATGTTCTTATGATGCTGTAAAAATGTGCAATTTGCTAACCCAGAATAGCCTGTTCCTGAATATACAACGAGCCTGCGGTATGTATAATCAGCTTGCCATATATGCGTTATTTAGAATGAGATATATATTTGAAAGTTGAATCATGGCATCTGGATTTCTTTTTCTTAAGAGACCAAAACATTTCACTGGTGATCCAAATAGCTTTGTCAGTCTGAAGAAAGCTAGTTGCGAGTCCTCCACTTTATAGTTCACTTTGACCTCATGCCACCCTGGTCTGAAATAGGCTCATAAGGTGGACAATGGCCTGAATGGCCAGGGAATAACCAGGGTGACAAGACGGCAAAGTGAACTATGAAGCGGAGGACTCCTAACTAGCTTTCTTCAGACTAACGAAGCTGTTTGGATGACCAGCGAAACGTTTCAATCTCTCAAGAAAAAGAAGTCCAGTGGCCATGACTCAACTTCCAGCTAAACTTGCCTGGATGACTGGGAATCTTCACACACATAATAAGATATATTGCAAATTCATTTTCACTCTTTTAGATGCTGCATCCTCTAAAGTGTGGAATATAGGGGATCATTTGTTGCATTTTTCATCTTATCAACCCATGGTTCCCAACCTTGGGTAATTTAGGTGTTCTTTTTTTTTTTCTCTTTGCCTCACCGTTTGCCGCCATCTTGTCTTTTGCTGCCCTTGCTTGGTGGCCTGGTTATCTTCAGCTTTTAGCCTTTTTACCTTTTAGCTTTTGCGTTGTTAGCCGCCCAGAGTTCCCGTTGGGAAGATGGAGCGGGATACAAGTATTTAAATAAATAATAAATAATAATAAATAAATAAACTCCCAGGAATCCTAGCCAACACAGCTGGTGGTAAAGGCTTCTGGGAGTTGCATTCCAAGAAAACGTAGGTCACCCAAGGTTGGGAATCTTTGTTATAAATGACGGCTGTTCCAAATGGAACAAGTCATGTTACTTACTACCAGTACATACGGAGGATCAAGCTGCCTCTAAATGGGAGCTTCCCAATGATTTATCTATTTTTCCATCCAAGACTAGATATCTTTAGGGATACATTCCTCTGGAGGGAAGCTTGCAAATGAAGTCCATGTTCACCTTCCAGTGACCACTCATATAACAATGGCTACTAAATACAAGACATTTAGGTGAGAAGACTTATACATCATGACTGAGACTGTCCACCACTTGGGCTAGAATCTAACAACCCCCCCCCCAAAACAAGTTGACTAAAAACTATCATCTGACTGGAGATATCTTAGATTTTTCAGATCAGGATTTGCACAGTCCCTCATTACAGACTAACTTGGCCAAGGCTTTTGCACATTGCATGCAAAATATTTAGAGGGATTACCGGCCTTATCTTGTGTTTTTGATTGCTTACAGGGGAAACGAAATGGGCTCAGATGATGATTATGATGTGGCTATGTAAGTGAAAACACAATATAGAAAGATTGTTTTCTTGTGGGGTGCAAACTGTGTCAGCTAAAATCAGACCCTCAATCAACCCTACCTATGGCTCACCGTGTCAACATACAACATGGTTCTACCAAATGCCCCCCTACCTACTTACTATAGGTTAGTTTTTAATAGTCCTGGACTGGGTGATACATCTGACCTAGACCTATTGAATGTCCTTTCCTGGCTAGAGGCAGCTTTTACTTGGATTTTGCAGATTCTGGAATTTTCAGAATAGCATTTCAGATTGCCTGGGTGACGCGAAAAGCTAGAATTTAGCCTGACGTGGGATGGAGACCAGACGATACTGCATTCTGGATGAAATCATGCTGGCATCTCAGAGACATAATTCCAGAAGGTCTTCGCAACTAGTTAGGGGTGCAAACAAGTCTGTGTTCGGCTTTCCAAAGACCCATCAGAAAACAATGCACTGTAACTTCTACAATGCAGGAAGTGGGTGAAGGGGTCTTGCACTCAGATGCTTTCAACACTTAAGATATATTCTCTTCTAATGCCATGTCAGCTATAACGTATCTTTGGTCCTCACTCCAAGCGATGGACGAGGTTGCCATAAAGAGTTGGAAGTCGAAACATTTTTATCAATGAAAATATAAGCAGTCACAGAAAACGGTCCCAGGGTTTGCTTTAGCCCAGCCGGTTGTAAAATACAACTTTTTTTTTTTGCTGTTGCCTCAAATCTCTCTTCTGACCTTTGCTTCCATTTTCTTCTCTTTTGTGGCATCTCTGCCATCCAGCCCCAGCCGATGCGATGCAAGCAGGTAAATTGTACTGAAATGAATTTCGCTCTGAAATGTCCCGCAGGCTTGCCTGATTTTGGATGCTAATCAAGGACCGTGTTTGGTTATTGCCAAGGTGGGAGGATCATAGATTTCCAGGCAGGGCAGAGCTGGCCATACAGAGCTAGGTGAAGGAACAGTCCAACGGCTTATATAGCAGCCAGCGGGCTGTCAGCCTCCATTCTGGAAAGTGACCGTTTGCTTTCCCTCACAGTTGCAGCTTTCCTGCTGATCTCCCGCCTCCACGGCCCCCCAAGGTGAGGAACCAGTGGAGAGCCAGATCGGTTCTCGCCACCCGCAACAACCCTGCGAGGTGGATCCGGTCACTCGTGGCCATGGGAGAGGACTTGAATCTCCCAAGGCCTAGCCTGCAGTTCTAACCAGGACACCCCAGCCTCTCTCAGCATCCTCTCCAGGGAGGTTTGGAGGGGAGGGTTTTTCTTAGCCAACTGCCCTTTGTGGCTGACCCTCCGTTCTTTTGAGGCGAATAAGCCGGTGCGGAACTGAACGGAATCTACTTCCGCCTTTCTCTCTGCAGCCCAAATTCAGGGCCTCACCAGAGGAGAGTCTGGTAGTGGATCGACCAGCGGGGGACGGCCCTTCTAAGCCTGTATCCTCAGGACATTGCTCCAGTGGTCCGATGACAGGGCAGGCCCTTCCTCTGATGGGCCCAATGGCTTCTCAAGCTTCTGACCTCACAGCCAAATCAGGTAAAAAGGGAAGAAAATATGAACAGAAATCTAAAAGGGCCGTTCCAGGAATCTGCACAAGCAAACCATTAATAATGACATCTGTAGTCGCTGCGTCCACCTGCACCCCTTAAAGAGTTCTATTCCTTTCTTTGACAGTTCAATGCTCCCTCAAGTTTCTAGTCCATTTACTTCAGAGGCATAATTTGGGAGGTGGGGCAAGTTTGGGCAGTATCCTTTTAAATAGTCCAGGTAACCAGTGAGACTTCTCCTGCCTCTTTGAATGCGACCTTTGGGGAAGCTTTATTCCCAGCAATTTATTTATTTATTTATTTACTTATTCTTGTACTTATTGACCGCCCGATTTTCCCATAGGGAATTCTGGGTGGTGTACAACACGTCACCCAAACAGCGACTGCCCAACTACAAACCACAAAACATATCCCCAACAGAAATAAACGGTGAAAACCTAACAGAGTACAAATCATTATATACCATGCCCACACTGGCTGGGGAATGATGCGAGTTTTAGTTGCAGCATCTCGGAGGGCAGATTCCCCAGGTTACAGAAGGCTTCCCTACTGGGATTAACCTGTAGCACGTGTCACCGAAAGAGTGCCATCTTCTAAAGTTCTATTATTCTCTCTTTCCACTCTTCTTGAATTTTGGACTATTATGTTTTGAAGGTAAGGACCTTGTCCTTCCTCTGTTATCAAGTCCTACTTTATAAGGCTGGCTATTACAGTGGCTGGATAGCGCAAGGGGTTTAGGTATCTGGGTATGGAAGCAGAGGTTGAGGGGTACGATTCCAGCCTGGGTGGCCTCGGGCAAGGTACACAACAGTCCCCCCTAAAGCTGGGAACGGCAGACCAGTGCGGAGTATTCTCTACAGTTTTAGACAAACCTGGAAAGATTTGCCATAAGTTCAGCGCTGATTCAACAGCTTGCAATTATTATTATATTAATAAGGGCAGTTAATTGTCGAGCGAGGCAGCTTGAACAGGGGCAGCCTTGGCCGTCTGATCTGCTGCAGGAAAGGAAGAGCCATTGATATCCAGGGTCATCCTAGGCAGACAGCTGGCGTACCCAAGTGGCAGGGTGGGCTGTTAATTGGTTTGGGAATTGGTGCCACACGGAGGGGGGTCTGAGTCTCACCCCGTTCTTCTGCAGCCTCAGATGCAAGTCTGGAGCCTCCAACGGAGCCACCTGTCCTTCCACCTAAGCCGGAGAAGAAACCCCAACCGGTGAGCCAATCAAACAGGCGTCTGCGTGTGGAGCAGACTTCTGTCAAGCACAGCACTCCTTGCCTGCCCCCTCCACAAGAAGTGTGCGAGAGGCACCCGTATTTTGCTCCAACGACTGAGCTCCCTTCAACAACCACAAGTTGCACATCACGCCACAAAAGCTGCTAGACTGCAGATGTTTTTAGTTTTAAAAACTAACTTGCAAAGAAGGTCAGAGCAACACATGACACAAAGGTTGCTTTCTGTTTTACAGTTGCCTGTGTTTCTCTACCAGCCGCAAAAGTAGGGAAGACCTGTTTTTTTTGGGGGGGGGTTGCATGGCCAGTGCTGAAATGCAGAATTATAGTCCCTTCTCTGTGGATTTATTATTATTATTTAACTGGAGGAAGAATTTTGAGATTGGTCCTTCCTATGCCAAGTTTGCTGAGCTTGGAAACTTGCCTTTTTTCAGAACTATTTTTTTTGGGATTGTGGAGCTTGTACTGCAAAGTGACATCACTGTGGTATGCTGATTGGCTAGCGTGGAATTCCTTGTTTCTTGAGGAAATCAGATGATTTGTTTAAAACTATTCTGCTACCTAACAATTCTAGGCAACAATTCTGGCAGGATATAATGAGCAAGAATCACTCAAGAGGAATTTCTGGGTTTCTGCTGGTCATTGGTCTGACCCTTTGCCTCTTGATTGGGGGGGGGGCAGAGGCTCGTGCAGGGACCGTAGAGTTCGCCTCCTCTGATCATGAAGCACCAATGATGGTGCTTTCTCTTGCAAATCTTTGGGAATGAGTAGATGAAGCTGTGGCACTTGATGTGAACAGGCAGTAGAATCGTCCTCCCTGAAAGGAAGCTGTACGCTCACCCCTAAGTGCTCTTCCTGCTTGGATGATCGTGGCTTCCTTCTCTTCCCAGGAGAAGTCATTTTTCAAGAAGGTTTTCAATGAATGTCCCTTGCACGTCACCTCGGCTACGAGTTGGACTCATCCAAATACCAGCGGTAAGACGGAAAAGGACATCTCTAAGCCTTTCCATGGTCCCTCATCCAGGTTTATTTTATTTTAAAAAAGATCATTTAGTGGCTTATGGACTTTTCATGCTTGAGCAGTTTTCTCTCCTGTTGAGCATCCAGGAGCATCTGTTTTTGCAGTGGGCAAGATGCAGGATTCCTAAAGCCTCCCATCATCTTAAAATGAAAATCTCCCAAACTGGCAGGGAAGAGCCAATCACTTCCTGTTTTAATCCACACCTTCAATCGTTGGTCATGGTGAGGAGGATGAAAAACTGGACCCCAGTCCCATTCAAGTTGCCTATTCTAAGATAATCTGACATTGTTGTTGTTGTTGTTGTTGTTGTTTGGTCTTGTAGCCAGATGGGTGGAAACAAACAAACAAACAAAAAGAATTGTGCTTCCAACTAGCCCCTGACGTATGGTGACCCTACTGAGTTCTCTCCAAAATATCCCGTTCTAAACTGCCCTGCTTGGCTCTTGCAAATTCAAGCTTGTGGCTTCCTTTAGGAGTCCATCCATCTTGTATTTAGTCCTCCTCTTTTCCTGCTCCCTTCAGCTTTTCCCAGTCTTATTGTCTTTTCCAAGGAATCCTGCCTTCTCTTGATGTGCCCAAAGTAGGACAGTCTCCGTTTCAATATTATTCATTCATTCATTCATTCATTCATTCATTCCTCTGGAGAGAGTTTGGGCTGGATTTGATCTAGGAACCACTAGTTCATCTTTCTGGCAGGCCAGGGTCTCCTCCAGTACCACATGGCAAGCAAATTAAGAGAGCTGACTGGATCCAGATATTGTTTAGGCTTGATTTGATCTAGGTCAAGGATGCTCTGAACTTGAAAACAATGGAAGACAATGGTGTCACCACCTTTTGGCCATCCATGATGTTCGTGAGTTCTGTCATGTTCTGTCATGCACATGCATCGCCTTCCTTTCTCCTGCTTTACAGAGCTGCACCTAATCCTGGGGGCTGAAGAAGGGATTTTTGCCTTGAACCGGAATGAGCCAGAGCCCACCCTGGAACTGGTGAGAGCAGGAGGGTGGCGTCGGAGTGGTGTGAAGGACGCAACTGATCAGGGAGGGGGAAGCAAAGATAAAAGAGAAGCAGTGTGGCACAAAACCCAACGGTGCACTCAAATATGAGCCAAGCCTTCTTAACAGGGACTAGCAGCCTTAGTCATCCTATAAAAGTATTTAGTAGTGTATTTTTTTTCAAATGAAGACTTCCTATTTTGGTTTAATGAAAAATGCATATGTGTGGTTTGGGGTATGTGGTGTATGGCTGGGTTCTAGTATCAAAGGCAGGATGTTAATTAACCTAGACCAGTTAAAATGGGTTTTGTTGAACCTAGCTATCTGTGGGTGGGTAGGGTGACGAAGGATGGCTCATAGGGCCCGAGACAAGTGCATTTGATTTTTTACTGGCGATGATTATGAAGCAGGCTGAGTGGGTGGCTCAGATGTTTGTTGCCTCCCCATCTGTTAAATGGTCTGGAAATGTTATGGAAATGCTTTAAGCAGAAATCCGGAGGGTATCAGTGGCTGAGCCTGGCAACCTTCCTTTGGAATGGAGAAGAGGAGCCACCACGAAGCAGGCCCTGCTCAATTAGGAAGTGATCTGCCTTTAGGATTGTGCTATGTCTTTTCCCCTCTCGATTCTCCTTCTCCTCCCCAAGCTCTATCACAGCCGCACGATGTGGGTCTACTGCATCGAGAATGTCCTCATGTCGCTTTCGGGTGAGTCGGTGGCATCCCGGATGGGGAGGAAAAAGCTGGATTAAAGCAGGATTGTGTGTGAGGGGGAATCGAAAAAGGGAGGGGAGAAGGGGCAAAGCCGGCGCTGCAAGATCACACATCGGCTTTGAGGACTTGCAGGCACTATAAGGTAGTAAAGAAAGCTCGGAGTAATAACAACCACGTGCTGTCAAGTCAATTCTGGCTTGCAGCAAACTGTTTCCAGGGTTTTCCAGGTAGAGACAATGCTCAGAAGGGGTTTCCGGTCTTCTCCTCGGGGACCTCTGAAATTGTGCAGTTGGCCCAAAAGGCCACCCAGGCTGGCTCCGCTCCTGGGAGGTGCAGCGGGGAATCAAACACCCAACCTCTGGTTCCACAATTCAAGGTGCTCTAAAGGCCCTGCTTGCTTCGGACTTGGGCAACAGGTCCCCGTCGTGGCCCTCTCCAGTTGTCAGGAACTCTTGAGGGACTCCGGTTCAGATTCTTCAGGATGTGTACCTTTCCCTCCAGGGTGGCGATGGGAAAGCTGAGAAGTCTAGTGGGAGGGTGTTGTCTGGGTGAATTTTTCAGGTAGCTTACCCCCCCCCCACACACACACACCCAGGATTGGTCCTTTTCTTTCCTCCTAAACCTGAATTCCCCTTTTCTTCAGGCAAAACCTCTCAGCTCTTCTCCCACAACGTGCTGGGTTTGTACGAGCAGAGCAGGCGGGACCAGCGCCCCGGGGTGGTCATTTCCGCCCACAGGCTATTACCCAGGTAACCTGCTCAGCTGCACACCCAAGTCCTTTGGGTCAGGGGATTGGTTGGGGTGTGGGAGTCTCCACGGTTGTGCCTTTTTTGGCCCTCTTTCTTCTCAGTCGGGGTTGTTAACATCTTTTTTTTTCTACCAGAGATGCAATGTTATAGGATTTAGCCCACAGAAGCCTATTTGGGCGACAGGTGCAGCACTTTGAATAGTCCCTGCTGAGACTAAAATCCAGAGTGGATCCTCCGCCCCCATGGAACTGGAGTCACCAGCCTCGCTGACTGAAACGGGGGATCCTTCTGCTACTACTCCATACGCTGTGGCCAATGTAAACAGCAGTCATTTCCCACTCAGCATAAACAGAGTTCAAAATTTTAGAGAAAGCAGAAAGGAAGGAAACTGCCAGTAAAACCCCTCCCAGTGCTTGCTAAGCCTTCCAGAGCTTGCTGCCACCCTAACAACATATTTAGATTCTGTACGTCCACCACCACTAACTGCCCTTCCTCTCCTCCAGGAAAAATGCCGTCACCACCAAGATCCCAGACACAAAGGGATGCCAAAGATGCTGCACAGGTGAGTGGAAGTCTGGCCCGGGTCTGCAGGTGTAGATCTCTCTCCCTTCCCCCGTTCTTTTCTTTGCTGCTCAAAGAAGCCTCCTCTGGGAAACGGTCAAAGCAGAGGAGGTATAGAAAAGCCAAAGGCCTCCAGAGGAGCCCCAGTGGCAGGAAGCTGCTGCTACGGTGGGTTCCACCGAGTCCCCCCCCCTTTGCCACCCGTGCAGCCTGGATCTTTCTCCTTGCAGCCCAGGACATGCCAAGCTGTCGCCACTACCTCTGTGGGGCGTTGGAGGCAGGGGTGGTGTTGCTGCAGTGGTACGAACCCATGCAGAAATTCATGCTTGTCAAGGTAAACCCTCTCTCTTTCTCTCCGATTAACATTCAACTGATTCTGGTGAAAATGGGAAACCCCGAGGAGAGGCAGCAGCATACAAAGTATTTGCGTTGCCCTGCCTCTGTTTCCCCTCTGGCAACGTTCTGGTACACCCAGTTTGGCTTGTTTCTCCTGGTTTCCTAAAGTTCTATGGGGCCTATTTGTCCTGGATTATCATCAGAAGCCTGCTCCCTCTTTATACTTCGCAAAGTGAAAATTTTATGGCAGGGACTAACCCGCTTTCGGAATGACAACTACTGGTGCTCTGGCATATGCCACCAAACTGCATGTGTTCTCTTATTTGCAAGAAGCGCAGAGACTCACGCAGGGGCACGGCAGGCAGACTCTTCCGATGGGGCTCCCCAAAGAGGCCGTTATTCTCGGTGCTGAGGAGAGCTTAGCTCACTGTACCCAGGCGAAGACCCATTGGAAGGATGCATGGCCAGAGAAGATGTGAGCAGTTGTCGGGGAGAAAAGGGAGGGGGGGGCAGATACTCAGGTCCCCCGTGGCTGCACTAGTTGTCCAAGGTCTCCTTTTTGAGTGTCAGGATTGCGAAGGTAGAAGAATGGTTGTCGGTGGAGCCGCCCGTTTCTCCTGGGCAGTAGCAAGCACAAAAGGAGCGCTGGCCCCTGGGGGAGGAGGAGGTGTCTTCAGGGATTAGGCTTCTGCTGTTCAGCCTTTCGGGAACCCTGTCCTGCTCATCTTTTGCCAGTATTTTGATTTCCCACTCCCCTCACCGCTGCCCACCTTCGAGATGCTGATGGCTCCCGACGAGGAGTATCCACTGATCTGCATCGGAGTGAGCGGGGGTCCGTCGGGGCAGGGCGTGCAGTTCCGGATGATCAACCTCAATTCACTTACCTCCTGGTTCATCAGCCAGGACAACGGTAAGGCCACCACCACCACCACCACCACTCTCCTGGACGAGAGTGTATCTCATTGACTGCTGAAGCTGGGGGTCACAGCGCCCAAATCCTGACCCAGCGGGTCTGCGGGCTAATCATTCAGCATTTCCTACTGCTTCTGCTGTTTGGGTGACCTGGATGGGCAGAAAGGGCAGTTCCCAGTGCGGACAGAAGGCTGGGCCGACTCCGGAAGGACGCTTGCTTCAGGCGGTCTTCGCAGCCGAACTGCACGTCGCAGAGGCTTTGATCAAATATTCCAGCCCAACATTAAAAGAGGGACAGTGCCCGATCATCTTTGAAGGAGCTTTTAACAGCTTCCTTCGGTTAGAAATTGATCATTCCTGAAAGGCTAGATAGCCCAGTGGTTGGGTGTCTCTGGTTGGGGGTCCCACAGTCCTCCTTTGACAGTGGACTGGATGCTCCTCGAGGTCCCTTCCAGCTCTGTAGATCTGATGACCATTTTGAGAACGGCTGGATCATCCTGTGGTTTAGACCCTGGGAGTTCTATTCCCCACTCTGCCTCCTTCTCCACAAGGGCTGGACTGAGCGAAACCATTGGGTCCCTCCCAGCTCTGTAGTTTTCTACAAAGGTCTTTCTGAATCCCACCTTGGGAAAACTAATGCAGTTGAACTTCCTAAAGATGTACTGCGCTGTTCGCCCTCAGTCCCAGCGCCGAGCGTTGAGTGAAGGTGACGTGAAGGCCCGGGAGGGCCCTGATTTCAAGAGGCAGCTTCAGTTTAGCCTCCGTTTCAATTTGACTGTAGGGGGGTGGCCTTGGGCCTCCAAGACCCTCGTGATGATGAAATCTGGGGGAAGAGTTGTGCAGCTCTTGAGTCTTCTTAGGTGGCACCCAAATCTGCCCCCGTCAAAACCCCTTTTCCTCCTCAGCAGGAACTTGGCAGTCTCCTTCATGTCCGGTGAGGCACCAGCTTTGATCCTCTGCCTTGCGAGAGCCGGCCAGCTTAAGAACCCGGTGCTTCAAAGTCGTTCAGACATTAACACCCAATTTCTAAACAACCCCCACTTTTTTTTTTTTTTTGCAGAACCCATCTGTTCAGGCCCAGTGCAGGTGACCCAGCTGGACAGCAAGACCGTGCTGGTTCTGATGGACAGTAAGTGTGGATGGGGAAAGGTGCCACCGGGGTGTCATTGCTGAGCTTCCGAGTTTCCTCAGTGGGGTCCAAACCACATGTTTCGTTTCCCAGGGAGTCTCCGGTTTGTCAGCCTTCAAGGCTCGCAGCTTCAGGGACACCCGGAATTCACCTTTGAGTCGGCGATGGAGTCGTTCGGTGCGTTTCTTTGCTGTGCTTCCTCCATGGCCCCCTGGGCTGCCGCCAGCATCACCATCTATTTGCCGTTGTCTCCTGATTTCCTGTGTGTCTTTGGGGCTCAGAACAGACAGAAGCTGAGCATAGACAGCAAACAAACAATCTTAACAGAGTCCGCTCCCTAGGGTAGAATTTGGCTCAACTCTTCCTTCCTGTTGAAATACCACTTTCAGCACAGCTTCCCGGTCCGTAGGCATTCTATGCAAGTTTATCTGCAAGGAGTATACTGGATTCACCTCCTATAGGTTTCCAGGCAGAAACAGAAGGTTTATGGTTTGGGGTGGGTGTGTCTCTTTTTGCTTTGCTGTAACTATTATTGATTCTTGGACTCCTTATTTCAGGCGACACAGGGTGTCCCACAGTCTTTTCTGGACTTTATTAGGGTTGAAAGGAAAACAGAGGAAGGACCAGGTGGCGAGCTCGAAACCTGATCTTTCCCAATCTCTCTCTCTCTGTCCCCAGCGGTGGTCAACAAGTGCATGCACACCTGCTGGCGTCATGGCGTGCAGACGTGGCTCCTTGGATCAGGAAAGGTACTGAGGGAACCCTCCTCCTTTCACCAGCCTGGTCTAGGGCCCCTTCAGATGCCACGGAATTCCTGATCAAAACTGGTCCTATGCCCCTGCTATTATTCGTTTCTGGCAGACCGTCACTGGAACCTCCTAAGGGAGGTCTCACGGGCGTTTCCCAGGATCCTGAGTTTTTTTCACCTCCTTCTTCAACCCCATTTCTTTCTTGCCTTGCGCTGTTTCGTTTCAGGGAGAGGAGCAAGCAAACAACTAAAAGTCTGTCTGCATGGAGGGTGTCCCGATTGCCTCTGTGTAAATAAATCCGATCTCTGGGGCCAGGTGGAAAAATCATTAGGATCCAGTTTCAATGCTTGTGGGTGGGTGGGTGGGTGGGAAGAGGTGTGTGTGTGTGTGTGTGTAGAACTTCTGTGAGTGCCTTGCCCTCTCTTGCAATTCTTCCTCTTCTCAGCTAGTACAGGATGTGTGGGATCGGCGGTGGACCTTCCACTTACTGGGAGCCTCCAGGTAAGTAGAAACCCCACCCCATCACTGGGGTTTGCCTGGCACTCAGCCCTCCCTTGCCCCGCAGCACACCTGGACACTAATATAATAATTGTGTGCTGTCTAGTCAATTCTGACTTAAGGTGACCCTTCCTGGGGTTTTCTAGATAGAGTGTTCAGAAGTGGTTGCCTCCTTCCTCCTTCTGGAGGTGCCCTGGGACGGTGCACCTTGCCCAAGGCCCCCCAGGCTGGCTCTTCTCCCAGGAAGCCCAGTGGGGAATTGAACTCCCAAACTCTGGCTGTGCAGCCAGAAACCCGACTCATTGAACGATCCATCTAGCAGTCATAATCACGCACCACCAAATCAATTCTGATTTATAGTGACACTTCTCAGGGTTTTCCAGGCAGAGAGTACTCAAAAAAAATGGTTTGCTATTCCCCCTTCTGGAGGCACCCTGGGGCTGTGCTGCTCACTCAAGGCCCACCCAGGGTGGCTCCTCTCCGAAGAGGCACAGGTGCCTCATCCCACGGAGCTATCCAGGCAGTTGGACTTGGGAGCGCGGCTGCCCTGATTCTGAACAGTTGGCTTGAACGTTGGGGAATCCTACCTTCCGTTGCTTTTACGGGCTCTGTAGCAAACCGGTCTCAGGAGGTGTCGGGCTTTCTCCTCCTTCCTCTAGAGGTGACGCGCTATAACTTGAGGGACTTCCGTAGCTTGTTTCTTCAGGCTAAGGAGGCCCTGCCTCAGCCAATACACGGCAAAAGGGGCCAGGCATGCAAATTAAAACAAAGAACAACAACAAAAAAGAGCTATGCTGCCGATCTGGGTATCTGCTACGATTGCTGCTCTAACCTGATGAACGAGGAGGAATGGACACGTTCAGAGTAGACAGCCATCAGAAACTCCTGAGGGAGGATTGCCAAGTTAAACCGTGGCAGAAGGTTTTGGGTTATATTATAACAGAAAGGAAGTGATGATAAGGAGGTCAAGATTCTTAGAGAGATGTGTAGGCATGTGTGTTAGATGTATACATGTGTGCATGTGTCCGCGAGAAACACACAGAGAAAGTGAGAAATGTGAAAATCTGCTGCAGATCCTAAAACTCTCAGAACTGGCCCGAGTCAATCATCACTCCCACGGCCATGGCAGCCACATCATGATGTCAGGGAGGCACCTTGACAATCCTTCAATTTAGTTATGCTGGCTACACATTGTCTTCCCCCACCCCCAAGTGAGCTGGGTCCTCCTTTTATCAACCTTGGAAGGATGGAAGGGTGAGCGAACCTTGAGGGAGCTACCTGGGATTGAACCTTGGACATGAGCAGAGTTTTGGCTTCAGTACTGCAGTTCAACCACTGTTGAACTGGCCCAGCGCCCTCTAAATATCACTGTCTGAAGCACCCACTCAGGACTGACTGTTTTTCTCATTGCCCTCCACCAGCACCGTCGTGTTAGAGACCCGGCCCGTTGATGAACCAAACGCCACAAGCAACCTCTACGTGTCAGAATGACCTCTGCCAAACCTTTCCCTAGACGTTGGCCTTCGACAGATCTGTAAAGCCAGTCCTTAGTGCCGCTTTGTGATCCTCAGGACTGCTTTGAATCTCAGAAGGGACCTTTCCCTCTTTTCGATAGCCTTGTGGGAAGAAAAGTAGTGGGGGAAGTGGAGTCAGGATGTCCCCTCGCCTGCCTCTGTGCTTTCCCTCAAACCACTAAGAACTTGGAATGAGATGCATTTTTGTTGCTCCACCAGGGGAGGGGGGCAGTGGTTCTGTCTCACCGGGCCTTAAGTGATTCCGCTTTCCTGGCCTTGCATCTTCCTCTACTGTAAGGGAGTCTTGGTTCTCAATAAAGAATGTGATGAATGCAACGTCTGGAGAGGTTATTTTAGAAGCACCCTGGGACGTCTCCCTATCAGCGGGATTAGGAACGGCTTGGCTTTGGCTGCAGATAAAGACGTCACCCACGGCCTGGTTTCAGCGTTCTATACGGTTTTATTGGCAGGGAACCAAGCAGTGCCAGGTGGTAGTGAGGAGATGGGGGGGGGTCCTCAACGGCCCCATAACAGCCCTGCGTACAAGTATGCGCTGGCAGAAAGACTCAGAGGTGGCAGGTCGGACAGTCTGGGGGACCCCGGCTCCTGGAATTTAGGGTGCTTACTCACATGGGGTGTCCTCAGGTGTGGCCCCCGCAGTCCCCACCCCACATACAGAGGCACACACACTGGGGTCGATGGGGAGGCATTTGTAGGCGTCTCCCTAGTTCTGGAAGGGAGCCAGGAGCACGGGGAAGCCCCTACCACAGAAACCATCAGCCCCCCCACACACACACACAGGCAAGACACAGCTGACAAGTAGGGCAAACACAGCAGGGATGGCACAAAGGGAGGAGCTGCATTGCTGGTGGCTCCCCTGCCCACACACCCCGTGGGGGATCCTGGGTCAGGAGGCCAGACTCTTTTTTCTCCTCTCCCTCCTGACTACTAGAAAGCCGGAAGACGGCAGCAAAATAACCCCATTCCCTAACCTAAATGGACATTTGGCTCTCACCTTCCGAGGCCTTCCTCTTTCCTTGAGTTGAGAGTCTATAAAAGGCACTTGAAACTAGGAGGTAGGGGGGTAGGGGAGGTGTCCTTTGACCCCAGAAGGGAAGTATTGCATGGACAACCCCCTTACCCTGCAAAGAGACAGGAGGAAGACGGAACCATGACCGGTGGTGCGGGATGGACCAATCCAGACCACACAGGGCTGGCCCTGGACCCTCGGATCCTTTCTCCAGGGGAAAAGGGATGCTCATTGCCTCTGCCTAAGAAATTAGGCCTGGCCTATAGGGGTGGGTGGGAGCCGGAGAGGGGCTGGCCAGCAGGACACAATGGCATGGCAGGCAGGCGGGCGGATGGACGGGTGGACGGACAGACAGACAGTGTCTCCTGCTTTGCCTAATTGTTTCCAAGGAAGAACAAAGGCCAGGTTGGGGTTGGGTTGGGGTGGAGGCTGCTCCTGTGCCCCAGTTCTTCCATGCTCCTCAGGAGGAGGGATCGATGGATGGATGGATCCGGAGCAGGGCCCTCTCACTTGGCATGGGGCAAGGAGACCTCTAGCTGAGTTGATCTTCATACTGCTTGCGGAAACAGTCGCCGGCAGGGAAGAAGTCCCAGCACCGTTCTTGGTACATCTTCCAGACGTAAGACTCCTGTGACAGGAGAGAGAGAGAGAGAGAGAGAGAGAGAGAGAGAGAGAGAGAGAGAAGGCCAGTGAGAGGATGTCACCCTGGCCAAAGGGGTGGAGAGCTCCCCCATCCCACATTTGCTGCTAAACTGCCTTGGAGTTCACCACCACCACCACCACCACCTAGCTTTGCCAGGAAGTGGATGACCCTCACAGGGGCAGTAGTGGGTGAGCCAAAGACCTCCATGCATACCCTTTACGGGCCTCCATCCCTGATGAGATGGAGGAGCCCCCTCACCTGGCCGGTGTGCTCTGTTTCATCCTTGTTAATGAGATACATGAGAAAGAACCTGGAAAGGAAAGACAAGCAAGCAATGACCAACAACCAGAAGCTTTTGCAGCTGAAGGCTCTGGGTTCAGAGGTGTGTGTGTGTGTGAGAGAGAGAGAGAGAGAGAGAGAGAGAGAGAAAGAGAGAGAGAGAGAGAGAGAGAGAGAGACCCCATTCCCGATACTTCTGGGAGCCAAGTGGTCAGGTTCAGGAAACCAGAGGCAGGTATTTGGGGGGGGGCAGCCTCTCCTTTCCACCCCACCCACCCCACCCCCACAACCGGTTGCTTACATGTAATTGGCCAGATTATGCTCTTCCAGCGTGTGGGTGTCGAAGCCGTGGGGCGTCGTATCAAAATAGTCGCTGCCGATCCCACAGATGAAGCATTTGGTCTGCCAGACACCAGAGAGGAGGGCCGTGAGAGCAAGGCAGCAGGACCACGCTGGGCCTTCTCTTCTGGTCCTCCAAGGCAGCCCGCCTGAAATCAACCCCTTCTCTTCCCCTGCTGGCTCCCAGACGTGACTTGCCTGGTGCAGGAGACACTGGGAGCAGTAATGGCAGAGATGTTTCCAAGCCTGGGGCCGCAGCGTTGGGGAGATACTGGCCTCCACCTCACCCCCCCCCACAAAAGCTCGCTTTGGGCCTTCCCTTCAATTCCCAGCTTCACGTAAAAACATGAAGCAACATCTCCCCCCCCCCTTTGACTTGCAGTGCAAGGAGGAGAAGCCGGCAGGCTGGATTCTACCCAAAGGCTCAAGGGAGAAGTGGTAGTTCCTGCTATTTCCACCTCGGCTGTAAGACAGGACCTTGGAAATAAGCCAAGGCAGCCAAAGCTGGAGTCTTGATGCAAACGGTCTTTTTCGATTGCCAGGAACTTGAATGGTGTGGTCAGCTGGACGAGGCAAGCCATGGGAGGGAGGAAAGGAAGATGGGTGTTGGAGTCCACTTACCTCCATGTCCTCCTTCACCTGCTCCTGCTGGTCCCTCAGCTCTCCGAAGGCATCAATGATCAAACCTGGGAGGAGGTAAGAAGGCAAGAGAAGGCAGCCGAGTTGAGTAAAGAGTGATTCAGGCTACCCAATACATTCCCGGGAAACTAGAAACTAGAACAGCTGCCTGTTCTGAAAAATGTCTACAGCCCTTTGTGAAACTGCACGAGAGTACAACGTTGTTAATCGGGGCAGCTCGCACACGCTCAGAGGTGCCCTTTCCAGTACGATGATGTGACCTATTTCTAGGACTGAATTCTTGCATCCAAAATCAGTTCTGAGAATCCTGATCTGAACTGAAAGGCAAACATCTTCATGGGTGGCCTCCCTTTTTCTTTTGTTCTGGGGAAGAAGGGAACTGGGGGGGACGTGGAGAGATGCTCTCAAGGCCACCCCATGGGATACCTTCAGGAATCGGAGACGAAGAGCCCAGATCTCGCGAGAAACGGCGCCGCCACTCACCTTGGATAATGGCCAGCAGGATGACGATGACGAAGAAGAAGAAGGTGATGTCAAAGATGACACGGTAGAGTTCGTACTCGTCGCCCGCTGGGTCTTCAATCTCATCGCCAATGCCCCCGCCGGCGCGCACCCCAACGTACATGTGGAAGAGGTAGCACTGTTTCAGAGACAAGAGGAGGGAAATCGGTGGATTTTTTTTTTTACAAACCAAGTGGCTGGAACAGCTTTCAGGTCTACAACAACTCTCCGGGATAGATGCGGAGAGTGCAGATGACCCGGGGGGATTGTCACCTTCAAGGCCAGCATATGAATTATCCAGCCAACCAATACAGTAAGTAGGATTCCTGTATCTGTCGGGGATCCGTTCCAGAACCTCTCACAGACACTGAAAAATGTGGATTATGGTGAATGCTATTATAATAGCGAACGTGATACACAGCACAGACTCTGCCTCCCTTTAATGGCCCATTTGGGGAACTTTGTGATTAGAAATATATACAGTAGGACCCCAGTATCCACTGGGGATTAGTTCCAGGCCTTCTTGTGGATAATGAAAACCGTGGATAAGAGAGAACGCCTGCCCACCCACCTCCAAACTGCTGTTTCCTGACAGTAGTGTGCTGCTTTATGGCTGCTGTTTTGAGACAGTAGCTTGCTTTATGGCCGCTGTTTGTGACAGAAGCTTGCTTTACAGATGCTATTTGTGACAATAGCTTACTTTACAGCTGCTGTTTGTGACAACAGCTTGCTTTACAGCTTGCTTTGTGGCTGCTTAATTATTTAATTTTTTTCCTCTGCCAACCGTGGATAACTGAATCAGTGGATAATGAATCAGTGGATACAGGGGGTCCTACTGTATTTCTAGGAATGTTTCTTTTAATATTTTTAATATTTTGGGATAATGGATAAGTGAATCAGTGGGAACTCATTCTACACATACAGGCATCCTTTGGTACTGCAGAATCCTGGGCATCATGAACCACATGGGTGACTTGAGTCCTTAAGAGTCGGGCCTCCCCACCCTGAATCGCTTCAGTGCGCTGCCCTCCACTCACCGTCATCATGTCATCGCATTTCATGTCAGGCTCGTCCTCATCCTCGCTCTTGTTGTAGAACTTGCGGAAGAAGTTGAAGGCCACCACTGTGTACAGGTACACCACCACGGCCAGCAGCCCCACGGTCATCATGAGCTGAGGAAAGAGAGGGCAAGTGGGAGAGGCACTTAGCTGACAGCCAGTCAAGCGCGAACGGTCGGATGGCTCTGTGTTCCCAACAGGACCAGAGGCCGCTTGGCGGGACACAACAGTGAGAGAGGGCTTGCTCTCATGTCCTGCTCATGAACTCGGTGGGGGGTGTATGTTTGGCCATTAGAAGAAAGAGGCTAGGGGTGTATGTGTGTGTGTGTGTGTGTGCACGCGTGTGTGCGTGTGTGCATGCGGTTCCTGCATCGTATATTCCTACTCCAGCCTTTTGCAAATCCTCACTCGCTAACTCCCTTCTTTCTCCCTAGACTGTGAAAGTAGATTTAAAATAAGATGTGATTTGTTAATGGTAGCTGGTGCCTATTGTGTTTGGTGGATGTCTGTGAAGATTCTCAGTCATCCAGGGGAGTTTATCTGGAATCTGAGTCATGGCAACTGGACTTCTTTTTCTTGAGAGACAGAGATGTTTCGCTGCTCATCCAAATAGCTTCATCAGTCTGAGGAAAGCTAGTTGTGAGTCCTCCATCTTATAGTCCGCTTTGACCTCCTGTCACCCTGGTCTGAAACAGGGTTGCATTATAGGCAACAAAGGACGGGGTTGTCACTCCCCCCCGTCTCCCCTTCCACCTGAGCTACCGACCCACCCACTCCCTCCCTCCCTACCTGTTTGCCGTTGTGAGTGACGGACGACAGGATGGTCCGCAGGGTCTTGACGCCCATGGCGATGTCCAGGAGGTGGGAGGCAAAGAAGAAGTTGTTGTAATGGCCGAGGACAGACATCACCATGTACCAGAAGAGATACAGGAAGGACTGTCAGGAGGAGAAAGAGAGACATATGGGCTATAAGATTTACCAAGGTTACCCATGAAGGCATCTTCTCGAGGAGGTGCTTATCCTTTGAACACAGCATGCGCTAAATTTACATTAGCTACTGGCAGGCTGCAAGATTCGGCCACTGGAGATATCCAGCCTCTCTGCATTCTGTGGGCCTCAAGTGCCAAATCTCAAGAGAAAAGAGGCGGATTGGTGAGTACCATCCGTAAGAACAGATGCCCATTATAGAGGGGCCGTGTCCACCTTTCCCCCCCCACTTAACAGCCTTCCCCCTTGTGAAGGTAGCAGCTGAGGGAGGCAGCGTTTCTGGCAAAACAAACACCACCCCTGCCCAATCCAATACACAGCCCACACCAAGAGATATATCGATCCCTGCTCATTAAATGTGCAGCTACAATTTGTACTTTTGTTTTCATAGCTTTTTTCAAATATTCAGGGAGGTAAGATAATAACTGGTTTCTCTTCTTTGTTACCACAAGGAAACGGGCTGAAGAAAAGCGCAGCGATTATAGCAGGAGACAGAAGGGCCTCATGGCTTTTTGGGTGCTTACCAAAAGCCAATATTGTGTGTGTGTGTGTCTCTCTGTGTGTGTTTTAAAGAAAGACTCTGTGATTCTTAGGACATGGAATTTTAGCATATTCTAAGCTTCTTCAGGAAACATGCAGCAATGGGGAATTCACAGAGAACGGGGGTCTCTAAATCTGGGAATTGCTCCTAAGAGAAATGCAACCTAAGGTTCCCAAAGTAAGAAGGATGAGTCTGGCCTGGTTGTCCCCTTCTGTGACGGATGGGATGCCAGAGAAAGAACTAATCTGATATTCATTATTACTCTAGTCGTTAGCTCCCTATTCACCATCTTCTCTCAGGGGGTTACTCCGTGTCTTTTCACTCACGTTGTTGGTGAAGATCACTCCAAATTTCCAGATCTTGTACTTGATGTCAATAGAGGTAACCCTAAGAGGGGGAAGGGAGTTGGGTGAGGGGAGATAGATGAAGATGCATGTACACACATATCCACATGCCATGCTGCATTCCTGCGCTCCCAAGATTGTTTAAGTGCACAACACATCCGAGGTTCTAGTCCTCACTGTGCCCAAAAGTTCAATGGATGAGCAGGGGTTTAGTCATGCTCTCTCAGCATGACCGGCCTACCTCACAGGGTTGGGGGTATGAAGGGAGAACTGGAAAGAGGAGAGACATATACACCACCTTGTGCTTGATACAGGGAAGATGGAACACCAGCAGAAACACTACCCCAACGACACACTATTGTATTCCATATTGCTATCCACAGATGTGAAAGCTGAGGAGTTAAGAAATCCGACGGGGGGGGGGGAGATTTATTTTGTATGAAATGTATTGCTGGAGGATGCTGCTTTGTTGATACCGTGAATGGCCAGAAAGACAAGCAGGGGTGGTGGTGGTGGCGTCCCAGATCAAACCAAGCCTGAACTTTTATCTAGTGGCAAAATGGCGATGCGGAGGCTGTCTTACGTTGGGGACATCGAGAGAGGACGGGGTTCTCTAGATGCCGGCATCACTGCAGTGTAGAAGCAGTGCCCGCCGCCGGCCCACCCCTCGGTTCCACCTCGCTTTCTCACCAAGTAAGGAAAGACTTGTCGGGTTCCTGCTTTTTCTCGTTCTGCGCTGTGATTTCCAGGCTGGCCAAATCCATTCCAAGCAGTTCCGCGATCCTTTCCCGCCCGTAGATGTCCCCGTATTTGTCAAGCACCTGCAAAAGGTGGCCAGAAAGCCAAGGAATTGAGGGTGAGTGATGATCCGTCTTTCAACCTTTGCATGCACCCTATCACTATCAACGGCCTTCTCCCCTGCCTTGCTGAGGAAACCTCAGCTCCCTTCTTCCTTCACCTCCACCTTGAGATGGTGTTTGAAGACCTTACCTTTCGCTTGATAAATTTGTCCCAGTAATTGCTGGGGAATGACCTGGCAAGGAAAGGGAACGGAGAGGTGTGTGTGTCAGTTTAATCATCACTTCTGCCCCTCCCTCCTAAAGCCTTCCACCCCACTGGATCTTCCTCCTTCCCTTGGAACGGGGTGGCTGTCCCAAGCTTCCCCCCAAATCTACCCCACTTCACCCTCTGCAAAACCACCGCTTATCTGCCTATGGGGGGGGGGGATGGCTAGGAGCTGCAATACACGGTTGCTAGAAGGATGAGGGGGCCACCCAAGGGGAAGTGGATGGACCTGTATAGGAGAAGACCCACCGCTAGGTAGCTCAGGGGTTTAGGAATCTGGCTGTGAAGCCAGGGGCTAAGAGCCCAATTCCCCACTAAGCCTCCTTGACAGCAGCTGGACTCCACGATCCCAGAGGGTCCCTTCCAGCTCTGCGGGTTCTAAGATGATTATTGGGAAGTGGATAGCTCAGTGGTTTAAGGCATCTGGCTGGGGAGCTAGAGGTTAAGAGTTCAATTCCCCACTGGGCTTCCTAGGCAGGGGTCAGGACTCAGTGATCGGCAGGGTCCTTTCCATCTCTGGAGATCTACAATGATGATGATGATGATGACGATGATCATCATCATCATCATCATCATCAGGGGCTACTGTCAGGACTATTTTTTTTTCCTGGAGGGAGTGTTTCCCCTGGCAGGCCTCTGGACCTCAACTGTGGTCCTCAACAACCAGGGAAGGCCTTCTGATCAGCCCCCAACGTCTCCCCTTGCAGGAGAGGGTTCCATGGCCCATTGGGGTGGGGTGGGGTGGGGGGTGGGGGAAGCCCCTCCCCCCCCGATCCCCATCCTCCTGGAGAACTCACGGGGCGTTGAGGACCAGGCGGTCCCACTGGCCCTTGATGTCGTCGTCCTCGGGCTGCTCCGTGATGTAGAGGCCGTCAAACTCCAGCTTGCGGGCCAGCTCCTTCTCGCGCTTGAAGATGACCAGCGGCACCTTGAGGCAGTTGTAGCCGATGATGCACAGAAAGGCCACCAGGGTGTGGACGATGGAGAGGAACTGCAAGGCCGGCTGCATGTAGCCAGTGCTCTCCTCCAGGAAGTAGTAGACCACGCTGTCCTCCTCGTCCTCCTCCTCGCCGTTGCCGTTGCCGTTGCCGCCCCCGCCGTCCCCGTCTCCGCCAAAGCCCGAGCCGGCCCCGGAGGCTGCGTCCAGCTCCCCTTCGAACCCGGAGCCCTCAAACTCCTCCTCGCCCGGAGGGGTGTCGGACACCTGGACAGGGGAAAGGAGAAGAGGAGAGACGGTTGGGCCGGAGCTGGAAGGGGCCATTTTCAGGACTACTACTGCTGATCCAGCGTCAAGATGGCAGCATTGGGTTCTACCCACCCCTTGCCTTTCTGCTCTGACTCTTAAGACTGCTGGCCTGCCACTTTCTCCAGTCTCTTCCCTGTTTCTTTCGCTCTTGGGATGCTGTGCTGCAAAGCGTGTTTTCCAGATAAACTAGAGCTGCGGAATTCTGAGCCACATCTCCTGGCTATGACTCGGTGAAACAAATCCTGCCCCACTTGTGCCGTTCCCAAAATCCTATCACCTGGCCTTCCAGTCTGTCAAGGGCAGACCCAATTTTGTGTTCTCCTCTCCTGGCCATGTACTTGCCCCCACTCTGCAGAGTCCCACAAAAAGATTCGCAGCCCCCTTACCTTGTAGAAAAGTAGGATGAAGTTGATGGCAAAGGCCAGGAAGAGTGCCAGGAAGCGGAGGTTGTAGAAATTCCTAGACAGATAATTCTGAAAAGAGGAGTGGGTCAGGATTAGGCCGAGGCTTCACCCGTGTCCCAAGTGTATGTGTGTGTGCGCGTGTGCGTGCATTCGGGTGTAGGTGAGTGGCAACAAGGCACCCAAATTTAAGTGTATTCCAAGGAAAACAAAATGTCCTGAGAAATGTAACCGTGTCTCCACACTTTTCTGACTGTACATAATTTATTTCTTTTTCAGTTTTCCATCAGTAGAGGAACTGAGGGCCAGGTAAGGTACGGGGGCTGTGTCCCCCTCACTGCTGAAAACTGTGCTCCAATCTGTGTCAAGTCATCTTTAACCACCTCTACAATCACAAGCCTATTTTCACAATCTTAAGGATTACCGGCTTACTTGTGCTAAAGAAATCAAAAACTGTACTGTTGTGGTGTAGTTTTTTTTTTAAATTTATTTTTAGCACACTAATTCATCCTGCATCCAGGACTATAAGCCTTGTTAGGGAAATACAGTGGCGCCTTATATAAAGGAATTAATTCGTTCCAAATGAAATTCTGTTAAGCAAATTTTCCTTTGTACACGTTTCCCATAGGAATGCATTGAAAACGGAGTAATCCCTCATCGTGGGCGTTTTTCTGTTGTACGGATTCGCCCCATAGGCGATTCTTTTAAGCCAATTTCCCTTATCTCTGGAATTTTAACTTGCACAGATTTTTATGTTATACAAACTGTTTTTTATAGGAGGGTCCACTGTATGGGAGGACAGAAGATACCTGACCCTTTTCAGCACCATGGACAGGGGATGCTGTGCCCTAGACTAGGGTGCCTTTTCCACCCAAAAGAGACCCTACCAGGAATTTTGTCCTTTGAATCTCCAGTTCATTCCAGAATTCCGAGCCTCCCTCCTCAGGCTCCTTCTTCTCCCGTTGTGCCACCTTCTTCTTCTCCTTGACTTCCGCTTTGGGTTCTTCCTCCTTTGCCTCTTCTTCTTTCTTCTCTTCCCCTTCTTCCTTGGCAGCCTTCTCCCCATTTTCCGCGCTGGGAGGGTCAGGGAAGTGAGCAGAGAAAACATGAAATATACCCTCCCTTGGCCTGCCTAGCCCTCTGTCTCTATTCCAGAGGCAGCCCACCAGCTCCAGCCGAACACAGTCTGATTGCTTTCTTCCGGGTACCAGGCCATCGCTATTTTTCTGTTCCTGGGTGTTTCTATTTTAGTTATTTCAAAGCTATGCGTATTATGCTCTTCAGATCTGGGCTGGTGTTTCCTTGTTTTAATTGAGCAGTTAATTGAGGAAACGCAGTGCCAAGCAAGACCAACCTGGTGAAGGGCAGTGTAGAATAAAAATAATTAAAAGGACCTAAATTGGAGGTGAGGCACCTTAATCTCCTGCAGAGGACTGAAATAATGTCTCTTTCTACAGTACACTTTTTATTTTTTGCAAAGGGGGGGGGCTAGGGTAAAAAAATGAAAAGAAGATAAAATTCCCAAGGAACCTAGCTCAGTTGATGATACCTGTGAGATTGTACCATATATACAAGAACTGTGAAGCTTAACAACTCATGCACTTCATGTCTTGCTCTCTCTCTCTCACACACACATCAACGCCACCCCCTCACCAGAACCAACAACACTTACTCAGATTTCTCTGGTTCTACAGGTGGGGGTTCCTCAATCTTTTCTGGTTCCTCTTCCACTTCCTCTCCATCAATCTAGAACATTCAGAAGAGTATGGATCAGTCCTCTGGTATTACAGAAGAGCAGGGAATAAATATGGATGGATGTTCCTGTCTACATGTCTGTCTCTCTCTTTTTGTGTGTGCATGCAAGAAGAAATAATAAACATAACAGAACTACCATGTACTGCCTGTATAGTATTTCCACAGGCTCAGCAATGTTAACACCGCTAGCAATCTAGCTTCCCATGGGAGAGAGTCCCAGAGTTTGGGGGCTGCCACAAAGAAGGCCCTTTCCTATGTCCCCACAAGCTGCTCCTGCAAGCGTATGGTGGGATTGAGAGAAAGGACTCTTCTCTTAATGAGGGTGCCCTTAATCACAGCACCCCCACCCCCACAGCACCTGCCCTAATCCCTCCACATGAAGAATGAGAAAGAAACCTGACTCTCAGAACTAAAACAGATTTGCAGGAGCCCAAATGATGTTAACCCCAGGGATGACCCTCAGCCATACAGACACCCTCTTGAGCCCCAGACGTACTCCTAGTTTCCTCTTCAGGATGGGCGAGCCTTCAGGCGTAGGAGGCTCGACAGGGGTGGTGTCCCCCATATCTCCGAGACCACCGGGGGCGTCAGGAGCCATGGACCGGAAGTGCTCTTTCTTGGGGTCAAAGCCGTCTCCTCCTTCCTCGCCCCCCTCCTCTTTGCCGGCCTCCGCTATCTCCGCTTCTTCTCCTTCTTCGACCACTTGCTCAACCTCCTCGGACGGGGCCACGTCTCCGTGCACTTCATCCTGGGTCGGGTCGGGCATGCTGGCCAGCAGCTCCGTCATGGTGATCTTCTTGGCCTCTTCCACCAAGCCGCCGCCAAACAGCGTGTTCCAGAGGAGGAGGAAGAGGCCCTTGAAGACGTTGTAGAAGAAGAAAAGGATGCTCATCAAGATGGTGTAGATGAAGGTGGCCACAGCCATGGCCATCTCCTTGATGGTCATCTTTTTGATCTTGCGGAATTGCCGGCGGATGTTGCGGTAGGTAAACAGGTGGAAGAAGTTCACCACGCTCTCCAGGAACTCCCCGAAGGCTGAGGACGCCTCCGATGGAGCCGAAGCCTTCTCTGCTTCCGCGCTTTCGGCCCCTTCTCCTTCCTCTTCCTCCTCTTCCTCCTCCTGCCCTTCCTCCTCCGAAATCTGGGCGGCGATCTGCATCTCAAAGATGGTGTCCTCGCAGAAGTTGATGAAGAGCTCCATCTTCTCCGACTCGCCCCCTTCGTTGACCACGTCAAAGATGAACTGCCTCTTGGACTCCTTGACCTGCGGCATCTCCCACTGGGCCTTGTTGGTCTCGCTGATCTCGAAGTAGATGCGCTCAATGCGCTTGCTGGCGCCCATGATCTCGATGCGGCCGAGGTAGGGGCTGAAGTAGTTGAGGATGCACTCCGCCAGCTCCAGGAAGGTCTTGAGCCGGTTGTCGTGAGGGATGTGCTCCGAGAGGTTGGTCAGCAGCACGGCGATGTTGAAGCCGATGTCTTTGGCGGGCTCTTGGAAACGGTTGGCGAACTCCTCGTAGTCAATCATCTCATTTTCATCCGCTTCCGAGCAAGAGAGCAAGAACTGGATCTCGGACGGGGTGTACTGCTTCTGGCTGTCCATGGCCTTCTGGAAATCTTTCTTGGAAATCAGCCCCCGGGGATCGGTGACATAGTCCTTGAAGGCATCCGAGGCCACAATGTCCTTCAGCTTCAAGAACATGTCGAAGAACTTGAGAATCATCTCCACGTTGCTTGAGGACTCCACCAACATGTCCACCATTTGCCTCGCGATGGTGCCGTTCACGACATTCCCTGGAGGGAAGAACATCATGGAGGATGTTAATAAAGTGCCATAGTCATGGACATCGATGTGGAAGAAAGACACGCAATGAGTGGGCGGGTCAATGCTGTGTTCCCACCCCAGATGTGAGGCCGGTGAAGCTTTAACAATCCATAACAGAGATATAAACCCTTGCTTCCCTCTTTCTCATTGGAGGGAAAAGAGGATTCAGCACATTCTTCTCCTCACTTGAAAGGGTGAGGTAATTTTTTTGTGGGTTTCAATTCTGTCCTCACAATTGCCAAGACTGTTATTTTGTTCGAAACTGGTACAAGTGTTCTTTAGATTTACAGAAATAAACCAGTTTCAAATCCTGGATGAGTCTTTACGGAAATCTACCAGTCTTTTTGTGCTTGCTCTGTGTGTCTCCTATGCTATCTGTCTGTCTGTCTGTCTGTCTGTCTGTCTGTCTGTCTGACCTTTCTCCTTAAAAAGGACCCAATTGTCTACTTGGAAACGGCACTTTGGTTTGAACCGCAAGACATCCAAAGTCAGCAAAAACGGTGATGCTCAACTCTCACCTTCTAACAGGGACAATAACATCACCACCATGTCCTTCTGCAGGTCGAGCAGCTCCTTCAGAAGCCCAATTTGGCTGGAATCCTAGAGGAAGCGGAAAAACAGAAGATACTGAGTGTCCCTTGGCTCGGGCATGCTTTCCCTGCAGATCATTCTGAGGCTTATGGTCAAAGCTCTAGTTGCCCTGTTGAGGAAAGTCATCCTCCATGGACACCTCATGCACCACACCCCATCATGTATTCTTGATGTCCTCCTTTGCCACATAAAATGGCTCCCCGCAGAAGACAAGGGTAATTTTTCATCAAGTGGGCAGGCAGAAGGAGGAGGACAGAGGCAACTCTGTCGGGACCACAGGCCAGGGGCCGGTTTGTTCGTTCGGTTTATCTATTGCCCATTTGGCCATTAAGGCCACTCTTGATGTCTACAACAGTGGATGGGTGTTGTAGACCACTGTCCTCTCCACAAAGTCCACACACACACCCCAGTTCTCAAGTGGATGCCTCCACTTAAGAGGCTTGGAATCTGTTTAGGACTATCTAACCTTGCCATGTACAATATGCTTCAAGGGTACCACCTCAAAGTGGGCCATGGAAATATGGCACTCCAGAAACAATCAGTTCTGGGGGGTCCCGACCTCTTCCTCTTTAGCCCTCCCACCCTCTTTGGAAGACAGTTTGTTCACTAGAGACCTATCTTCAAATCTAGGAAACGAGGGTGGAGAGGACACCCCGTTTCCTCTGAAGGAGCAGTCTTCCTTCCTTACCTGAGGGTGGGATTCACTCCGAAATTGATCCTCATGGGCAGCACAACAAAAAGGATAATTTTGGTGAGGGGAGAAAATGCCCCTAATGTGTTTCATCCCCATGGCGGCACCTTACAAAAACTAATCTGGACCCAATCCTATTCTTACCTCCTTGCATGCTGAGAAAGTACAACTCAAAGGGGCCCAGCCCTTTCAGGCCCTTCACATTTCTCTCTTCAGTACCAACAAGTCTGCACTGCAAACTCATAGCAGGCTGAGTTCCGGCTTTCCCCAAAGAACGCTGGGAACTGTAGTTTATTGGGCGTGCTGGAAATCCAGTTAGGCATCCGTATTCTTCCTTAAAGATGGAAGAACCAGTTCCCATGGTTCCCAGGGAGAGGGCAGAAAACTGTTTGAACCCATTGAATCCTGGAGTGTCGTCATGCCCTCTGTCCGCCCTACGTGCTATTACGTACCGGCAACCTTGCATTTGGGTTTAGAGGAATTTTGCTACTAGCGAGTCCCCAAAGGACACAGGCTGGAGGGGTGGGGTGGGAGAAATAAGGGGGTGCCACGCCCAGCCAACACCACAGATTCGTATATCTCCTCCCGCTTGGCCCCCAACATCCACAGTATGACAACATGAGCTAGGATGGGACGTGAGCTAGCAAGCCGAAGCACTGGGCAAGCATGGGATTGCTGACCACCCCCACCCCCCTCTTTATCAAGGGACGGTTGGTGGCGCGGCCAGGCGGCAGGTCGGGTCAGGGGCATAGAAAAGCAGAGAAGGGGAGAAGGAAGGAGAGCTGGGTGAAGTGCAAGGGCCAGCCGCTGCAGAGCCAGAGTGGGAAACAGACCAGACCAACCTCGGCGTTTGTCAAGGGTGATGCCGCTATCGGCCAATGCACGGGGCGTGGAGTGTGTAGGGTAGAGAAGCAAGGCCTACAAAGATGACAAGGGAAATATTGATGGAACAAACATATAGGGAGCCCTGGATCCTCTGGGTGTTGTTGAACGACGACTACCATCACCACCAGGAGGAGCTGAGAAGAGCTAGAATCCAATCCCATCACAAGGGCCACGGGTCCCCCTCCTGTGGCGCAAATGAGGGCCGCGGCAGAGGACAGGACACGCTAGTTTGTTTTGCAGGAATGGCTCCGAGACTCTAAGGTTATAAGGTTAAGGATCCTAAGGGCAACTGGCCGATTGAAGTACGTAGCCAGAAGGGATCCGAACTCTGAACTTCTTTTGTAGTTGCGTAGTCACTGTTGGGTAGCGTCTGTACACCGCCCAGAGTTCCCTATGGGAAAATTGGGTGGTTAATAAGTATAAGAAATAAATAAATAAATAAATAATCCCTTTGGGTGCGGGAGGCAAGAGATTAAATTGGTCTGGCCTGATCCAGACCCATCCGGAGGAGAAGGGCAAGGGTCTTGGAGAGGGAGACGGAAGAGCCATGGGCAGGGGAGCAGCGAAAAAAGAAGACAAGGAGGGGAAAAGGGTGAGAGGAAGCAGACGGAGCAGCCAGAGGGAGCGGCGTTGGCGTGAGATGGCCACATGTTAACACAGAAGGTTCTTACGCCATTTCGAAGTCCTGGGGGTTGGGTCATCTGTCACACATCAGAACAAAAATGTTATTCAGAAACATTTTTAAAAGAATATTTTTGTATCTTGACAGGTTTACCATCTAGCACATTCCTTTATTTCCAAGGGAGGGGGTTTCGTTTCCCCTCTTTTTGGAGGGAGAAAACCTGGGCCCATGTATTGACTGGAGATTTGGAAGAAATTCCCCCGAATTCTTCAGTCGTCAGAAGAGCAGAGGGATTCGAAGCCCTGAAATGGACCCTGCAGGTCACTGGGTTTTGCCACTGGTCCCGTCTATGAATGTTACGCAGTCACCTTCCAGTTTCTGCTTTGCAACCTCTTAAGGCTCCAGTGGTGGCCAAACTTTGGCCCTCCATATGTTTTTGGACCACAACTCCCACTGTCCTTCATCATTGGCAACACAGGCTTGGAATTCTGGGAGTTGTGATCCAAAACATCTGGCAGGCCGGAGCTTGGCCACCACTGTCTGTTGATCTTTTGGAGGGGAGAAACCAGGAAATCCTGGTCACCCTCCCTCATAAAATAGCACATCTTTGTGGGGGTCTGTAAGAAGCTCTGGGCTCCCCTTTCTCCCATGCATAAGACAAAGGATACCCTGATCTTTGTTCTAGGGTCAAGGGAATGGATTTCCTGCATCCCCTCAAATTTAAAACATTTCCATCTCACCTTTCTCCTTAAAAAGGCCTTGAGGCAGCTTACAACATTCAAAAAAAGCGATATTTAAAAGCTAAAAGCATTAAGTGTACAAAGATAAACAAAGAGTTAAACAAGGATTGTGTTAAAATGGTAAATAAAACCAATATTAAAAACACATTTAACAGGGCAGAACAAGAGGGCTGAATTCTCCTGCACTGCTTATACTAATACGTTTTTCTAAACAGGGGCTTTTTCTTTTTGCTTTTTCTTTGCTTTTTGCTCCTTGGGCTCAGAGAGAGAAAGAGAGCCACAGAGCCGCAGAGAGAAGCGTCTGGGTTTGTAAGACATCTCTTTAACATTTCAACAGCCACTCTTTTAAGGATACAACTTAAGCCTGCTAACCATTTGAGCTATACTTCTCGGTTGTTGTTTTTACCTCAGTCTCTTGTCTTTAAAAAAAAAAAAATTAAACCCAGACAAGATCAAGATCCTGACCTGCTACTGGAGACCCTCTGGTGTGTTTTGCTGCCAGTTCCCTCTCTCAAGCTCTCATTCTCCTTCCTTCAAATAAGGACAACTCTGCTTGTTTTTGTTTTTGCTTCGTCTTCTTCTTCTTATTATTATTATTATTTGCCTCACAAAATATCCCATGGACTGGCTGCAGGAAGTACGGGCAAACCCTCTCCCAAGTTCTAGGAAGTGATGGAGCCGGGGGACTGACTCTTTTGGATTCCTTTATGACCTTCGGCAGATCAGACAAGCACCAAGCCTGATGCGAAGTTGGTGGTGTCAATGGGTATAAAGGAACAGCCAGATGGTAAAATACAAAAATGATCCTTTTTATCCAAAGCCATTGGTAAGATCAGGAGTGGGGAAAGGGAGACACAGAGCGAGTGAGCTGGGGTTAGTACTGGAATTAAAAAGGGAGGTCGCACCAGACAAAACCTCTCTCCCACACCTCCCGCTGCCATGCTTGGATTCCGGACTGGTTTCGCCCCCTTCTGTTCCCCTCCCGACCACGTCCACTCTAACAAGAGCCCACCCAGGTCCCAAAGACCCTGTTATTGCAGGAGCCTGGAAGAGATCGTGGTGGCCACATTAGAAGCACTGGATGATGGCTAGCTAAGGTCTCCAGTGGTCTAGCTGGAAAGGCAGGAATAAATAGGGGACGGTATGTGCTGTCTTTACTGGGAATTACAGGACGAGCAATGGGCAGGATTCCTTCCACCCAGAAGTGGTTTATTCCCTCTGTTGCTGTTTGGCCTCCAGATTGACGAGTCTAGTCATCAAACGAGCAAAGGGTTATTTGAGGAGTGGGCTTAGATTCGGGTTGGGTGACAACAAGTGTGTCAGCAGCAATGGCCTGGCAATCAGTCTGATGAGACGGGATGCACCTTGATTCAACAACCTATGAACATGTGACTCAGGAAAGGGTGAGTTTGATCCGAGGCCTAGCATTTGACACTCGGTCCAAACGTTTTTCTCTCTGCTCAAGAGCCTGGAAGAGGAAGATCTTATCCTGGCAGCACCCCGGGCAGGATCTTTCTTTTTCCATCACCTTTCAGCTCTGAAAGTTAGGGCGCTTTTACACGACCTCTAAAATCCGCTGGCAACTTAAATTCGGACCAGACTTAAATTCGGACCAGAGATCGTGGGGGTTTGTTCTGCTTCCTGTGTTCCCACCCTTCCGCACTCCATTGTTCCTATCTGCGGTGAGGGGAGGGAGAAAAAAGGGGAGAGAAGAATGCAGGCTCACCTCCGTCTGCTGTCCAGAGCATCCCCGTAGGGATTCCTGTCTCTCAAAGGGGCGGCGGGGACAAAAAAACAAACAGAAGACAAGGGGAGCCCTGCATCCACAGCTTTACAATCCGCATCAGGATTTTTTTTTTACCTCCGGAGACCAGGTACTTGTAAAATGCACTGGGGCACACTTAAGTGGGTGTGGGCGTACTTTTTTTTAAAGTCCGCTGCTGGTGGGAAAACAATTTTAAGCTCCGCATCTGGGAGCCCTTTGCCTTGGATTTTAGGGGTCGTGTAAAAGCAGCCTTATTCTGTGATTTGCTGTTCTGCAACGGGCTAGATGATGGGTAGCTGTTTGAAGTGAGCTGGCCACAAAACCACGGGTTCCCGAAGGGGGATGTGGCTGTGCTTCCCCCCCTGTTCCTCTCGTCTCTCTGCCTTTCCCCATCCAGTATTGCTCTTGCCAACCCTGAGGGAAGGGCCCGGTTTTTCCTGCCCTTCACCGCTTTGGCTGGGGCTCCACAACCTCCTGGCCTTGGCTGCGGTGTTTACCTGTGCGAGCTTCATCATCATGTGAGCGAAGACGTGGAGAAAGCCGATGACCGCATCCCACAGTCTGCTGTGTGCCAAGCTCTGCTGATTCCCAGTGCAAGGTCCCTGGGGGGAGAGCCAAAGGAGGAAGTTGGACGTTTTCACACCAAAGAGCTGGCTGGATCATTCAGCGGCTTAGGTTTCTGGCTGTGGAGTCAGGGGTTGGGAGTTTGAATCCCAACTATGACTCCCAGGGGAAAATATAGCCACCCTCAGGCAAACCACACAGACAGTTCCAGGAGCCCTTCCTGCTAAGAAGAATAGAAGGGTAAACCAGTTCTGAGCATGCCTTCTTAGGAAACCCTAGAACGACCACCCTAAGTCAGAACTGACTTAACCTCACTGATTCATTATTATCATTTCCCACCCAGCCTTTAAGTCGGTATAAAGTTTTATCTGGGCTTTGATTTCAAATGGTTTTCTGGGTTGTTGTTTTTTAAAAAAACAACAACGTTATGTCCCTTGGTTCTTTCTTCTTTTCTTTAAATTGCAGTTTTGCCTGGTAGTGCAATTCGGGGCAAGGCAAGGCAGGGCAGTCATTGCGCCACTGATGGAAACAGGCAGCGGCTGCTCCAACCTGATCTGACCAGTTGCTCCGGCATGCTCTTCTTCAGCCAACTTTTTCACTATGGCCATTCGCTGCCTGGCTTGTTCAGGCACTTGCCTCATCTTTGCCGACAACAGCTGGAGGTCTCCCCTTCCACCGACTCGGCAGCCAAAGGAAAGGCTGATTTGGAAGGGATCTTCTCTTGCAGCCTCTCTAATTCTGGACGTTAATGTCTGTTCAGCACAAAATTCAGGGCCAATGGCGGAAGGAGCTGTGAGCCAGGAGACGGGAACGTCTGGGCAGGAGAGCTCCCTGAACGGAACCCACAGCGGCCTCTGCTGCTGACTTCGAAGCAACCATGCAAATGCTGCCTACCTGCATCTTTCCTCGCTTACTTCTAAGAGTAACTTTCCTGGCGAAATCCATCCTGTTCAGAACTTTTGGACTTTTAAGTTCTTCACTCTGGCCCATGCCTGACAAAGTGGATGGTCCACAGACTGGAGGATGGTGGGTTTTTTAGTGGTTTATCTAGGCACCGCCTAACTCTCGCGCTTGTGTGTGTCACTCTGAAGGGAAGGTGTTCCCCAGCATGTTACCTGGATGTACTCGGTAAGGCTGTTGAAGACCTGCTTGGCCACTGCCATGGCTTTGGAGAAGTTGCGCTTCCCCTGCTCATCGATCACATCCTTGCCGGAGTAGTACCAGTAGAAATCGCTGATGGACTCCTGAGGGTGGGAAGAGATCTGAAGGTGAATTCGTCTGCCCAGTCTAGAGACCTCAGTGGGAAAGCACAGGACTGCCAAGCAGCCGGTCTGCGTCCAAGGTAGAAACGGCCTAGGACTGTGGGGCAGTGGTTAAATTGCAGGGATGCATTCAAACCTCTGCTCACGACCTGGGGATTCAATCCCAGGGAGCCAGTGTGAGGTGGACTCAGCCTTCCATCCTTCTGAGCCTGACAAATTGAGTACCCAGCTTACTGGGGGGAGAGGACAATGCGTAGCCTGCGTAATTAAACTGTAAACCACTCAGAGCGTGTGCGGTGGTTAAATGCCTGCACTGCAGGTAAAACTGTGCTCACGACCTGGGGTTCAATCCCAGGTAGCTGGCTCAAGGTTGACTCAGCCTTCCATCCTTCCGAGGTTGGTAAAATGAGGACCCAGCTTGCTGGGGTGGGGGTGGGGTTTTTAATGTGCAGCCTGTATACCGTAATTAAACTGTAACCCGCCCAGAGACTACTTGAAGAGGTATGGGGCGGTGTATAAGCAGAACACACACTTTCCCTTATGAAACAGATTCTCTTTAAAAAGCAAGCTTTAAGGACACTGAATAGCAAAAACAGGGGCTGCTGGTGACATTTTGGGCCCATGATCATCTTCGTAGGAGAGCCCCAGGGTTCTAGACATGGGCAAGGGGTCAGTGTGAGACTCTTGTGGGATGTACAGTGCTCGGAGAGGCTTGGCGTAGGACGAAAATGTTCTCACCTGGAGTCGCAAAAGGTAGTCGACAGTGCAGATGATAATGTTGATGGTGTTCGTGTTCCCTGTCTGGGTCCGTAGGTAATTCTGGAAATCTGGGGTGCAAAGCAGCGGAGTGAGGAGAGCACACACCTTTCTAGAAACCCCCTGCTCTCCAGGCTTAAAAACAGGGTACTTCGAGGGCTAGATGCAGGGGAGTGGCATCAGGAGACATATATCTAGTCTCGTGCACTCCCAGAGGCATCTGGTGAGGCCACTGGGACATACAGGAAGCTGGACTAGATGGGCCTTTGGCCTGACCCAGCAGGGCTCTTCTTAGGTTCTTACCTCTGTTTTATCCCCACAGAATACTAGGTGGGAGGAAAGCCTACTGGGCTCAGACCGCCTTAGGGACCTCATGGATGAGCAAAAGCCTGAATCCTGGACCCAAACCTCTCTCAGTCTGCCTTCCCCAACTAGGGACCTCCCCACTGCGTTAGACCAGCAGTTCCCATCCTCACATCCAGTCAGTATAATGACTGGTGGGAATTGCAGTTCTACATGTCTCAAGGACTTAGAGCTGCCGCCAACTTTGGAGGATTGTTTTTGAACGTGAAGGGAAAGCAAGATGGGGAAAAGTCCAGATCTTCTGAGGTGGTCGGAGGGAGACTCTTATCCCCCACACCTTTACCCAGGCTGGCCTGGGCGGATGGAAACTGAAGTCCTATAACATAAGGCAGGCATGTCCAAACTTTGGCCCTTCCAGATGTTTTGGACCACAACTCCCAGAATTCTAAGCTTAGATTGCCAATGACAAAGGACAGTGGGAGTTGTGGTCCGAAACATCTGGAGGGCCGAAGTCTGGACATGCTTCAGCGAACACACAAGATGCCTCTCTCCTGATGTGACTCCCCAGAAGAAGGGAATAACCTTCCCCAGAAGAAGGGCATCCCCAGAAGAAGAGAATGGGAAACCCCTTCTGAGTATTTTCTCCCTGGGAAACCCTGAAAGAGTCACCATAATTGACTTGACAGCACATCACGATTATGATGACGACCCCTGTGGTGGTTCTTTTGATGCTGCCGGACCTACCGTTGTTGTGTCCTTCACAGAGGAGCTGTAGGAACCGGAAGAGGTCCTGCGTGAATAAATCGTCGGCCATCACCTTTTCTCCTAGAGCGGGGAAGGGGTGAAGGGAAGAGACAGAACTGGCCGACATTAGCAGGGATAATGAAGGGAAGGAGAGAGAGAGAGAGAGAGAGAGAGAGAGAGAGAGAGAGAGAGAGAGAGAGAGAGAGAGAGAGAGAGAGAGAGAGAAGGGGTGTAATGGAAGGAAGCCATGGGGAGGATGCAGTTAGTACCAACTGAGGCATCTCCAATGCTGGGCGTGGATGGAGAACCAGTTCGGGCAAGGCAATCCACACTGCAACACCACAGGCATGCACGGGTCAACCCCGCAGGCCTCAATCTGGGCTAAGCTCTCACAGAGATTCCTAAGGAAGTAGCCGCTGGGCTCCACGCTTAATTCAAGAGAAGTTTATCTGGGTAGAATCATGCATTTGGTTCCAGGCTGTGTTGTGTAGGAAGGAAGGATGCAGCTCCGTACAGAACATCCTTCCTGGAAAAAGATTTATCAGCCATCGGGTGACATTCTAGCCATCAGGTGACATTCCAGCCAAGACTCAATATCTTTTTCATTTTCAGTGATAAGGAACAAAATGAGGTTGAGACAGGTGTGAGAAGAATTAAGGTGGTATACTGGATGAGCTTAGTTCACCATTGTGAATATCACCGTAATAACTAGTTCACCCTGATGTCATCAAATGGTGTGCCAGAGGCTAAATACAGAAGCCCAGTTCTCTTTGATGAGCATGGATATCTATCTATCTATCTATCTATCTATCTATCTATCTATCTATCTATCTATCTATCTATCTATCTATCTATCTATCTATCTATCTAAATTTGTTCCTTCTTTCCTTTCTATCTACTTCTTTCTTCTTTCCTATCTATCTATCTATCTATCTATCTATCTATCTATCTATCTATCTATCTATCTATCTATCTATCTGTCCTGTCTGTCTGTCTGTCTGTCTGTCTGTTTGTCTGACTGACTGACTACAGGGCCCCTCTGGGCAGTTTACAATAGTGCCACTAAACAATTAAAACAGACAATGTCAGTGAATTCAAATCAAATACAGACAAGAAACTGGTAACAATAGCTAGCAAACTCAAAAATGATTTGCCTAAAATACTGACAGTCTGTGTCCTTGGTATGGCACCAAAGTAAGTGGTGGATTAGAGCAACGCAAGAGGAATAGGAGGATGAGGAAATTAAAAAAGAAAGTTGTAATCAAGCAAACATAAGACAGCCATTTGCCTTATTTTTTGAGGGTTAGTCGAATTAGTTGCCAAAGGGTCAGTTGGTGACGGGGTCACACCATCCGTTCTGTGGCATGGGTCATTAATGAAGATATGAATCCAGCTGCGCGTGGGGGTGGGGGTGGGGAGGTATGATGATGAATGGGCCTCCCATTCACAGGAACGTTCTCCCCCATTCCTCCCGACGGATTCATACGGCGCCATTGGCCATTAATGACCTGCCCCTTTTCCTTTGTTTATGAAGTTGCCTCCTCTGCTTCACCGGGGCGGGGCGGACGGGCGGGGGGGGGGAGAGAGAGTCAAAGCATCGTCTGGGCTCTTGCCCCTCTTGCTTTGTCCTCCCTGGGGAGTGGGAGACATTGTGGCGTTTGAGGGTGGGGTGTTGGGGGGGGGTTGGGGGTGAGGGTCCAGGCTTCAGAATGCAGGACAGGAAGGGAAAGGATTATAACCCCAAGTCCTCTGAATAAGAATGAATGTTTTGGTCCGAGATGTACATTGATGTATTTATTTATTTATACAGGGGATCAGAAAGGCTCTAGTCTAGAGCATGAGAGGCAGACAGTACCTGAACAACATCTACATAGGACAAAGCAGCTACTACAAGGATGCTACAAGGACAGCACATTGACGGCACAGATCCTATAACCCTAGAACAAGGAATGGACATTGTGCTCATATGCTACAACAGGACGAGCAACACGCAGCCTGCCTGGATGCCTTGCACCATTCTTGCAGTCTCCCAATTGCTGTGCTCCTGCGTGCATAATTCTGATATTGAAACAAGGCATGTGGGCAAAGGAAATAGCAGGTTTTTTTGTCATGGCCACACCCCTCGGCTTCGGTTACAGGGTAGGGGTAAATTTATCAGCCAGCAAAGCCCTTGACAGGCTCGGTGGAGTGTGTGTGTGTGTGGGGGGGGGAGGCCACACATATGCTGCCCACCCCAGTACTGCCGATGCATTACAGCAGGGATGCCACAAGGATGGTACTTATAATGCCGAGAGGTTGTGCTGGTAGACCGCAGAAATTGAAAGAAGCGTGACAAAGGGTATTGCTGACAGGACGACTGGAGAGAGAGTGGCAGGCCTGAAAACACCCAACAAGGCAGGGGAAAAAAAGGAATTGTGACAGAAATGGCTTAGAAGCCAGCATTAGGTGGGCGGGACAACCTTTAAGACAGACTCTAGAGCACTGGGTCCCCAGGTTTTCTTGGACTGCAATTCCCAGAAGCCTTCACTGCCAGCTATGCTGGCCAGGATTTCTGGGGGCAGTGGTCCAAGCGTATCTGATGACATAAGGCTGGAGAGCACAGATCTAGAGCATTAGACAAGAACACAGTGTAAACAGAGTTACGAACAGTATAATACTGCATGTCTTGGGAACAATGATAAAGGCAGCACAACTTATTTGGAAAGACGCACCCCCTCGGATGCGAATTCTACAAAGGGTACTCATACACAACAATTTCCATGGTGACTTACAAATACACATGGAAGCAGGGCTGCAGAGACCCTGTCGTTATAACACATCCTCGTTTCCACATACATTTTACCGAGTTCTCACAAAAAGCCTGTGCGGCTATCACAAACACGACACACCGAACATCTAAAGAGAGCTGCAGAACTTCTGGATGTTTGGGGCCGCTGGCTACCCGAAGTTCTGAAGCTGATTCCCCAATGGGCTTTTTTGACAAGGGGGATAGACTCCATGATCCAGAAGATTATAATTATCGTTAAACATCAATAGCACTTTGCTAGTGCTCAAATACCAAAACCTACAGCCACTTGCTAAGGAGTGACGAGGATGATAACAAGTGGGGCAATGCCAGCCGTCACCTGAGCTGCTGCTCTGCCATCCTTCATCTGCTTCTCAGGGATTGCACTTATATATCCCACAGAAATATAAAGGATCGATCCCACAGCCCTCTACAGGAGAGGAGACACCAAAATATACTGCTAAAGTGCTAGCAACAAAATGTTTCTTACAGCCAAGTACGACAAAGATGCCACGGGAGAAAAAAAAATCAACACAATGCCACAGCTGCACAGTTACGTTCACAGGCGAGAGGCACAGCGCTCTGCACAAACAGGACACGGATAATATGGGCAGAGGGCACATGTGATGAGACCTCTGCTTGCGGCAGGGGGGTGGGTGCAGGGAGGGCACTGAAGATCTTGATGCCTGAACCTGCTGGGAAGCATCTGAGACTGACCATACAATGCTTCCTTGGGGGGCTGCGGAAGACGTGGGGTTCCCATTATGTTGGTTGTCGCAAAGGGACTGGAGCCCGGCAGGATTATGTCCGGGTGGTTTTTAGTATGTGAAGGAACATTGGAGGGTGGGGTGGAAAAATGTACAAGAGCCAAGGTCCAGAGGCCTCAATTAAAGCATCGGGGGCGGGGAGGAATAATAGGCAGTTAATGTGCTTAGATAACAGGAAGGGCTGATGTGAGTCCCTGGGGATGTTGTGGTGTTTTTTTGTTTTGTTTTTTTGGTAGCTGAAAGGCATGCGCCAAATTGATTTAAGACCGCCTTCTGTGGTCCCCACCCACCCTTCCCTAATACTGATCAGAACCCCCCTCAAACAGCCAGCCAGTGAGAGAGAGAGAGAGAGAGAGAGAAGAGAGAGAGAGAGAGAGAGAGAGAGAGAGAGAGAGAGAGAGAGAGGAGAGATCTCCATCAGCTTAAGGGAAGCAAACTCACAAACTCAACACTGTCCTACCCTTTGCCTCTGGGTCTTGCAGGCCCCCAGAGAAACAGTGGTTCCCAGCCTCGGGTCCCCAGATATTCTTGGACTCCAGAAATCATGGCCAGCACAGTTGGTGGTGAAAGGCTTCTGGGAGTTGTAGTCCGAGAACATCTGGGGACCCAAGGTGAGGAACCGCTGCCCCTAAACGTTAAGACCAAATGGGAGCGTCCACTTCCATTATACTGTAATGGGTAAAAGAGGAGAGAGGTAAATCTTTGTGTTTATTCAGCTTGGCACATTTATCTGGTTCGCATTCTATGGAGAGAATTTGGGGTATGTCATGCGCTCCAGCACAGCTGAAAACACACCCCAGTGGAGAAACAAAGGACAAGTCTGCCCATTCAAGAGGCGTTGTCACCATAGCCACAGTTACTACTAGGTGGCTAAGCACAGCCTGGAGTGGGGAGAGGCGGGAGACCACATACTAGATGATGGGTCAATCAGAGCTTACTTTTCTCAACCATAGCTCCAAGAACTGCCCCCAGTGGCTAGGCAATGATGGAAACTTCCAGAAGAGTAACTTTTCCAGCTTGTGCGGTAGACAAATACAAAAACTAAGAGCCTGGTTGTTCTGGGTTCAGGGAAAAGGCTGCTTGCTACAGAGTTCAGGTTGAGCAGATCTGAGCAGGGCTTTGGACTGGAGACCTCACCGAGTCACCGGGGTGGAGTTTCCTCAGTCTAGGTGGGGCTCAAGTGCACATTGTAGTCTCAATTGCCATGACCCTTCCAAACCTTACCAAGACACCTGAAGGGGAACGTATTTTTCTTACATGGACCCCACAGCTAATGGGTGCATCTCCAGAAATCCATAAGAATAATGCAGCCACGCGACCCACATGCAAAATCCCAAGTCAATGTTGGTGATCTTTTCCCTGGATGACACAAACAGCATAAAAAACTAATGTGTTGAGGTCTGCAGGAGGCACAGGTGAGTGCTGCTGATTAGAGTGGTGATGGGAAGAAAGAAATGTAAATAAAAGGGAAATTGGAAAGGGGGGAGAAGATTGGTTTAGATTTTGTTCTTCCATCACTCCACCCTAAGCAACAACTTCAGCACCTTGGATAGCAACTATAAGTAAGCCTCTGCAGCGTTTGACCAGAAGAAGGGTCTCGGGAGACTCAACAGCTCATCTTTTTAAGATATTTTATTTGCTCCGGAAAGGTATTATTGAATCCTGATCCTAAAAATGACCCCCCCCCCATTTGATGGCCTTTGCTCCTGCAATCTTGCTGCCTGGCATTGGTCGTGACCCTCAGACGGTCTCTCAAATCTCCCGGCTCCAAATAGGCAGCCCGACCTCAACCCTGGAGATCCCCACGGCATTATGGGGCACTACTAGACCTTAAGGCAGGCCAGGGAGGGTTCTGATCAGTTTTCAACCTTCGACCCGTCAGGTTAGAAAGAGGAAGTAAAAGAAATACAGGCTGTAAAGCTGGCCATGAACGAAAAAACTTAAGAAAAGTGAAAGGATTATTTACCATTTTCACGAGTGATGACTGAGGGAGGGGCAGCAGTGAGAACAGGAGAGGGGTGGGGGGGGGGAAGAGAAGGAAGGAGGGGGGGAGAGAGGAGGAGTGAGCGCAACATGTCACAGCAAAGAAGGAAAAGGAGATGATTAAAAACAAAAAGAAAAGGAACAAACCCAGCATGTATTAAAACGACATTAATGTGGAATGGAAAAATAAATAAATAAAACGGATGTGACCAGAAAACCCAAGGCAGGGGTCCTCAACCTAAGGCCCCAGGGCCGGATGCGGCCCCCCAAGGTCCTGAATCTGGCCCCTGGGACCAATTGCAAACCCCCCCCACCTACCCCCTGTTTTGTGAGCAAGCCAGCCTCTGCAGCTGCTTTTGGACTGGGATCCGGCCCCCAGTGGTGTCTGGGTGGTGGTGGACCGGCCCGCTGGTTGAAAACTTTGAGGACCCCTGACCCAAGGTAAAGGTAAAGATGGATTGAGAGAATCAGAATCCATTATTGGTTTAGAAATCTCAATTAATCCATGTCTTGGTGGAAGGAAGCTGTGAACACAAAGAGAATAATAGGCGGAGCAATTGGACCCAGGAGGCTACGGGTGCTGTCATGCTGGAGCGAGGGTAGAAGCCCTGTTTCCCAACATCCATGATGTATAGCCAAACTCCCCCCGTCAACTCTTCCCAACGATGGGGAGGAAGCCCACCCTAAGGATGCCTCAAGGTGGGGAAAGGACCCAGGAAGCTGGGATGACTACTCGAGTCATGGGACTCGCTGTCCAGTTGGACTTAGGTCACACTGGTGACCCAACTCACCCCACCCCACCCCAAGCAATGCAGAGTAAACTTGTGGCCTGGAACCCATCAACCCTCTTTTCTCCATATGTGTGTGTGTGTGTGTGTGTGTGTGTGTGTGTGTGTGTGTGTGTGTGTGTGTGTGTGTGTGTGTGATCTTGATTCTAATAGGGACTCAGGCTTGGGGCCTGGTACCGGAGACTCAGATCTGGACTTGGTACTCAAGACTCGGATTTGGATTTGGAATTTGCACCCAAAGAAAAACTTCCCAGTGAGGGAAGCAGGCTCCTAAACTAGCTCCCCTCTTCCTGCATAAACCCACAGAAGAAAAAGGGTTTCAGGCAGCCAAGTCAGGACACCAAGCCTGCTCTGGAGTCTAAATCTCTGCTCCCTGCTGTTGCTGTTGGTGGGCACTAGATCGCTCTGGTGCGGACGCCTGGGGACTGCGATCAGGATGTCGGCAGCCCTGCCATGATCCAGGAAGCGCCCAGGTGACTCCCTTTAAGGTGGTGGAAAGAGGAACCGGGGGACCGGCCTGCCAAACTGCTCCCTGGTGACAAGCGGTTGAGAGGAAAGGGACTTACTCGTTCCATCTTCTGTCACCATTCCCAGGCCTTCAGCCTTGTTTTGCCTCTCAAAGGCGTTGAGGTCCAATACGCTAGGAAGGGGAGGGGAGGAGAGGGAGAAACAGGTGAAAGAGAGCAAAGGACCAGACCAGCAGGATTTGAACCAACCCACCAGAGAGGCTGCTAATGGTGGGGGTATCGTCGGCACAGAAAAGAAAACAGAAAGAAGCGTAAAAAGGGTGAAAGGGAGATAAAACCTTCCTACCTGCAGGTCTGCATGAGTGCCTGGACGCTCTGGAAAAACCCTACGTCACGTTTCTCCTTCAGATAATCCAGCATTTTCTGAAGACAAGGGAGAAGGTTTAGTGTTGGCGAGCCTGCCTGCGCATGTGTGTGTGTGTGTTTGTGGAAGAGCAGCTGCTGAGGAGCCCCTGGTCAACCAGGATCACAGCACAGGTGGAGTCAAGTGGAGTTACACCTTTCCCCACGCAAACCCTGCTCTCAGCTATACCTTTTCCCCTTAACTATTGAAAACAGTGACCCAAACAAGGTCAGATGAATGTGCATTTTAATGGGGGCTGTCATCTAGTATTGGCCTTCTTCCTGATTGATCATTACTACCCTTTCCCCAGTTTATTTCCTATCAAACCTCACTCTCTTCTGTGTCTCCAATCTGTTGGATCAAAATGACTCCATTCCTTTGGCTTTTAGATACGACCACTCGCCCTTCTTTGAATCCTTATCACGGGATTCCCACACCTCCCAATCTGCCTTTCATCATTGTTCCCATCCTTGGGTCCCCAGATGTTCTCGGACGCCAACACCCAGAAATCTTGGCTAGCACAACTAGTAGGGAAGGCTTCTGGGAATTTTAGTTCAAGAATTCTGTCTCATACAGCGGCTCACCATTTGCTCCAGGGTATTCCCAAGCAGATGTCTTCACCTGCTTATGGTTCCCTGCAAATGGCATTGAGAGAGATCCTGCCTCTCTCTCTCCAACCTGGAGGTTGTCCTTAGGCATTCATCATGATAGCCATGAATACCCTTGTTCTCCATGGACTTGTCCAATCCTTTCTTAAAGCTTTCAAGGCTGAGAGCTGTCACCACTTCTTCTGGCAGGGAGTTCCACAGACCAGTGATCCTCTGGGTGAAAAAGGACTTTCTCTTATTTATTTGAGATCTAGCACCCCAAAGTTTCATGGAGTGCTCCCTAGTTCTAGCATTGTGCAATAGGAAAAACAGTTCTTCCTTATCTACTTTGCCCATACCGTGTGGGGATCCAAGGTTGGGAAGCATTGCCTGAGGCCCTCCAACCTCAATTAAGTTTCATTATTGGCTTGGTAAGGAAAGGAAAGGTAAGCAAGGTGTAAGAAAGGAGTGAGGCGGAGAGAGCAAAGAATGAAGGACAAGACCCTGCCCAAGTACCCTCCCCTTGTTTCTCTTTGTTCCCGTACCTGCTGCACTTCCTCATTGCCGCCATTCAGAATGGAGATGCCCAGCTTCAATGTGGAGGACACCATGGCACCGGGCTCTCCTGTCGAATCAGAAACAGATTATTACACCCTCATTTGTGGAATCAACTTCTACCTGAGATCCGTTTGGCCCCTACGCTGTTGATCTTTAAGAAAAACAATTATAAGGCATGACTATTTAGATCTGCTTTCCCTGACCATTAATTATTTGTTTCACAATTTGACACCTTAATCTGTTCACTCCGCCACTGCTGTTTCTGTAAATGTAAACGTATTAATGATTTCATTGCTGTTTCAATTGTTTTTGTTTTATTTGTATGTTATTTTTACATTGTATTGTTTATTTTGTTATGATGTAACCCTATAAACCACCCAGAGTGGCCGTGTTGCTAGATAGGCAGTATATACAGGTATTTTCCATGTTCATGAAGCTGACAGCACCAAACCTTAACTAGAATCAGGCTCTTGGTAATTTCAGTTACGGGTCTCCTTGATGGGCCAAATTATTTGGCTAGTGCATTGCCCAGGGTGTTCTACTCTGGTGTCCTTCTGAGACTTCCTATCTTGGAACAAAACTGCAGAGCTGCAGCAAATCTCTCACCTAGCTGACACCATATATTGTAGAGAAAAGGTAGTGGTGGTATAGAGACCGATCCCTTCTAACCTTTGCAGGCACTAATCATTTGCAGAACCATCTCAGCTGCCCCTCGGTTGTGCAGCCGAGACTGCTGATACAGAAGCTTCTGCTTTTCCATCTCTTTCTCCTGTAGGAAGGGGGGGAAAGGATCAGTGAGGGGCTGGGGATGAGGGGCAGGCGCTGTCCCATCCAGCCGTGCCCTGCCCTCTTTCCACCAGGAAACAGAGGGCTTGAAGCCGCTGGGTGGGATTTTACTTTTCTACACAACCAGCCCCATTATGAAGTGTTTCCGGTCAAGCAAGGGAGCAGAACACAGAAGGGTTGATTACCTCAAAAGGAATTTCAACTTCCTCCTCCTCTTCTTCACCTTCACCTTCATTTATGTGGCAACTCTAAGGTCCAGGAGACAGAAGGGGAATGTAAAGGATTAGCACAGACACTCTAAGGCCCCATCACACTGGTCTCACCAGCAGGATCTATTGCCCCTCCTCCATGTTTTGGTGTCTTTTGGAGTTTATATTGATAGCCTTTGGAGGCAGAAGTCTTGTGGCCTTCCCACTCTGACACTGTGGGTCTTTCAGGAGTCACAAAGGGGCATTTGTCCACTTGGGAACTGCTAAGAATTATGCCTGATATGTTGACCTTCAACAGGCCAATGACATCCCCATCCCCGTTGTCACTGCCATGCTTTTTTTCCCTAGAAGGTTTAACACTGAAGATGTATCCATTCTGGAAACATAAAACTTGTCTTCACTCTCATGGCAATGCCTCTTTCAGAACTGCAGACCTTAAAGGGTCTCTAGGAAATTTGTAAACTTGGGGGAGAAAGTCCTCAGCTCCGCAGCAGTCAGACCAGATCAAAACCCTTCTGAAGGTGTGAGTTCAGATTGCCATGTGTCTCTGTTCCTCTGCCTTTCATGGAGCCTAGTGTTAGAAACAAAACAGATGCCGTCTTCTCCCACTGAAGAACAATGCCTGGATGGGATGCTGTTGTTAAAAGATCAGGAGCAATAGAAAAGGGAAGGAGGAAACGGGTTGATCATATAGATGCAACCCCTATTCCAAGGAAGCCTGGGTTGAACAGAAATGACAACAGTTAACAGAAAAGGAAAGAAAAAGACAGAAACTGGAGGTGTACAGAAGAGCAGACACCTCAGGTCCTTTTAAGGAGAAATATTTTGGGGTAAAAAATATTTAAAATAAATAAATAAGCAATCTCGCTCACCTTTGCCATGATGTCGGCATATGCCATGTACAGATAATCTTCTTCCAGTTTTCTAAAACAAAGCAAAGTGCAAAGCAAAGTGGTCTGCTTATATACCGCCCCATACCACTTTTAAGTAGTCTCTGGGCGGTTTACAATTTTAATTACAACATGCAGGCTAGACATTGCCCTCCCCCAAGCAAGCTGGGTACTCATTTTACCAACCTCGGAAGGATGGAAGGCTGAGTGAACCTTGAGCCTGCTACCTGGGACTGAACCCCAGGTCGTGAGCACAGTTTTACCTGCAGGACAGGCATTGAACTACTGTGCCACGAGGCAGACAAACCTCAGGATCTGAACGCAGAAGGCAACAGCACCCTACCTCTGGGTGCTCAGAGGGACTCCCATGGCCCCATGTCTCACCCTCAGCAAAAACCTCCCCTTCCTGCCGGGACTTACGTCTTCTCGGTCAATGCTGTCCTGCTAAAATGCAGGATGAGCTGGTGCAGAGGGTCAGGTTTCTTTTCTGCCTCCTCTTCCTCTTCCTCCTCTTCCTCTCCTGGTTTCTGCAACCCACCCAGGCCAGAGAGAGAGAGAGAGAGAGAGATGGGGCAGGGGGCGGGAAATAAAAGTAAGTTGAGATTAGATGTCGTTAGTCTAAACAGCTCTGACAAGAAGGGAGCAGGCTCAGAAGCAGCTCGAGAAGGTAGGGAAAAATACAAATAAAACCACACCAGCAACAAATGTCTAAAAATCGGGAAAATTCCCAAACAACCCTAGAAACAGAACTAGAGGTGATGAACCTCCAAAACCACATGCCACGAATTTCCAAAATAAACAGTTATATCAAAATGTGTACCAACAAGGCGCTGTAGATCAGCCCCAAGGAAGGCTAATGGTTGTTTCCAAGTGGGAAAACATCCAATTCCTCTCTTCCCCAAGCCACTCCTTCAAGTGTCAAGACTCAAGAGGAATCTTGAAAGGTCGAAAAGTGGGGATTTTTGAAAAGCTGAATGGTGTATCCACAGGGTTTTGTGAGCAACAAATCTCAACTTATTGTGCATTTATGTTTTTATTACCTTTGGTTTGTTGTAAACCATCCAGACTGGCTATGTTACCAGAAGGGTAGTATAGAAATTGATTGATTGATTGAATGAATGAATGAATGAGTGAATGAATGAATGAATGAATGAATGATGGTAGTAGAAATTAAGAATAGGTACCCCCTTGAGATCTATTTCCCCTGTTTTACCCACAAGACTCACAGACAAATCATCAATCATCCTGTCTTCAAAGGGGTGCTCTTCTGTGAGGATCCATGATAACTTGTAGCTCTCCAGGAACATGTTGCACGCACGGTGTCTAGAAAGCAGAAAGGCAGATTACAAACTGGCCAAGACATGCCCGACCGTACTTGCTTTTTCACTGAGAGGATGGAGTCTGGACAAGATGCTACCATTTCAAAGAGCTGCTTTTAACCTATAAAGTCCAAAATGTCCAAAATGTCTGTGAAGATTCTCAGTCATCCAGGTGGGTTTATCTGGAAGTTGAGTCATGGCTACTGGACCTCTTTTTCTTGAGAGATAGAAATGTTTCGCTGCTCATCCAAACAGCTTCATCAGTCTATAAAGACCACAACAGCTTGGGCCCAAGCTAGCTCAAGGACTATGTCTCCATTTATGAGCCTGTTGGCATGTTAAGAGCATCATGACAGGCCTTTCCCTCTGTCTCGCCGTCTACAAAACTGCATTTTGTGATGTGGACACAGGAGAGGGCTTTCTCCACTGCTGCTCCCAGATTGAGGAACTCCGTCCCCCACAAAAAGATAGAATGATCCCATTGTTTCTGTTTTTCCGCATGCAGGCAAAGACCTTTATCTCCTGGCCAGCTCTCCCTCACAGTGACTGCCCGGCCTCAGTGGCGGTTTTAAAAGGATGGTTGTGCTTTATTACGTTGAATCTGTTTTGGGTGTTGGTTTTGTTTACTCTTTTAGAAGGTCACATGTTTCATACTTTTCACTATGTGTCCGCTTACTGGTTTTAGGTTCTAATATTGTCTTTTAATGACACAAGCCTCCTTCTTAAGGAGCGGGGAGGTGCAAGATTATTTAAATTAAATAAATAAGAAATAAAAGGGTTGATGCTGGTCCCCAAAATGGAACCATGGTGTGGCCATGAGGTTCCTGTATCCTCCACGGGGGAGGTAGTCTGGATCAAACCAGACGGAAATGGGTAGACTAGCATTGGACGGATTCCCACCACCTCCCCTGGTCTTACTCACCTGGGCAAGTTGTACAAGGGCGTCATGCGGAAGCAGGCCACCACGGCGCGCCGGCGTTGCTTGGAGAGGAGTTTATGCCACACGGCTTTCTTGGACTTGTACGGGTGCTCCGTCTGTGGGGCAGGGACAAGGCTGAAAACACTCCACATCCCCTCCTCCCCAGCTTCTTCCTTCCCCCTGGTTCCTTCTGCAGCCCAGCCACCAGAAGGCACCTGGTGAGACTTCTTTGACTGGAATGGGTCCCCCTCCCCGCTGCTGGCTGCCTCCATTGAACATCGTGAATTTCTATAAAACTTATAGTGGCTTTGTTCCTCCTTAATATAATCTGCAAACCCAAATATACAAAGCCTGAGTGTCTCCAGCCTCCAAGTTACTAACAAAAGGCTCTCTTGTCGCCTTGTAAGTCATCCTTTCCAGGTGTTGTCGGCCTGTGCAGGGGTTCCTCTCTAAGGGCCAATCTGCTGAAAGGAATGACAACTGAGATGCCAACTGGGGCGACGATTATCCTCTATAATAAGAGAAGCAGCTTAGCAGTTGGCGAGAATGCCTGGCAGTTCCTTTGGTCACTGACTAAGCCTCCCTGTTTTCATCTGCCCATACCTGCTCCAGGTGGAACAGCACGGCGGAGACTTCTTGAACGCGTTTCACAATCTTCTCTGGGTTGTTGCTGTCCTCAGCTTTGCCGGACATCTCTTTGTAGAGAGCCATCTGCCAGCGCATGGATGAGGAGTTCTCACACTGCAAAGGAGAGAGGGGCATTTGTGTGTGTGTGTGTGTGTGTGTGTGGCAGACCAACAGGGGAAGCAGCCAACGTTCACCCAGCAGGCAGGGCTCACCCTGCCCCATCCATCCCATCTCCCAATCCCTCTAGGGCTGGACGTGCAACTATTGCAGAGCTCCCCTGACAGCCAAGGAGCAAAAGCCATCTCCCAGAAAACAGGGCATAAAGACAGTTCCCTCAGAGGGCCTGCCAGGACATAAGAACCTAAGAAGAGCCCTGCTGGATCAGGCCAAAGGCCCATCTAGTCCAGCTTCCTGGATCTCACAGCGGCTCCACCAGATGTGTCCGGGAGCACACGAGACTAGATCTCTGTCTCCTGATCCCATGCCCCTGCCTCTCTGGCCCTTGAAGTACCCTGGCTTTAAGCCTGGAGATGTCACATCTCCATCATGGTTTGTAACCTGGGATGGACTTTTCCTCCAGGAATCTGTCCAATCCCCTTTGGAAGGCATCCAGGCCAGATGCCATCACCACCTCCTGTGGCAGGGAGTTCCACAGACGAACGTATTTGGGACAGAAGGAGGCCGGTGGCATAAACCAGGCAGAAGAAATGCCTTCACACTGAGAGACCGTGAGACTGAGTAATCCAAGGGCTAGCCTGGGACATAGGAAACTGACAGTCTTGTTCCCACAGGCTCATGAAATTCAGCCGCTGATCTTGGAAGTGTCCGAACACACTGTGCTGGCACTCACCTTGCCTTGAAGGTGCAGGTTGTTGTTGAGGAATTCGCGCACCTCCTCATCAGTGTCTTTCTACAGAAGTGGGGAAAAGAAGCTTGTTCACACAAGCAGAGGAGAGCAACAATTTTCACACTTACTTTCCTTGGGAACGCATGCCTGAGAATCTACGCGGCTCACACCAGAATTGTGACTTTTTACATTTGTACATGATTTTTTTGTTTGTTTTGCAGGTGTAGGTGGATATTTTTATTAATAAAGATTGCATTTAGTTCCAAGATACCTAAAAAAAAAGTTGAATTCTAAAATAGACAGGGATAGAAATAAATTATATAAATAACAATTTAAAAAACAACAACAGAGAAATTATATTAAATGTAATTGTGAAGCTATGTCCAGGGCATATGTGAGTCAGCAGCAGTCTTGCCTGTTGGGAAAAACTGAAGCTAATTGTTCCTTCGTCCCAACATAGGCTGCTTTTACACGATCCCTAAAATCAGAGGCAAAGGGCTCCCAGATGCGGAGATTAAATTGTTTTCCCACCAGCAGCGGACTTTAAAAAAAAGTACGCCCACGCCCACTTAAGCGTGCCCCAGCACATTTTACAAGTACCTGGTCTCCGGAGGTAAAAAAATTCCAATGTGGATTGTAAAGTTGTGGATGCCGGGCTCTCCTCACCTTCTGTTTGTTTTTGCTGTCCCTACCACCCCTTTAACAGACAGGAATCCCTACTGGGCTGCTCTGATGGCAGAGGGAGGTGAGCGGAGGTGAGCCTGCATTTTTTCTCCCTTTTTTTCTCCCTCCCCTCAGTGCAGACAGGAGCAATGGAGTGCGGAAGGGTGGGAACACAGGAAGCGAACAAAACCCCATGATCTCTGGTCCAAATTTAAGTTGCCAGCGGATTTTAGAGGTCGTGTACAAGCGCCCAAAGAGGCTGAATTTGGAACAAAATGCACCAATCACAGGCCAAGCTGGCAGGAGGATCCTGGGAGGTTTAGGCTAGGTAAAGCAATGCTTCAAAACTTGGGTAGACTGAACTATCTCCCTGATTAGACTACCTGGTTCAGTAAATCCCTTGCAGCTGTGACTAGAGAGGTGTCAGTTGGGCCTTCCTGTGTGGAAGAGGTGCCTCTGCCTTACTAGCTTACCTTACACTGTAGCCACCTACACACTCCTGTATTTCCAGTCACACTCATGTATTTCCAGGGTGTGAATGCTGGACTGTAAAGAAAGCTGATAAGGCTGGGTGGCGTGTGTGTGTGTGTGTGTGTGTCAGAAAGGTGGATGGCCAGAAAGATGAACAAATGGGCCCTTGATGAAATCAAGCCTTAGGAGTCAACAAGGATGAAACTGGTACTTTGCTCACGTCCTGAGAAGGTCATCAATTTCTGCACCACCACCCCTTGAAAATACCATCATGCAGGGAAAGTTGGAGGGGAGCAGGGAAAGAGGAAGAGAAAATAGGAGATGGACGGACTTCCTAAAGGAAGGCACAGGGTTGGCCTTGCAAGAGCTGGGCAAGGCAATGGAAGAGATCGCTCATTCGTATTCACACACCTCAACGGTACGTGACAGCAACAACCTACAGGAAAGGCATGGCACTTCTGGGAACCCCCGATTCCTCCTGCGCAGCTCCCATGCAAACCCTCCTGGGCTCTTCCTGCCCCACTCACCAGGGCATAGCGTATCTTGGCCAGGTTGATCAGCTCCTGGTCGGTGGGGGAGCACATGTTCAGGCCGATCGGGAGCATCTTCTTGAGGGTGGCCACGATGAGAGAGGTCTGGACGGAGTAACGGTCCCCGCGGCGCTTCTTCTTGTGTCGCTCCTGGTCCGAGCCGCCTGACTGGACGAGGAGAGGAAGGCAAGAAGTGTGTGTGTGTGTGGGGGGGGAAACACTTTAATGGGGAAGGGAAAGAGGCCCCCTTGGCTCAGGCGTCCCCCGAGCATGCCAAGAAATCGGCTGGGCAAAAGCTTCATGGCCAAGCACCGCTCCAACGTGGGGACGCAGGAACACGTAGGACAAGTTCCGTTTTTGAATGACGGCTCCCAAGACAGCCCAGCTGGCAGGGCCACCCAGAGGATCCTGGGAGCTGCCGTCTCAAAGTTCAAAACTTCCCAAAGTTTGCGAGAGGGCCCTTGGAGGGAAGACTCAAAAGATCTTGCCTGGGGAGCAGATGGATGGGGTGCCCTTTGTAAAAGAGGACAGGAGAGCCCACGGGGACCGCGACCCCATGGATCAACCCCACAGGGGGCTAAGACCTAGAATCCATATGCAGGAGGGCCTTTTGAGACACCCGTGGGGATTTCAGACTGGAGGGCAAGGGCATGTCTGTTGCCACTTCTGAGGTATTTTTAATGCCAGGGGGATGTGGATCAATTGAAACCCACCAGCATGCACGAGCTTAATTTGGAATCTCAGAGAAGGTTAGAAAATGTTAAGATCTGCTTTAATAATACCAGCACCAAATTCTCTTATGCTTGGGTGACTTGGGATTCTGCCACCCACATGGAAGGGAAGAAACTATGGACTCTCAAAGATCTGGATTGGCATAAAATGGAGCAGTCAACACCCCACTCCTCCCCCTAGAGAAAAAAGGAACAAGACAAACCAAGATTCCTCCCTCCACACTTCAGCCCCAAGAGCCTACGTTCTCCTACAGTCAGCCTTGCAAAAGAAGAAAAAGAAAAAAGAAGAAAAAAGAGCCTTTGCCACCTCTACACATTACTGCACACAAGACACACAGCACTGTTGGTAGCCAAGACACATAATCGGCCATGTGTGGCATCGCGAAAAACCATCTCCCTTCCTCCCACAGGGTGGTATGGCAATTGGTGATGGAGGATGTCACAGCCAGCTGGATTATGAGGGACTCGGGATGGGGGAGAAACCGGGATGGCAAATAGAAGGTACCCTGAAAACATGGTTCCAGATTAAGGGAAGGAAGGGAGGATTAAAGATAGGCAGGAAAGAAGGAAGGAAGGATTAAAGATAGGCAAGGAGAAACAAGGAAACAAGGAAGGAAGGAAGGAAGGAAGGAAGGAAGGAAGGAAGGAAGGAAGGAAGGAAGGAAGGAAGGAAGGAAGGAAGGATTAAAGATAGGCAGGGAGAAACAAGAAAGGAAGGAAGGAAGGAAAGAAGGAAGGAAGGAAGGAAGATAGGCAGGGACAAGCAAGGAAAGAAGGAAGGAAGGATTAAAGAAAGGCAGGCAGGAAGGAAGGATGGAAGGAAGGAAGGAAGCTCCAACACATGCCAAGAGAAGACTGGAACTTCTCAGCACAAAACAGCATGGGTGCTTTCAGGGAGGGGGGGTCACTCGAGGTCAAAGATTTCAGGGCAGCCTGCCCAGTGGAGACGGCTTCAGCACGACAAGACAGCCCAAGTAACGGAGGCAAGGGCAGTCCCATCAAACGGGGCCTCTTGATGGCTCATTGAGGCCAACCCATCGGATGCATGATGCGTTGCTGCCAGAGCTGCGGAAAGCCACTGCGCTCCTGCCATCCTCCATGCAGCCGTGCCCCCTTCCCTCTCCCCCCCCCACAGCCCCTCGGATTGTTTTCGGAAGGGTTCCCTCCGGTCTCCTGGGGGGGGGGGAGGGAGAAGGGAGGGTTGCGGCAGAGATGTGCGTTGCGCCATGCTGTCTCTGCGTGGGCCGAGAATGACAACAGCAAAGGGGTGGTGGTAGGGAGACAACGGAACGGCTGTCGTTGGTTCTAACCTGGCTATCTCCAGACTAAACTCACATACGGTGCAGGGAGAAGAGGAGAGACAAGACAGAAGAGGAGAAACAGAAGGTTAGATGGAGCTGCAACCCCCCCACCGCTCGCGCCACGGACTCAGAAAAAGGAACTTGGGTGGGATCCAAGAGGCCCTAAAGATTCTCCGTGGGTTCTTCAGCTTCAGCTTCTCCGGCCCCAACCAAGGGATTGAACCCAAGAGTAAGAAACGTTGCTCACGAAGGAGTCGCCAGCACGGAAAACCGGGTGGGATTTGGTTGTTGTCGACTCTTGCCTTTCTCCCCTTCTCAAAAAACAAAGTCAAGTTTCTAGTCCTGGCCACAGGAGTAAAAACGGGCCAGCAGGAGCAAGGCATCCAGACGTTATGTGTCTTGGCTCCCTAGCTCATTTTCTTTCTACTACCTCTTTAATTTGCCCCCTTTTCCCCCTCTCCTCACTACCTTGATCTCAACTTGTGGGCAGCTCTCACTTTCTGAACGGTGCAAATATAGAGCTTAAGGAATGACACAGATGGATGGATGGTGGTGATCACAGGTCCAATAAAAAGGTCCAACAACCGGCCTGTCTTATTCGGACTTTCCTAGCAGGTAAGTTGCGTCCAAGGTTATGGGGGAGAGGCGACAGGCCCTTCCAGAGGCAGCTCCTGTAACATGGATTGTGGAATGGCTGGCAGAGGAGCAGAAAGAAGAGCTGGGTGCAATTATTTTGGCTCTCTCCAAATCCACCAGATTGGGGAGGGGGGCAAGGGAGAAGCATTCGGGACAGGAAAGGCACCCCACAGGGAAAGGACATTACAAACAAATAAGAAGGTTCCCCATTTCCGCAGAGGGATCTGTCATCCAATACTAATCATGTTACATGACTTGAACATCCCGCATAACCACTTATGGAATACGTGAGCGTTGCTACAGCAGTCTCAGTTTTTTTTTGGAAGAGTAAAAGGAGATGGGTTTGCAACTGAGGGATAAAGGCTGCTTGTGAGAGCCTCTCAAAGCTCTCGCCTCTGCTGAGATGTAAACTAGCAGATTGATTGCTGCTTCCCAGCAGGGCTGGTACACGACCCCACCAGACAGTGCAATGCCAGCCCGTAAGACTGAGGAGGGGTTCTTCCTCTCTAGAATCAAAGCCCACAGGATGCTTTGTCAAAGGGTCTTGTATGCATCCTCCCCTCTCCCATTACAAACATTTTGGCCTCTGGAGAGTGGGGAGACCAGCACTGAGGGAGATGCCCTCCATCTCACCCACCCTTCCTGTCCCTCGTAAGGTGTGCATTCCTCCTCCTCCTCCTCACCTTGGACATTTTGCTCTTGCTGTCAGCCGTCAGGAAGGACATGTTGTTGATTTCATTCTGCACCACAAAGTTCTGCTCTTCCCGCTTGAAGTTCTGCAGGGTGGAAGAGGAAGAGACAAGCCGTGCTTTTGCTCTGTAGTAGCGGATGGGCGGGTGTCTATAAGACACGCCAATTGGCATTCTGGCTCTGGGTGGCTTCTGATCACCCATGTCTCCTGCATGGGAGGCTCTGCTCGCTTAAGCTCCCGGGGGGGGGGGGCACTAATTTTAAATGTAGTCCACCAAACCGGTGATCTGTCGTGGAACAACTTCACTGAGCAAGATAACAGGGGTTATGCAGACTTCTTTCCTGGCTGTGAAGGAAACCACTTCCTAACAGTTCAAGCTTCAAGGCCCCCAAAGTGTAGGTCTGCCATTGATGCCCTGTAGAAGTCTACCACTCAACATTGTTCTACCCCCACAAAGGTGCAGTCCATGACGAGGAGGAGAGGTCCAGGAATGAGCTAATTCCTGGATGGCTCCTTTTTTTGTGGACCAAGAACAGGCTGACAGACCACAGGATATGAGGGCCCCCTACAAAGCCAAACCCAGAATCCTCTCTGAAGCTGCAGAAGGGCCGCTGTGTGCACAATCTCAGGACCACAAAACTTGGAGAGAAGGGTTCACCCACCGGATGCTACATCATGGGCATCCATGCAACCACCAGGGGCTTACTCACATGAGACTTGGACCAGTAAATGAAGACCTCTCCGACCATACGGAAAAGCTCCTCAGCATCTGAGTCCGGCACCGTCAACCAGTTGGCCCTGTGGGTCCAACAAGAACACTCAGTGCATGGTATTTTCCTACTGGGGGAAGATACTTGGGAAGGGGGAGGCTGCTTGCTTTTCTACTAAAATTCTGCCCCCCCCCCAAGCATGATGGGGGCTTGGCAGTAGCCGCAGCTAAATGCAAAATGTTGACTAGGAGAGGGAGCAAATTGGCACACAAAATCCAGGAACCAAAGGATGCTGCTTCTACACCTGCCCTCGTAGTGCTTAAAACACTCACTGAGCAGTTTAAAATTTCATTTTGCAAAGTCACACATTTGCCCCCCCCCCTTGGGGAATCAATATATCAATCTCTTCAAACACAGAAGAGCTGAATCGAACTCAAGATGCTTGCCTGGACCCGTCAGGATCAAACTCAGTTTGTGAGCAGCATCTCGACTGAAGTACTGCAGTCTAACCACCGTGCCACGAAGCATGGTACCCCTATTACTACTATTATTACTATCACTTCTGTTGAGTTACAAGTCTCTTGTTGAAAAACACACCCCAATGCCCACCTCCTCCAGGCTGCAGTACCTGTTGTTGTCAACGTAACGGATGAGGAGCGGGTAGAGCGCATAGAGGTCCCGGCAGAGGACGGAGAACTCATCCCGGATCAGCATCTCAGAGTCCTCGGATTCAGACTTGGCCTCCAGCCGCAGCTGCTCCTCTTCGGCCACCACTTTCCCAGCCCGCTTCTTCAGCTTCTCCATGGTGGGAATGAAGTGAGAACGGAGCAGCTCCGGCTTGGCCTTGCTGACAATGGGCTGAGCGAAAACTGGGTGGGAGGAAAGGGAGAAACTGCCACAAATTCCAAGGCAATGCACCACCACCCACCACCACACACACAGATATACAGTATTTGGTGAATCTTCTGAAGATTGGCTCTTCCTCCAAATCACCACCCTGCTCTCCCTGGGTTTTACAAGACAAAGCCCCCTTAGGCACAAGGCAGTTCTATTGCACCTCACTTCCTCCTCTCAGGCTGTTGTAGCCACTGAACAGAAGTCCCTTCCAATTTTGGGAGAAGCTCCTTGGGCCTAAAAGAAGCCGCCGCCAACCTAAAAACAAATTGCCTCTCAGGAAGGCTGCAGAGAGATCAGGCAGTGCACAGGGACCTCTGGCACACACCTGCTCTGAACTGAGAGGAGAAAGTTCATGATTGAGACCGGACATCTTCTTTCACCAACATCGGCCTCTGTTCCTTCAGGGTCTTTTGGAAGGCTCAAGGAGTACAAGCCCCTCCGATTGCTTCAGACGTCTCTCGGGCAGGAATGCCCCTGCCTGAAAACCCAAATCTTTCCCTAACCCCTGCCAGCTACAGATCTGGTGTTTGCTCCTTGGAACAGCCCATGTCCCTCCTGGCCTGTGGCACCTGTAGTTCAAGGCTCTGCAGGTGGATGGGAAAGGCAGAGATCTTATAGAGTCAGTAATCACAGTGGACGCTAGGTCTCAGGATATAGAAAACGCAAACAGTTTTTATCCTAGCTAAGCATCAAGATGGTGACCATGTTCTACACCGAGAGACCTAGTGTCTCGCTCTGATTTCTCACATCACTGGTTGTACCAGTTCCCTGTGTTTCTACATATCCTATAGCAGTGGTGGCGAACCTTAGGCACTCCAGATGTTTTGGACCACAACTCCCACAATCCTTTGTCATTGGCAATAGAGGCTTGGAATTCTGGGAGTTGTGGCCCAAAAACATCTGGAGTTCGCCACCACTGTCCTATATAGACCTGCCTCTTGTTCTCAGCATTCTTGGTGGATTCTGTTCTTGATACCTGGAACTTCCAGGACTTCAGATGCTGGACAGCTCCATGGTTGAAGTCTACACTTACAGAGCTAGAGACTGGGTCCCTGCAGGGGCTCCTTGAGAGCAGTTGGAGTCACTGGTCTGAAAGTCCCCTTCCAGCTTGCTGTTCTAAGAAAGAGACACCTGGTTCTGCAAATGAGTCTGGCCATGCCACCCAGAACTGCTGGATCGAGCCAGAGAGCTCTTGTGCATAGACAAGCTGCCCTCTTTCTTCAAATACTCCAGGCGGTGCATGGTTCCGCATTTTGCTTTGCTGCACGAGCTGTGTTCTTCTCCACCTGCCCAGTACCACCCCAAAAAGAACCCAGCCCCAGACTTCCCATCCTCCTACCTGCCAGCCGCTTCATCCAGGACGCCTCGTCGATGCCTAGGTTGTTGACGATGATCTTCAAGATGTTGCCCAGCAAGCTGTTGAGTTGGTCGGACGTCACTTCGGTGCACCAGGGGCCTTGGGGGTTGGTTTCAGGGCCCCGCTCCCACCAGCGTGGCAAGTAGTTGCACAGCATGGGCAAGGTGACCTCGATCACGTGGGGCATCTCCGTGTAGCGGGCCCCAGACTCTGCCAGCCCACCAATCTCCTTCATGAGCTTGTCCAGAACAGGGATGTCCGGACACATCTCCTCCACGCAGTTTGGCAGGCCCAGGACTGGAGATGTAAAAGAAGAGGAAGAAGGGGACTGAACTCTGGGATGTAGAACACAGACGTGGAAAGTGTGAAGGATCGGCCCTCAACTGGAGAGACTTTCCCCTCCATCCTTTGTTTGTTTGCTTGTTTTATTTATAGGCCACCTTTCTCCTGCTAAGGGGACCCAAGGCAGCTCACAATATTAAAAAGAACAGAATAAGTGAAACATTAAGAGGAGGGGGGGATTAAACTGCATACAAATTAAAGTACAATTGAATAACGAAAAGCAAGTAAGAGTTAAAAACTATCAAAACTTTAAAAAGGCATTCGAGGATCAACTAGGATTGTAAAAAGCCTGCCTGGAGAGATGGGTCTCCAGCTGTTGGCGGAAGGAGAGAAGGGCCACATTCAGTGTCCCCACCCCAATAAATGGTGCTTCCTTACAAAAACCTGTTTTAATTTCTCTTTCATTCATAAGATGAACCTTCCAGACCAAAGACGCAGATCCTCAGGATCCAGGATGACTCTGGGATGTTTGAGGTCCCCCTAGGACCCACAGGGATTCTCCAAAGGCCATACTAGCTTCCCCATCACAGCCTGGTTGTGCTGGCCCTCCCAGGTGTAGACAGACCACCAGATGCTCATCCTGATGAATGTGAGTTTTTGTGCTAAAGAGACATGACTGCTGGTCCTTATCGTTGTTTGGGGGCACCTGGACTGGCCACGATGACCCACCCCTCTGAGTGAGGGGAAGGAGAGGGGCCGAGGAGGGCAGGGGAAGAGGAAAAGGCAAGGGGGGGGGACATTTAGGATGTGGCTGTGCCAAGAACCCAGTCAGACAAAGAGAGGAAACAGGGAGCCAAGTTTCAAATCAAGAGAGCCAGAGCTGTGGCCCAGTGCGTTTTCCCCCTTCTATTTATTTATTTATTTTATTTATTTTCAAACTTATATACCGCACCTATTTCCCCAAAGGGGACTCAGGGCAGTTTACACAATACCATAGCAAATAAAACATATAAAAACAATAAAACAATCAACAGCGGTGTCCAGGGTGGCAAGCCAATGTAGGAAGGGCAGCGAAGGGAAGAAAAAAAAAGTTACCCCTGGAAGTAGCCAAAGGCATCCTTAAATAGCCATGTTTTTAAGGCTCTTTTGAAGGATGCCAGCGATGGAGCTTGCCGCAACTCGACCGGCAAGGCATTCCACACAGACGGGCCAACCACCGAGAAAGCCCGGTTACGAGTGGTTGTCTTCTACTGACACTCACTAGCTCGTTCCCGTGGCGATTTGGTGGTATAGACGGAGAAAGGGTTGTACTCATTGAGGTGAGGCTCCAAGAAAGCTACGGGCATCGCTGCAGCCAGTCGCGCCAGGCATTCCCCAAGTTGTGGCCGTTGCCTGCAGGGGATGAGACAGACAAGGCAGTGGATCTCATCCATCCATCCGTCCGTCCGTCCATCCATCCACCCAGCCAGCCAGCCAGCCAGCCGTCCAACCATCCATCCACCCACCCACCCACCGACAGGCTCAAGGGGCATCCCTGTGTCCTTGCACTCACCTCTCCACATAAGGATTTTTGGTGGTGCCCAGGGAGTAAATACTGCATAGTGTCCGGTAGCAAGAGACTTGCACGTCATCCACTGCAGAAACAGAAAAGAACCAGGCGGAGGTTTTCCCCATCAGAACCGCCCTCTGCCATTAGGCAGAAATACCCAAAGTTTCGTATTTCCCCCCATCCCTTTCCCTGGCGTCTTTGAAAGCTGGGGTCGCACTGTGCTGATCACTCCCGGTCCAAAATAGGACTGCACTTCCAAGGCTGGGTTTTCCACCTGGGATGCAGTGAACAGGAGAGGAAGTGAATTGACAGGCAAAAGCGGCCACTTGACAAATGCATTGTTTGGTGAGTTCAGGAAAACAGAGTTATTCCTGCAGACGGGGATCGTATGCAGACCAGCCTTCCTTCTCTTTGCTGGGAATGTGGGCCCCTAAGCTGGAGGGCCCCCACATTCCTTGTGTCAACAATGGCCACCAAGCCCAGGCCCAGCTTGATCCCGAGGGTCCAACCCCATCCCCTCTCCTCCTTCGTGGCTCACAGATGACGTCGTCCCCGAACTGGTGCTGGGCAATGTGCTCAAAGATGGAGGTCAGCACCGGCAACAAGGCAACTGTCGTGTAGGTGATGTTCTGGCCCACGCCCTTGACCTGGGTGCGAGACTGCGACACTTTGCCGAGCTTAAGGTTCTCAACCATCTTCTCGATGTCGTCCGAGGCACCTTCAAAGAAGGAGCGCAGCCCGGCCTTCACGATCTCGGGGCCCGATTTCATCACTGTCCTGAAAAAGAACAAAGAAAAAAGAAAAGAAAAACCCACAATCCAGATGGCTGCACACGTAAGGGATAGAGACATCTTAGCCTCTCCTTTGCTGGCAATGTAGCATGCAATCAAACTTATTTTTTAAAGGGAAACAAAAGCTCACTTTGGGTTGACTCAATCCGTTCAATTTAATTTAAGCAGGCAGCTTTTGAAAAATACATGTCATTACAACTGCAGGTCGCAATGTTGCACCTTATGTGAAAATGTCTTCCCTCATCTTTTCATGCATATTGTACGTGGAGAAGCCTGTTCCAGGATGTGCTGGCTGGTGGGGGGGGGGGGGCAATATAGTATCCGAACCCAAAGGAAGTTGAGTTTTTCTCTAGAACTCTTGTTTACATTCCAGTATATTTAACCTTGTAACCAACCCTGTCTCCCTCACCTCCAGCCACTTTATACAGTAGCTCTTCAAGCCTGACACTTTCTTAAACCAGCCACAACAGTTTCTTAGCCTCAGGTTTCGTTTCTAAATCATATGCTTTTTAGCACGTGCTTGACTGATACATCTAAGGGACTTCCGTTACAGCCGTTTTCAGAAACATATACATGTTTGTCTGTTTCAGTAAAAACAAGAAAGAGTGTCCTGATGCCTTGATGAGATTTACCCAGATTTACTTTAACACAAGCATCTGTAGATTACATGTCCTTTGATGCAGGAGGTGCATTTTGAAGAAATGGTTCCTAGCCCATGGAAACCTCAGGCCCCGAAACAAAACACATTGTAATACAAGGAGAGACCCTGGTCCCAGGATGTAAAAATTACAGTGTGTACTTTATTCCAAGTAAAAGCCTGATGCATTTCGGCTGAGCCTTTTTGGCGTTCTTCAAGGGCTATATTACATGAATTTGACTGCATGAAAAGCTTACACTGTTCAGAGAAAACAATGTTACAATTTTCTTCCTGTTTTGTTGAATGACCCATGAAGAAAGTTGGAAACACTAAACCAAAACATGTTGGGCTTTTAATTTTCAATAAAGTGCACAATGCAATTTTTACACCCTGGGACCGGAAACTCATCTTGCATTACAGCTTTTTGTGACGAAGATATTTGCTAGTATTAAAGGTGCCACAAGGCATATATTCTAAAAGATGTAAATTTGTTTCCCCTCCCCTTTATTTTTTCTTATACCTGGAGTGGGAAAAGCTCGTGATACGCATGTCTTTAGAGCTCTTGCTTGCAGGGCTGGGGGTTAAAATTGGGAGCAATCAGGAAGCTTACTCACCTGGCATCCAAAGAGCGAGCAAGGATATGCAGGCAGTTCACCACGGCAGCTGCATCCGTGCCTGATGGGAGACAAAATATCTTTGCTCACTACCTGGGTTATTACGGCACATGGCCCAGGGTGGGAGAAATAGGGTGCCATGGCTGAAAGGAGCAGAGGTAGGGCAGCATGCTGGTCCATGGATCAGGGGCAAGGCGGGAGGGAAGCCAGGACCCCAAGAAGGGCAGCCCCACTTGGATGCTGCTTCAACCCCACAGAGATGGGGAGGAATGAAACCCTTTCCCAGCGGCTGCTTACCAAAGAGAGACACCCGGTGCCTGACCAAAGCTGCGAGTTTGCAGAAAAGGCTGAAGGGCAGAAAAGAGAGGCAGAAGCAGAGAATGAAAAGACCCCCCCCACACACACACACACACTGGAAAGAAAGGACCACACAGCGGGAAAGACAGGAGGAGAGGAGTGGAAGGGGAAACCGGGGGTGGGGGTGGGGTGGGGGTGGAATCTGAGTCTTGGTGAGTCTGCCAGGAAAGGGCTTCAGTTGGGCTTTTTCCAACTGGATGCCTTTCAGACATATTGGGTTATAGTTTCCCGTGGTCCCCAGCCATACTTCTCGAGGTAACCTCTAGGGTGGGGGAAGAAGCTAATATTCCATGACCCCCTGCTAATTCCATCCCCATAGAGCAGAGCTGGGGAAACTGTAGCCTTCCAGATGTTTTGGACCACAACTCCAAGAATCCCTAGCCTATATTGCTAGTGACAAAAGAGTGTGGAAGTTGTGGTCCAAAGCATATGGAGGGCTAAAGGTTCCCCCTCACCCATGCCGTATAGGAAACCTAGAATTTAGAGCAACAAGCAGATTCAAGGAGGAAAAGAACCCATCAAGTGGGAGAAAATGGGATTCCAAAAGAGACCATCCAGAAAGCATTTCACTCGGAGACTCACATGATAGTAAAGTCATATATTCTAAATGCCTAATTTGTAGGCATTTAGATTTCAAAAGTAAATTGCCAGAATTTAATGTTCCAAACCTTTTGATCTCAGTTTTTAACACTCAGAGCCTTTTTATACTCTACAAACAATCAAGTTGTGTCCTGTGCGGAGATTGACTCTACATGGAGTGACAGGTAATTCAGGTTTCCTAAGGAGCTGACGTGTAAAATGAGTATGTTTTCAAGCATCAACGCGCACCTAAAAAGTCCATTGGAAAAAGGCTTGGTTCTCACCTGGTTATCATCTCCTTCTCCTTATTAGAGGCATGGCCTCCACTGCCTAGGACTTTGGCCGGGGTGGACAGGAAGTAGAGGCAGTGATTGGTGAAGTACTGGTTGATTAGCGGCAGCAAGATCTGAAAGGGAGAAAAAAATTAGCAAGAATAAAAATAAAAATCTACAACCCTGCAGTCCTTCAGGAAGCTCAGGAGGGACGTCCAATCATATTCCTCCAAGGACTGTCCTCACAACCAATCCTGCGGTAAGTATTATGCCCACAGATGACACCCCAGCAGCCTAAACCCTTCTTATCCATTAAAAGTCTTCATCATTCATGATGAACACTAGGCAGAAACAGCTCACGGGTTTCCAGTCGTGCCAATACATTTTTATTGCTAAAATAATAACAACTTCTTATCCAAGTCAATGTCTAGGCAAATACACAGAGAGACAAAAAGGCAAACCTTTGCAAAGAACTTTATCTCTTGTTCGTGAGGGGATTTCTCCACCCGTCCGCTGCTCACCACAGCCTCTGAGATAGAAAAACAACAACCCAGTGAACATCACCAAAAGGTGGGGAACATAACCCTAACCCTTCACCTCTTTCCCTCGTTGCTTTTAATAACCTGTGTGTTGTCAAGTCAGTTCTGATTTAGGCTGACCATTTCCAGGGTTTTCCAGAATTCCAGGCAAAACCCAAAGAAACAAAACAAAAGGCAAAAACATGTGGCACCTTAAAGACTAAGTATTATATTTTAGCTTTTGTGGATCGAGTCTACTTCTTTGGACATAGGGAAACAGAATGAAATGTTGAACGAAATGTCACTTTCACACCAAAATCTTCACTGAATCTTGGGTGTATGACACATTTACAAGCAGTGATTTTTCTGGTGTTGTTTTAGGAATTCTCGCACAGATTAGTGAGGCTACCTCTTATTTATTTATTTTCATATTTATTTATTTTCACACTTATATACCACACCTATTCACCACAAGTGGGACTCAGGGTGGTTAAACTACAACTTGGAAATGGTTTTGCATGTAGAAAATGCCCAGGAATGATTTACCGGGCTCTGAGGCTCTGCTCCCAGGAGACGCAGTGGGGAATCAAACTCTCAATCTCCTGCTCCTACCTCCTCGAGCTATCCAGCCAGTTGTAGCCCTTGGGCCATTGAAAAAGGGCGACGTCTAGCCATTCTCAGCTATGAAAATCCAGAGTGGATTCAGGCTTCCCAATCACAACATGGTTGGGGATCCTGCTTCTTGATCTCCCACCTGGTTTATAAACACACTGAGCTCCCACATAGAGTGTACCTGGGGCAAAACCTGACATAACAAAGCAGAACAAACAAACAAAAACCCAACCCAAACAAACAAACAAAAACCCACTGCAAACAAACAAACCCCAAACCCTCTTCTTTACCGAGGTGGGCAATGAACTCCTGAGAGATGTCCATCCACTTCAGCAGCTGTTGCAGGAACCCATAAGCAAAGCGTTTCTCAATGGAGGACGTGTCCAACTCCATGTCTTTCAATCCTCTGGAAGAAACGTCAGGAATGGACACCAGGTATGAGTGAGCAACATTTGCATTGGCCTTCTTGTTTTGGGTGTCTCCGATCCACAGCATCCCCTATAAATGCCACTTGCTTTCAAGAAACACCTTTGAAGGACATTTTTCCCCTTTTAATATATATTTAATATTTCCAGGCTCTGGATAATTGAATCCATAGATATCAATCCTGTGGATAAGGGAGGCTACTGCGGTTTATGTACAGAAGGCATGGCTTTATGGAGAAAAATATGGAGAGAGAAATTCTCAAGGGTTGCACCCTCTGCCTAAGGAAACCCCTCCAGGCTGTTCCAGGTGAGGCCACAAGCTGAAATGACATTTCCCTGTGTCTCTGTTCAGAACGTACAATAACCCTTTCCATGTGGACCTCCTGCCCACCTGCACATCCTCTGTTTTCCTTCCGGCTCACCTTGTGACTGCGTAGCCGTTAAGTTGCAGGAATTTGAGCAACTCCTGGGCCTTTTCTCTGTCCCGGGCTTTCTCCTTGGCGGTGAGGGTGTCGTAGGGCACCAGGAGGGGGTGAGTGCCTCCCCCTTGAGGCAGGAAAGGGAGAGAAAGAGGAAGCATCAGACTTGGGGGAGACTCAGGGACAAAGGGGTTGGGGAGGAGCCGAAGAAGGATGGGTGGGCAGTCTCACCTTTGGCTTCCAGCTCCAACTTCTTCTTGCGCCCCCAGGTGTTGTGGTAGTTCTCAGCCAACTGCTCGGCCATGGCCTGGGAAGAGAGACCCACAACAAAGGGCAGAGAAGGTCAGGCCAGACACTCCAGGCTAGACAGAATGCAGTTCTATCAAGCCCTAAGACAGTGGTGGCGAACCTTCGGCAATCCAGATGTTTTGGACCGCAACTCCCAGAATTCCAAGCCTGTATTGCCAACAGCAAAGAACTGTGGGAGTTGTGGTCCAAAACATTTTGGGTGCCGAATGTTTGCCACCACTGCCCTAAGAGAACCTCACATCATGTAGTGTGGCGGTTTTACGATCCTTCCTCTAGAATTGCATCCTCCACGCGTCGCACGACTGAAAACTGACAATGAAGACACTGTTCTCTTTGTTCTCCTTTTGCAAGTGGTGTGTTCTCTATTTTGTGAATTTACACTGACTGCCCCATCGCTTCGGCTCCTGTTTTTCAGTCTATCCATCCCTTTTTTGTTGTGTTACTCACCTGCAGCTCCCTGGAAAGAGTCACTCCACTGAGGTCAATAGGCTGAGGGTTGTAACCGTGGCTGGGGTCATACGTCTACGGAGAACATAAGAAAACAGGGGGATATGGTGTTTACTGGTTCCTGAGGCAACTCTCTTCTGCTTCTTTTCAATGTACAGTGCTAGACTAGGCCAGGTGTGTTAGAAACCCCCCTCCCTTCTGGAACAGCAGGAGGAGTCAGGAGTCCTGATTGCAAACTGCCCTGCAATTAATTTACTTTTAATTCCCAGTCTGCTGGCCCTGGGTTTCCCCCTCTTTGATAACCATCTGTTTTGAGCGCCGGCACAGTATAGTAAGAGGCCAAAATTGCCAAGCTGGAGCCCACCAGATGGGCTCGAGTACAGTTCCCGTAACCCACAATCTGTATGCAAAAACGTGAGAGTTTTGCAGTGGTGCAAGTTGAAATCCAACAAACAGGAGGTGAGGTTGAGGGATCCTGCAGGGAGATCTTTTCCACACCTCCATGCCTTTTGTGTCTTCTATACACAAATCCATGTACATGCTCGTAGCGCAGTGGCTAAATGCCTGTACTGCAGGTAAAACTGTGCTCACGTCACGACCTGGGGTTCAATCCCAGGTAGCAGGCTCGTGGTTGACTCAGCCTTCCATCCTTCTGAGGTTGGTAGAATGAGTACCCAGCTTGTTGGGGGGGGGCAGTGTGTAGCCTGTATAATTAAACTGTAAACTGCCCAGAAACTACTTGAAGTGGTATGGGGCGGTATATAAGCAGACCACTTTGCTTTTGCTTTATCCATGGCAGCAGGGTCCACTTATTCATTTATCCAGTCTGAAAATATAAAAAATATTTAAAGAAAAAACCTAGAAAAAAAACCTATTTTCAGACACTAGAGGGAATCAGAGACCATTTCAGTGTGACTTGTTAGAAAATAATACAGTACATGGCATGGCCTTTGGCACCCTTGGTGGCCATCCCCGGTAATACACATGGAAACAATTTTTCTGGTTGTTTTTTATTACACCCCTATCTCTTGTTCACTGTTATCCACGGTTTTCAGTATCCATGGGGAGGGGGCTCGGAACCAATCCCCAGAGGAAATGGGAGTCCCTGGATGACTGATTACCCCCCCCCTTGATTATTATTTGAAGCAAAACAGTATTCCTTATCTGGTTTTTTTGTCCACTTAGACAAGGAAAAATGTAGAAGGAGAACGACAAACTAGGATATTTCAGGGACAGATTCGGATTGAGAAAAATGGGGAGTGGGAAAAGGGCTTAACAATACCCTCCCTGTCAAAACTGCAATATCTTCAGTTACTTTTCGTTTGGGGAGAGGAAACGTTTGGCCCTCCTCCCTCCCTCCCGCTCAAAGGTTCTTCCTTTTCTAGAAAGCCGACGGGGGCAAACCTGGGTCTGTGAAATTTTGCGGGTCTTCTTTTTCTCGCTCTTCTCTTCCTCCCCTTCGCGTGCCTTCTCGATGGTCCACTCCCAGGCAATCATGGCCTTCAAAGACTCCTTGATGGGCCAGCGGTAAATTTCCTTGTCCTACAGGAGGCAAAGAAGAATCCGAGTGATAGGCAAGGGAAGGGGGAGGACGCGGGCGCTACAAAAGCTACACAGCGGAAGTCTGGTCTCCTCTCGTCTTTCCTTCTGGGCCAGAAGGAGCTCCTAGCGATTACAAAACTAGGAAGAAGATTTCAGCCAGATGAGCAGAGGCATCTGAGGCAGAGTTAAGAAAGAACTCTCTGGTCTAGGGAGACTTTCTGTCTATATCCTAATCCTTGAAAGGCTCTGAGGAGCCAAGTCTGTGTTGTAGATCTGATGCCTTCAGAAGGTTATCCTGCTCTCCTAAGGAGTTATGGATTTACTACGCCAACCTTTCCTGTTCTGCCATCACTTGGGTTTTTTCCTTTGACTTCCTAGTTTTATTGGTTTGCACACAATCTGCC